>OX336375.1:9746542-10484962 GCA_946902895.1 Fragum fragum | reverse complement strand
GGTTTATATTCTAAACTGTTCCCATCTTACTTGGGGGAAGAGTTTTCACCGTTATAATTCTCATAATGAAATAACTGTTCAAGGGAAAGACTTGCGACTAGAAACACCACTGACTGTAAAATGGTCAGTGTGTAGGTTAGCTAATTCTTAGGTAAACGTGTTGTTTGTATGTATACCTTTTTGGACAGGAAATCTGCCTCAACGGATTTTCTTACCTATAGCAACCAAGAAGAGCTATTCAGGGACAAAATGTTGGTCGAGGTTAACATGTAAGTAGTTTTAATATTTTTTTTTATCTTTTCGCTGTATAGTCCATATAGAGCTGATAAGCCCCGCCCAGGCATAAAACCGAGTTTTAAAATTTCTTGAATGAAATAGGAGAGAGAACAATTCCGCCATATTCGTTTATATCCAATAATAAATTTCAGTGATGAAAATCTTTAAATATTTAGCTACATATTGCATATAGTTCAGTTTTAAAAAAGCCCAGCATACCCATATTGTGCGCTCCATCAAAATTTCTTGATGATATCTCACAGAAGTCATGCACTTTAATTGTAAAAAAATATTCATATCGAATCAACAGTTTGAAAAAAGTAGCTTTTTAACATTTCACTATGTCATCGTTGGCATTCTAATAACTCATAAGTACAGCTTAACTCAAGGTTTTAGAATGACAACGACGATTTACTGCATATATAACTGATAAGCCCAGCTCAAAACGTTCATTTTTTTCATCATCAACATGTTTTATAGTTCACTCTATGAGACCATTTTTTACTGAAAGGAGAACCCATATCGCCAATATTTTGTGACTGAACAGCATTTTACGAATATATCAGAGATGATTGTTGTGAAATTTGGATGAAACCTGTAGTTTTCGAGAGGAAATACTATTAAAAAAAAACAAACAAACAAACAAACACACACACACACACACACGAACAAAGTCACGGTTGTTGGACACATTTCCATTACAAAAGAGCGGCTGGACTTTAAGCAGTGGATCTGAATTAAATGAATGGTAGAGATTGGGTATATCAGAGATCACGCGTCTTTCCGTAAATAGGGCATAAAAGATATCACATCTATTTCCGTAATAAAGCATAAAGGAGATCGCATGTCTTTCCGTAATAAGGCATGACGAAGATCACATATGTTTCCGTAATTGAGCAAAACGGAGATCACATATCTCACGAAATTGGGCATAATGGAGATCATTTATCTTTCCATAAACGGGAATAACAGAGATCACATATCTTTCCGTTATTTTGGCATAACGGAGATTACATGACTTTCCATGATTTGACATAACAGAAATCATATATCTTTCCGTAAATGGGCTTAACAGAGATCTCATATTTTCTGTTATTTGGCATAATGGAGATCACATGTCTTTCCGTAAAAAGGAAAAACGGAGATCGTATGTCTTTCTGTAATTGGGCGTAAAGGAATATACATATATTTCCGCAATAACGTATAGCAAAGACCACATGTTTTTCCGTAATAAAGAATTACGGCGAACAAAAGTCTTTCCGCAATACAGCATTAAGAAGATCTCATGTTAGTCCAAATTGGGCATAACAGTAATCACATATTTTTCAGAAATTTAGCATAAATGAGACCACATTTTCCGTAAATGGGATTTACAGAGATCACATATCTTTCTGAAATTTGGCATAATGGGGAACACGTGTCTTTCCGTAAGAAAGCATAACGAAGTTCACATGTATTTCTTTAATTGGGCATACCAGAGAACGAATGTCTTACCGTAACACAGCATAATTGAGATCTCATGTCTTTCCGTAATTAGGTACAACAGAGATCGGTTGTTTTTCGATAATTGGGCATAACGGAGGTCACATGTCTTGCTTTAATAAAGCATAACTGATGTCACATACCTTTTCGTAAAGGGGTAAAAAGGAGATCAAATTTCTTTTCATAATTGGGCATAACGAAGATCACATGTCTTACTGTAATTTTTCATAACGGAGATTACATCTTCCCGTAATCGGACATTACGGATTTTACATGCCTTCCCTTTATTGGGTATAACTGAGATCCCATGTCTCTCCGTAATTGGGTATAATAGAGATTACTTGCCTTTCCGTATTTGGGTATATCGGAGGTTACATTTCTTTCTTTGATAAAGCAAAACGGATGTCACAAGTTTTTTTGTTATGGGTAGTAATGGAGCTCTCGTGACTTTTCGTAATTGGGCATAACAGAGATCACATGTCTTACTGTAATTTTTCATGACGGAGATTACGTGCCTTCCGTTATCGGCCATTACGGATTTCACATGCCTTCCCGTTATTTGGCATATCTGAGATCCCATGTCTTTCCGTAGTTGGGTATAATCGATATCGCGTGTCTTTCCGTATTGGGGCATAACGGAGATCATCTATCTTTCCATAATAGAGCATAACGGAACTCATATGCCTTCCTGTAATTGGGCATTACTGAGATCTCATGTCTCTCCGCAATTGAGCAGAACGGAGATCCGATGTCTTTCAGTAGTGGGGCATAGCGGAGATCACATGTCTATCCGCACGCTGAATTCGACCACCCCTATTAGTTCGTCTTTCAATTTTTAAACTTTCCTGGCGTTCAGCACAATCGGAACTTCTCGTTTAAATTGTACATTCTCGTTTAATAGCTAGCGCAATATTCATGCTCAAGCTGACATTTTTGGAGAGAGAGAGAGAAAGAGAGAAAGCAGAGAAAGAGAGAGAGGGAGATATAGAGAGATAGAGGGATAGATAGAGAGATAGATAGAGAAAGAGAGAGAGAGGGGTGAGAGAGAGAGAGAGAGAGAGAGAGAGAGAGAGAGAGAGAGAGAGAGAGAGAGAGAGAGAGAGAGAGAAAGAGAGAGAGAGAGAAAAAGAGAATCAAATCGATAACAAATTCTGAATTCGTCCTAGTAAGCTTTTATTTCAAGCTGAAAACAGTTCATTCTGATGTATAGTTTTCAGTTGTTGGGTACTACATGTAATATTTGTTATCATATAAATTTACCAGTACGGAGGAAATGCACTTCCGTCGGCCTAATGATTTATGGCTAAATGACATACTTGGTCCAACATTGCTCAATTACGCACCATTACATAGGACCGCATAATAGCCCTTTGGATTCTCGCAATATCGATTATTTCATTTTGCTAGATATTTGATGAAGAAAGATTGCGAATGCAGACCAACGAGAAGGTCGAGATTTAAAAGAAAATATGTTATTATTCGTTTGCCGGATAGAGGTCACAAAGAGGTCCAATAGAAAACAAAAGAGCAACAATAAACACACACACGAAGACATTCGCACTCACACAAACACGAATACAAACGCACACACACACATACACACATATTCAGACACGTGCACGCACAAAAAATCACGAAAGATGGAGAACAACAACAAAGATAAAAAGGAATTAAGAAAACATTCTTAATTTCAATTTACGTCGGTGCTCTAAATTCTCAAAAAAGAGAAAAAAATATATCCTTGTGAACCATAGAATAATATATAATCGTTTTCTAAACCATCAGTGCGGAACCCAAATTGGCCTCATTTCGAAAACAAACAAACAAACAAACAAACAAACAAACAAACAAACAAACAAACAAACAAACAAACAAACAAACAAACAAACAAACAAACAAACAAACAAAAAGGAGCAGGAATTAAACTAATAAAAATTTTAACGGTGCAGAAAGCAAAGTTTTATAAGTTCAGTCAGAACTGTTTCGAATGACCTCTTAAATCCATTCCAATATGAAAAAGTTTAGATTGGTCTAAATTGAAAGAAGCTACAGACGACAATTTAAATTTGATAGATCCCCCCCGTCTTATTGGATAGAAAACAGAGTGGATAATGAAGAAATTGCTTGATTAAAGCAATTTCTTCATTTTCCACAATGTTTTCCAACGCTTTTTTCTGGGGGCATATAAAAAGGAGGGCTTGTATGAGAATGAGGCAAGTATCTAGATATCTTTAATTCCACCAAATGTAATATAAGAAACGTTTATCAACTCATGCATATCACGCCTTATAGAGTTTTGAGGGGTTAAAGTTCAATGTTTTTTTGTGTCGCATCTTTATTTCTTCTGTTTTGTTCAAAAGCTTTGGTATATTTGATTTGATATATGCAGTCTATATAATTAACGGTTCGAGTTCAGATTTGCTTCTCCTCCACTATAAATAGGTTGGGAAAGCTTCACTGTGATATTTAGCTGTGTTTGATAAGATTCAACAACAACAACCACAACCACCACCAACTGAACAACCAGCCAATCACTCACTCACTCACTCAAACAAACAAACAAGAAAAGGAACAAGACATTTTTCCGTTTATACTTGAAAATACCAATAATTACTCGTAAGAAGTATGAGTAAATTCTTTCAGGGGTTTGATCATAGCTTCCGAAGTTTTTACTTTTTTCCTTCCGAATTGAAATATTTTTTTCAATGGCTTTTAAACAGCAAAAACTAGTTTGAAAAATGATATCATTTATTCGAGTTTTTTTTTTCTTTCTTTTCCTTTTCTCATGAACATCCGACATAGTGCAGCTTTGAAACATAAGGCTCAATTTAACGGATCGTACCTTGCATTCAAAGAATCAATCGACCAATCAAATCCATTCATATAAGCCGGAAGTGAAATTTAAGCTTTAATATTAGCAGACATATATGTGAATCGTTTTTTGTTGGTTTGGCGAGGTAAAGATCGTAACTACGGCTTATTCAAGCTGTAGTTACATCGTTTAGTTACCAACCAGCCATTTTACTATTTGTATACTTGTTAATGGTCATGAACTTTGAAAAAAATAATAACGCCGTCTAATTTCGTGAGCTTCCTGTCGGAACTCAGTGGGTGTGGTCATTATCTGTCAATTTTAACAATTATTATGTCGTAACCACAAAGTACCTCATTCTAAGTCTAGAGACCAGAATTATTCATAAGATAGATTGAGTCATTTGTGACACTATGTATGTCTCTATTCGGAACAAAGGCATCATCAAAAATAGCCAAACTGTCTCAAATTAATGGACAAACCAAATTAGGGAAATAGGACTCTACACGCTAACCCGCCTGTACTTATAGATCTTTTCCAATAAAGTGCTGCAACTCTAGCACCTTCAAAGTTTTTCCTTCAGGGAGGGTAACCTAAGTTTTTTCTTCCTTAACCCTTTCCTGGTTTTACGTCCCTTTGCTTTTAAACTTGAGAAAATATTGTGGGAAAAGAAATAATTGCTTGTAACAAGAAATTTCTTTTTTTCCCATAATATTTTCTACCCGGTAGGTTGGTTACTTTGCAAATTGCACTCACTTTTAATTGTCGTTTGCAACTTCTTTGAATTTGGACAAGTCTAAATTTTTGAAAAACAGGAAAGGGTTAACACAACTATAATAGAATAAGGATACCACACCACAGTAAGTTTTTGGTCGCCCACAAACATAATGGTAAAAAAGAGGGAAAATTCTTATCACAAGACATTTGAGCCGTTGTCAACAAAGCCTGCCTAAATGACGTTACTTTATGGCGTCCCGATTGTCTTGTTTTTGTAACGCCCCTCAAGAAAAGGCTTTGGAAAACATTGTGAAAAATGAATAAAAATGCTTGTTCCAAGCAATTTAATCACTATTCTCAATATTCTTACCCTTAAATACAGGTTTTTGCACGTTCAACATCAACAACAACATAAAAATTTGTCGTCCGCTGCTTTTTTGAAGTTGGACGAGTCTGGTAATTGGCTTTTGTACAAAAACAGTTTTAAGGTTGTCAGTTGTCAAGATTTTTACCGTTTTTGAAGTAGGGCTGTTTTTGTATACATTGGCTCAAAAATTTTCAAAAAGTCGCACGACAAATCGAATTGGAAAGAAACGACCAATTTATAAATAGTTTTAAATAACTCAAGTAAAGACCGACTTTGATTGGCTGTGTATCTCGTTCCCATGCTTATAATAACTTAAAAATGGACGCCTCGTCAGAGAACAGAACACACGATTAGCTCAGTTGGTAGATTACTTGACTACAAAACTCAAGATCGCGAAATCGAACCTTGGGCTGACCATATCAACTAACACAACTAATTGTTTTTTGAAAGAGACGTTAAACCGAAGCCCCTTGATACGATGATATCCTTTGAGCACGGTAAGGAACCAGGCCGAGCTCTCAGCAGCTTCGTCCCGTTTCCTTGCACTATGCCCTGTAACAACTAACCGTCTTCTTGGGGCGTCGTTCATATGGGCTTGTGTCACGGTAGCGACGATAAATAAATGGAAACACACACACAGAACAGAACATACCTTTTATTTAAATCCAGGCACATTGTAGTACAATATGGACAAATATTAAACAAATGCATGTAATAAACTATTAAAAACTTCCGGCTAGCCAATATGAATGGATTAAGATTTATTTAATGAGTGAAAGGTGGTAAAAAAAAGACACAAAAGAACCCCACAACTTATATCATTACTTTTTAACAAGGTAAAGAAGAAAATATTAGGCTTATAAAAAGTAAATGAAATAATCTAGAAAGAAGACTTATTTTGAATTGTTTCTCTGTTTTTTATGAAAGGAAAAGAAAAAAACTTGATATTACCGTTCTTTAAATCGAATTCTTTTCTAACAAAAACATGTTTTTCGAGATTTTATTTACAAGATAAGTCTAAATAAAACAACAACAACAACAGCACACGTATCACCTCTATGCCACCGTGAAATCTCCATTTTAATACTTATATTTCTAATATCCTGGTTTTAAATATTTCGCGTGACAGGTCACGCGTACATCACGATTGAAAGATATTTCAATACACTTGTAGTTAAAGCTAAATCGATTATGACTTATGCGGACTGAAATCTAATGACATCTCCCATAAAGATTTCAACTAACTAACAGTCGCGAATAATTGAGAGACTTCAAAAAAAATATACAATTGAATAACGAGAATATTGACATTGTGGAATATTTAAGTTTGGCTAAAGCTGCAGGAGTATAAAAGAATGAATGATTGATTCTGGACCAAACAGAGAAAGTCTTTGCAGAAGTTGGGGTCTGTAGTCTAGTGGTAAGAGGCAGACCTCGGGATAGGAGTGTTTCGGGGTCGAATCCCATCTTGATCGTAGGGATATTTCTGAGCAATGACATAACTCCGCGCTTGCTCCTCTAAAACCAGCTTTATAAATGGGTACCTTTTAGGGTTGTAAGTTAATGTCTTGTGGCTGTCAGCTGCGCCGTAGGTTAACAGCCGACTTGCAATTGACCAATCGCTGGCCCCGCCCACCTAATACTTTGGCCCCTCCCATTGACTCCGACAGGAAACTCCGCTTCGATATTTAGGGCGTTATTTTGCTTTCAAGCAAGTAGCATGTTATAAATAAATGTTTGGTTTGCGACCTTAAAATCATAGCTACAGCTTGAATAAGCCATAGTTACGACGTTTAAGTCGCCAAACCAACATAAACGTTTAAAGAAATGACGGTTAATGTCGGAGTTCAAAGATTAATTCCGGGCAGAATGAATGATTAGATTTGTCAATGATTTCTTAATTGACAGCCGCGGTTGGTCAATTCATTGATCGGGATTAGGTCGCTAATCTCAGCATAACTATCCTTTATTTAAGAGATGAAGAGAATATTTTTTGTTTTCATGGAGGTATGAACCGAAAAACCTAATCATACTTATGTATGAATACGCGAAGCGGATTCATACATAAGTGTGATTAGGCTTTTCGTTTCATACCTCCATGAAAACAAAAAATATTCCCTTCATTTCTTATAACTTAATAGCATCGAGCAAAAAAAGCAAAACTTAAAAAATTTTGATCCCTTTTTGTATAGAACTGTTTTGTGCGGAAGCATACAAAATGGCTGCGTGCTCAAAATTGTGTTCATGAAAAAATGAATTAAATTTTTCGACCAATCAGAACGCTCGTTTTAGATAGACGAAACAAACAATTTAACTATTCACCCATGTATTCATAATGTAGAACATTTGGTTATAACAATTTTTCAGTCAACACATCCGGTGCCGTATGATAATGCTGAATTGGATTAGTATAATAATGTTAAAAAAAAAAAAATATCTAAGCAGACTATAAATCCAACTTTAACTAACTTCAACTAATATAAGGGGTATTTTGATATCACATTAATAAAAATCAAACTCTCAATTTTTTCTGCTCTATTTGCCACAAATCTTTATATTATTTGTTTGAATATTTTGTATTTGATATGCAGTATTTAGATCCCATTCCTGGAAATGTCAATAACCAAATATATTTTTTTTGCAAAGCCGATAATTTCTGGCGTCGTTATGTCTATTTAGATGCATTTCTCAAGTACTTCGGTTATTTATAATCCATATTTTCCTTGGTTTTATCAAGTTTACCGTATACAGTTCTTAATGGTCAGCAAATAGATTGATATTAGAAAATGAAAATGAAAAATGATAATCAAGATATCAAAGTTATAGCTTATTTATGCTTTATTAAAGTTCTTTTTTTTTAACGAGTCCTGCCTTTGTTTGATTGAATAGGGTTCAACGTCGCTTTTAACATTTTTCAGACATATCGCGGCGGCTGGAGTACCAAACAATGAATTCCTGGTATATCTCGCATCAGTACTACCATTACATAGTTTCCCATCCCCAGCTGAGATCCCACTTAGGTTTACGATTATCCACACATTGGTGAGAGATAAATGTCGGAAAAGATATGTGCCGCCGCCAGGGTCTTGCCTTTGATTATGAGTGCTTAACTATTTCATCATTTTTCCGCCATCCACTTCTCGACAAACGCCATAGTTTCAATTGTTCACCAAATACTTTAAACAAAACACAGAAAAGTCTTGATTTTGAAATTGGTCTACAAGAAGATGTATGTTTTGTCCTTCATAAATGATTAAGAATAAATCTTTTTGAATTTTACACAATAATCGCGCAATATGGCTGTTCATGGTATCAAAGAATACGGATGTTCATAGTAATAATACACATGGCAGTGCGTGACCTTTCATACACTTTTAAAAGCGTTCAAAGTAGACTTAGATCAGCCTGTGTATCCTGATCAAAGTCATCACTATGTTTTCTATAGATAGACACAGGCTAAGACAATTAGCAAATATACTAAATGCTCTGAGACATTGGTGTGAAAATTCATAATTTCTCCACTTGTCACGGGACAAGCAAGACATTATTTTCTCCTTGTCCAGAGTTAGAATGAACTTGTCCGCAAGTGGGTGAAGAGATATGCTTTGAGAAAACATTGTTGTTAATAAAAAAAAAATGCTGGAACCCTGCAGCACTTTCTCCATTAAACACAATATTTTCTACTCTTACACAGAAACATTTAATAACTTTCAAGTATATAATGAATATAAGTGATATCTTTTGCACCATACCAAAGTATGTACTTGTACCCGGTTAAGTTGCTTTGAAAAATGTACTTGTCTACAAATAGAAAAACTCATGTCGGACAAGTAAAGCACGGGAATTCCACACCCCAAATCTGTCTTACTGTCGATGCCACTCAGTGCACGTGGTCTAGGCACTTAACAAATTGTTGGAATTGTCAAATACGAGCTTAAATAGGAATATTTGGACTTCTTTTTGTGAGTTTTTTTTTTACAGTTTGCTAAATATACAGGCAGTGCATTGATTTGAGTCGAGTCAATGTTTTAACAAAGCATGGCCTTGAATTATTAAAATCCGTATTCATAATAATAATAAAACAATGTTATTTTGCACGGGGGTGTTTGAAAGTTTTGAGACATTATGAATAGCCTTTGACTATAAAAGATCGGTTAACATTTGTGCTTTCAAACCTCGATAAAAAGAACAAAGGAGCTGGTAATATTTAATTTAATAATTATACAAATTATTATTTAACAATAAATGTATCTAGGCTGTGTGTTCACAATAGAGAACGTGCATGACATTTCCAACTAGTTCACACGGGCACCAAGTAAAGACTCAGATCAGATATTTGAATAACCGATACTTATCGAGCGGATCCTGAGAAATCGCTTGCTATATTGAGGGAAAATGATCGTTATTCAATCCATTTAACCTTTTCCTGATCAACCCCTGGTTTTTACGTCTCTGTCAGTTAATAATTGAGAAAACATTGTAGAAAAAAGAAGAATTTGCTTGTAACAGGAAACAAAGACACATCACGAAATATCGGGGAAAAATCAGGCTTAGTAGGATGATTAAAAAATTTTTTCTCTAAATTTAAAGGAAAAAAAATATATAAAAGTTCTCATAATCTATTGAGAGTGAACATTTTGACCCTGGTCATTCTGTACAGCTCAAGTTTGTCAATTTCATACATTTTAGTGGGCTACTTTTCTCCGGAATGGTCATATAAAGTAGGTTAACGAGCAACACTTCGTAACTCGTCTTTATTTAAGCTATAGTTTTCACGTTTTGCTCGCGCACCGTCGATTTGACAATTTAATAGCCATATTTAATGATCTTAACTTACAATATGACAATTTTTGAAATAATACATTGATTTTTCGGAGAGTTTTGGTTTGAAGATCGCTGTATCTGCTCTAGACTTACTTGAATTATTTCATGGATTGACTTTGACTTTCAGGCAAACATTTATAAAACTGACTTAAAGATATTGTTTGTGATTTATTGAAGATCATACTTAATATTTTGATGCTCCAAAGGATTGAACAAAAGGAACTCCTACAGTGAAAAGGGGAAATGGTTTGTGTCGCGCACAATACTTTCCCTCTTTTTGAAAACTAAGTGTTTTATTTATCCTCACGTTTACATATATGGCAGTTCTTTCAGTTCGGAACGGTCCATTCTTTCTATCTTGTAAAAGGTTACACACCTGCATGAAGTTTTTGAGTTCTCTGGAAGAAGACTATGGCTTTCTCCCTATCTCTTTTGCTTGTCGTTCTCAAACTTCCTCTTTCTGTCTTCCCTGTCTGCCTGTCTGTTTGCCTTTCTCTCTCTTAAGGCATAACTAAACATAATTCTGGAAGCATGCTTACTTTTAAGTCAGTTTAAGGCAATATAAATCGTTGTGGAAAAAGAATTTCACTTTTTTCATTCAATGCTTTCTCTTATCTTTAGTAACCAAGAGATAATTGATACTGGTTTGTAAAATAGACAATTCCTTTCTGTCACCTGTCTGTCTTCCCCGTTTTTATGTCTAAATCTATCCGTCTTTCTCTCTCAGTCCTTCTAGCTATCTTCCTTCTTTCTTTGTTTCTTTTTTTCTGTTGGTCTGTCTCCCTCTCTCTACCTGGCTTTAGTTTCTTGCAACAAATTAATATTTTTTTTCTAAAAATCAAGTGTTATCCAATGACATGCTTTTACTCAAGTTCATATAGCAAATTCATATACACAATTAATCTTGCATGAAACAACAACTCAAGGAACGGCCAGAATGCGGTCACTTGATACATATGGAATATTACAACAGTGAGTTTTTCTATTTGTTGTTATCGTGTTCGAAAATCGTGTGTAGGTATTTTTTTTATTGGATGAGACCGAAGGTCGAATCCAATAAAAAAATACCCACACACGTTTCGATAACACTATAACAACAAATAGATAAAACACACTGTTGTAATATTCCTTTTATCATATACCTTTAGGACATGACATTAAGGAAATTCTCTTAAATGATTAAGTAATAACCAACTTTCCGGAAAACAAACTCGAACGTCAATACACAAAAAAGTAGCCCGTGTTTAAGGGTACTCGACGAATACGGTTTTTTGGTACACGCCGAATATTGTTTTTTTTTTTTCTGTCGAGTTCTATTAATTCATATCATTTATAGGTGTATAATAAACTATTTTATGTTCGGTTCGACTGCACTCATAGTTTATTGTAGTTTTCTCACTTAATCCTATGTTGGTGGAACTAATTAGAATCGTCCCAATGAGACGATCATAATGAGATCCACCGACATAGGATTGAGTTATTGTATAATGAACCAATTGCTGACCCCGCCAACTGAGTCCCAAGATCCTCCCATCAACTCCAACAGGAAGTTCAAATTCGATTTTTAACGGAATTATTTTACAAAACTTATGGCAAGGAGAATGTAACAAAAACTTAAATGGTTGGTTGGTGACCTAAACGTTGTAACTACAGCTTGAAAAAGCTGTAGTTACGACGTTTAGGTCACCAGACCAACAATAAAGGTTAAAAAAATGGCGGCAAATGTCAGAATTGAAAAGCTCAGGTCCGAGCTGAATAAATTATTTGATTGGTCGGTTTATTCCTTTTTTGACAGCCGCGATTGGTCAATTGTGCCAGGAAGTGCCTCTAATTATGATGATCCTAAGTCTATGAAAAAGGGCTTTTGTTACCGGTCGTTTTATGAAAATGGTCGCTTAGTCGAGGTGGTCTTTTGGGCTAAATTGACTATACATGTATATAATTTAATTTTTAGTTTCGTTTATCAAAAACGAGCGTTCTGATTGATGCAAAAAATTATTCATAACTCCATGAACAAAACTTTGAGCACGCAGCGATTTTGTATACTTCCGCACAAAATAGTCCCATACTAAAAGGTACCAAAATTTGTAAAGCTTTTCTTTTACGCTCGATGCTATTAAATTATAAGAAATGAAGAAACTATTTTTTGTGTTCATCGAGGTATGAACCCAAAAACCTAATCTCACAATGTATGAATCCGCTTCGCGTATTCATACAGTGTGATTAGGTTTTTCGGTTCATACCTCCATGAAAACAAAAATATTCTCTTCATCTCTTAAATGAAATGCGTCAGGTGAAGGGGATCTTCGGTCCCGGATGTTCTATTAAATAAATAAAAAAGAGATATGATTTAACAAAGGTAAATTAGATATAGTAGTTCAAGAATAATCATTTGGTAAACTACCTTGATAATTCTAGATTTAAAAAATCGCCGATGAAAGAAATGTTTTGATACAAGCCAGTGGTTGCAGTCTGATAAGGATCGATTCTAGAGAGGTGTATTGTTTTCTTTCATCTCTAGATACAGAAATTATAAAAATCAGCCAGACAGTTCAATCATTTGGTAAATATAACAACGTACAGACAGCTAGCTTTTAGACTCCTGTTAGCTGCAGCATCAGTAGCAGGAACAATAACAACAACAATATTTTACAATTTGTGGATACCAATCGACTCTGATCAGAGGTCAGAAGCTTTGCCCTATTTGATACTAGCTATTAAACCTCAGAAGGCCCATGCAAATAAGTATGGTATAATGAGTATATGGTCCGTAGTTTTTGATAAATACTTTTTTTACCCATCAGATAAAAACTCAATCTTTCATGAAACAAAGCTATGAAGTACTAACCCATCCCCCCCCCCCAATTTCCTCGCATTTTTGGGTATATGAATTAAAAATACACTTAACAGGCTTTAGTACAATGAATTAAATTCTGACCTGTAAGATTTAAAGATATGAGCAAAACAGTGAGTTTAGATTAAACCGCCTTTTCAGTTACGCGAAATAAAATTGAGAAATATAGAAACCGGAAAATATATCTGTAAATTGATTATAGGAATTCATAATTTTCTGAGAGAGGTAGAATTATGATACACTACGCACCCTTTCATACAACATAGCTATGTGTTATCAAATTACAAAATTTATGATGAAGAGTTAGAAATTGTTGATAAATTTTGCTACCTAGGTATAAAATCTACAAAAAATGGACTATTTAAGGATGCTATATCAACACTCCACGATCAAGCAAATAAAGCAATGATTTACCTTTCCAAATATTTCAGAAAACGAAATTTGACATTAAAACTAAATTACGTTTATTTGATAAATTAGTGACTCCTATCTTACTATATGCTGCGGAGGTTTGGGGAATTTACGGTATGATGCAGGTAGATAAATTACATCTAAAATTTTGTAAGAACATTCTTGGTGTAAGAACGCAAACGCCAAACATCGCCGTGTATGGTGAATTAGGTAGATATCCTCTATATATTATAGCAAAAGAGCGGGCAATAAAATATTGGATTAAAGTTAAAAGTAGTAATGGAATTCTTATGTCTCGTATATATAATGAACAAAACTTGATAGCAAATAGATCGAATTGTTTTTGGGTAAACAAGATCTCTGAGACTTTGAATAATGCAGGTTTAGCATATCTGTCACAGAAAAACAATTTAAGTAACGCGGATTTTAAATTAATACAAAGTCGATTAAGGGATCAATTTAAACAGGAATGGAAAAGATGTATTTGTAACTCTTCTAAGTTAGAATACTATTGTAAATTTAAAGAACTTTTTGAATTTGAGTCTTATCTACAAAATTTGAAAAATGACGAGTTAAGAAAGAAACTTACTAGATTTAGATTAGGATCTCACAAACTTGAAATTGAAGTTGGAAGAATTAATAGAGTTGATACTAGAAACCAAAGAATGTGTAAATTTTGTGACCTCTCTGTTATAGAAACAGAATATCATTTTTTATATATTTGCAGTGGATTTAGTGATGTCAGGTCGAAGTACATTCCGTGCGCTTGGCCTGATGTCAATAAATCATTCGCACAATGGCTTCTAAAAACAAAAAAGTACAAATTAATACAGGAAAGTATTTGAAGGAATCCTTTTCTAAAAGAGATACATGTTGAAATTCAGATTCCTAACTTAACATAAATGTTTGACCAGTCCAAAATGACCTAATATGATTATTTTGATAAAATGTATATATCTTTACTTTCATATGAATGTTTCAAATGTTATGTTATTGTTAAAACACTTGTATGTATGCATATTGCGTCATTGCCATATTTCCATGCTTATATTGTAAATGGCCAATGGCATATTTTTTTGCCGAATGCCTTTCAATAAAGTTTTTGAGTTGAGTTGAGTTATAAAATTACAAAAATCGCTTGGTATGTAGAGTTTGATTTATAACTAAAAGTCTGACCAGTTTTAAGAGGAAAACTTATTTTTACATCAAATCCCATTTTGTGTGAATTAGTTTTAAATTGATGAACGAGGAAATATCAATTTTGAAAATATTCCTCTTGTGAGTTTATTCATAAAGTTTACTCGAATTTGGTCCAGGGGTTGTGGAGAAATGGCCTTGAACGGACGGAAGGATGGAAGAAAGGACGGACGTACACTCAGTACTGCGAGTACATGCTCCCCGGCTATTATTTCGGGGTGCATAAATATAATTCATAAAATACGAATTTTACATTTTAGTCGTCAGTTTACAGAAAAGAAAGGATACCGTCCGTGTTTTATTGGCGGAACAGTTATTGCATGTTGGCTGCAGGTTTTCCCTTATCGTACCAGTAATCTACAGGCATCCCCCCGATTGCTTCATGTAATTTTAATTGTTTAGGCAGATATAGCTCTCCCGGGTTTAATTACTTGAAATACTATTTAAGGCCTGCAGTCTAGCAAATTTCATCCTCATGAGTGAAGGGATATCTAGATCATGTTTTGTATAACATCGTAGAACGACAAGATGAGCAAATCCTGGTTGCTTCTCACCGTTTTTTTCTTTTTTTCTCCAGTCTAAAATGCAAAATACTGCTTAAACTCGATTTTTCTTATTCTTAAATTGTTTACCCTGGTTCATTTGAAGGATCACTGGCCACGCCCCTTAGCTCTAAAGGGAAAATCCACTAAGACATTAAACGGTGTTATTTTGCAAAATGTATATCAGGAACTCGTAAAAAGAATTTTAAATCGTTGGTTGGCGAAGTAAAAATCGTACCTACAGCTTGAATAAGCTTTAGTTACTATATTTAAGTCGCAAAACAAACAAATGCTGCACAAGAATGTCAATTAATGTTGGAGTTTAAAGTTCACTTACAGATAACTAAATGATTTGATCGGTCGATTTATTCTTTCATTACAGCCTTAATCCGTCGATTTCCCCTAGATCCCACGAAAGTCTATTGTAAGTTATGAACTTCATCAAAGATAATTATGTCGAACCGTTCTAAAATAAATCCTACGCAGTAATGAAAAAACACAGATAAGCCGATTTTGTCTGATCGTATTGTGTCGGTCGAAAGTTTTACCCCGGAAGCCATTACTTCATTTGATCAGTGATGAATACTGTTGTAAGGAAATATTCAAGGAAAAGGCAACCGGCTCTTCATAACGTAATAGGGTTTTTTTTTAGTTATTATCCCTTACACCTGGAAAACAACAATAAAACAAACAAAAAACAAACTAACAAACAAAACAAACCAAAAACGAAACAAACAAACAGGCAACAACAAGAACAAACACAAGAACAAAAGAAAAGTACACATGCCCCCAAACAAAACAAACAAACTACCAAACAAAAACAGATTTTTGATTAAATATAAAAGGATTTGAAGAATTGGAAAGTCTTAGTGAGGGTCATTTTTTCTTTGAAAAGCTGAATTTTTAAACAACTCTGGCTTAAAGGGGACAAAAGGGATGTGTAGACCAAGATCAGACTGCACATAAGTGCAGTCTGATCTTTCTTTGTCTATACCTTCTGCCAAAACCGGAATATTCCGGATAAAGCATAACAGGGTTAACACGGGGATATGGTATTGCATGGAAAGTCTTGCTAAAACACTATAAGACTCGACGCGCCTTCCTCCAGTAAAACCCCCCGTCTTTCCACATATATCGTTCTTATCACAATTATTATGCATTGACCAAGTAATTAGGTTTGTCTGGTGACTTGTTTTCTTTGAGAGAAATTCCTTTATTTGATATCGACGTGATAGAAAGTGTATACTTCTTCCCTCTCGAAACATGGAACAGGAATGTACATTACATTTTATTATATACCTATAAAAGATATGGAGTAAAACCTGGCTGTCAAATACAACTCGACAGAAAAAAATCAATATTCGGCGTGTAGCAAAAAACCGTAATTAAACACGGACTTCTATTTTGTGTATTGACGTTCCGGGTTTTCGGAAAGTTGGTTATTTCCTAGCCATTTAAGAGAATTTTCTTAATGTCATTTCCTAAAAGGTATATAAAAAAAGGAATCTTTTTCTATGCGTTGTTATCGTGTTCTCGAATCGTGTGTAGGTATTTTATTGGATTCGAACTTCGGTCTCATCCAATTAAAAATACCTACACACGATTCGAGAACACGATAACAACGCATAGAAAAAGACACTGTTGTAATATTCCCTATGTATTTATAATATTCCAAGCAGTGAAATCGTGAAATTTCCAAGTGTAATAGATTCTAGTACCATCACTAGAAGTGATATCATTTTTGACTCTGAAACCAGGAATCACTTTTATCCAAACTGGCCGGATGACGCATGGTTGATATTCACAGTTTTACATCAGAGATGAATGAACTCTTGGCCATACCCTGCTATACTCCAGATAAAAAGAAGAATGGGAGAAACCGTAATGATTTTAAGCATACGCTACGGTATTACCAGCCTTTCTTTTGAAACAATGTTGAAAGAAACAGAGGGGTGGGGGCGATAGAATGCAAGGCGGTCTTACATTAAGCACAAAGCTGTTTGGAACATAATAAAAGAATAATCAACTGTCTTTCTATAACGTATAAAAAAAAACTCTCAGTCACATGCGTTGGTATGCATTAGAAAAACGCGTACTTCGGACAAAGCATTTCTCTTGATTTTTTTTCCATTTAAAATATAACGCTTTCTCTTCTCTCATCTCTCTTCTCTCTCTCTATCTGTCACTGTCTCTCTCTCTGTCTTTGTCTGTCTCTCACTCTCTCTAGATATATAAAAACCGATACAGCAGAAATATAGCTTTTTACCGCAAACCCTGTACAGTCAAAGTCCTGGGAGTTTATGACAAAAACACGAAATTACATAGGCAAATAGACCAATCGCTAGCCCAGCCAACTTAGTCAGTTTGTCATGGCCACATACTCCAACAGGAAGTCCTACTTCAACTTTTTAAGGTGTTTTATGCACAATTTATGGGAAGCAGTATGCAACAAACAGGTGAATAGCTGGTTGGTGACCTAAACCTCATAACTACATCTTGAATAAACTGTAGTTATGACGTTTTAGTCGCCAAACCAACAGAAATGATTCACCAAACTAGTAGCCAATGTTCGAATTCAAACTGAACTTCCACACTAAAAGAATGGTTGACTAATTAATTGATTGATTGACAGCCGCGATTCGTCAATTAACATTTATAACTCGGGAAGTGAAAACTACACTTGACTTTTTATCCCTTGTTCGCATGACAGCCGACCTGTATTTTGGGGATACTTTTAAAACTCTGAGTTGCCGTCATAGCGCAGTCGGTAGCGCGTCAGACTCCTAATCTTTAATAACGGAATGTCATTGGTTCAATCCCCGGCAGCGGCATATATCCTTTCCGACATTTGTCTCTCGCCAATGGGTGGATAATCGTAAACCTATGTGGGATAGCAGCTCGAGGCTAGAAAGGATCTAGTAGTAGTACTGGTGAGAGAAATACCAGGAATCCATTGTTAGGTGTTCTGGCCGTCGCGGTATGTCGAAATACTGTTAGAAGTGGCGTTTAACCCCATTCAATCAATCAATTTAAAAATCTTAATTCATGTCCCAAAATCAGTCTAGGATTGGATTCATTCTACTTCATTTGTCATTCATGAATTCTAACAGCTAGACGAATTTCATTACATTGTTTTTGGTAGAGAGTTGTCACACTGGTAATGGAAAATCTGTTTGTGTGTGTTTTATAAAACATTCTGTTTTTGCCATGTTTCGACACTCTCATGCACTCGTTTCTTTCCCATTCACCTCTGTAATGGGCTGATTAAATAATCCACCAAGGCGTCATCATTTTATAATTTAATTGTTAGTTTCGTCTATCAAAAACGAGCGATCTGATTGGTCGAAAAATTTAATTCATACCTCCATGAACAAAATTTTGAGTACGCAGCCATTTTGAATGCTTCCGCACAAAATAGTTCACTACAAAAAGGTATCAAAATTTGTTAAGTTGTTGCATATTTCGCTCGATGCTATTAAATTATAAGAAATGAAGATAATATTTTTTGTTTTCATGGAGGTATGAACCGTAAAACCTAATCACACAATGTATGAATCCGCTTCGCGTATTCATACAGTGTGATTAGTTTTTTCGGTTCATACCTTCATGAAAACACAAAATATTCTCTTCATCTCTTAAATCTCAAACCTAAACTGGTTTCCATCTAAAACATGACGCATGAATACGACAGTTTTTAGCTCACCTGAGCATGAAGTTCGTCGTCCGTCAAAATATTCTCTAAACGACGTCTCCTCCCAAACCACTGGGCCAATTAGAGCCATATTTGGCAGAAATGTTCCTGACGCGGTCGCCCTCTAAAAATAGCTAAACGAATTGAAATCCGTTAAAAACTCTGCTTGCCATGGCCGCAAAAGTGACATTCTGAAATAATCTTTAAAAATCTTGTCCTCCTGACCCAGAAGGCGTAGAGCCTTGATATTTTGCATGAATCGTCATTAAATTGACCTCTTTCAAAATAGGTTTATAACGAATTAAGAACGCTCGGGTTTGACGGAACGTCATTATAATTAAAACTTGGGTTAAGCATCCCAATAATTAATTTAGACCTTAGAAATTTATGAGACGCATTTTTGTTCGTTTGGAGACCTAAGCGTCGCAACTACATTATCTAAGCTATAGTTATGACGTTTAGGTCATCAAACAAACATTTAAGATTTTTGTTCCATATAATTAGCCATATTTTTTTAAAAAAAAAGTCGAAAAGGCACTTCCTTGGGGATGACAAGCGGAGTGAGTAAGCGGGGTCAGCGATCCGTCAATTATGTTTTGCGAACCAGGAAACAGATTTTATTGATGTCAATTGAGTTTTTTTAAACAAAGTTATCGTTTTCTTAGTGTAGTTTATTTTGAGACTTTTAAATTTATTTGTTTGATAAATGATAGTCCGACTGGTCTATTTACAGATAATTGAAACAAATAGCGGAGCCGAATTTGTCATAAAGTATTGAGAACGTCGAAAGTTCTTTTCGTCCAAAATCCATTAAGCTATTTCGCGAAGACAGTTATCTAAATAAATGATTCCATCTTATAATTGTCTTTTATACTAGAATACCAAAGGTGAAAATGACTTACTTTGTATTGAAGGCCTTTTGCTAATTGCATTCATTTCGTCAGATTGAGCAAACTATCAAACCTAGCTTAGAAACTGACGAATCGCCGTTGACAATTTAAGAAATGGACAGACTAATAAAATAATTCATTTTGACCGGATGGGAAATTTTAACTCTAACATAATTTATAAGCAAAGTTGTTAATTTGCGAATTAAATACTGTACTCAAGCTGTAGTTAAGACGTTTAGGTCACCAATGAACCGTTTTAAGTTTTTATTAAATTTTATTGACAGTAAATTTGCAAAATAACGCCGTTAAACCAATTACCACACAGTGGCTTTTTTTGCGCCTCTCCAAGAAAAATACTTTAAACAAGCAATTTCTTCATTTTCCACAATGTTTTCAACCCGACATGTTGAACAATTCTTAAATTTCGTTAGTTTACAATTGTAGTCCGCAACTCCTTTCAATTTAGACTTGTCTAAAATGTTGTCTTCTGGGAATGGATTATCAATATATACGTAGAACTTCCTGTGGGTGGCAAACAATCCGTCAGTTGCTTCAAGCATTGTTCTCTTTCGTCATATTTTTTTTAAAATTCTTGAATAAATTTACAGTTAACATCATTGTTTAACATTTCTTCTGAATTTTCTTGCATTGAGTATAGAATAAAGGTCTAATCGTCAGTTCTAGAGAAAGCCAGATGTCGTAACTACAGATTTTTATTAAAGCTGTAGTTACGACATTTTGCTCGCGCACCGACGCAATACTTCTATACCCGGCTAAACCATACTCTTGTCATGATATTCGGGACTCTGAAAGAATAGCACAAGCATTTCGTGATAAAATTCTGGACTCTGTATTTAACCTATTCCCACACAATTTCGCCTTTTGACCCCTCTCAAGAAAAGCGTTTGGGAAAACATTGTGTAAAATGAAGAAATTGCTTGTAACAAGCAATTTCTTAATTTTTTACAATGTTTTCTACTGCAAAAAGTTTTAAAAAATCTAAATTGTCATAAACTTTAAAATTTCGTCTGCATCTCCTTTCAATTTGTACCTGCACAAAATACTGTAGGCTGGTAATAATTAAGACTGTGTTTTCAATATGTTGCACAGAAACATCGCTTCTACCTTGCACTACTTGTAAATTATTCTGAAAGGATAGCTTAAAATAAATTAACTCATTACCTGCCGAAATATAAGAAGGTCCAAAGAAACAGATGTCAATTTATAGTTGATGTAATTTTGAGAATCAATGTCTTTAGGGTAGAAAACCTAGTTGACAAATAGCTGTCGCTTTTCCAGCTAAAATGCCTTATAATAAACAATTTCTTCATTTTCCACAATGTTTTCCGAGGCTCTTTTCTTGACTTGCGTCTAAAAGACGGAAACTGCTGTAATGTGTTAACTTAATCATTTAAATTCATTGATTGATTGAAAGCGGTTTAACGCCTCTTTTAACAATTTTTCAGTCATATCGGGGCGGCTAGAGCACCTAACAATGGATTCCTGGTATTGCTCACACCAATACTACCACTACATCCTTTTTAAGCCTCCAGCTGCAATCCCACATAGGTTGACAATTATCCACCCATTGATGAGAGACAAATTTCAGAAAGGATATGTGCCGCCGCCGGGGATCGAACCCATGACATCCCATAATAATCATTTCAAAGCCATGACCTTTAAACAAATACTTAGAATCAACAGATCTATCGCTGGCCAAGCCCATCGACACCGAGAGGTTAAACGGCGTTACAAGAGCATATAATTCCCATTGAAAACGTATTTGATATTATTACTCGTATTTGTTTGATAAATGATAGTCCGATCTGGTCCTTACAGATAAATCGAGCAGTAATGAAATACAGATCTAAGCCGATTTTGTCATAAAGAATGGTGTATGTTGAAAGTTTGTTTTTCGTCCCAAAACCCATTATGCTATTTCGCAAAGACAGTTATCTGAATAAATGGTTCTATCCTGATAATTGTTCACCAGACTAGAAATTTACTATCAAACACTTCAGCTCCAGCTTAACATAGATCAAGGAAACATATGGACTACTTTACCGTGATATGACTGAAAGATTGACCAAAACGACGATAAACCTCATTCCAACAATTCATAACGACAATCGTGCCAATAGCAAATTATTCCTTCAGATCTTAGAAAAGGTAGGCAAATCGTTTAACGCATTGATTACATTGTCATATTTTTGACTCCTGAATTCATTTCACATTAAAAATCATTTTCTTTACGGGTTCTCTTCTCTCTACCTCAGTAACACAATGAATGTTTTACATGTTCTGATTTTCGGCCAAGAAATACTGTTCTCTTAATGTTCAGTAACATGAAGGTGAAAAGGGATCTTTTTTACGATTCTTACCTAATTTTCAGCTGTTTTATCAATATGTTTTGCAGAAAACATTGCTTCCATTTTATCAAAATCACTTGACTGTTTTTAACTTATCCCTAATGGATATCTGATAATCTTAACCAATACTTGGTCTTTTATCAATTCCCACACAATGGGCGCTTTTTGGTGCCCCTGGATAAAAACTATCGAGGAAACATTGTGTAAAGTGAAGAAATTACTTGTAAGTAATGTTTCGGTTTTTCATTTTTGTTAACCTTAGCCTTTTCCCCTCCCAGTTCCTTCGGGGCTGAAACGGGTTTCTTTGTTCATGCTAAATAATTATAAGTTATCAAGGATATCTTGTTGATTTATTTTTAGTTTTGATTGAGGATTCTGGTCGTTTCGTTTTTTTCCGTTGAACAGTGAATTCTCCTTACTTGATCAATGATTACTAAACCGAGCCCTTTACAAATGCATCTTGCAGTTATGGAAAACATTTAACGCCGTTGTCATTCTAAAACCTCGTAACAAGCTGTAGTTCCGAGGGGTTAGAATGACAATAACGATATACGATATAGAGCGATTTCGTCTCAGTAGAAGGATTTCACCTAATTCCAACGGGGTCACACTTTTGGTAGAGGTCGGTCTTTTCTGAAATTGGTCAGACAGATAGTTAGAAGCACTTCATTAAAAAATGGTTCTATATCATTTACTGCCCATTATCAGACCCATGTCAAGTTAAGAACTGTAACTCCTTCAAAAACAGATAAATTAAGAACATGAAACATTTGTTAGAATAATTAGGAAATGCAATACGTTGCCCTAGAGAAGAAGTTTTTCAAAAAGTAACTTTATGAAATAATCGGACGAATCCACACCGTAAAGGCGATATTTTAATACAAAATGTATCATTTGATTCACTGTTTTGAGACACCCTCAACTGGTGAATAGACCATCAGAATAACTCTGAAATAGGCGGAGAACCGTTTTTAATAAGATTTGTTGATATACCATATATGGTAAATAATCCACAAACCTGATGTTTTTTTAACTTATTAAAATCGTTTCGAGAAATTTGAAAGACATCATCCAAGGAATATTTCCCCTAAAGACCAGCGAAATTCGTCCCCAATATTTAAACATAATAAGCTGAATAAGCTGTAATTAAGATTTATATGTCACAAAACCAATATCAAAGTACTTAAAGTGCTGTAAGCTAGCCAAGCGTGGTTTTGTTTATACGTAATCCTCTGCATCAAAGGTTATCGAGATAAAAAAACGAGGTTAGAGTAACCTAGAAGTTTAATAGCATACTTTTGAAGAGTTCTCTACAAATAGAATAAAGTTTATTCATGTGGCCATACAAAGCAGCGCGCATGGTGAAGACTCTGATCAGATTCATTTTGAACACGATATACTCAAGTGAGCTAAAAATAGGTACGGGATAAACCTGCAGGTAGAATTTACAATATTCCTAAAGTACATAAGAACTACTTTTAATGGCATAGACATTCAATGGATTTTGTAGTTAAGCCTCTATTGGCCGTTTTCACTCACTGGACTCTGAGAAGACCTCAAAATTTTGTTTGTTAACTTTTGATATCAATACTGACGCTTAGCTAGCTCAAAGCTGCTTCACATAAATGACGGCTTATGTAAGAGTTCAAAGTTCCCTTTCGGTGTAAACGAATGATTTAATTGGTAGACTGATTCTTTGACTGACAGCCGCAATTCGTCAATCTACAGAGATTTCAATAAAAATGTGCGAACCCGATGACAGTCCTCGATCAAAACTGCTGTATTTATGAACGCACGAATGTCTAAATATTTCACATGACCTGTAAAATATTGGTCTTTTCGTCTTTGGTCTTTTTTTTATAAATCTTAAAACATGTCCCCAAAGAGATGGCTATGATTAGATTTACCTTACCTCATTTGTCATTCATGAATTCCGACAGCAAGGCTAATGTCGTTAAGATATTGTCAGATGGACGCGCTAAGTGCTTGTTATAGAACAGCTGGCTTTCGTTAAAACAGAAAAATCAGTGAGTGAATTTTCTCAAACTTCTTGTTGAATAAATTGAAATATCTTAAGTCATCTAAATCTTTGGAGACGTGGATTAACTATCTGAAAATCTGAAAATAACAATGAGAGAGATAGATAGATAGATAGATAGATAGATAGATAGATAGAGAGAGAGAGAGAGAGAGAGAGAGAGAGAAGGAGAGAGAAGGAGAGAGAGGGGGGGCAGAGAGAGAGAGAGAGAGAGAGAGAGAGAGAGAGAGAGAGAGAGAGAGAGAGAGAGAGAGAGAGAGAGAGAGGCAGAGAGAGAGAGAAAGAGAGAGAGAGAGAGAGAGAGAGAGAGAAAGAGAGGGAGAGAGTAAAGAAGCTAAACTAGATAGGCTTCAGACACAACCGCAACAGGAAAGACACCTTATAGTCGACTAAGCCTTCATGGCTGTTAACCCTTGTCATGCTGAACCCTGAATATTCCGGTGTGCAGGCTGATCTTAGTCTACACCTCCTGCTTGTACTTTTCCTGCCAGAGTTGTTTATAAAGTTGATTTCTTACAGAAATATTGATTTTTGAACCAAAAGTTCTATCGGTGCTTTCAGCCCTTTGATTTTTTTCTCCTCTTTCGGGAACATGAAAACGTCTGAATCGATTGTTCGATGTTTAATCCTAGTGACGGTGCTTCAAAGGCGAATGCTCTCCTCGCAAATTTACCTTGAGAGTTCAATGTTATCATTCTATAGACTGCACCTCTAAAACACCGTGAAGAGGATCATCTTCTTATTACTTCCGAGTTTCTGCCAAACATGAAGGTAAACCAATACAACTGACTGCTTATTACAATCTTTGTGAAATAATTCGGAGCATACAATGAAGATAATTATGAAGCTAAAATAAACAGGGTAACTCTCCGAGCATTTGTTTTTTTTTTTGGATAAAACTGCAGTTTTTGAAAATTCTACTTTCTCCTGAACAATTAGTATTAAGACATGGACCAAAATTGTTGGATGAGATAGGAGTAAGCAAGTCTTATTGTGGTTAGTTGACCAATCGCGGCTGTCAATCAAATAATCATTCGGTCTTATATAACGATTAAAAGTCTAGATCTAGTGAATCATTAGAAATTTGAAAATGTGCTTTGTGTTAACCCTTTCCTGTACAAACCCGGGGTTTTACGTCACTGTGATTAAATACTTGAGAAAATATTTTGGAAAAAGAAGAAATTGCTTGTGACAAGCAATTTCTTCTTTTTTTCACAATATTTTATACCATATAGGACGATTCCAATTCAGATTGCGCCCAATTTTCATTTTCGTCTGCAACTTCTTTCACTTTGGACCAGTCTAAAATTCTAAAAACAGGAAAGGGTTAAGAGGATACTTCTTCTATTTTGGGAGTGTATGAGCCAAATTGACCGATCACGACTGTCAATCAAGAATTATATCGACCAATCAAAATATTCATTCAGCTAGAAATTGAGATTTGAACTCCGACATTGGTCGCCATTTGTGTGAAACATTTTTGTTGGTTTGGCGACTTAAACGTCGATGTTTAATAGGTCGCTAACCAACAATTCCACTTTTGTGATATACTGCTGGCCATCTATTTTCCAAAATAAAGCCGAAGCGGGATTTCTTGTCGTAGTCAGTGGGCGTGGCCAAGGGAGTAAGTGGGCAGGACCAGCGATTAATGAAGTTAGAGATCACAACTGTACATAAAAAATCGATTGAAAAAAGAGAGAAAAAGAATCATTTGACCGTTAACGAGCTCTCACCTCCATCATCATTGACAAATTATGTGAAGTATTTTTGTTAGTTTGGCGACTTAAACATTGTAACTACAGCTCATTCAAGGAAATAGCTACGGAGTTTAGATCGCTGGCCAACCACTCTTATCTTGCACTTGTTATTGACCGTAAAAATCCAAAATAAAACCTTTGATTATCGGAGCTCAGTTGGATGTGGCCAACGAACCCTGAATTACCCTATGATCTCGTACAAGATTATTTACGACTGTTTGAATGTCTGGTCTATCACTTACAGTCATTTAACGTTAAAGGACTGACTTTTGATTATTTCCGTTTATTTATCGTCGCTACCGTAGCACATGCCCATATGAGCGACGCCCCCAAAAGACGGTTAGTTGTTACGGGGGATAGTGCAAGGATACAGGACGAAACTGCTGAGAGCTCCGCCTGGTTCTTTAACGTGCTCGATGGATAGCATCGTCACACGGGGCCTCGGTTTAACGTCTCATCCGAAAGACAATTAGTTTTGTAGTTGATATGGTCAGCCCAGGGCTCGAACCCGTGATCTTGAGGTTTGAAGTCAAGTGCTCTACCAACTGAGCTAAAGGACTGACTATACAGTCACTTGACTATAAAGTTTCAGAGTCACAAATAGACACATCGCTAAAAAATATTCCGCGATTCCATTGGCTGACCTTGATTCGGAAGTAATTAATCGGTCCGAGTTATTTTTAGAATTAAACTTTTGTTTATGGTTTGACAGTTTACTCGGACCGATTAGTTACATGTTTATTTGGACATGGTGCTAAAAATATTTTTGATCGTTAACTCGGGCCGATTAGCTACATGTTTATTTGGATATGGTTCTTAAAATAGATTTGATTGTTAACTCGGACTGATTAGCTACATGTTTATTTGGATATGGTTCTAAAAAATAGATTTGATTTTTCAAACGGACCGATTAGTTACTATACACACTGTATATATCACACAAAGCGCTCATATCATGCAAAACCCGCGATTCGGCTCATTTATTCAAGCCCAAAATCATTTGAAATTCATTCACCATGTCTTTTTACATCTTGTTCTTAGATGTGTATAATGACAAATATTTCTCTGTATTACATGGCGTATGGTGGAAAGGTTTAACATTTACCGCCTCGTGTCTATACATTGTACATAATGCTTACATCCACACATACATACCATTGTATTGATTCTCATATGATCGTCTGAAATGATCGCATGAGACTGTCTCATAAAGCAAACATTCACAAACATAACAACTTTCAAGCTTTGCTTTGATACAAGTTTCCCTAGATGTTAATTGATGTTTTGTATTTCTTATCAGCTAAAAAGATAAGATTTAACTAACAAACATAAAACGACACCGGATTAATTTATTGATTAAACGTATAAAAATAAAAGATGCCTCGTGAACTGTAGACAAGCATTCTCTGAATTTTTACTACAACCTCTAGGCACTTATGTAGTTAACCCATTACCAGACGGCAAAGATTTAGACTGGTCCACATTGAAAGGAGTTCCAGACGACAATTTTCAATTTATGAAATTTAGATTTTTTTCAATTTTGTTGGATAGAAAACATTGAGTAAATTGAATCAAATCTGGAAAACATTGAGTAAAATGAAGAAACTGCTCGTTACAAGCTGTTTCCTTATTTAACACACTGTTTTCCCAATTAGTTTTTCTCTAGGGACGTCCAAAAGCGTCACTGTGTGGGAATGGGTTAAAAACTGTCAAAAAGACTAGAAGAAACCCTTACATAAATGATCGTATAGAGAATCATTATCTTAACATAGTTGGCAATCTTTTCTCGTTCGGGGAGTAAAATGTCTTTACTAAAGTAATTACATCCTGTTACGCCATCAACCACCGAATAAAAGTTTACAGGATGATGGGGATATACATTGTATTTAATGCGGGTATAACGAAACTCTTAAAAGTAATGTCTCAGCTGTTTATGTGGCTTTCTGTCATTCATTCACCAGTACAATTCAAGAATTTAATCAGAGCTCACCATCTCACTTTGACATGCTATGTATAATAATCTCATCAGCGAGTGCCGAATGGTACATTTCGAGATGACTCTCGCCTCATGCCTGAAATACGGTTGACCGGACCGGAGCTCGAACTCACGACTTAACCAATTTCCACACAATGAAGCTTTTTGACGCCCCCGAAGAAAAAGGCTTTGGAAAAAATTGTGGAAAATGAAGACAAGCATTTCTTAATTTTCCACAATGCTTTCTATCCTACTATCGAAAAGGTTAATATCATAAGCTTTAAATTGTCGTCTGCATCTCCTTTCCTTTTGGACCAGTCTAAAATTTTGCCGTCTGGTAATGGGTTAAGGACCGAGCTGTCGGGGCAGTCGGCATGTGTCGATTTCTAAGTAAAGTAGGTGACAAGCTTGAAACATCTTGATTGCCTGTTAATGATTCTACGGAGGAGAAAGGTTACCGTCCATTAATTATTAATCTGATAGTTATTGCATGTCGGCTGCAGGTTTTTACTTATCTTAAGAGAAATCTGTAGTCAGCCTTTCGATTGGTTCATGTAATTTTAATTGTTTTGACAGCTCCCCTGGGTTGCTGTTTTATTTGTGAACTGATATATACTTTAAGACCCGCAATCATCCTAACCAATCAAATTACTCTTTTTAACCCATTACCACACATAATTTTCCAAGTTGAAGATATTGTAAACGACAATGTAAAGTTTCTTAATTTTTTCGCTATCTTTCAGGTAAGAAAACATTTATGGAAATTAGAAAATTGCTTGTTACAAGAATTTTTTAGTTTCCACAATGTTTTTGCATTAATTTTTAAATTGTGGGCGTTAAAAAGTGGGATTATGCGTGACAAATATTCTTCAAAAATTTTCCTGAGATGTAAGAGGTATGAATATCATAATATGCCATATTTTGGCTCATCTGAACAAAGATGTCTGTAGTCTATTGGCCACATCTGTTGTTCTTTAATACCAAAGAAAAGGCTTAATATTTGATATTTGGTAAATTCGAGTCGATACTAGGTCACAAGACCGAAACTTACATATTTCTAAATTTTTGGTTCAAAGATAAGAAACTTTGTCATATTATTTGTCTATGTGATACTTTGGTTAGATGGATCGGTGGGACTAGCTTACAATGGACAACTCTCAGAAAAAATTGTGTGCACTCTAGATACGACATTTTTAAAACCCAATCTTAAATGCCTTAAATAGCTGTAAGAATGTCTGTCTAAATATCTTGGATCTCAGAAAAAATCCTCTCGTGGTCTCTCATCACGCAATGTGGCTGGAATGTTTGCCATTACATCGCAGATGAGTTCGATTTTAGTTCCAGGATTAAATCTTAGAAAAGCTATATGTGCACCCAAAGTGCTTCATTTTTACGTCAAATGTTCTGGAACTTTGTCCAAATACAAGTATCCGTGATATCTTGGAAACACTGAATTTTGGGATCAACTGAAGTCAAATTCAAGATTCCGGAACTATTTTAAACATTTGAAATTACCTACTCATATAAACGCTTTAGAGTAGATGCCCTCTTATCCCGCGAGAACGGTCCATTTTCATTTTAAATCTCAATAAGTAATTATGTAAAACACATTATTGTTCATAGATCCCCGACACTAACTGATAAGTCATTGATTATTGTATGATACATATCATTTGACTTTAATATTTGAACATGTTCATACTTCAGACACATAAAGATAAAACATAATAAATAAGACCTTCACTTTTTCGGAACCCTCAAAATGACATTTTACCTTAATGTTTACCTACAGCAAATCTGTAGTTTTGATTGGGGTACCTTACTTTTCTAAATTAAGTTAACCAGTACGAATCCATGCAGGGGTGTACCGGTGCGTCGTCTTTGGTTTATTTTACGCGAGTTAAATGGAACATTTTCAGATATGGGACGTTCTTTTAGGATTTATTATTAATAGTATTGTTGCGTACAACCTTGAGATTTATCTGCAGATACTTATTTAGCTTGAAAGCAGTCAATGCGCACTTTAGAATGTCGGGTTTTCTTCTTCTTTACACTAATGAGTCCGACCTTAACCCTTGTCATGTTGAATAAATTACCTTAGAGAATTGCTTAAGGATCAAAGGGTTAAAAACACTGGTAGAACTTGTTGTCAAATTTAGAAATCCTTTTCATAAATAACTCTGGCAAGAAAAGTATAAGCAGAAAGTGTAGACCTAGCTCAGACTGCACTTATGTGCAGGCTGATCTTGGTATACACCTCCTGTCAAAACCGAATATTCCGGGTTCAGCATGACAAGGGTTAGTCCTTCGAAAATGCATGGCGAATACGGAAATTTAAATCAAATCGATCATTCAATTTCTTCTATTCCTTCGATCTCGATGACGTAAAACTAACTATAACAATAGTAAGTTTAGTAAAGTATTAACCCATTCCCACACAGTGACGATTTTAAACGCCTCTTGACATGAAATCCTTGGAAAACATTGTCCACAATGTATTTCTAATCTCAAAAGAAAAATATTTAAGGATTTCGTCAGCTTTAAATTGTCGTTTGCAACTTCTTTGAACTTGGACTGGTCTAAGATTATGTGGTGTAGAAATGGGTTAAAATACCGTAACATGTAAAGGATCTGTTGGGAGGTATCTTTTGGGGCAAAGGTAATAGTCATAAATAATTTGGGGCAAAGGTAATAGTCATAAATAATTTGGGCATTTCATTGCATCATATCAGTCTGATATTCGCTTCTTTAATGTTTTATTCAAAACAGTATGATTGAACAATCCAAATCTATTTTGATTTGTTGTTATTTGAGTTTAGCTTGATTTGATGAGAAAATATAGACGTTTTAATTATTTCCTGAAAATACAAAGCTCAACATGTGTTATGCATGTATTTTGATGTTATGTACAATACACTTGTACCCTTTTACTTTGTGTCAATTTTAGAACTCACTGGTCCACTTGATTCGAAGGATAATATAAAATGTTCTACGGTTTTTGGTCATTAGGCAGGTAATAGTTACTGGAAAGTTCTAACTTAAACAAAGGTCTATAATATTCTATGACCTTATATAAAGGGAAACTAATAGCACTCTTGGTACACTAGTTAAAAGTACTTTAGTTTCGTTCTGTTGTTTTAACCATTTTCTGTACAAACTAGGGTTTTTACGTCGCTGTCATCATATACCTCAGAACATATTTTGGAAAAAGGAGAAATCGCTTGTAACAAGCAATTTCTCCTTTTCCCACAATATTTTGTACCACATAGGATGGGTTTCATTTCGAATTGAACCCATTTTTCGTTGTCGTCTGAAACCTCTTTCAATTTGAGCCAGTCTATAATTGAAAAAAAAAAAAAAAAAAAAAAAAAACACGGGAAAGGGCTTATTCGATTTTCAGGATGAAAATGGATTATTGATTTAGTGCTTTATTCTTCATTGGATTATTTTGGACCAGGAGCGAAATTTAATAAAATTATTAACATCTTAGGTATTTTTTGTTCCATTGTCAATATTGCCAATTATTATCAGAAATTATTGTGAACAAATCTTGTTACTTGTAAAGTTTGTTGCTGGCTTCTTCTTTCTATTTAGACTTTGTTTGTGACAAAATTAACGCCAAGTATATTTGATACTTAAAGACATATTATATGTGTTAAGGGTTGTATGCGTGCTGTCACAGATCCCTGAGATCAGCTTGCATGTGTATCGGGCACGTGTTAATGCTTTTCTCTTTAAGTAACAGTCTTTGTCATCTGACTCCTCGACCATGGGCGGAAATGGACAATCACTGGCAACGCCCACTTACTCATTTGGCCACGCCTATTGACTCTGACAGGAAGTCCGGCTTCGATTTGAAACGGCGCAGTTTTACAAAATAAATAGCTGGTAGCATGTACAGAAAAAAAAAATAGGATACTTAGTTGGCGACCTAAAAGGTTAACAAAATGGCGCCAATTGTCGGAACTCAAACCTCATTCATGGTCTGAATCAGTGATTTCATTAGTTGATTGGTTATTTGATTGACAGCCGCGATTGGTCAATTTTACAGAGTTGGCAGTCATTTTGAATTACAAAATTTTCCCAATCTTTCCTTGACAAGTAAGATATGATTTTCTACTTATTACGAATTATAATAATTCAAGCTGCAATTACAACGTTCAGCTTGCCGGCTTAACGTTTTACCTTATTTTTACAACTTACGTATTTTTTTTTTTTTTTTTTCAACATGACGCCGTTTCATGTAGAACTTCATGTCGAAGTCGGTGGGTAAGGCCGGCGATCCGTCAATTACACCGAACGCATGGATATGAAGCAAAACCTAGCGTGTCGCTGACCATGCGAATATGTATAAATCATTTTTCTATTTTGCAAATTTTTAGACATGTCTAAATTCAAAAGTTTTGCAGACGAAAATATAATATGTATTTAACTTGAAAAAATAACCAATAAATAAGGGTAGACAATATTGCAGAAAAAGAAGAAATTGCTTGTTCTGAATTATGGAGTCAAAGGAACGTAAAAACCGGGGACTAAACAGGAAAGAGTTGAGACGCAAAAGGGGGAGGGGTATCGATGTTTCTTTAACCTAGACAAGAAAAATTTGTTAAGTGTCGAAAGATACGCTCAAACTAACATAACATACTTAAATTTGATCAGATATTGACTTGGCGTTAATCTTATAGATTTAAAGTGGCTTTTTGTGCTTATACAGCAAAGGTTCGCTGGAATTCCAGGTTATTTATAGATATCAAGGAATTCTGTTGTCGACATCGCATGACTTCTACGGTAAGTGTTTATATTCGTTATAACGCCTACGACAGTTTTGGACTGATCTTTATAGAATTCAAGACCGGCTAGCGAACATAACGTATGGATACCGTTGGTTGGATGTAATCAAACTAAACGCGATATTTCAACGGTTAGTTGCACTACGTGAATGACCCTTTATTGTATGCAACTGTCTCGGGTTAATATAAAAAGAGATTAATAGCGTACGTAGGCTATTAGGAAAAAAACCCTGTTTTTCTGTGATAAGCGACCTCTGTTTTTCGCAAAACTACTTTTCAATATATAATATTCAAATAGTTTATGAGAGAGAATAAGAAAAATTAAAATCTGTGACATGAAAAAAAAATCGATACCTTCCTTTAAAAGCTGAGGTCAGGTACTGTTCAGTGTCAAAATTTAGGCGTATAGAAGATATAATTTATCTTGATATAACTTAAACTTAAAAAAAACCCATACAAATGGTTCCTGCTTGTATCTCTCGGGATAAATAAATCTATATTGGACTTTGAAAAATGTAGAACAGCTTCAAATTTCAAATATTTTCATATTAAGTTCACAATAAATGCCAAATATGAATACATGTTTACGGTTCTCTTATTCAAGGTTATTGAAAGAGGATCAGTTAAGCGTATAGGCACCTCCCGGTGGTGCTATAAATCAAATGATTGAAAAGAAGATGGAATCCAGCACAGGTCAATCGGGATGGTATTTCAAAACTTAATGTGCAATTGTCGGGTCGCTAGCCCAGCACATTTAACTCTGCTTACCCCACCCACTAAACTCCGATAGGAATTTCGAGTTCGATATTGAACCGTATGATTTTGGAGAATTTATTGCCAGAACCATGTTAAAAGATACAACTGTTGGTGGGTAACATAAACGTAGTAACTACAGACTGAATAAGCTATAGCTATAGTACGACGTTAAAGTAAACCAACTAACAAGAATGCTTCAAATGAATGTCGGCCAATGTTGGAGGTCAAAGTTCATTCCGTTCTAAATGAATATTTTGATTGGTCTGTTGATTCTTTGATTGACGTCACTATCTGTCAGCTAAATAGTTTTAAGTAGATTTTTCTATATTCCGAAATCCTACTTAAATCCAAAAGATTCGACCATGATTAGCTTGCGAGTCTAAGTACAGACTAAATAGGATAGATACTTTATGCACAACCCTGGGGGTCCTTTTTCTCTCTTTTAGTTGTAACTTGACAATGATAGTTTGGGCGTTGTGAAGGATAGGTTCTTTTGATTGTGGAAAAAATCGCTGTATCTGTTTTAAGGAATCATAATCATTGCCAAAGTGGCATTTCACAACATTTCTTGTTTAGTCTCAAACGCAAACAAGTTTGACGATACAAGGAGCCGCAAATTTGTTTTAAGTGCAATAACCAGGTTGTTTCCGTTTCCCTATCTCATAAGAATCTGTTAAACCCTTTCCCACACAATCCCTCTTTTTTACGCACCCCAACAAAACAGTTGTAGAAAGCATCGTGGACAGTGAAGAAATTGCTTGTGACATGCAATTTCTTCAATGTCCTCATTTGTTTTCTACCATAAACGGCTAATATGTCTTAAATTTCATCAACTTGAAATTGTCATTTGCAACTTCTTTTAATTTGAACCTGTCTAGAATAATGTCGTTTGGGAATGGGTCTAAGTTCTCTTCTTGAATAATGACATTTTCACCGTGCAAGATCAATCTTTTTTAGTGAAGAAATACAAAGTGAAGGAGTTTTTGTCAAATCAAATTGACGTATCGCGGTTATCAATCAAAGAATAAATAGACCAATCAAATCACTCGTATATATCGTAATTGAAGCTTGAACTTTGACCTTTGTCGTCATTTAGTTTAAACATATTTTATTTGCTACTCATATTCATAGTACTATACAAATAATCTAAATTTACAGCAAATTGGATCAGAACGAAAGCAAAGCTTATAGAGCTCTTCTCCATAAAGATGGCATTGTATAAGTACAAGTCGTAAGTATATGAACATTGGAAAAAAGTAACATTATAACAATAAAGGTTTAGAGTGAGGAGAGTAATAAAAAGCAAGGAAGAGTAATGGAAGAAGACAAGGGAGTGTTCATTTGGAATTTGGTAGTTTGTGTTTTACTAATACAATATTACGTTAATATTCTACTTATCAACCGAGAATGGAACAAGAATGATATCACTACAAGAATCTTTTACTTTCACGGATAAAGTTATGGACTTCAAGAAAAATCTTTTCATTGTCGCGGTAAGTCAAGTCATCTTTTCCAAAAAGAAGCATGGTTATGTCGATGTTATCAAACACTGAAAGAGAGTTTAAAAGACTATTCCTAATAGTATCATAGTCTGTACATTCGAAAAAAAAGTGTTCGGTCGTTTCGGCCATACCACAATTACAGAGAGGGGAATCGACAATGTTTTTGTCAAATAAATGCTGATTTAGAGAGCTGCAGTGATTTCTAATTCGTGTATGGATGACTTGTAGCTTTCTTTCACCTATAGAATACAACTTTTTAGGATTTGGTTTATTTCGATTTAAGTAACTTTTAAAACGCGACAATGAGTTTTGATTGCGGATTTCAATCGGTAGTTTATTCCATTCCTCAATTGTAAAGGGAAGAAATGACTTTTTAAAAAGTTCAGTTCTGCACTGTGGAACTCGATAATTTTGTGAACCGCGTAGGCTATACGACGTTGTGCTGCCAGTGGTTGGTGGCACTAATGAATTCAAATAATCAGGACTTAAGCCTTTGACCATTTTGAAATATAATATTAACTTATGTTTTGTTCGCCTATCCTGCAGAGATTCCCAACCTGCTTCAGTTTCTATATTTTCGAGTGATGCCAATTTGGTACACCCAGTCACGATTCTTGCGCATTCTATCTGAATTTTGTCGAGCGCTTCTTTTAAGTTTTGTGGGCAGTTATCCCATATTACGTCCGCGTATTCAATTAATGGTCGAATAAAAGAGAAATAAATAGTTTGAAGAGATTTCCTATCTAAACGGTATTTAAGAGTCCGCAATATATTTACTCTAGCCCAAGCTTTATCGACCACATTTCTAATATGATAGTCCCATGTACCGTCTTCTGATATAAATATACCAAGATGCTTATGATTTTTTACGTTTGGTATTTTCAAATTGGACATAAACAAATCAGGATGTGTTTGTTTATTATGCTTTCGAGTAATAACTAAAGATTCAGATTTCAATGGATTAAATTTTACTATCCACTTACGCGCCCATTCATTAATCTTATTTACGTCAGATTGTAATGTAGCCCCACAAGAAATGGCGTCATCGACTTCAATTGATAAGCTAGTGTCATCTGCAAAGAGGTTTATATTGGACTCCAAGTTATCTACTATATCATTAATATAAACTAAAAATAATAAAGGACCCAATATAGACCCCTGAGGTACACCTGCTTTTATCATGCACTCTTCGGAGAAGCTACCATTAATGACAACACGTTGACATCTATTTGATAGATAGTTTTTGAACCATTCTAAAAGACTACCATGAATCCCTGCTTGATAAAGTTTATAAAGAAGCCCTTTATGCCATACTTTGTCAAACGCTTTGCTAATATCGAAAAAAACCATACGGTACTCATTGCCACTATCAAGTGCTTTACAGATATTGTGGTATATCGACACTGTTTGATTGACAGTGGAATCTCCGGGCACAAATCCAGACTGAAACGGTGTAAAAAAATTCGTTTGTGAAAGGTATGAAAAGATATGATTGTAAATAGTTTTTTCAAACACTTTTTCAATGTTACTCAAAAGAGAGACTGGTCTGTAATTGGATGTAATTGAAGGGTCACCATTTTTAAAAATTGGGCAAATATGACACATTTTCCATGATGTAGGCACAGCACATAAGTTAATGGACGCATTAAAAAGATTGCTCAAGGGTTGAGCTAGTTGAACTGCCCCTTCACGTAGGATTCGGTTGTGAACATTATCTGGACCTGACGCTTTGCCTTCGCTTAAATTTTTTAGAACCTTGTAGACGTCATCTGGAGTGATTTCGATGCTATCAATTGTTACGTTGGGACCCTTATAACTCTCATTAGGTAAAGATTTTGAGGTATCATCAATCGTTGACTGGCTTGCAAAATAATTATTCATTAAATTCGCTTTTTCACTATCATCAAATAGCATCGTTTCATTATCTTCATCAAAAAGAGGAGGTATTTGTGAGGTTTTTCCCTTTGTAGGCTGCATAAACTTTTTGATGGTTTTCCACCAGTCACGGGGACATAAATGATCAGAATTCAACTTGAATGCTAAGTTTTCAAAATACTCCTTTTTTCGTTGACGAATAAGGTTTATTACTTCGTTTCGAAAATTCCTAAATTTATTCCATTGGTATGCGTTATTTACTTCTTTGGCCTTTCTATAGAGTCTTTTCCGTTTTCTAATTTTCTTTTTTATTTCATTAGTAATCCATTGGGGTTCAAAGGGCCTAACATTTATTGTTTTAAATGGTATACAAAGGGCTGCTTTTTGTAGAATCAATGTTGTTATATTTTTAGCATATTGATCTATATTCTCGTTATGAAAGTTGTTCAATTCAACATTCATTAGTTCCAGTCTAAAATCGTTATAATTACCAGCATCATATTTCCATATTTTTCTTTTGAAAGACATTTTTTTAGGTTTGATAAAATTAAAGACGCCAAATACAGGGCAGTGATAACGAATATTACCATCAAGACAAGGCTCACCGACGCCTGTTGAAAGAACAGAAGTTTTGTTAGAGACTAAAAGAAGATCTATTATAGACGACGAATGTTCAGTGAAATGAGTTGGTTCATTTATACACTGAGCTAATCCAAATTGCGAACACAGAGAATTCACTTTATTTAAATGGGCTGGATTTAATTGATTCCAATTAAAATCCCCGGTTAAAACTATGTCGGTTATGTTTGTGTCGATAGCAAGACCAATAGAGTCATCAATAAGAGAGTTATATGCCATAGGTGAGTTCGGTTGTCTATACATTACCCCATACAAAACATTTCTATTATTCAACAATTTGATGGTTACCCATACACATTCTAAACCAAGTGGTTCCAGGTCACGCCTTCTCACAAAAGGTAAATTATCCTTTATGTATACAATTACCCCGCCATAACCATCGTGTTCGCGATCTTTACGTTCCGGAGAGTGATAGGATGGGAAAAGAATTTCATTTGATGAAATATTTGTGTTTAACCAAGTCTCCGAAAAGGAGATAACATCAAATTGTGAAAATTCTGTGTATAGAATATCAACCTTATTTTTCAAACTTTGGACATTGTAATGCATTGTAGATAAATGATTTGGGTAGTTTAAAAAACTGTATATGTCGTCATTTATGTGAAACAAGTTTGTCGGTTTTTGACAATAACGTCGTAACAACAGCTTATTCAAGCTGTAGCTACGACTTGAAGTTTGCCAAATAACATTTGAGCTCATGCGTGACATTTCCAACCATTGTACATGTGCGCCAAGGTAATACTCAGATCAGCCTGTGCATCCGCACAGTCTGATCAGAGTCTCCACTCTGCGCTTTGTAGATAGATACTGACCCAAAGCTTCTTTGAACAATCAGCGAATATTCTAATTGTCCCGAATGGCTGACCAGGGTGCTCAATGTGTGCAAGTCACGCACATGCGAAATGGTTGGACATGTCACGCATAGGCTCATTTTACTTTTTTGTTACATAATACTGGCCATATTTTTAACTAGCAAACGTTAGCTTTGATAGCTAAAGTAAACAGACAAAATTTTGAGGTGATCTCAAAGTTCAACTAGTGCAAACTGCCACAGGAGGCTTAACTACTAATCAGTTGAATGCATACACCATAAAAAGTAGTCCTGGTGTATTTTGAGAATATATCTTAACTCTATTCAAATTGTAATGCACTCTTTCACAAGAATGCTATGTAACCCATTCCCACTCAATTCCGCTTTTTTCAGCATCTTTAGAAAATGCTTTGGAAAACATTGTGGACATAGAAGAAATTGCTTGTAACAAGCAATTTCTTCAATGTCCACAATGTTTTCTTCCAAATTCCACTATCTTGAAATTGTCGTCTGCAAGCTTTGCTAGCTTACAGTACTTTCAGTACTTTGATTTTTCAAGATAACGCCGTTTAATATCGAAATTAAACTTCCTGTCTGAGCCAAGTGGGCGTGGCCAGCTATCGATCAATTAAGTCAATGAAAAGTTATTTTTTCCCGGTACGCCATTACGTCATCCAGTCAAGACAAATATTTCGGCGAAATGATTCTGTCCCGAAATTGATTCCGAGAAATGGTTACAATCACTTCATTAGGACAATCCCGACCTCATTTGTAATTCTATTTCCTGGCCTTCTACTGACACACAAAATAGACATCCTTGGTCTCGTGTATCTGGAGAAGTTTTGCTTGTTTTAGTTTGTATGAAGTTTAACCTATTGCCACACGATGGAATTTTCTACCAGTCAAAATTCCAAGAAGTTTGTGTGTTAACGCCATATAATTCATGTCAAAAGAATGAAAGCAATATTTTGTCTATTTTTGCATGAAAGGAAAATATCGACTTATCTTTTAATTCGTGAGTAAATATAGTTTATTTTTACTCGTGACTCCAGTGGTTGCCCTTAAATTGTCTCCAAAAAGACTTGGCGCGTTCCGGTTGCCATATTTCCAGTCTCTCCACATATACGACCCCAATTATAATCAACCACAATGATAACCGCCATTTTTGTTATTCGTTTTTGTTGGTTTGGCGACTTAGACGTCAAAACTCCAGTTTATTCAAGCTGTACTTACGACGTTTAGGTCGCCTACCAACCATTTTACTTTTTTGTTATATGCTACTGGCCAAAGGTTTTTCAAAACAACGTCGTTAAAAATCGATGGGGAACTTCCAGTCGGACTTAATGGGCCTAAGAAGTAAGTGGGCGGGGCCAGCGATCGGTCAATTGAATTTGTCTGTTGACTTGTTTTCTTTGAGACAAATTCCTTTATTTGGCACCGACTGCGATTCGAGACGAGCTCATAATCTATCTAGATCACGAAAGTCCAATGGCAAAATGTAATGATCACGATTATCGCTCTTTAACCGTACAAAGTTTTTTTACTAATCCAAATTCAAACAAAATGAAGACGATAATTCAAAATGGCACAATGTTTTCCGAGCCGATTTCCTAAGGGGCGTGAAAAATGCGTGATATTGTAGGAACGGGTTCTGACAGCATTCCGTGAGTTATTTTATTCAAAGCATCACAAGTAAATAGATAGAAAGGATAAACACTCTGTTCTATACAGAGTATCAAAGAAAGCCTATACAATGATATGTCACAAAGGTCGCCAAACTATTTCAAGAAGATACTTTTTTGCATTTTCTCCCTTACAAGACTCTCGATTACTCATTTTCTGATTTGGTATGTCGTGTTTGATGAAAAGCACACCATAATTTTAGAATTTTAAGTCGAATTCAATACCGATGTTAGGATGTTTGCGTTCAAGTTAAGCCAAATGGCGATTTCAGCGATTTGGTACCAAACCAAGGTCGTTCAGGACGGACCGACTTAGATTGTTGTGCAGAGTAGTAGGCAGATTAGAGATCAATCAAAGATTGGATCAATCAAATATTGGATTCCGTATTTGATTTGGGTCCATATATGACACCCTCGTAGATCTCTGTTTAACGCGACCTAGTGTGGCGAATAGAAGACAGCATTTTACATTGAGCGCATCTGACCAAAGAAATATTCAGACTTTCAGGACACGAGCTGATCTTGGTGAAAACTTTTTTATTTCGCAGTTTTTCTATTAATCGAATGACCGGTGACAGGTTTGCTGTTGATGTTTTCAGAGGTCTCAGATCTAGTCTCAAAACCAGGTTATTGTAAGATTTATCAAATAGTTATTAATAAAATATATACAATTCACATTGATGAAATCACGCACTTCAATAAATGTAGCTGATACTGTCAAATATGGTAAAGGATTCTAATATGACGTCTTTTTCATTCTGCAAAACTTAATCAAAATTTGAAATACTTGTAGACATTTCATTTTTTTTTTTATATTTTAATCGAATTTGTTCAATGAAAATGTAGGAATATAATGAATGGAATACTTCGATACGATAGTGATCCAAAACCTCGTATTTGCTTCTCGCTACGGACGAAAATTTTGATAATCCACTCGAACTTCGGTCTCGAGAAATATAAAACCTTTCCTCCGCAGCGGAAACGTTATATTCCCTATTTATTCTTTTCGCTTGTCAAACATGAATTCTAATAGTCGAATGTCGTTAGTAATTCCTGCCTGCCGCTTTAAATCCCGATTATGAAAATACTGACCATTTTAAGCTTGATATAGCTTAGAACAGGTGCAGGCTATATGACGATATTTTCCTGAATTGGAAACAATCCCCACAATTGACTAATCGCGATTGTCAATCAAGGAATCAATCGACCAATCAAATGATTTATCCAGCCCGAAATTGAGATATCAATTCCGACATTGGCCGAAATTCATGTGAAACATTTTGGTTAGTTCTGCGACTTAATCGTCGTGACCAGAGCATATATAAGCTGTATTTACGGCGTTTAGCTCGCCATACAATGATATTACTTCTTTGTTACATGATACTGGCCATAAATTTTGTAAAATAACGCCGTTAAAAATCGAAGCGGAACTTCCTTTCCGAGAGGGGAGGGGGGAATCGAAACAGATCTTTGTCACATGAAGCTTAAGCTACTGCACAACAAACCGTCGGTGCGCGATCAAAATGTCGTAACTGCAGCTTTAATGAAACTTTAGTTACGACATCTTTGTCTCGCACCGACGAAATATCTGACTCGTCACACAAAAAGGGACCTTCCGTGAAAAAAACATATTTCAAGAAAAGAAAGGATCGATCCTTTCTCAATTGACGGACCGTTGACCACGCCCACTTACCTCCGAGAAAGCAGTTCGACAGGAATGACAAACAAGGTTCGTTTGCAAATCGATATTATTGTATTATGGGCCTATATGTCACCTTGAATATTCGCGTGTTTAGCTGTGAGTGACGGTTTTATTGGTTATGAACGGATGCGGGTGCAGAGGCCATGTCTTCCACTTTTCTTTTATGGGAGAAGGTAAAAGCTAACCACGGCCCTCGCAACCTCGATGGTGAGGATCGGCCGTTTGAGATCGACATCCGACTCTTCCACGAGACGAAATAGGAAAAGTCATGATATCTCTCCCAACAACCATTTCAAGGACTGTATACAAAGTACATGATATTATGTAAATGAGTATTAAATGATAAAATAAAAAGGAAATCATGACGATTGACTCATCCCATTCCCACGCAATCCCTCCTTTTTGCGCATCTAATAAAAAAGCTTAGGAAAACATCGTGGAAAATGACGAAATTGCTTGTATCAAGCAATTCCGTCATTATCCACACTGTTTTCCATCCAAAAAGACAAAAATAAAAATAAATTCCTTCAACTTAAAATTGTCGTCTGCAGCTTCTTTCAATTTTTGTTTGTCTAGAATGTTACTGTGAGGGAATGGGTTAAACATTGCTACTACAACTAGCTCTATCTAAATTAGTTTCTTGACTAGGAGATCTCCGATTCATAGCTAATACACGAAGGTAAAAAAAACTACTCTTGCGTTTCAAACTTGATTTGAACGAATAAACATTATGAAACAGTAAGTCAAGTTATATTCTTGAACATTCTTTACGGGTAAAATTATGAATATAAGCAAATTTCTTAAGTGCATGACAAGTTAATAAAAAAAATTGGTGTGCCAAGCCATGTCTTTGACCTTAACCATTTCCTGTTCAATCCTTTGTTTTTACGTCTCTGTGATTTTATACTGAAGAAAACATTGTAGAAAAAGAAGAAATTGCTTGTAACAATATTTTCTACCCTGCTGACTGGTTATTTATCGAATTCAATCCATTTTAAATTTTCGTCTGCAAAACCTTTAAATTTGGACAGGTCTAAACCTTTGCCAAAAATGGAAAGGGTTAACTAAGCTTTAAATCAATTGGTTGTTGGTATAACTGAATGGAAATCCACTGATTGAAACGAAACGGCCTTTAATGACATTCAAGTGTTTCTTAAAGCAAAACCGTATTACATCTTTATTGACAGTAAATCTTAACTCTTGTCATGCTGAGTCGGGAGTATTTCTGTTTTGGCAATGTGTATAGACTAAGATCATCCTGCACATTAGTGTAGTCCGATCTTAGTCTACACCTCCTGGTTGTCTCCTTCATCACATAGTTATTTATAAAATGAAATTCCCCAAAATATATATTTTTATACCCTAAACAAGTGCTCCTAGTGCTTTCAGGCCTGTGATTTTAATGCAAATTCAGATAAGCATTTTATTCAGCATGACAAGGGTTAAATAGTAACAGAATTATCCTCTCACAAACACGAAGAGAAACAATTTATCCTTTATTTTGGTACCTAAATAAAAAATCCTTGCTTAACCTTGGACCTTTGGATATACCTCGAATTACAATACAAATACTGGCGAGACGGGACTATGAGAACTTAACTGTAAAGGTCCATAAAGGTCAGTCGTTATACTGACCTTCGAAGCGAGATATTAGCCTTGATATAATCTGAAATGAATCGGAATCCGTTATTATACTCCAAGTTGGGGCTTATAGCATCAAAGGTTCAAAGAGGATTTATTTCCTCGTTACTTGAGAATGTCTGGCAGAACATCAATGGAGATAAACATTTAATTAAGAATTAGGAAAATTTGAAAATTGTAAATTGTAAAAAGAACCTCTTAAATGTCTTTGTGAATGATTTTCACACGGGTTCAATATAATATAGTCGATGGCTGAGCGCTTTAGGCACTTTGTGATCTAGATGTAATAGTTTTGATCTTGACAATCACCGGGTATGTTCATTGGTTCGTCAAGCAAATACTTATAGGGTCATACTTATAAAATAGACTGAATCCTTCAGTAATGTACCAGAGGTCACACACCCCCACTATATATATATAAACAGTTAGGTAGAGTGGTCTTTCAATAACTCCAAAACTTTTCAAAGATCAAAACTGATCGAACCTAATTAGCCTGCGCAGCTGCAGAATTTAACCGGGATCAATTCTTTTTGCAATCCAAAGGAGGTCCTTTCTTTATTGACGGAATATACAATAAACACATCAATACCAATTGACTAATCGGAGCTCTCAATCAAGGAATAAAGGAATCAACCGACAAATCAAATAATTCATTCAGCCCGGAAATGAGATTTGAACTCTAAAATTTGCGACCATTTTTGTCAACCTTTTGTTGGTTTGGCGACTTAAATGTCGTAACTACAGCTTATTCAAGCTGTAGTTACGACGTTTAGGTCGCCAACCAACCATATCATTATTTTGTCACATGCAGCTGGCTATAAATTTCGCAAAATAACGCACGGTACAAAATCTAAGAGGGACTTCCTGTTGGAGCCAATGAACGGGATAAACGGAGTAAATTGGTCAATGGAGATCTGACAGGAAATTCTACTTACATGTTCAATGTTCAGCGTTATTTTGCAAAATGTATGGCCTGTAACATGTATAGCAAAAAAGTAAAATGTTTGTTTGGCGACCTAAACGTCGTACTACAGTTTGAATAAGTAAAAAAGATTTACATAAATATCGGCCGATGTCGAAGTTCAAAGTTCACCTCCGGTCTAAAAGAAGATTTGTATGGTCGATTGGTTCTCAGATTGACATTGCGAACCGTTAATTCTATGATATAGCGCAGATAATAGCATAGTTTTAACTATTGTTTTTCTTTTTTACCAATCAACGATATTTACTAGAGACAAACCGATGAAAGCAAACAGTACGCTCTACATCTAATGCCATTGAGAAAATGAAAGCAAATATTCTTCTAGACCTGAGTTAAAATTTATGAATCTATTTCGTGCGAAAGAATACAAAATAGTTGCGTGTTCAAATTTTGTTCATGGAAATGTTGGGAAAATTCAGCCAATCAAAACGCTTGAATCTTGATGGACGCAAGTAAAATTAAATTGTTTTTAGGTAAGAATGCCAGTACTGATATAACGTCAGTGCGAGAGTAAAATTTCGTAACTACAGCTTTAGTAAAGCTGAAGTTACGACATTCTACTCGCGTACCGACGAAAAAAATTCTTTTTCATTTTACTAACCTTCCCAAGTTAGAACATAGATAGCAATATCGCCGTATTGATTCTTATAATCTTGATCGCATGACGAATTCTCATAAAAAAAGATTACATAAATATACATTTTTAGCGCAGCATTGATACAAGCTTGCTTTACAGCCAAACTTGTATAAAGTAACCACTCAATGGATGGTTATAGAGTGGTTGCTGGGGAGAATAATCGACATTTTTGTGACATGATTATTATGGATCGATGTGATTGCATACATAAATCATTGCAGAATTCTCACTCTATCCTTTGTTGTTCAAATTCATTAAAATCGTTCCAATGAGACGTTTCTAATGAGTTCAAATCGCGTTGGATTTACATGCGGTATTTTCTTCTTAGTAAATTCTATAACTTCTAAAAGCTTATACTTTTTCGGAAAAGATTCTTTACGGTCGCTTTATACAAGTGGTCGCTTTATAGAGGAGGTTGCTTAAGCAAATTTGACTGTGATATGAAATTGATGCTCAATAGAAATTCGCCATAAGCAAATGAATAGTTCCAGATAAACAGATACTCAATAGGGAAATCGCTGGCCTCGCGAACTTACTCCGTTGGCCCCGCCCCTTGACTCCATCAGAAAGTTTCACATCAAGTTTCAATAGAGGACAATCGTTTGTTTAAGTGTAAGATCGATCTATATTTCATTGAGTGAACAACAAAAGCTTTTTTTCACGAGTGGCGAAGTCACTCGTGAAAATATAGCTTTTGTTGTTCACGAAATGAAATATAAATCGATCTTACTCGAAAAACAAACGATTGTTCTATTTCTTGAATGCAAAAATTAGACAAAATACGAAAATTTTATGACAATTTTCTTAAAGCGCGTCATTTTGCACGTGACTTCTATGCAACGCTTATGATGACGTCACTAATTTGGCTCTGCTTAGATGACGTCAGATAGGGTGAAAAGAACGAAAGCGGGACATAAAGTTTTGATAATTTCACTGGATAGGCGGTGAGTTTATCAAATGATAATCTACCGTTAATTCTCGAGAATCCACATGAAAGCATTAAAGAAACGACGTTATTTTATAGCCAGTAGTATGTAATAAAAGATTTAAATGGTTGGTATGCGACGAAACGTCGTAACTAAAGATTAAATAAGCTGTAGTTATAATATGTTAGTTAATCACCAAGCCAACAAAAATGGAGTACTAGCCAATGATTTTCGACAAGATAGGTTGTCTGAGGTAATAAACGGCATATTTTTCTAAAAATGTGGTCAAGAACATTGATTAAAGGCAAATTGAAACGCTGTAGTTACGATATTTAGATCGTTAAACCAACAAAATGCTTAAAATAAAATTTGGGAGTTGAATAATCTCTTACGATATAACTGATCAATCAATTGCCCAATCGTTGGCCACGCCCACTTAGTCCATTTGCCACGCCCATCGACTCCGACAGGAAGTCCCGCTTCGATTTTAAACAGCGTTATTTTGCAAAATCTATGGCAAGTAGCATGTAACAAAAAGGTAGAATAGTTGGTTGGCGACCAAAACGTCGTAAATACATCTTGAAAAGCTGTATTTGCGACGTGTAAGTCGCCAAACCAACAGAAACGGTAAATTGAAATGGCGGCCAATGTTGGAATTCAACACTTATTTTTTTATCTAAACGAATGATTTAATTGGTCGACTGGTTATTTAATTGACAATCGCGACTGGTCAATTGTCGTCAGCAATCGGACAATAGTGCACTGCAGAATTTAGAACAATAATCTAGTAGTAATGTGTTTGAAAAGTTTGTCTTTTGAAATAGAGTTTTGCGACTTAAAGGTCGTAATTACAACTCATTCAGGCTAATAGACAAAGATTTTAAAGATTTCGTCAATTTTAAATTGTGGTCTGCAACTTATTTGAATTTGGACTGGTCTAAAACTTTATCGTGTTGGAATGGGTTTAAAAAGATAATTGAAAGGAAATATTTAAAATATTTTTTTTTAAATTCCAAATTCCTTGTTGAATCTTTGTTGATGGTAGGCCCGATTCACCAAACAATTTACTGACACTTAAGATGTAAAACGGATTAAATTTATATCTGAAATCCCTTGTAATTTAAAAATCCCATTGAAATTTGATTGGGTTCGGATTACGTTCAGAATACGTTAATCCATACTTTTTGAGAAACAAAAAAACTTTTAAACCCGTAGATAGTTTCGTATTACCTTACATAATTGTTTCTTTTTTATATACAAATTTACCGAAACCAATTATTCCGAAGAAAGTCTTTACGATAAATCAGGAAAAGAAGGAAGAACACGTTCAAAAATGTTCAGCTGCCGTCATACCGCAGTCGGTAGCGCATCAGACTCCTAATCTTCAATCATGGGATGTCATGGGTTCGATCCCCGGCGGCGGCACATATCCTTTCCGACATTTGTCTCTCGCCAATGGGTGAATAATCGTAAACCTAAGTGGGATAGCAGTTGGAGGCTAGGAAAGGATGTAGTGGTAGTACTGGTGTGAGAAATACCAGGAATCATTGTTAGGTGCTCCAGCCACCGAGATATGACTGAAATACTGTTAAAAGTGGCGTTAAACCCAAGCAATCGATCAAAAATGTTAATCCAGTCATTCTTTAAATCGTAAAATATAACTGTGTGTTCTAGAAAATCGCGATTTATTTCGAAATATTGACGTCCGGTATCTTGTTGTCTGTCAGTCAATGGATATAACCGACCAATCATATATTATTTCAGCCCGGACCTGAGCATATCAACTCCGTTATTGGCCGCCATTTTGTTAGCCTTTTGTTGGTTTGGCGACTTAAATGTCGTAAATATTTATGCTTCTCTTTGAAACTTGGAATAACTTTTTCAGAAACATCAAATAACAAACTCTTTTTTTTTTCGACGGACCCATCCATTTTCTTAGATTTTTTATTTTTGTTTACAATTTTCTGGATCATTTTTCGTATGTGATGCCACTGTGGTGCCAAACAGATGTCCCTAAAAGCATCACAAGCACATGGAAATGTTCAAGAAGTAAACACCAGATTAAAGTACGGTCAACTACAATGAGTGTAAAATAAAGGAATTTATTTATTATATAGCCTTTTCATCTGTTGTGTGCTTTCCTTTGAAACTTTGTCTATGTTTACATGGGAGCCCGAAGGCTGCCGGACTTTAGTGAAAGATTTTGAGTGGTAGCGGGATGCTGTGATTCCAACAATAAATACAATATAAAAATTTACAATGAATTTTCAGTTGCCAGCGTCGATTGATAGGTCGGTGGTCCGACCATCTGACTCCGGTGGCCATGCTTACTGAGATCCGAAAGTCGTCTCAACTTCGATTACAAACATCGTTATTTTGAAAATTTATTGCCAGTAACATGTAACAAAGGAAAGGAAATGGTTAGTTGGCGACCTAAACGTATTATTCAAGCTTTAGTTACGACGTTAAGGTCGCCAACCAACCATTTAACATGCTTCTGCCTATAAATTTTGCGCCGTTTATTATCGAAGAGGAACTTCCTGTCAAAATCAGTGGGCGTGACTAGCGGAATCAGTTGGCGTGACCAGCGGAATCAGATGACAATGTCAGCTACCCATCAATTCTTCTATAAGTCATCCAAAAGGTCCCTTTTCGCCTAACTAGTCAAATGTCTTGCAGATGTCGCAATGTGACAGCAAGCTCTCGGAAAACAAGTATGATTTTTCTAGCAGAAATTCTAACCTACTAAATAGCAGTAAAACCAGATAGAAAATCCCAAGGATCCCTATTGGCTCTATGAAAGATGACGTAAGAGTGAAATAGTATAAAAACTACAATTTTTGTTCTACTCGTGAGTTACGTGGATTAGAAAAGTGAAAATACAAGTGTATAAGAAAGTGTCAGAAATTCACAGCTAAGATATAGTTACACATTTGTTTGCCAAATAGTGTATATTTAAAAAAATAGAAGTGAAAAAATACAATAAAATCTTTCGTTCAAGATTTTCTTTCCAAATGTTGACAGGCAGTGAAGGGATATTAACCCACTTCAACCTTGCAACGCTTCTTGACTACCCTAAGGAAAAAAGCTTTAGAAAACATGTGGATAATGAAGAAATTGCTTGTTACAAGCAATTTCTCCATTATCCACAATATTTTCTACTGCAAAACACAATTTGATTTTTTTTTAAATTTTCGTCAAATAAATTGGCATGTGCCGCTTCTTTGGAATTGTGTTGTCTGATAATGGGTTATGAAAGTGAAGTAAAATATTACCTTGTGTTAGAAGTTTACGCCTGGAAAACATGCTATTTAAATCCAAAATTTATTGAAAGGATGAAAATGAAAATAGTAAACTCCCATCGCGGGTTTTCACAGAAAAATTTCCAATAGCAACAGGCTGAGTGAGTTTAACGAAGAATAGTTGGCGTGGTTTTATTTGGAAATCGTATTCTTCGACCAAAAATAGACCGCCATCAGTGTCTAAATATAGTCCGTCATTCAAGTCAACTAGATTTTAAGAGATGTCAACGCTATCCACGAAAATTCAGTTAGAGGAATGATTCCCTCCTCCCTTTTTTTAAAATCTCAGTTATTTTGTTTTATACGAGAGGAATATAGAAGCAATCGTTGTAAAATATTTAACCCCTTACCAGACGACAAAATTTTAGACTGGTCCAATTTGAGAGAAGTTCTAGACGACAATTTTTAGTTGGTGATATTTTTTTTTTTATAAAAGTTTGGGGTCTTTTCGGAGGAAAACATCATGCAGTATGTAAAAATTGCATGCAATAAGTAATTTCTACATTTTTCATGGTGTTTTCCAAAGTTTTTGTCTTTAGATGCGTCAAATTTGAGCAGGCTTGTGTGGCAATGGACTAATTCAGCAATCTCCTACTATATCGATTTAAACATATACTTAGCTTCAAACTAAGTCACAATTAAACAATTTAATCTTTAGTTTCATCTATAAAAAAAAAAAAAAAAAATCATACACCCGTGAACAAAAATTTTGAGCATGCAGCTATTTTGTATGCTTGCGCAAGAATTAGTTCGACGAAAAATGTATTGAAATCAGCAAAATATTTTTTTTCTTCGATTTATGTCATTATTTAATAAGAAATCAAGAGAATATTTTATGTTATTCTTCTTTGCATATTCATACAGTGTGATTAGTTTTTTCGTTCCGTACCTCCATAAAAACAAAAAGATATCATCTTCACCCCTTAGAAAAAAAAGAGCATAGAATTATTTTCTGCGTTAATGCACAAAGTTAGGCGGGCTTTAACTGGTACACTCGTTTCATTAATAACATTCTAAAGACGTGGTAATATTGAATTACAAGTAAATAAGTGTATACTTCCTTGTTTTCACGGAGAATATGAAACTAAAAACCGAATAACAGTTCTGCAAGAATTTACTTCATGGATTTCAACGTTGTGTTTGGGGCTTTTTGTTTCATATCTGAACGAAAACAAAAGTTTTCTCTTCATCTCTAATGTGGCTCAATTGTTGGCCTCACCTACAATTTTTAGCGGAGTTATTTCACAAAATGTTTGGCCAGTAGGATGCATCAAATAAAGTAAAATGGTTGGTTTGCGACCTATACGTCGTAACTACAACTTTAATAAGCTGTAGTTCCGACGTTTAAGTCGCCAAACCAACAACATTTCGCCCAATGCTGGAGTGTAAAGTAAAGCTCAGGTCCGGACTGAATAAATTATTTGATTGGTCGATTGATTCCTTGATTGACAGTCGCGATTGGTCAATTATCTCGACGAAGGTACCAAAGCGAATGAATTCCAAATGAAAATGAAACTGCGCATGACATTTCCAAGGTTTCTTCCCGATTCTCCCACATTTGAAAATCCAATAATGCCATTTACCTGGTGGGAAGAAGTGGGTAAGGGAAAATGTGTGATTACAGTTAGGTTCAAATTGTGTTCCATGTGTATTGTGTGTTATAGACAAATTAACTTATAAGTGTTTAATTGGCCGAAAATAAACCTGTAATTCTGGCGTGAAAACAAAAATGAAACCAGAAGTAAAGCATAAATCAGTCAACATTAGAACCAAACACACGTCATGGCCACAGCTATATCTTATTTCTGAAGTCCAACAGAAACTACACAGCCGCTGGTGATACCTTCCTAGGTTTCCATCTAAACTACTGTAATTGAACCTATAAGATCTAAAAGATGAAATTTACAAAAATAAAGGAACTGGGAATAAACTGAATACGGGTATTTAAATAATAAGATGCCTTTTGATTCGAGTGAAATTAATGAAATGCATACGTACATTAAAACAAATCTTATCTGGATTTTTTTCTTCAATTTTATACCCAAGCATTTGTAGAACGGGGTATTTTGTCTGTTTTTTCATTTGTAAAGCTGTTTGTCCGTTAAAAAGAATTCTTTTTTGTGACAAAGTAAGGTAGAATGACCAAGATCCAGAAACAACAACGGAATCGGTATAGGCTAAAATTTCAGTGCGATACACAATTCTACACCAATCCTTTTCCCATATTCCATTTGTCACAGAATTACAAGGGTCGAATCAGTGTGTTGATTGTGAAATGGTCATTTTGCCTCACTTTATGTTTACTTCTTAATCAATCCCGATTAGCATATGCTAGAACTGTTATCTTTTCCAAATATTTTCTTTCGCGTAATAAGTACTGCATTCATACAACATATCGTCGGATGACCACCAAAATCTAGTAACTTTAATTTGAATAAAGCTGTAGTTAAGAGGTTTTAGTTGCGCCTCAACCATACCATTTCTGATTGCTGATTCATTCTTGAGAAATAGATAAAATGGTTGTCTGGAAAGAAGAGTAACTGCCAGATGAAATGGTGTGAGGAAGAAGGTAATTGCTTGTTCTAAGTAAATGGTCCTTTTATCAAATGATTTCACTTCTCTTCTGCGATCAATAAAGGGACATTGTACGGCATACGTTGAAATGGATTCCTGATTCGAAATCCACTATTTCGATTTGAAACGCTCGTGGAATGGGCTTTTAGAACTTAACGGTCATTTAGCCCAAAGCAGGGATTATCTCACACCTTACCTGTACCGACTTTTTATCGATATTTTCAAATGTGGGAGAATCGGGAATAAACCATTTCCAACAATCTCACGCGAGCGCCAAGTAAGACTCTGATAAGACTGTGTGCTTTAAGGTGGCTACTGACCCAAGGCTCCATTAGATTACTAGCAAATATTCGCCTTGCACTGTGTGAAATAGTTGGAAATGTCCCAAACAGAATCAAATAATATTCGATGAAAATCTCCGGTATGTTTTAGCAGTACCAAGCGTGTTCGTATTGAATTGATTAAAGTGACTCTCCATAGAAAATGTTCTGGAAGGAGAGTATTATATTTCATTAATTAGCATACGTTTCGTTGGAGTATTACAGGGTTGTTCAATAACAGGCAAGTCCTTGGATTATAAAAGACATCTTAAGTATGTTCGATAACAGTTCGTAGAATATCACTTTATCCTTATCCTATATATTCCCAATTTGTCCAGTAATAATTTAACCCTTTCCTGTTCAATCCCTGGTTTCTACGTCCCTGTGTTTTTATACTTGAGAAAACATAGTTGAAGAAGAAGAAATTGCTTTTTCCACAATATTTTCTGCCCCATTGAATGATTATTTTTCGAATGCAATGGATTTTAAATTGTCGTCTGCAAAACCTTTGAATTAGGACAGGTCTAAAATTTTGCCAAACAGGAAAGGGTTAATATTAGTTTAGCCTATCGAGATCTTTTTTTTCATACTGCCACGAACAAAAGTTTGAGCTCGCATCTATCTTGTATACTTTCGTAAAAAGAAGACCCAAAACTTATATAGTATTTCCTTTATTTTGCTTTGAAAATAAGAGAATATGTTTGTTTTCACTGAGATATAAAATTGAAAACGTGACCGCACAGTATAATAGGCTTGACTTAACCCATTCCAACTCAATCCCTCCTTTTACGCCCCTTAAGAAAAAAGCTTTTGAAAACATTGTGGAAAATTAAGAAATTGCTTGTATCAAGCAATTTCTTAATTTTCCACAATGTTTTCTATCCAAAACGACAAAAAAGTTCAAAATTCCATCAACTTGAATTTGTCGTCTGCATCTTCTTTCAATTTGGACCAGTCTAAAATTTTGCTGTGTTGGAATGGGTTAACCCCACTAATGTATGAATCCATCTGGCGCATTCAAAAAGTGTGATAATTTTTTAGATTCACACCACTTTGAAAACAAAACAACAACAAAAAGTTCTTTCCGGTTCTTAATAAAATAAATGACTTTATTCATGATAATGCTTGCATCGCAAGTCTGAAACAAACCTGTTCATTTTAACATTCTCAAAGAAACACGTACGATAATTAACCGACTAATCAAATCCCCGTTTAGACCAGAAGTGAACATTAACGCTTGTCATGCTGAACCCGGAATTTTTCGGTTTGGGCAGGAGGTAAAGACAAAGATCAGCCTGCACATAAGTGCAGTCTGATCTTGGTCTACACCTCGTACTAGTATTTTTCCCGTCAAAGAAGTTATGAAATTGATTTTCAAAAGAAATATTGGTTATTGAACAAGTTCTTTCAGTGATCTCAGTCCTTTGATTTTATTTCAATTCCGTAAGATACTTTATACAGCATGACAAGGGTTAAACTCGGACAATAGAAGACATTGATGTTAAGCAGTTTGTTGGTTTGGCGACGTATCCGTCGTAATTAAAGATAAATCAGGCTTGTTTACTTGTTTGTTACATGTTTCCGGCCATCTCTATTCAACATAACGCCGTTTAAATTTCTAAGTTGAATTTCCCGCAGGATTCAGTTGGCATAGTCTGCGGTCTGTGAATAGTACGGTTTGATAATCAAATAGCATATCGTCGTTGTCGTTCTAAAACGTCGTAACTACAGCTTGGTTCAAACTGTAGTTACGACGTTTTAGAATGACAACGACGATATATCATAATTGAATTGTGATAACGACAATATTTACAATTCCGAACGTGCATATGAGATTACGGAACTTGCAGGCAGGCCTCAGCACAAATGAAAACTATTAAGTTCTAATATATAACAAAGGAACCGGATTTCGTCAATACGATTTTTCTATCAATTATTGATAAAACGTTTCTTTCAAAGTTTATAGTTATGAATGAGTGACAGCTGTTTTGAGCACAAAAAGTCGTTAATCATTGCAAATTTTGTATTCTTTTTAGTTGATTAGAAAACTCAAATGAGAGAGTGTATGTGAGAGAGATGGAAAGAGATAGAAAGATAGTTGAAGGATGGAGGGGTTCATAGATGGATAGGTAGGTAGGTAGGTTGTTTAGTAGGTGGGTAGGAAGGTAAGAAGGTATCGGTCGGTCGGGGTAGGGTAGGGTAGGGTAGATTAGGGTATGTAGGTGTCTTTGGATTTAAACAGCGTTATTTTGCAAAATGTATGGTCAGATGCATATTGCAAAAAGTAAATTGATTGGTTTGCGACCTAAACGTCGTAACTACATAAGCTGTAGTTACGACGTTTAGGTTGCCAAACCAACACAAACGCTCAATAAAAATGGCGGCTAATGTTGGAGTTAAAACTCACTCTGGCTGAAATGTATGATTTCATTAGTCGACTTACTCTTTGATTAGCAGTCGCGATTAGTGAATTTATATATCCGCTCAGGATTAGTTTTCTTCCAATACTCAAAGGTGTAACTCAATCCACAATAAGATAATGCCGCATTTTTACTTTCCGAAGCAATGTAATTCTATGGAAAATATTGTATGAAAAGAGGAACGTGTTTGTAGCAAGCCATTTCTCTTTTTTTTCCACTATCTTCTCTACCTCATATGGCCCTTATTTTTCAATTCAAACCAACCATGATTTTGTAATTTTAAACATTTTTCAATTTAGACTAATCTGAAATTTGTTGTTTTAACCCTTTCCTATAGAATCTCTGGCTTACACGCCCCTGTGAAATTATACTTGAGAAAACATTGTGGAAAAAGAAGAAAAAGCTTGTAACAAGCAATTTCTTCTTTTCCTTTAATATTTAGGATCATATTGGATGGTTACTTTTTAAATTGAATCCACATTATAGTGTAATCTGCTATCCCCTTGAATTTTTGACAAGCCCCCCCCCCCTAAAAAAACGGTAGAGGGTTAAACGGGTTAAAGGTAGGTATCGATGTTTTTTTCATTTCACAGATTTTAATTATTTCTATTTCCTCTCGTATACCATTTGAATACAATATGCCGAAAAGTAGTTTTGCAAAAATCTGAGGTCGCTTATCAGAAAAAAGCAGGGTATTTCCTTAATAGCCTACGTAGGCTATTAACATATTTTTAGATTAATCCTAGACCGTTGCGAAGAACATATAATCATTCACGAGGTGCGAATAACCGCTGTAGCCTTGAATTTAGTTTAAATTACATCACATAAACGTCATCGTTACGTCATCAGGAGTAATGTTCGCTAGCCGGTCTGCAATTCTGTAAAGATCAGTCCAAAACTGTCGTAAGTGTTATTAGGAATATAAACACTTACCGTGGATTTGCGCTAACCCTTTCATTCGACATGAATTAGGACGTTGGCTGTTTCGCTAGTAAATTTGTTACCTTCAGTTGACTTTGGGTCATATGCAAATGAGTCATTCGATGTCGACAGCCGAATTCCGTGATATCTAAAAATAACCTGGAATTCCGCTGAACCTTTCTGATATAACCACAAAAAGCCACCTTAGGTCTATTAGATTACCACCAAGACAATGCCTGACTAAACTTGAAGTTTTAAATGTTCGTTTGAGTGTATTTTTCGGCACTTTGTATTTTTTCTTATCTAAGTTTCAGAAACATCGATACCTCCCTTTAAAGGCATACATCTATTATTTGGCAAACAGTGCATGTAGGTGACTGTTTCCACTGTTCCACGTAATAAAGCAGCTAATGAATTGTTTTCTCTCTGATATTCATTTCTCAGGGTTTGTCCAGATTCTATAGATTTTCTTTCCTGGCAAGATTAAATTAATACCCAAACCAGGGTGAGATCGAAATAAAATTACATCGGAATGAACATTGTGGTCATCTAGAAATGGACAAGGTTTTAGTACTTAACCCTTTACCAGACAGAAAAAAATTAGACTGGTCCAAATTGAAAGGAGTTCAATACGACAATTAAAACATTATGAATTTTTTTTTTCAACTTTCTAGGTAGAAAACATTGTGTTAAATGAAGAAATTGCTTGTTACAAGCAATTTCTTCATTTAACACGATGTTTTCTGAAATGTTTTTCTTGGGTGCGTCAAAAAGCGTCACTGCGTAGAAATTGGTTAAACAGTATCTCAGAAACATAACCGGCCTCTTTCATTTGTAAGGTTTTCGCAGTCAAAGAAAGTTGCAGATATGATTATCTGTCACTTTTTGACCAAATAAAACAATCCACGAAATATGCAGTATTTTTCTTTTATACAACCTATACTTTAATAGCTCCTGTAACACTTTAGATGATATGAGCGCATGCGTGACATTTCCAACCATTACATATGCGCGCCAAGTAAAGTCTCAGATCAGCCTGTGCATCCGCACAGTCTGATAAGAGTCTTCACTCTGCGCTCTGTAGATAGATACTGACCCAAAGCTTCTTTAAACAATCAGTGAATGTTCTAAATGCCCCGAATGGCTGCCCAGGGTGCTCAATGTGTGCGAGTCACACACATGCGAAATGACTGGAAATGTCACGCATAGGCTCATATAATTGTTGTGACTAAACCATGTTGTGAGGGCGGAAAACCAACAACATCAACGTTTTGTTCCTAAATTTCAATACACACACACACTAACACACACACACCATGTTGTGAGGGCGGAAAACCAACAACATCAACGTTTGGTTCCTAAATTTCAATACACACACACACTAACACACACACACATATACATACATATGTATATATATATATGTGTATATATGTATGTGTATATATATATATGTTTGTGTGTGTGTGTGTGTATTGCATAAAGCATTTTACAATGCATATAACATGAATATAACAATTCTTCAACATGATAACATGGATTAACATGAAGAGCTTGAATTGGGAAAGTGGAAACAATAGTACATCAACATTAACATGTTTAAATCCATCTGTATGAAACAGCGTCTATAAAATCTAACGTTTCTCACAAATGATATTGCGTACATTTTATCAAATAATTTAAAAAAATAGTTTATAACATTTTCGAGCTATTCTCACTGTAGTCCTTAGGGGTCGCTTGAAACTCATAAGCGGTTAATTGAAAATCCTAGTCTGTCTTTTAACTCATTCCTGTTCAATTCCTGGTTTCTACGTTCATTTGATTTTATACTGAAGAAAATATTGTGGAAAAAGAAAAAAAATGGCTTGTAACAAGCTTCATTCTTCTTTTCTCACAATATTTTCAATCATATATGATGGTTTTATTTTAAAATGCATCTAATTTTCACTGTCGTATATAGCCTCTTTCAATTTGGAACAGTCTAAAATTTTGCAAAACAGGAGAGGGTTAAAAAGAGATGAAATGCTAAAAAGATAGATCTTCGTGTTTAACTTGAATCACACCCTACCGTAGAATAATAAATTACGACCATCTTCCGTTAGAATGTGTCTAGTATGGATTATCAGACATGCGCTTTTGATCGCGTATATCAATCAAAAATCTATCGACCAACCAAATTATTGATATCGATCTGAAATGAAGTGTGAACTTCGACATATATGTTGAGCCTGAATCTTGGTATGGCTTTTTCGGTGTGTAAGTCGAATTTCCTGTTACAATCCTTGGGCGGGTCTTGCAATCCGTCAAATATCACTACATTCTTCAAAGCCTTTGAGTTTTTTTTCCTTTCTTGCTTAATGCCGCTTTTAACACTTTTCAGTCATATCGATTCGGCTGGAGCACCTTACAATGATTCCTGGTATATCTCGAACCAGTGCTACCATTACATCCTTTCCTAGCCTCCAGATACTATACCACATATGTTTACGATTATCCACTCATTGGTGAGAGACAATTTTAGGTATCCGTAGCCATGTTTCTTTTTATTGGGCATGTTGTACGATTCCAGTCTCTTAAGAAATGAATCGGTTTCAGCGTGACAGATATTTCTGTGGTGTCCATTTTCTAGGAAGCTCTCACATCCTAATGAGATTAACCCATCGCCAGACAGCAATTTTTTACTTGACCAAATTACAGGAAAATGCAGGTGACAGTTTAAAGCATATGAAATTTAAGATTTTTTTAAAAACTTTTTGGGTAGAAAACACCATGTAAAATAAAGATATTGCTTGTTACAGGCAGGTCTTCAATTCATACAATGTTTTACCAATTGTGTTTCTTGAGAGGAGTAAAAAGGCCGGAATTTAACTTTAAACTCCGACATAGGGGCCGAAATCTAAGTTGGTTTGTCGATTTAAACGTCGTAACTACAGCTTATTCATGCTGTAGTTACGACGTTTAAGTCAGTAACAAACCATTAACATTTTTATTACATGCTACTGACTTTGAAAATTGCGCCGTTTAATATCGAAGCTGAACTTCCTTTCATAATCAGTGCGCGAGGCCAGTGTAGTCACTGTACCAATTGTTTTTCTTGAGAGGCACAAAAGAGCGTCATTGTGTGGGAATGTGTTAAGATACACAAGGGATAGCGTGGTGCATAGACACCGAAATGTACGTTGACACTTGATCGAATTTTCCTGGGCAGAACCAACGGTGGTGTAAGTCTTCCATTTCGTTGCGCCCTAAATGATATTTTTAAACACTCGATTGTAGCAATGTTGAGACGAATAATTGATATCTTCACAGATAAAATATGGAGCAATAATAGTGTTCAATAAGCTAGTTGTGGCTGTATGAGGGAGTGGGTTTTCGTAATGTAACCAGGGGTCAACCAAAATGAAGTACTCGGTTGTGTTTTATGGGTTAATGAAAATTCGATGAAAACATCCTGGAAAGAGGAGAAAAATAACAAATCCAGGCTGTACACAGTATACATAGAAATCTTAAGAATATATGGGACAGGTTGAGGAAGAATTAGAGTTACCAAGGTGAGAATAAGAGGCGACATCAAGAATTCTGTGAAAGATGATGATGGTGACGACTGACAATACGTGCGACTTTCTGTGAAGAAAGACAAAGCGAAAGAACGCCTAAATCAAGACAGCAAAGCGCGCGCATCTAATATTCGCAAAAGCTGTACGGGGATAATTGGTCCCCGTACACTGTTGGAACCTTTCCTTACCCGCTCTAAATATAAAGAATACGGAGCGCGGCATATGAAAATTGAATCCGCTTTACAGTATTTTTCAAGTTTGTTCCATATTTTAACTCAAAGTACCTTGCCGTGGCTCAATTAAAAAATTTGCAAAAAAACATTATTCATCCTGTAAAAGCAGTCAACTCACACCACGTTATTCCGTGTGAAACAGGTGATAAAAATATATTTATAATATGACTTACGACTTGGGAGTGGAGTTAACTAATTGGATAATTTTGATAATACATTGGTGACATTACACTAGTGAGATAATTGTGTGAATGAGATAAAATATATGATAACCCCTTTTCATGACGTCACACAATGGATGTAATGACGTTTTATTTTTTTTGCAAATGGCGTTATATGTTTATCTGATTATCTAATATCTATTAAGTCCAGGATTTTATCTATTTATCTCAATACCTTATTTCATATTAATATGAAATAAGGCAAAACCTTGAAAGCGAGCGCAACTATACTGAAATTAGAATACTTTTTCACCGCTTCATCTTATTATCAGCTAGTAAGGGTATACTTTAGTTCAAAGACAAAGGGATGGTGGTCGTTTATCCCTTTCAGCATATTACCTATCAAAAATCGAACAAATGTCTAAGTTTGATACCTTCGGACAAATCGACGACTCTTTGGTCAGTACTTAGGCCTACAATAACAGTAAATTTATCATATGATTCAAACATTGAAATGAATAATAAATTTTGCATTGATGATTATATGTAAAACAACCATTCAAATGGAAATTCTTTGGGCATACTACTTAACTGATAAGTTGTAAATGAAGTTCTTTATTAAAGGCCACAATTCTTAACAAGGCTATCAACTACTAAATCCCACATTGTGTCTTACCGAAAACGAGCTTTGGAAACATTGTGAGCACATGAATAACTAAAAGCATCTTCGAACATTTTCTCACCATATTTTCTATTCTTTTTGAAACACTTGATTTTCAATTTCAACTCACGTGGGAATGTTGTCTTCAACTCTCTTTTTTTAACGGACCAGATTTAAATGGATTTACGACCTAATTTTTCGTGACTTGATATACGACTAAAATAAAACACAAGAATAACCCCAATCTGCAGAGGTTCCACGGTAAAGACAAATAATGTTTGGTTGTCGATTTACTAGTCGCCTGTCACTAGCAATTTCTTCTTTTCCCCCAATGATTTCTCAAGTATAAAATCCCAGGGACGTAATTAGAACTAATATTATTTTACACGAACGTAAGACCTTGATGCAACATGGGTACCGACAAAAAAGCAACTTTTTGTGAAAACTAAATTTTTAAAAATTCTCGATTGTTCAATAGTCATGGTTAGAGCATCCCTGCAAGCTTTTTTTTATAAAGCCAAAACAGAAAAAATATCGAAATATGATAACTTAAGTTTAAGAGCAAATGCTGAGAGCAGGTTCATGAAATTTCAAAACCCTTTCTTTATCTGGGCAGAAATTAACAAGTTCCTAAACAGCGCTGATTATAAACAAAGGAAAAAACAATTGATACTATTCTTTGGGCGAATTCTTTAGACAGCTTGAAAGCATAATAATCAAATTTGCTCTCCAGAAGAACTTTCAGTACTTTGATTAACTTATGGCTGGAAAATAATTGAGTGGCAGTATCATCTTTGTTTACACCTCGATATGATTGAAAGAAAGGGTTGGTTAGATGCGTTCATCACTAGCGGAAAATCCTTGAATCATTCATCTTTAAAGCGTGTGACCGTCCAGTTTTCCTTTACTCCTTTTGATAATTCTAAACTTTTAAAATGAAATGATTTTTTTCTGTTTTCCCGTCAGAATATACGTCCAGTTGGGCTAAAAGCAGTTTTGGTAAATTGCAGCGACACAATCTCGAATTTATGGTTATATAAATTGGTCTACGACCAATTAAAAATCATCTGTTTTTAACCCTTGTCCTGCAGAATATTTATCCTCTTTTCGATACAATTTAAACTTTTACATAACTAGATCAATATTAATTTCGAAGACTTTTCTCGACATTCTAAGAACAAGCAGGTAATTTAGGGTAAGATCAGACTGCACGTCTGTGTAGGCTGATCTTAGTCTTAACACCTGCAAAAGCCATTGTCAAAGCAGGTATATTCCGGGATCTGCATGACAAAGGTTAATATTGAAATTCTATTTGCAACTGCAAGCTACATACACGCGATTAGATTGAACTATATTTTCGTTAAAATATTTATAGATAGACAACATTTATTGAATTACAGGCATCTTTATGATTAATGAACTATGCCTGATGGAGTTTATTCCAATGTAATATAAGATTGAAATCAAATGATTTTTGTTGAGAATGTATCGTCATTGGGCGACAATAACCTCATTACTACAGCTTCATCAAGATTTTCTTACGAGGTTTTGGTGTCCATAGTTGCGATGATACTTTGACTCATTTCAACTAAGTGACACTTTTAGACGCCAAAAGGGGGAAAAAAGCTTAGGAAATCATTGTGGAAAATGAAGAAATTGCTTGTTAGAAAATTAGGAAAGCATTGTGGAAAATGAAGAAATTGCTTGTTAGAAGCAATTTCTTCATCTTTCACAATGTTTTCTACCCAGAAAAAAAAACAGTATTTCTTGAGCTTCAAATTATTGACTGCAACTTCCTTCCATTTGGGCCAGTCTAAGTTCAGCCCTCTGGAAATGGGTTAAAACGTCAAGAATAGACTCGCTTTTCATAAATGTTTCATAAGTCTACGATAGCATGACTCAGGATAACAGAGGAGAGAAGGTCGCTGTTAGTTTAAACTGGTCTGTATTTAGTATAGTATTCTAGCATGTCGCGCCAGTGTCCTATAATAGGTAGTCCAGACTCCTTAATTGCAATATGTGAAAGTTTATGACCCAATAGACCCTACGATATCGTCATTCCCAGACAGTTTATTTTATCACTCTTTGCGATGGAACTCCTTTAAAGTTCGAATATCAAAAGAAAACTAATTTTTATCAAACTGTTATCATAATTGTAAATGAATGTGTTTTAATAGAGCAACGTTCATTAGAGGATAGCATTCGATTTCATATTCTTTTTATATCAAGTGTTTGAATCTATAGAATTGTTATTGTTATTATAAAAAGGAAATTTAGAAATGTGGATAAAGGATCAATGATCGTTATGCCCAGTAAAAAATACAACCAACGCAATAAACTATAAGATATGACAATAAGACATTACCTAACACAATCAAGGCGAAATTGACACAGCGTTAATGAAGCAGAATGTCTATCAACATTCGGTATCTAACGCTGTTAGAATCGGATATTATGAATAATTATGAATAAAAACAAAGTTCTGGAACAAAGACTGCATTAAGTATGTCTTTATCGTGATGAAACTAACAAGTCTCGCGCTCGCTTCTTTGTATTCGAATACAATATTTTACATACGCCTTTTCCGAAAGTTAAATCTTATAAATTACATCTAATGAGATGAGTTTGCCTATAATAAGGACGCAAAGGGTGGTAGGGGTGGGGTGAGAGTTTGCAGCTATTTCAAATTAAAACAGAAAAACTTTTCCGGAAATCCTAATCAATCAATGGTTAACACATAAATAAATGGATCAACCAACATATCATTGTCATAAATATTCTTGTACGTGTTAGGTAACTGTTCTGCATGGTTTACCAGGATAGTTTAAGATTTACAAAAAACGCATCAGCCTTTCCTGAGTTCAAGATAGTGAAGAACTTCATAAAAGCACAAAACTTTATTATAAACTGCTTTTGAACTTATTCAAATACGTATGGGTTGAAAGCCAAATGCACCAAAGATTTCTTCTTCGTACAGAACTCAGTTCTTGTATTTTGTGTCGACTAAGCTGATTGTTTGAAATGGATTCTCTTAAGACCCTTTCTATCTCCTTTCACAAGGAAGGGGGCTTTTACAGAATAATAATTATTAACTAAAGCGCTGAAAGCCTGAGATATGTATACATGAGATTTAAAATCAGGGCAGAAAAAGTTTGATGGTCGGATTATCGGAGGTGCGACTTTCTACCAAAATCTACTGCGAAGATCTGCCAATTTGTGCGCTAGAGGACACAGCCTGTCCGTGCTAATTTTCATCCCTTTGAGGTATTGTAACGATATATCTATATGTATATATCGTTACATATTTTTCACCGGATCAAAATGCTTTGAAGGAATCTGATAAATGCCACACAAGGATCCTTCCTGTGAATTTTGGTTGAGTTTGGTTGAATTATGATCAGTACTTTCTGAGAAGAAGATTTTTAAAGTAAAAGCTGACGGACGGACGGACGACGGAAACCACATCATGACAAAAGCTCGTTGGCTTTCATCCAGTGGAGCTAGCGAGAGAGAGCTAGAGAGTGATGCGTGCGATGTGAGTATTCTACCACAAAGACCAATTTCGTTATGTTAATATGCGCTTTATAATCTCCAGATAAAGAGAGCGAGAGACGGCGGGCGGTCGTTTACCAGGTTAACATGATTATGTACATCTCTCAAAAGCGGTATGTAGACGTTGCATCTTTTGGGTAGAATTCGGAGGTAAAAATATATAGACACAAAGTCTGAGCACGACCAAACTGTTTTCAGACAGTGCGAATATGATCCTATGAATGACCAATTAATTTGTTAAACAAATCTTTCCAATCGTGCGTAAAACCGACAGCTTCGCTTATCAGCTTTATATAGCAACTTCGGACCGTTTTAACATTGTTACTCTAGAATAAGTAATATTATTTTGGTTATTGTTTCTTAACAATATGATATGATTATATATGTTTAATAATTTCCAATATATTATATATCTCCTTTCTTTCTTTCCATTCACTCCTCAAGTTTTGATAATTTTGCCAAATTCAGAACACTCACACGAAAGTACTGTACATCAAACCTACAGCTTTCAATGAGTCATATCTCGCCTTCGTTATTCTCGCCTCAATCGGGCTTATTAATTTATGGTCAGATCCGATCTACCTTTCATGCGACAGAAGATGCCATTGATAGCGGTAGATGTTTTAACATTGTTTTTTCTCGTTAAACCTTGCATGGGTTTGAATTTTTAGCATTGTAACTTTAGCCTCCGATTGCTTACGCAATCTCAGGCAAAAAACAGTACCCCTTCTTTGGATACCTCGGGGTCTCCTTGTTTGCTACGCTACATCCTCGATGTAGCGTAGCAAATACGGAGACCCCGGGGAATCAGAGGATGACATAACCTTGTTCCAGCGCCGTTTGCATTACTCTTTCCTAATCCTTTTGTTTAGAGGTTGAGCTTCGCAAAATATTGAATTTTATCAATATACTATCACTTCTAATTCCACTGACAGACTAGTGAAATTATCACAATATGTAACTGGCTATTTTGGGCAATAGCTAAGATTCTGTTATTAAATTCCCGACATCATGCAAGTGCGAAAAAGCGTGTTTTCGCGATATTTGGACTAACATTTCGTGTTTCATCAGTTATCACACTAGTCTTTAGAAAATATCCCCTTCATCTGGAAGATCGATAAAACTTTCATTTTGTTAAATAATAACTGTCATATTTTCATGACTCGCAATGCTTGCACCGCCCACGTAGCACCAAGACATAATATATTGTTCAGACAATATGCTAAAATTCACATCCATTTTTTCCCGAAATCATACACGAAGTATTTATTCAATTAATCATATGCACATCGTCGTTGAGTGTACAAAATGCCGTTTACATAGCGTGAAGAGAGCTAACATTTAACACGCCCAGGAACGAAATGCAAATGATAAGTAGTACTAAAGTTTTTTTAATATTACATGACTTTGGAGCTAGATGTTGCTGTGTTGGCATTCGATATTAAAAATATTGACAAATCGTCGATATAACTGAAATTCTGATTTTAAAAATCCATGTCAATCAACCAACCAATCAATCAATCAATCAGTCAATCAATCATTAATTGAACCAAAAGCATCATACATTTTTGGCCAACTACACCAGATACATCAGAATTATTCTAGCAAATAACTAAAATCTGATGTGTGTGTGTCCATCAGCAACCTTACTAAATAGTTTTTGAACTAGCCAAGAATGAGCTACTTCAGAATTGTCAGTGAATACAGCGGTTTTCTTCGGCCACTTGATTCAACTTATAGTTCCTTTCTTATTTGTTATTTTTTGTAAAACGTCTTGAAGGATAAAGATATCCTTATGAGCAAGCACAAATGAAAGCCCGACAGTACTTTTTAATGATTCATTTAACATATATCTGTTTACTTTAATAAATCAAATGACCAAATCATCATATTCAAAGAACAGTGTACATTTCACTTCTAGGATATTTTCAGATTTACGTCCTGTAGTGGACCTTAGATTATAAATAATTCTCTCTATTATGTAAGCAAATATCGCGGTCCCAAATGATGGATAGCATCTTTTTCGCAGTGTTATAACATGTTATATGCCAAGGATTGTACCAATATTGACTCGAGAGAACGACATGTAAGTGATAAATGAGATAAATAGTCCACTTTGGTGAGGCCAATTTTGTAAAAGTAATGTTCTCGTGGTTTTTTTATTCAAGCTGCTGTTACGAAGTATTGAATGTCATGATATGGTGTGTTTTCTTTCTGATCACCATGGCAACCTACGGGAAATACTTGTATTTCACTCGTCACGAATTCGTTCGCGAATTGGTTAGCAAAAGCATCCAACTGTCATTCGACTAACATGCTTGTATTGAAAAGAAATACTCGGGTCGGCCTCGTACCGGAAAATGAATACTCCGACTGACATAATATTAAAAAAGAATTACTTGTATCGGCCTCGTTCCGTAAAAACTACAAGAAGTGAGTCCCAGATGGATGGAATCTCTTGCCGAAAATCTCCCCATACCCGACTGAGACTTTGATTTAGAGAAATCATTAAGTTTTAAGAAAGAAAACAAATTTATAGATAAGACTAAGCCAAACAAATGACCAATCGCGTTGTCAATCAAATAACAAGTCGACCAATGAAATCATTAATTGATACCAATATGAGTTTTGAACCCCTAACATTTGTCGCCATTTTTGTTGGTTTGGCGACTTAAACGTCGTAGCTACAGCTTATTCAGGTTTGGTCTAGTGATCCAGGTTTGGTCCAGTGGTTAATGAGGAGAAGTGTTTTAAAGAATTATTTCATGAATTCTCTACATCTAATAACACCTACACCCTTTGGACGAATCACATATTCATAAACATGTTTTTACAAGGGTGAACCAAGGAACTTTTCTACAAAGTTTAGTCAAAATGAGTCCTGTGCTTTGCGAGAAGAAGACTTTTTAACAAACCATTTCGTGATTTCTCTAAGTTTGACGAGCCCAGTGCTGCCCCGCCCTCACTTTGTCGAATTTAAAATTCACGAACAAGTTTTGACAAGGGTCACCCAAAGAATATTCCTAGAAAGTTTGATCCAAATTGATCAAGTGGGTGAGGAGGAAAATATTTATAAAGAATTAATGTATGAGTTCTCAAAGTAAGCCCCGGCCTGCCATGCCCCATTTTGGGACCAATCAAACATTTACGAACTAGTTTTGACAAGAGACTCCCAAGGAACATTGCTGCAAAGTTTGGTCAAAATTAGTAATGTAGTCTAGAAGGAGAAGATTTTTTATAGATATTTTATGAGTTCTCCAAGTCTTATAAGACCCACCCTGTCCCGACTCCTTTTTCGGTAAATCAAAATTTAATGAACGTGTTTGCAAAAGTTCACCTAAGGAACATTCCTACAAAGTTTTGGTCAAATTGGGTCAAGTGGTTTAGGAGGGGAAGATATCTTCTTTTAAAAACCGTTGACGGCGCATGACGGACGACGGGCGGCGCTATGGACCAAATGATTCAGGGTGAACCTATATACATATCAGGTCTTGCTCATGTGAGCTGTTCCTTGAAAGTTATCCTGTAAGTATTCCTTAAAATCCAAGTGTCATAAAACGACATATATTCCTGTTATTTATCTTCGGATATGATATTTGGCTATTATTGTTCGCATAATGGCTACGGTCCAATCATTTCAATGGTGGAAAAGTAGGTGGGTTTTGGTCCATTTTGACACTACCACAAGGTTTGCTACTTAAAATTGCACTTACAGTATGTTCAAATCATAGCGCACTTTGAAGTGCATTTTGAAACGTCGTCTACAACGTCTCTTAATATGGATCAGTCAAAAATTTTGCCTTTTAATGATGATTTAAGGTTATACCCAGGTAGGTCATTTAGATAGCTAAGCCACTGTCCCTCTATAATAAATGCAATAAAACATCTTATTTTAGCTGTCAGTTTAATCTCGTTACGACATGCAGAATGCTAGAGAATGGACATCACATAAAATATATCTCACACTGAAACCAGGTCATTCAGGCTGCAGTCATACAACATCCCACTTAAAAAAAGCGCCGTTACGGATAACTGAAAGAATTCGAAGAAGGTATTGGACATCATGTAAACAAAGAGAAGATGATATGATATCTTTATATAGACCAGACCAGACACAACCTAACAGCATGCAATTAACATACTCAAATAGGCTATAATTTAAGTATGAACGTGTAATTAAACACTATGGTCTATTTTTAGGTTATTTTGAATTCTTTTACAGAAAATGGAGACTTCTCGGGAATCAAATCAGCCGCCCATGATTCCCAATAACCTTTAAAGAGTGCTATAAGAAAGACTTGAATAAGTTATCTTTCATTGAAACCATTTGGTAAAATGTAACCAATACCAATTGTGAGAAAAGTTAGCTTCCATAGATGTAAGTATAACACAAATCGTCTTAGATATATAAGTCTATTTCTCTGGGATGCTAACAACTACGACTTTCTTGAGAAAGACAAATACTGAATTTCAGTTTCAATGACAAATGTTGCTGTTTTTTTTTTATCAACCCAAAATAGTTTATTTGCAACAAATAAAACTTCCAAATAGGCTACAAAAGCTCTTATGTACTGCGTACTTCGTAGATTGTTTCATTTGGTCCAATAGTGACAGATAGCAATATATCTCTCTGCTTGCGAAACCTCAAAATCAAAGACGCCGTAATAATTTAGATAAATCTTAGAAGGCTAAAACCTTGTCCATTTCTAGATGACCACAATGCTCATTCCGATGTAATTTTATTTCGACCTCACCCTGGTTTTGGTATTAATTTAATCTTGCCTCAGAGAAAATCTATAGAATCTGGACAAATCCTGAGAAATGAATACCAGATAGAAAACAATTCATTAGCTGCTTTATCATGTGGCACATTGAATTAGGTGTAGAGCTTGCAGAACAATATGTACATGCCTTTAATCTATCCCCAAACGACAAAATTTTAGACTGGTTTAAATGGAAAGAAGTTTCAGACGATAAAACACAGTTAGTTTTAATAAAAAAATGCCATTTAAGGAAGAGAACATAAAGAATAAAGAAGAATTTTTTACAAGAAATTTCTCTGTAACCGACACATTTTTTTATGGTATTTTTTTCTTCGGGGCGTCTAAAAGGTCTTAATGTGGTAGTAATTGGTAAAACATTTAAAATATTCTTTATTTAACATTGAAATTCTGGAGAAAGCTCAAACACGCGATAAAAACCGAAATAAATTTTGGTCAAGGTTTTTATTGATTTGTTAGTATCCGCAATTTAAAACATTATAATAAACGAACCGTGAATTTTGGAAATTAGTTTACTGTAATTTGATTTTTTTTAAATATATATATTTTTTTAAAAAACATGCCGTTTGGAGATAAAAAAGAAAGAAACAAACAAACAAACAAAACCAAAAAAAAAGCCCACCAGGACTATAGATTAATCAATTTTATTTGTGAGGCTTTTGTGCCCAGTGTTGATATGATGTATAGACGAGTCAAGGATAAAATAGCCTTTGATAAATAAAAAATTTGTGGTTTGGTCAGACTCCGATAGCATGACTCAGGATAACAGATGAGAGAAAAATCGCCGATATTTTAATCTAGTCTACATTTAGTACGGTATTATAGCATGTCGCGCCAGTGTCCTATAATAGGTAGACCAGACTCCTTAATTGTAATATGTGAAAGTTTTTGATCCAATAGACCATACGATATCGTCATCCCCACACATTTTGTTTTATCACTCTTTGCAATAGTACTTTTTAAATGCTCGAATATGAGGGCAAGTATTTTTTTTATCGCAAAACACATTTTCCGTAAATTGTTAATGATTTTCGCGGGGTCATTTGGAAAATCTTATGTTTGAATTATGTTTTAACTTATTGTCGTAAGTATTCGGTGTGTAGAGCAGTTGTCTAATTCGCCTTTAATCTATGCATTACTTAGGGACCCGGTTTCGAATCCGCATATCAATACATGATCAATATTTTCAACTGTAGTTGTTTTTCCCCTTTTCAATTTTGAATCCCGAAAAAACTAAAATGAGTCGATTAATTATTTATATATTTGCTTGGATTTTTTTTTCTCTAAATTTTTCTCCTCTTTTTCTACCAGTACTATTATTTTCTTTGGTCGTTCAATTCTTTTTCACCAGATAATTAAATATACATGTATTAAATAACGACAGTCGGAGGCTAAAACCCTGTACACGTAATTATAGCTTAGGTGAACGAGGCTTTGATCGTCAACCGAGGTTATGTTTCTGTAGAAAACATGTGTAACATCCATTCTAAATAATGTTTGCATTTTAGTTTCTATTATAGAGACACTGTTCCCTATAGTCATATTATAGCTCTTGATAAAAGAGGTAGTAATGAGTCGTTTCAAAAAAAAAAAAAAAAAAAAAAAGAGGAAACAGATCCAACATTTTGTTGAACAAATTACGCAATTCTACATATCGAAATCGAATTCCGGAACTTTAATTGGCCCATTTTGCAATTAGAAAAAAGTAAAAATCTCCATTTAAAATATAGTAAAAAAAGATTTATAGCAGATCCGAACCAACAACCTCTCGATTCAAAGTCCGCGACCTTACGCCAATAGATATTCCTTAATAGGTATCGATGTAGGGTAAATAGGGAATATTACAACACTGTAAACACAATGTTGTAATATTTTTTTATCATATACCTTTTAGAACATGACATTAAGAAAATTCTCTTAAATTCTCTTAAACGTCTATACACAAAAAAATAGTCAGTGTTTAACAGTACTCGACGAATACTGCTTTTTGTTACACGCCGAATACGGATTTTTTTTTCTGTCGAGTTGTATTAGATAGCCAGATTTTAATCCATATCTTTTAAAAGTAGATAATAAAATTTTTTATTTCAAATTATGTTCAAACTTTATAAGTCTACAATTTGTAGCTCTTTCCGAAAACTAATAGGGTAAAAAGAAATACTATATGAGCACCAGGACAATGATGTTTCACAAAATCAAATCGTAATAATGATTGTTATAGTTCATAAGAGAGCAATGTTCATGGGGGGGATCTCCCGCGCTATTTATTGTTCCTTTCATACTCATTTTTGTATCTATTACAATATGTTATATGTAGAGGAATATTTTATTATATTAAGGAAATAGAGAAATCGGGATTAAAGGTTCAAACACAGTTAAGCCAGGTAGCAACCAACATAATGAACCGTAAGATATGACAATAAGATATTACCAAACACAATCAAGGCGCAATTGATAAAGTGTTTAATGAATCAGAGTGTCTGGCAACCTTTCGAATATTATTCTGTTAGAAAGAATATCCATAAAAAAGCATCTACCACCTATTTATTCTACTGGTAGACCAGTGTAATTACCAAATGTTTGGGCAAAAACAGACAATGACGTCATTAAATAACCGGCAGCATGCTCGTGCGAAAACAATTGTTTTCTTGTTATTTGACCTAATATTGTATCTTTTAACCGTTCTAACACAAATCGATGACTGTGCATATAATTTACATTCACCCCTTTTTTTTAAACCACTCATTAGTCATTCAAGTTGATATAAAATTCCATGTCATTCAATCATCCAAATAAAAGACTAACATTGTCCACGTTTACCAACGAATCAGATGCACCACAGTCCTTTGAAACTTATTGAAAATGGACATGTAAATCTACTGATAAGTACTAAAATTTACAATGAAGCTACTATTGTAAAATTGTACTTGAAAGCAGGGGTTACTTTTCGTCTACTTGATTAAGCTAGTTATTTCCGTATTTGATGATTTGCTTTCAACTTTTCGAAAGATAAAGATTTCACTATTTGCTATCATAAATGAAAGTCCGAATTTACATATGATTGATTCTGTAATCATATATATAAATATATATATATATATATATATATATATATATATATATATATGTTTACGGACAACACAAGAAGCACTTTACATTTAGGGAAGAAGCTGTGCTTCTTCCACTTTGAGATTATGAGATTTATGCCTTATTGTGTACCTCAGATAATAAATAATTCTTTCTATTTTGTTAGCAAATGGCGCGGTCACAAATGATGGATAATATCTTTTCACAATCAGAATGTTTCGTTATAAAGTGGTGTTATATGTCAAAGTTTGTACAAATATTGACTCGAGAGAACGACAAGTAAGTGACAAATGAGATAAATACTCCACGTTGGTGAGGCTGATTTTGTAATGATACTGGTCCCGTGTCTTTGTTAACGTACCATCCCTTTGCGACAAAAGCCTCGTAACTCCAGCTTATTCGACCCGACGGCGGCACTCATCCTTTCCGACTATTTGTCTCTCACCAATGGGTTGATAATCGTAGACCTATGTGGGATAGCAGCTGGAGGCTAGGAAAGGATGTAATGGTAGTACTGGTGTGAGAAATACCAGGATTCCATTGTTAGGTGCTCCAGCCGCCGCGATATAACTGAAAGATTGTTGAAAGCGGCGTAAAACCCAATTCAAATCAAATCCAGCTTATTCGAGCTGTTGTTTCGAGGCTTTGGGCTCCAGGTGATGATATGGCATGTTTTCCTTGCACAGGTTGTCAACACACACACACACACACACACACATATATATATATACTTAGTTCCATAAATAAGTGTGCAAATCATTTTGTTTTATTTCTCTTTTCATATTTCACTGAAGATAGTATTTTTTTTCAATCAAATTGTTGTGTAAAGTTTCTAGAAAATATCCGGCTTATCAGATTTTGACATCAGACTTGCAAAGTACACACAAACTTAGGTCCCATTAAAGTCTTGTTTAACTTAGGTTATTGAAATTGTTTACTCGATATCTTGTATGACCACCTCTGCTTCCGATGCAGGCGATAATGCGACGTCGCATGGACCTAACATTACGCAATATAATTGCAGCTGGAATGTTATTCCATTCCCGAATTATAGCTTTGACCAAATCTTGGAGTTTATTGATGTTTCGACGCGATCGAACCTTTCTCCCTAAATAACCCCCACGTGTTCAATCGGATCCATATCCGGTGACAAAGCTGGCCAGGGAAGATAATCAACATTGTTTCTGTTTATCAACTGCTGACTGTCTCGTGATAAATGGGGACGTGCGTTATCGTGCATGAGAGTAGCAGGTCCACATCCTCGTACAAAGGGGACTACTTCAGACCGCAGAGCTTGGTCTATGTACCCATGGGCATTGAGGTTGCCTCGAAGGAGCAGAAGGTTTGTCTTTCGTCTGCCCATGATCCCTCCTCAAACCATTGCGCTCCCGCCCCCGAATCTGTCCCTCTCCATAACAAGGTTATGGCCCAATGCTGTCGACTCTAACGCAAATGACGACCTTGAAAAAGTTGTGGTTACGACGTTTAGGTCGCCAAACCAACAAAAAAGGTTGATGAAAATTGCTGCCAATGTCGGGGATCAAACAAATGTGTAGCTTCAATTGATGATTTCATTGGTCGACTGGTCATTGTCTAATAAGAATTAAAATAGCTTTAAAGGATATCTTTGTCTAATAACAACAGCCTAACCTTTAACTCATTCGAAAGAAAAAATCATATAACCGAGCGGAACATTCTGTAGTTATTTCACACCCTGATTGATTGATTGAATGGGATTTAACGCCGCTTTTAACAGTATTTCAGTCATATCGCGGCGGCTGGAGCACCTAACAATGGATTCCAGTTTGAATTTTATATGAATGAATATACTATTAACCTTTTAGGGCACGAAAACCGGACATTGTGAATAATGAAATAATTGCCTGTAAAAGCATCTTCTTCATCTTCCATGTTTTTCAAGTTTTTTTATCAAGTGGCGTGTCGGAATTGCTTAAGACTTTTGAAAATAAGCGTGAAACGATTTTTATACGCCCGTATTATGGGATTATCCATGGCTGTCCGATGTCCGGGCGGCGTCCACTTCTCTGTCCGCAGCATAACTCTGTCACCTTAAGTTCTATTGACTTGAAACTTGGTAGTTATATCCCTCTCATGATTACCGAGTGCCGTGCACAAAAACCGTAACTATTTCTAGCTTATTTTTTGAGTTATTCCCCTTTGTTTTTTTATACTTGAATTCTGTCCTAAGCATATCTCTGAAAGTGTAATAGTTATGATCATGAAACTTTATGGGTGGAAAGATATTATCAAGAGGAGCAAGTGCACAAAAACCGTAACCTTACCTTGCCTATTTTTTTAGTTTTTCCCCTTTAAAGTTTTTCCTTCTTGGATTTTGTCCGGAGCATATCTCTGAAAGTATAATAGCTATCATCATGAAACTTTATTGGTGGGTACATGTCATCGAGAGGAAGTGTAGTTCATAAGAACCATAACTCTTTCTTACCTATTTTTGAGTTTTTTTCCTTTGCCGTTTTTCATACTTGGATTTTGTTCGGTGCATATCTCTGAGAGTATAATAGCTATGATCCTGAAACTTTATTGATGGGTAGATAACATCAAGGGGAAATGCAGTTCCCAGGAAAAGTAACTCTACCTTGCTTATTTTTCTAGATATTTCCCTTTGTTGTTTTTAGCTCACCTGAGCACAACGTGCTCAAGGTGAGCTTTTGTGATCACCTTTTGTCCGTCGTGCGTCTTGTGGTGTGCGACGTGCGTCGTGTAGTGTGCGTCGGAAGGCGTCAACATTTCTTAAACATCTTCTCCTTATTAACCCTCGGCGGATTTCAACCAAACTTGGCGGATTTGTTCCTAGGGTGACCCTTCTCAAAAGTCGTTCGAGGAAATTTGATTGACCCCAAATATGTGTGTGGCAGCTTTTTACTTTGAAATCCATTTACATCTTCTCCTCAGTAACTATTGTACCAAATTTAACCAAACTTGGCATAAATATTCGTTGGGTGACCCTTTTCTAAAGTTGTTCGCGAAATTTTGATTGACTTCCAAATATAGGCGTGGCAGGGCAGGGCAGGGCAGTTTTGGCATTGACATCTTTAAACACCTTCTCTTCAGTATCCAATGTGCCAATTTCAACCAAACTTTGCATGAATGTTCCTTGGGTGACCCTTTTCAAAAGTTGTTCGCAAAATTTAGATCAACGCCAAATTAAGGGCATGGTAGATTTTGACTTTGAAATTCATTAACATCTTCTCCTCAGTAACCATTAGGCCAATTTCAACCAAACTACACATGAAGGTTTCTTGGGTGACCCTTTTCAAAAGTCGTTCGCGAAATCCTGATTGACGCCTAAATATTGGCGTGGCAGTTTTTGACTTAGAAATCCTCCTCTCAAACCAGTGGGCCAATTTCAATCAAACTTGGCATGAATCTTACTGACAATGGTCAATGGGTTACAACTGTGCTGTTGTGTCTGTGAGTAAATCAGGGCTGCCACAATAGTACAGTAAGGAATGGGTAAGACACCCAATCTTCAATCATGGGGTGTACAGGGTTCCCACGCTACCGGGGAAACGGCAAAAAGTCGGGAATTTCGTGAAACTCTTTCCCGGTCGGGAAAACTAGGAAAAAGATAAATCAATTTGGTGAAAGACGCAGGACACAATTAAAGTACGTGTTCCAAATAGTTGGCAAGTATCCTTCCCGCAAGTATATTTTATCACAGTGTAATTTACATGGGGATGCATTATTACGTCACAATGCCGAGAAAGAGAAATTGGTATTTGTTTCTTACACACACAAAAAAAAACAACAACAAAAAAACAAAAAACAAAAACAAAAACAAAACAAAAACAAAACAAAACCAAAAAAAAAACAAAAAAAAACAAAAAAACAAAAAAACAAGCATGGTACTTAATTTTCTGCTAGGATGGGAAGTAGGTGTCCATTTTACAAACTATATGATTGGAGTAAATAAAACAATTATTTAGGAGAAAATCCAAAGCAACATCTTAAGTGTACCAGTAACCGGACATGAATTGAATTTGGACGCGAAAGTAATAAATAGCCTCCAATTCAATTCAATGAAAAAGAGAAGTCTTGATAAATAAACATCGAAATTTATTATCATTAACGTGGTATTAACAATCTATATATCTAGAAGCAATAAAAGTTATCCATTATTTTATATTATTGTAGTTTTCTTGACAAAGTTTTAGCTTGACATCGATAATATTTGGTCGCATGGACTCAACAATCAGTGTCATAATGTATTGTATGGGTACTGTTGTTCCTCCACTAAAGGGAGCAATCACCTTTTCATAACAATCAAAGATGTTTGTTTGTTTGTTTGAATGGGGTTTTACGCCGCTTTTAACAATCTTTCAGTCATATCGCGGCGGCTGGAGCACCTAACAATGGATTCCTGGTATTTCTCACACCAGTACTACCATTACATCCTTTCTTAGCCTCAAGCTGCTATCCCACATAGGTCTACGATTATCGACCCATTAGTGAGAGACATATAGTCGGAAAGGATGAGTGCCGCCGTCGGGAATCGAACCCGGGACCTCTAGATTGACAGTCCGACGCGCTACCAACTGCGCTATGACGGCGGCCAAATTAGAGATCCATGATATAACTAGCTTTTGATAAAAAATTTTGAGGTATTTCGGGGATTTTGTCGATGAAAAAAAAATGAATTTTAGAAAATTTCCTTGATAAAGTCTAGAAAAAGTCTTGAATTTTGCAAGCAGAAAATTGGGGGAACCCTGGGTGTCGTGGGTTTGAATCCCGGTGGCATCACATTTCATTTACCGCATTTCGTCTCCTCAATGGGTAGATGATCCTAAACCTAAATGGGATGGCAGCTGGAGGCTAGGAAAGGATGTAATGGTAATACTGGTGCGAGAAATACCAAGAATCAATTGTTAAATGCTCCGCAATATGACTGGAAAATTGAAAAAAAAAAAAAAAAAAAAAAAAAAAAAAAAATGACTTGGTCAACTTTCATCGGACATTTGGCACAATCATTGTGACACGTACCTTTTATCTGCCACGAATGGGCAAGTGAGATGAGCAGCTAGTGAGAACAACAACTGATCTCCAGTGGTAAGCAAACAGGACGACTTTTAAGATAACAATTACTTTCTTTACATCAAGCCTACTTGTAGTGACCAAGACAAAGTTGAATCTAAGACGAGTCGGTGAATCTGCCTTAGTCCATAATTGAGAAGACCATGTTTGGTTGCTAAAAATAAAATATCACAATTAATCTCATTCGTGAGTAGATGTGCCATTTGAAAGAAATAATTAGTCTATCAATGAAATGAATTCACCCGAGATACCAGACGAAAAGATTCTGAAGAAGTATAGGGCCAAAGAACCAAACAATTAGGCTCTACAGCATACTGAAGTTCACACTCAAATACGACATAGCCAGACGCAGTGTCTGCTGGAGTGGTATTGATGTGATCTATCACAATGCCAAATATGAGCATTCTATCTTTCAGAGCTCAACAATTATTGTAAATGTAAAGTTTTTATGATAGGTGTCAGACAGACCAACCGAAAGGCAGTCAGACAGACAGACAACGGTAAAGCAATATGCTCCCGATCTTTAGATGTGAGAGCATAATAAAAAGTATTGAAAAGGCATTACCACATAAACCTTGAACTATGAAATGCTCCTCATCTATTTACGATCTCGATTTTGTGTATGATTTTTCTGACTATTTCTTACATTTACGTTTAACCCTTTCCTATTTTACACAAATTTAGACCACTCCAAATTCAAAGGTTTTGCAGAAGAAAATTTAAAGTGGATTTAATTCGTACAATAACAATCCAATAGGGTAGAAAAATATTGTGGAAAAAGAAGAAATGGCTTGTTACAAGCAATTTCTTCTTTTCCCACAATGTTTCTCAAGTATAAAATTACAGGGACGTAAAAAACAGGGATTGTACAGGAAGGGTTAATTGATCAGTCGCTGTCTCCCACCACGTACTTCGTTAGCCCAGTCTATTCACTTCATCAGGAATGCCCGCTTCGATTTTAAAAGGCGTTATTTTGCACAATTTATGGTTAGTAGCATTAAACAAAAGACAAATTGTTGTTCGGTGACTTAAACGTCGTAACAATCGCTTGAATAAGTCGTCAAACCAATAAGAATGTTAAGAAAGATGGCGGCCAGTGTCGTACTTCAAAACTCATTTCTGGTCTAAAAGAATGATTTCAATGATCGACTGATTATTTGATTGACATTCGCGATTGGTCGATACGGATTAAACACTTTTGTGTCTTTCGTTTTTTTTCATATTCGAGGATAAGGTCTGCCGCTTACTGTTCCCTAGTTTCCATTCACCCTGACCACATCTTAAAATGAAGAAAATATCGTTACCGCAATCTCTTAGGAAATGAATTGGTTTTTCTGTGACAGATATTTTCGTGATGTCCATTTTTATCTATCTCCTTTATTGCAATGATATTAAATTGACGTCTAAAAACAGTCCACGTACTGTATACAATTAGTTAACCCATTCCCACACAATAACGCTTTTTGACGCCCATAAGAAAAAAAACTTTAGAAAACATTGTGGAAAATTAAGATTTTTTTTTTACTGGTAATTTCTTAATAATTCATTTTTTTATCACAAAAGACATTCTTTTTTTTTTAACTTCTAGGAACTATAAACTATTTTCTGCAACTTCTTTGATTTTGGACCAGTCAAAAGTCTTGTCGTGCGGTGATGGGATAAGATTGAACGTGGTCCTCAAAGTACTTATCTGGATGCCGGAAAGGAATAAAATGGATTTAAACTTTGATTGACTTGACAAAAGGAACGAGGAGTCCCTTGGTTATGTTTACTTGTAAATCAATTCTTATAAGAGCTCGGGTAAAACCGGTATTATGGACTGATTAACTCCCAAGAGTCTATTATCAAATTTCAGTTTCATCTATTAAGATTCAGGCGTTTTTCTTTTGCTGAAATATATTCCATACTCCATACTCGCAGTTATTTTGTAAGCTTGAGCACAAAGTAGATCAGTTAAATTTTACTAAAATCTACTAAAATATTCGCTTTGTTTTGCTTGATAGCGTTTATCTTCAAGGAATTAAGAGATTATTATCCTTTTGATTCCGCTTCGCGTATTCATTATAGGGATGAGTGTATTTTTCACTGCGTTTATTGGAGTATAAAGTGCAATTGCCTTAGCACATGGCAAATAACGCCCGTAGGGCGTTATGTTCAAGCCATGTGCTAAGGCAATTGCACTTTATACTCCAATAAACGCAGTGAAAAATACACTCGGCCCATATAATTGCAATACGTCTATTTTCAAATCCGTTACGGATAGAGAGATGGAAATAAAAACAAATAAACGAACTGTGGGCGGAGTTACTTTTTCTTTGACAGGCGTATGGATACATTGACACAGTTTATCGCTCGAGTCGTTGTAACGGCGGACATGTTATTTCGTCGCTTGGGTTTTTTGAAATGGAAATTCGAACATTCGTTGGATTTATTTGGAATTATTATGAGCAAAATCTAACTTTAAACTCTGTAAATTATAATATCTGGGTCGATAACAGTTAGAATTATGAATAGATGCTTTGTAATAGACAAGAAATATAAACCTACCACATGGACACGATGCATGGTGATGTAGCGAAGCCGATTCGACATCTCGGATTTACGGCTAATAAAGGTGAGTTTTCGAAATCTTCATGTTTAAAACGAACATTATAATTGTTATAAGGACCTTATTTGTTTATCTATTGATTGAAAATCCATGGAAGTATAAAGGAATTCGGGGAAATCGAAATTCAAAGGATGATGACTATAAATAGTAACAAAACAAGTTGGATATTTCTTGGAAGTGAATTTCCAATATCGGAAATTCCTGACCTTGTTTTGTTTCTATTTTTGTCGAAAATAGTTCTGTCTTTTATCGGGGTATAAAGTGCAATTGATTTGATCACGTGATACGATTTGGGCCAATGAAAATACTCTATTTTGAAGTATTGCAATTATACAGAGTTATTAAGTTTCTAGGTTCATACCTCAATGGAAACAAAACACACAACCACCACACCACACGCCACCCCACCCCAACCCCCACCCCCCACCCAAAAAAAAGAGAAGAAAATTCACTTCATTTCTTTAATAGACATACGTTCAACCTATTTGAATACGCAAGGGGTCTTGCGTAAATTAAGTAAGAAATAATAGCCCTTGTCAGTAATGCCTCGTCCAATAAATATTTTCTAGACTTTTATTTTTTCAATTGGCACCTCAAAAACATGTTTAAACACGTATAAACGGGAGCCTTTTTACCTTTAAAAAAGCTAGTGCTATAGAAAATTGATTATTTGTCTTCTTAGATTCGGGGCCGTTTTCAGTGCGCTAATTTCACATGGATTATCTCTATCAATTTGCCCTCTTTTGTGTGTCAAAAGAACTCAATGAAGAGTGACCTTTACTTGAAGAGGTTCAAAGATGTCCATCAGACTGTTCTATATTTGATGCAGATATCTCAATCAAAGTATTGAAAGTACTGAAAGCTAGCAAAGCATAGTTTTGTTAAGTAATCCTCTTTGTCAAAGGTTATTATGATAAATAAACTAGGTTAAAGTAACCTAGGAGTTAACCCATTACAACATGTCAAAATCGTATACTGGCTCAAGTTAAAAGATGTTTCAGACGACAATTTCAAGATAGTGGAATATGGAAGAAAACATTGTGGACATCGAAGAAACTGCTTGTAACAAAGAATTTCTTCAATGGTCACAATGTTTTCCAAAGCATTTTTCTTGAGATGCTTAAAGTACGGAATTGAGTGGGAATGGGTTAGATAGCATGGTTGTGAAAGAGTGCACTACAATTTGAAAAGAGTTAGTAGTACTTCTTATGGTGTATGTATTCAACTGATTAGTGATTAAGCCTCGAGTGGCAGTTTGCACTCTTTGAACTTTGAGATCGCTTCAAAGTTTTGTCTGTTAACTTAAGCTATCATAAAGCCGACGCTTTCCTAGCTAAAAAGTGAAATCGCTATCAACGCTATCAGTGTGAACACTTACACTCCGTCGAAACACACAATGTTTAAATCAAAGAACTGAAAGTACTGTAAGCTAGCAAAGTATGATTTTATTGAGTAATCTTCTGTGTCAAAGATTATTATGATAAATGGAATTAAGAAAACTTTTCCCTTGTAGGGTAGAAAACAGTGTGGACCATGAATGAATTGCTTGTTACAAGCAATTTCTTCATTGTCAACAATGTTTTCCAAAGCTATTTTCTTGAAATGATTAAAAAACGTGATTGTATGGGATTGGGTTCAATGACATACTTTTAAAGGAGTTGTCTAAGGTTTGAATAAAGTTAATTCATGTAGCCATAAAAAAGTGGCAGAGATTGCAATATTCCTGAAACAAGAACTACTTTTCATGGCGTATGCATTCAATGGAATTAGTGGTTAAGCCTCTAGTGGTTAAGCCTCCGTTGAACTCTGAGAAGACCTCAAAATTTTGTCTCTTAACTTAAGCTATTAAAGCTGACACTTTGCTAGCTCAAAACAAAACAAATACGACTATTAATAAGAAACTTTGTAATTAAATACAGGTATACACTTCGTAAGAAATATAGCTCTGTCTTGCTTAATAGTTTAACTTGTTACGCTCTATATTGTTCAAAAGTGTAATTTAATTGATACAATTGATTTATCTGATGTCGAGTGCAGTGCTCATTTGACAAGTTGAACTTAATTGAGTACTACTTTTCCTACCCCTAAGAAGCCCCTGCTCGATTTTCAATGGTGGTTACTCTGGTGGACGTTGCGACTTTGCTAAGAAAATGTATTCTCTTCTTTCTTAAAATTCAAAGCAGTCAATCAAACAAATCAACAAATAATTAGCTAGTTTGAACAAAAATAGATTGATATAATTTGTGCGCAAGCTCAAATTTTTGTTCATGGAAATATGAAAACATAAACCACACACAAAAATAACAAAATGATGACCCTCTAGTGGCATATCAATTGTCATGCTTTTCTGCAAGATTAAATTGTAGATATTATTGCCTGCACTGATTTTGCCGTACAAAAAATGTGGATTTAACGACTAAAATTCGAATAATCACTATTTTGAAAGAAATGATACGTGTACAACCTATGTTTCGGTGAAATTTCATCAAGCTCGACAATAATGCATCTACAAAGATTTGGGACTAAATTTTCCTTTGGTATTATCGGGTATTGTCTATTTGAGGTGGTCAAGACTGAGGTTCTTGTGGTAACTTTCCACTAGGAAGAACATGTTGAAACGACCAGCGCGTAAGAAGAGTTGTTTTACATAAAATGTAGGCTTGTATGAAAAATTTAGTATGCAAATAACTGCAGTCAGTTTGTAAGATACTATATACTATTGTAAGATTTATAATAATATACAAATAATAGATACTAGAAGAACGTTTTTAAGCGATATCTGCCCCCAAAACACAACAAAAATAAATAGAAATCATTACACAGTCTGAAAAGCAACAGTAAATATGACGTTTGATATTATAAGATCAAATATAGCTCTGCGCGGGCAGCCTATTATTCATGAAACATCCTACGATATTTCAAATTGTGACCAACCGCAATTCAAGATTTGTTTAGATAAAATAATGATGTCAGTGATGATGTGTTCACTTTCGCTAGCCATTCAAAGAATTCTGCTTGGTTACGGAGGTTATCGAAATCGTCCGTAGAGTTTAGACATCTGCGCATGTAATAGTCAATGAATATTTCTGGTGAAAATTCAGATGCATTTGACTCGATCTCAAATTGTAAGCAGCCACGAGATGATAAAAACTACAAAATACACTTTTCGAAGAACTTCACCCGTACCCTCCTTTTGCATATTGATCACAAGAAGGCTCGTGTTAGCTTTAATGACCAAATTAACGATAGATTGTCTGAACAGGTTATTCCTTTTTCGGAGGGAGGATCTACTTCTAAGAAGACATGATGACGTAAAATCGCCATAGAGGACCCAAATTTCGTCAATGGGGAATTGTTTTAAGTTTGCAATAGTATTGCTCAGGATAACGAAACAGTATAGGTCCTAGCTAGTTTATTAATTGAACGGAGTTTAACGCCAACAGAATTTCAGTTATATCGCGGCGGCTGGAGTACCTAACAATGGATTCCTGGTATTTGTCACACCAGTACTACCACTACATCCTTGCCTAGCCTCCAGCTGCTATCCCACTTCAGTTTACGATTATCTTTCCATTGGTGAGAGACTAATGTCGGAATGTCAGAATCGAGAGGGATTAATATAAGTTGGAAGAACTTGTTTCCCAATCGATGTTAAATGAATAGGTTTAAACCTAAACTAATGCCGGAAAGGATATGTGCCGCCGCCGGGGATCTAACCAATGACATCCCCTGGTTTAAATTGGAAGACTGTTGCGCTACTGACTGCGTCAATACCGGTATATACATATTCGGTACAGTGTTATAGCATGTCGCGTCTGTGTCTTATTGCTCATTCCCACATAATGGCGCTTTCTGACGTCCCTCGAGAAAAACAATTGGGAAAATGATGTTGGAACCAGCAATTTCATAATCTCAACAATGTTTTCTAGGTAGAATGTTGAAAAGATATATTTTTTTCGTCTGCAACTCCTTTCAATTTGGACCAGTCTAAAATTTTGCCGTCAGTAATCGATCAATAGGTAGTCCATACTCCTTATTGGAAATGAGTTTCAGACAACATCTAAAGTTTACAGAATTTAAGTTCTTTTTTATATTTCTTGGTAGAAACGTTTTGTAAAATGATAAAATTGCTTGTCACAAGCAATTTCACCCAATGTTTTCCCAGTTGTTTGTCATGAGAGGCGTCCAAAAGCGCCTTTGTGTGGGAATGGGTTAATTGCAATCTGTGAAAGTTTATGACACAATAGACCCTATGATATTGTCAAACCCAGACAGTTTGTTACGTAACACTCTACGATGATGCATAAGCGATAATTCCAACGCGGAAGTCATGCGTAAATATATAAAACTATACCATGCATGAGGAAGTAGCGTTTTTGTCTATTATTCATTTAGCGAAAGAATTTACGAATATTTATCTTAAAAAGATCACAAGGTTTCACTTATGCAAGGATTTTCGTAGATAAACCATTCTGTTGGTACTTGTCACGTAGAATAAAGGACCAATCACCATTAAGCGCTGTAACTAATAACATAATCAACTGTAAGATATTACCTTAGATAATCAAGGCGCAATTGATACCACGTCTAATGAGGCCGACTGTCTACCAACCTTTGGTATTTAAGCTTTTATGATCAGTATAGTTATAACTAATCATCGCCACCGTCATAACGCAGTCGGTAGCGCACCAGGCTCCCAATATTCAATAGTGGGATGACATGGGTTCGATCCCCGGAGGAGACAAATATCCTTTCCAATATTTTTCTCTCACCAAAGGGCAGGTAATCGTAAACCTAAGTTGGATAGCAGCTGAAGACTAGGAAAGGATGTAGTGGTAGTACTGGTGTGAGAAATACCAGGAATACTTTGTTACATGCTCAAGCCGCCGCGATATGACTAAAATACCGTTAAAAGTGGCGTTAAACCACAATCAATCAATCAATCAATCAATATAATTTATCGTCACGATTATGTGTTATCAATCATATATCGACTATGCATACCGTCGGTGGACCAGCAAAATGACGTAACTACAGCTTTATTAAAGCTGTGGTTACGACAATTTGCTAGTTCACTGACGCTATGCTGTAATTTACGATAATCTTTTGCTGGATTCATATTAAAGTCATTGTAAGAAGTAGTTTTTGATAAACACTGCAAGAAAAGAAAAATATGCTTGTACCAAGCAATTTCTCATTTTCTCACACTATTTTCTACCACATAGTGTAATCATTTTCAAATTTAGTCCAACTTTGTTTTATCGCCAGCAACTCATTCAATTTGGACAAGTCTAAAATTTTGTAATTTTGGAATGGGTTAAGAAACAGGAACATGAATTGTCCGTATTTACATATGGAGCATATGACGGACTGCATTTCGACCGATAGTGATCCTTAAAATCCGATATCAGTGTGGGGCGTTTTTTTTTTTTTTTTTTTTTTTTGTTCAGCGACTTAAACGTCGTAACTTTAGCTTATTCAAGCTGTAGTTACAACGTTAATGTCGCCCACAAACCATTTTACTTTTTTTTACACGGGTCTTGCCATAACACCCCCCCCCCCAAAAAAAAAAAAAAAAAAACACACACGCTTTTTAATTTAGGACTAGGACCTCTTGTCTGAGTCAGTGGTCACCGATTCAAGTGATTTGGGCTAGCGGTCCGTCAATCGATTTTAATATGTAAGCGAATACAGGAACTAGTGTGAGAGCATGACGTTTGTCTACTTAATTCTTGTTTTCATAAGAGTATACATTTGAAGATAGAAATCTTTTTCTTCCAATATGATCATATAAACATCCTGTTTTATCATATACCTATAAATATTTCTTACGAAATAAATACATTCAACACAGCCAAAATTTGTGATGCTAGAAAAAAGCCGTATCTGATAGTGTCAAATTCGGCTTCATAAAACGCAGTCCAAGATGACGTCATATTTATTTAGTAGACGACGTCATGATATGGTACTAAACGAAGTCAAAATGGTAAAGGAGAAGGGAAATAACTGCAGAAATACAGTTATTAAATATTTCATCGATATTAACTTGATAAGAAGAAAGGGATATAATAAATGGACAATCATATTTCTTGTAATTGCTTCTCGAAACGGATTCAACTGGACCTTCTCGGGAAATATAAAAATTTTCTTCCGCAGCTCAAAGCCAATTCAAGATATTGTATCGCCATTCCCTTTTTATTTTGTACCTACAGTATTTCTCACTTATGGACGGATAATCGTAAATCTAAGTGGGGTAGCAGCTGGAGGCTAGGAAAGAATGTAGTGGTAGTACTGGTGTAAGAAATACCTGGAATCCATTGTAAGGTGCTCCAGTCGCCGCGATATGACTGAAATACTGTTAAAAGTAGCGTTAAACCCAATTCAATCAATCTATTCAATTTTTAGTAAATTATATGCACTCGAAACAGACAAAATCGGACATTCAGAAAAAAATCCGTATCTGACAGTGTCGAATACGGTTCCATATAAGGCAGTCTAAGGTGACGTCATTTTGTTCTGTATATGACGTCATAATGCAAAGAATCGTAATCGGAATTGTATAGGAGAAGGGAAATACTTTTAGCAATGCAGAATTTTCTTAACAAATAATAGGTATATAGTGAGTTGAATATTGCGTTAAGGTAGAGATACAACATCTTGTATTTTGCTTCTCTCTACGGAGGGAAAATTTTATATTCCACTCGACCTTCGGTCTCGTGAAATATCAAAATTTCCTCCGCAGCTCGAAGCAAATACAAGATGTTGAATCTCTATCGTAACATGATATTCCCCATGAATACTCCGGCTAATAAATAATTCTCTCTGTTTTGTAAGCATACGGCGCAGTCACAAATGATTGATAACATCTTTTCACAATCAAAACAGTTTCCTTATATAGTGCATTTATACGGGAGTTTGTACAAGTATTGACTCTAGAGAATGACCTGCGAGTAACAAATGAGACAAATAGCCTACTTTGATGAAACTTATCTTATAAATCTCGTGGTCCGGATTCTTTGATTATTGTCTATATCGATGGCTTAGAGCAAAAACATAGTATTGCTCTATACAATGTATAGAGCCATACTATGTTTTTGCTCTAAGCCATCGATATATAGAAGATGTGTTTAGGAGTTTATATTAATGACTTATGAACAATAAATAACTACTTTCGTAAAAAAAAAAAAAGAAAAGAAAAAAGGAAATTGGGGCGGAGATTCTAGAGTTAAGACTACTCTGGACAACAAGTACTAAGTGGTAGTTTCGTAAGGTTAGGTAAGTAGGCTGAAATGATTGTGTACGGGTTGCATTTTTTTAAGAAAGTACACTTGCTAGTTTATATCAATTACATATGATTTATAAATCGGCGTTGCTTTCCACGTTTTTAAATGAATTACAATGTTTGTATACATATTGTGGACTTAACAAAATGATCTATTATTTACCTAAATAGTGCATTTCTAGATAATATCAATTACATAGGATTGATAAACCGGCGTTGCGTTCAACGAATTTTTTAATGAATTACATAGTGTGGGCTGTAAAAAGTGATCTATTTTCTAGATTATATCAATTACATAGGATTGATAAACCGGCGTTGCGTTCCACGCATTTTTAAACGAATCGCAATGTTTGTATACATATTTTTGACTGAACAAATGTCTTTTTGTTGTGTAAATATTATATGTGCTAGATTATATCAATAACATTTGATTGGTAAATCTACATTCCGTTCTGCACATGTTTGTACACAAATTGTGGGCTGAAAAAAGTTGTATTTTGTATATGAAAAATATTTTGTTAGATAATGTTAATTACTTATGATTAACAATCAGCCTTTTGTTTAACGCACATTTTAGATGAATTGCTATGTTTGGATATATATATTGTGGACTGAACTTAGTATAACAAAATGATGAAAAGCCTTAAAAGCATTTTCTTGAAAATGCATTAATTCTACAACGAAAGTGTATCATATTCCTTAGAGCGTAGCCATAATAAAACAACAATAATAAAGAAAAACTTTGATTAGAAATAGAAACAATAAAATATAAAATGACTTCTGTGTATCTAGGCTGTTGTGCCGTTTACTTGCAAGTGAACCAATGAATACTCCCAAATTTCGAACGCAACACTTGGGTCGATAAATGGCAATTTTATAAACTAACGTACAAGTGCCGAAGATGTATTTTATATAATTTATATCAGGGCCAATGGTTTATCACTTAAGCATTCGGGATGCTCTGAAAAGTATTTAACCACAAGACAGTTTTGTTTGGTTACTATATCTGGAGTGAGTTTACTTCCTAGCTTCTTCATGCGAGATTGAATCTGCAAGAAAAAATTGCTTGGTTCCATTCCTCTGATCAATCATTTTTTTGAAACCCATTATACATTATCCTATTCCGACACATTTTTCACTCGAAGAAATAGCTTACGAAAACCTTGTGATAAATGTAGAAATACCTGTGACATTTAAAACTAGTGTTACAAACACGCCTGAAACTTCAGATAGAGATCCATAGCAATTGAAGAAGATATTCGAAAACGACATGGAATTTAACCTATTACCAGACGGAACTATTTTAGACTGGTCCAATTAAAAGAAGTTGCAGACGACAATATAAAGTTTTTGTTTAGAGGCGTATAAAAGCGTCAGTGTTTTGGGATAGGTTAAGTGGAAGTGTATGATCAAGTATATACATTATTAGGGCAAGGCAGCTTGCAATAAGATGTTTATTCTTTTCCGTTTTTAAAACTGACCAAAATATTTGCATTTTTCGACTAGGACCAACGTTCCTACCATTTTAAGTAAAGTTTCAGTCGAACAAGTACAGTAGCTTCAAAAATGACGTCATTTGACCTCTAACTCATTGCAAAATCTACTTTGATTGATAAAATTGATCAAGGGGATCCAATCATTAAATCTAATATAGTTGGAACGTTAGTACCAGCCGAAAACGGCAGTGTATTGCCAAGGGTAACTACTCCGTAAAATCTGTTTTTCTCTTCGTCGCTTCTCGTCTCCCGTTAAAAATGTGCCAAGACGTTATTTCGGCGTCCGTTTGCGGATGCTGATTTATTACTATGTCGCGACTTCAGACCGGGAATCGATATACAAAGAAATTATTTAATGACCAAAATTTAGTCGAATGGTGGTTAGTTGATCAGCTGTCTTTCAAACGATGGGTCCAATTTTAAACTAATATAAAAAGAATAAAAATTGTTGATCAAAGGTGTCCCCAATACCATGATTGTAAGAAATTCGAAGAGAAATAAGGAAATTGTTGCTTGTCAGAAATATTGTCAAATTGTGGACATTTTGTCACTTATTTTGGAAATGGTTTAAAGTTCAAGGACGTACGTAGACTGCGTTTGAAAAATTGATGACATTGAAAAGAAATCGGCCAATCCGTTGAGAAATTCGATAGAAGGTCAAGAGTCATCCAAATGAAGTCACTCTGTCGCTCTGCCGGCCATCTTAACCCTTGTCATGCTGAACCCGGTTTTGACAGGAGGTGAAGACTAAGATCAGACTTCACTTATATGCAGGCTGATCTTAGTCTATACCTCCTGCTTGTACTTATTCTGCCAGAGTTGCTTATGAAGTTGTTTTCTAAAAGATATTGAAGTTTGAACATCAAGTTCTATCAGTGCTTTCAGCCCTTTGATTTGACAGCCATTCAGCAAGGTAATTTATACAGCATGACAAGTGTTAAAACCAGTATGTAATGTAAAATCCAACTTCGAACTCGCTCCAGATAATGAAATGAAATGAGATGCTGAAGATCCAAATTGATCGGAATCGACCATAGTTAGAGATGATGTATCGCGTGTCAAAATCTGAACAGATGGACAAACTTAGGAAGGAGACAGAGTATGCGAAAACTTAATAACTTCTACATATCCTCGAGGCTGTGACGACGAGGCTGTAATTTGAAGAATCCTTGTGCGAAGAACTTACCCTTTTTTCTCTCAATGTTTTCATACCTGTATACCTTTCCTTACTCGCCGTACAGACGTACTCTGTTCTGGCTAGCATATATTGTATAAACATGGTCGCTCAGCTAAAAATAACGTAACCACACCGATTAAAGTTGGTATCGAAATTTTTAATTTCCAGTTCAATTTACCAAAAGAAATATACGTTATCGATGATATCACTGGATAGTTCATGCAAACTATAAATGCTCTGTATCCAATAAATGGGTTTTGAAGATGCGCGGAGACAGCCGGAATACTGATTATCTATTTTATTTTTTTTATGAATCCAGAACAACGTGTTGAAATACGAACACCTCGACTAACATAATGCGGCCTTTAGTGTTCTTTTTCCTTTATGGTGTCTTCTTACTTTGAGAATGCGGAAGCTGCAATAGCTTGATAACGGGAAACACGTGCAGGTAAAGCAAAACAGCTCGAATATATGGTCATTTAACCCATTCCAACTCAATCCCTCCTTTTTACGCCCCTCAAGAAAAAAGTTTTGGAAAACATTGTGGAAAATGAAGAAATTGCTTGTATCAAGCAATTTCTTCATTATCCACAATGTTTTTTATCCAAAACGACGAAAAAATTCAAAATTCCATCAACTTGAAATTGTCGTCTGCAGCTTCTTTCAATTTGGACCAGTCTAAATTTTTTCTGTGTTGGAATGGGTTTAATATAGTGTAAATCGGCGTGGCACTCTGAATCGTAGTATCGTGAAAACACAGATCAGCAAAGGTAAAATTTAGATGTTTTTTCTAAAATTTAATCCAGCGGCCTAGTTTTTCTTCAAAGTTATCTAAAATAAGGATTGACAATATCACAGTGTGAAACAATGTCTTTCATTGTAAGTAAATTCACAAACACCTGAGCCATCAATGAAGATTCTAGGGCACACAATGTGCACCCTAGAGTTTCTTTGATAGATCCAACAAATTGGTGTAGATTTACTCTTCAAATGGTCCTATGCTAACAAAAATATAAAGATATTTGAAACAAAATGAGCCCTCTAGAGTGCACACAAGTTTTCTGAAGATTTAGCCCTTTCCTGTTTTTTGAAATTTTAGACTGGTCCAAATCAAAGGTTTTTCAGACGACAATTCAAAGTTGAATTTATTTTGTAAATAATCTTTCAGTAGGGTAGAAAATATTGTGGAAAAAGAAGAAATTGCTTGTTACAAGCAATTTCTTCTTTTTCCACAATGTTTTCCCAAGTATAAAAACACAGAGACGTAAAAACCAGTGATTGTACGGGAAAGGGTTAAGTTAGTGACCTAGTGTTCGATTCCACGTGACTAAATACTGAACTTATCCGAAGTTTCAAGGACACAATTTGACCAAATGTGAGGTTTTTTAGCTAAAAGTGATGCCTCTAAAGTGGATACAAGATGTTGACACATGACGGACGACAGACGCCTGATACAGCTAGATCACTAAATCTCACCCTGAAGTGCTAAGCCAAGATAAAAACAAAACAAAACAAAAAAAAAGGCTATTCTTTAAAATTATAAAAATGTAGTACCACAGATCTTTTCTGTAAAAAGGAAACCGGAAACGTAGTTATGGGCTGCAAAAATCCCTATCATATAGTTTATCACAATGCAATCAAATAACTCATAAACGGAAGTTATGCAAAATATTTTTACAACGCTTGTCTATAGGAAATTCAAAATTCAAATATGGAATCCAGAACCAATAACGATATTTCTAGTCGATTGACGGATCGCAGGCCCCGCCCACTGACTCCTCTGGCTCCGCCCACAAACTCTGACAGGAAGTTTGACTGACTTCGATTTTTAACGGCGTTACGGTGCAACATATATGGCCAGGAACATGTAACAAAAATTAAAGAAAATCGTTGGTTTGCGACTTCAACGTCGTAACTACAACTTGAATAAGTTGTAGTTACGACGTTCAGTCGCCTAACCAATAAAAAACCCACGCATAAATTTCGGCAAATGTCAGAGTTCATAGTTAATTTCGGTCTAAATTGATAATTTGATTTTACGAATAATTATTTGATCGATAGCAGGGATTGGTCCCTTGACATATTTTAAACTTATCTAACTGGACACATCAATATGTCGGATTGTATTAGTGGGATTGGGTTTAAAAGCAGCAATAGCCTTTTGGGCTAACATGACGTCCTTGACCTTAGCCTTCGCCCTTTCCCTTCCTCTGTGGTAAATATACAAGCATATTTCCATCAACAGTTGTAGGAACTCCACGAAACTAAGTACGGATGCTCCGAGAAATAGTCCACAAGCTCCTCCAATGTCAGACAAGAATCTCACGGGCTGTGAAATACAGAAAGTACGAAAAAACAATTAAAAATAAGGAGATTTTTTTTCATGGAGGCATGAACCTAAACAATTCATCACACTGTATGAATACGCAAAGTGTAATTATGCATTTAGGTTAAAACCTCAATAATTTAATTTTCAGTTTCGTCTCTCAAAAACGGGCGATCTGATTGGCCGAAAAAAAATTATCCATTCCTCCATGAACAAAAGTTTAAGTACGCAGCCATTTTGTATGCTTCCGCACAAAGTAGCTCCGTTCAAAATAATGTCTAAATTTCTAAATTACTTACTTTCTTCGCTCGATGCTATTGAATTATGAGAAACGAAGAGATTTTTTTTTCATGGAGGTATGAAGCGAATTATGTATGAATCCGCTTCGCGTGTGCAATGTGATTAATTTTTTCGATTCATACCTCCTTGAAAACATCTTAAATGAAAACAAAACAAAATATTCTCTTCTTATAATTTGATTCCATTAAACCTAACAAAGCAAATGTTTGACTAGTTTTGAATAACAATTTGTTAGTCTACTTTGTACGCAAGAACTATGTGTACAAATTTCTCTGTGCTCAAAATGATGTTAATGGAAGTGTGTAAAAAAGCCAATCAAATCGCTTGAATCTTGGTAGACGTAACTAAAATTAAATTATTGACGAATGATGGAATTTCAGAGAGTGAGCAACTTTGCCGACACGTACTGAGGCTACATATAATTGACCAATCGCGGTTGTCAATCAAATGACCAGTCGCTCAAAGAAATCATTCATTGAGATAAGAAATGAGTTTTGATCTCTGACATTGGCCGCCATATTTCTTAACTTATTTTGGCGCCTTTTAGATCGCCACCCAACTATTCAACCTTTTTGTTACATGCTAATTCCCATGAAAAAAATCAAAATCACGCCGTTAAAGATCGAAGCGGAACGTCTTGTCGGAATCGATGGGCGTGGCAAAAGGAGTGAGTGGGTGGGGCCAGCGATTGGTCAATTTTAACTTGACAGTGCAATAATCAGAACCCATGAATACGACAATACGACAATACGACAACGAGATAACCAATGTACAAGGACAAGAATATGCTGCGGCAATATCGCAGTAGGTACCGCGTCCGACTCTCATTCATGAGGTACAAGGTTCGATCCCCGGCTGCGTCAAATATTCTTTCCGACATTTTTCGCCCACCAATGGTGGATAATCGTAACAATAAGTGTGATGAGCGGCTAAGGCTCGGAAAAAATGGAAGTACTACTGTGAGATGTACCATAAATCAATGGTTAGGTGCCCAAGCCGCCGCGATATGACCGAAATACTGTTAAAAGTTGCGTTAAACCTATTTTATACAAACAAAAGAACACGACGTGAATTAAATATTATGACTTCAAACTTTTAACTTTAGAACACGTAATTACGACGCCGAGAACACGAGAGTACGGCGTCGACACGAGATTACATTATACTTTACCATCACAGTCTCGTAATCTTGTGTCCTCATTGTCGTAAACTAGTGTTACAGTTGTCGCAATCTCATGATCTCACTATTGTATTCTCGTACAATAACCTTGTGTCCTCGTTGTCGTAAACTAGTGTTACAGTTGTCGCAATCTCATGATCTCACAATGGTATTCCCCTAATCTTGCGTTTTGATTAACGATATTCCGTTAATTTCATTTTTTATCTACACTATGATAAAAAAGTGTATCAGCCATAAAGAAATTTTCTTGAATGTCACAACGTCCGTAAACATTACTTTTGGAAAAGCCGGAATTCTTTGCGTCGTTTTTTTCCCTTCTCACTCTCTTCTGTATAGGTTGAGTTTGTATGTGTGTGTGTATTTTGGTACCTTGAAACGTAATGTCTTTATATAGACTATAAGTACAGATGTTTATGAATTCCTTTCTTTAATTACTTAAAGGATTTGAAAACGTGTAATAAAAACATACGCTATCGCTAAAGATCTATATACAAAGTTTAATTGCAAAAAGTAAAACACTTTGAAAAGTAAGAAATGCTTATGTACCTCATACATTGGTTCCTGTGTGATACTTTCATAGTTCAGATCTTCGAAATATATAAGGATCTGGAGAAAATTCTGTCTATACCTGAATAATATGTTTAGAAGAACATATAGTCTAACATACCGTAAAACTAGTTTTTTATTACGGTGATGTTACGTTGCCCCAATTTTTAATTTTAAGTTTTAGATCGCAGCAAAATGTCATTTACCTTTACGGATGTCCTTGGCATTGGTAACAGCAGAAATGTCTTATAATAAGGAACATACATGTTACATATAATGGCCCTAGTGCTTACAAATAAAGAGTGGTATCGAAAACATTATAGTTGTTAGTGTGACATCAATTGACAAAATACACTAGCATTCGCAGATTACCTTAAGACTCATACCCAAAGAAAGACCTTAGCATAAAGGAGCACGCATAGAATAAATATGGGGCTACCACATACCAATGAACACTTACTACAAAGGTTAAAGTTTTAAATATGACCTTAAAAATCACATTGAAAATTACATATGACCTTGCAAGCGTTATCGACAGAAAGGACTTACGACAAGGAATACACTGTGAAAGAAATTTTTTCCTCCTGTTAACAGCCGACTTGAAACTTGATGATCGTAGTTTATATATTGTAAAGTGGTTGAGCGACTTGAAACCATACTATATAATGATATTAACTTTTTTTTAGATAGCAAAGCGTCAGCTTTGATAGCTTAAGTTAACAGACAAAGAATTGAGGTCTTCTCAGGTTCAAAGAGTGCAAACTGCCACTGGAGGGTTAACCACTAAATCTATTAAATGCCTACGCCATGAAAAGTTGTTCTTATGTATTTCAGGAATATTGCAAAGTCTGCATGCAAGTTCATCTCCTAGGTATTTTTAGCACACTTCAGCACATCGTGTTCAAAATTACCCCGATCATAGTATTAATAGAAGTTGCAGACGACAATTTCAAATTGCTTCATATTCAAAAATATTTATCTCTTTAGGTAGAAAACAATGTGGAAAATGAAGAAATTGCTTGTAAAAAGCAATTTCTTCAATTTCCACATTGTTTTCCACATCTATTTTCTTGGGGTGTAAAAAGGAGGGATTGTGTTGTGTAGGAATGGGTTAGCTCTTTAGTTACTTAACCTCGTTTCTTTTTCATGATAACGTTTGACAAAGAAAATTACTGAACAAAACAATGCTTTGCTAGCTTACAATACTCATCAGTACTTTGATTAATTTTAACTTATTTCTGAAGTAGAGCGCTCCAGGACAGAGCCCATGTATGACCTTTGAAACAACACATAAAAAAAAAAAAAAAAAACAACTACAGCACAAAAAATCTCGATAGGTACAACCGATTAGAGTAAAATACTTCTATGCCGATAGTAAGGGGTTACAAAATTACTTAATTTTTATATGATGCTACACTACATCAGGCAGCAGGTTGTGACAGGAGATATACGGAAGATCAAAAAGGCAAATCGCCTTTGGAAGTTCTAAACTTAGTGAATACAGTTTGTATAAGCCATTCATGGATCGGAGAAAAATATTACAACTCCTGACAGTGAGAAGTTTTGATTGGTTAGTTGACGAATCGCTGACCACGCCCACAGGCCTTTGAAAAGGTAGCTTGACTTGGATACCCCACACGGTTTTTGTTCCCAAAATATTCTGCCCGGAAGATGAGATAAGCAGCAAATCGTTTACGGGCGATCTGTAAGGCCTAACAGCAGCTTGAATATCATTTCAGTTATATAGTCGCCTCGGAACGAAATTATTTGACACGAGTGTTGGTGTTCAACGTTGTACTTCCGGATTCGATTGATCAATTCATCATTTTGATTGATGAGATATGGGCGATTCGACCAATCATTTGGTAAGTGGGTTACGTGGGTGGGGCTAGCAGTCGATCAATTACCTATCATAATCAAGATCCCCGTTCTCACGTGCCATACAGGCGCCTCTCATAGAGTCTAGGTCTTTATTGTCTTCGCACACTTCGCCTAGTAATTCATACTGAAATGTCAAAGTAAAATAAAAATAGATTAATAGAACGTTAAATGATCATAACTATAAGTAAAAGTGCCAAAAATGATTCAAGAAATGATTTTTTTCTTCTTTTCATTGACATATGAACTTAAAGACTTAATCTCACTGTATAAATTCGTGAGCGTGTTCATACAGTAGTCAGATTGTTTCTAGAGATTCATACCTTAAAAATTTTATTTTTAGTTTCATCTATCAAAAATAAGCGTTCTGATTGGTCGAAAAATTTTAATCAAAACTCCACGAACAAAATTTTGAGCACGCAACGATTTTGTATGCTTCCGCACGAAATGGTCCCATACAAAAAGATATCAAAATAAGTAAAGCTTTCGTATTTTTCGCTCGATACTATTAAATATTTAGAAATGAAGAGAATATGTTTTGTTTTCATTGAGATATGAACCGAAAAACCTAATCACACAATGTATGAATCCGCTTCGCGTATTCATACAGTGTGATTAGTTTTTTGGTTCATACCTCCATGAAAACAAAAATATTCTCTTCATCCCTTATATGAAACAACAACAACAACAACAAACCCCCACCTCTCTTCAATTTTTTAGAATTAAATGACACACACACACACACACACACACACAAAAAAAAAAAGATTTTCGAGTAGATTTTATGGATCTATTTTGTGCGCAAGCATACAAAATAGTTTGTTCGTGGTAGTATAAAAAAATCAAGCACTGAAAACGCTTGAATATTGGTAGACGAATTGAATTATAATACCAAAATAATAGAATGGCAATAGCGATTGAAATAATAAGAATTCTGTTTCAGTTAGGGATTAAGAACACACATACAAATAGATTATTTTTCTTTTATCTCATTATCAATGAATTTTCAACAACAAATCACAAAAAAAAGAAGAAAAAGAAAATGGTTTTGATACACCTCTAGTTCTAAAAACGAAATTATGCAGAAAGTTGTCCGAACGAAAACTTGGTATTTGTTTGTTCAGATTTCGGCCTTGTCAAATATTTAAGTCTAACTCTTTACGTTCTCAGATGTTGTCTGTCATCTTTCTTTTGGACCATGCTAAATGTATACATCGGGAATACTATGTTATGTTAGCGATACAACATCCTGTATTTACTTCTCGTTTCGGAGGAACGTTCTGATATCTTATGAGACCGAAAGTCGAGTGGAATATGAAATTGTCCTCTGCAGCGAGAAGGAAATACAATCTTGATGTTGTATCGCAACTACATTTATTTTACACCTATCTTTTATTAGATAAATTCGACTAAGCGATAAAAAATCTGTATTTCTACAAGTATTTCCCTTCTCCTTTACCATTCTTATAACGTTTTCTCGCATTATGATGTCATATGACATAATGAAAAATGACATCATCGAAGACTATTTATATGGAATCGTTTTTGGCACTATCAGATACAGTTTTTTTTCTGACGTGTCCGATTTGTCAGTGCGGAATGTGTATATTTGACTTGAAAAGTTTGAAGATGTAATAAAAGTCTGTATCCTTACCAAGAAACTATCACCAGGCCATCCTCTAGACGATATAGTTGATCCATAAATGATTTCACTGGTGAATAAACAACAAAAGACAAAGCTAAAGGTCACATTTTATATAACTTTTAACTTTAAGAATATTTTGTATTTTATCCGTCTGAGTAATTAATATGAATTTCGAAAAGAAACGTCTTATCCCAGATTGATAAAATATATGAGACTGTGAGTGATATTTCCAACAGCTTCCGATGTGCGCCGGGTAAAGGTTCAGATCAGCCTGTGTATCCGGGCTGTCTGATCAGAGTCTTCAATATGCTCACTGTAGATAGCTATTCACTATAAGGTCCTTTTGACAATCGGTATAATATTCAATATGCACTGAGTGGCTATCCTCGTTGCTAAACGACTAAGCTTCATGCACATGCAAAATTGACAGGTCGCTGACCCGGCCTTCAGAGCTTCGCCAGGAATTTGCATTTTGATATTAGATCTTTCCTGTCTTTGTTTGTTTCTTTTTTTTTTATCATTATTTTTTGAAATTGATTCAGTTTACAAGCGAAAATAAAAAGTGGATGCAATTTGAAACGAAATCATCTTATGTGGTGGAAAATATTGTGGGAAAAGAAGAATTTGCTTGTAACAATCAAATTCTTCTTTTTCCACAATGTTTACCTAAATATTAAATCACAGCCAACTTAGAATCCCAGATTTGTACAGGAAAGGATTAAACGGTGTTATTTCGCAAAAATCATGTAACAAAATGTGAAAAGGTTAATCGGTGACCTTAACTTGAATAAACTGTGGTTACGATGCTTAAGTCGCCAAACTAACCAAAATGCTTCGTGTACAACAAAGCAAATACTTCACTTATCTTGGGTCCAGTTTAACGGATCTACTTTGAGCGCGAGCATACAAAATAGCAGCTAACTCAAAATTTTGTTGATGGAAGTATGACGATATGACTGAAATACTGTTAAAAGTGACGTCAAACCACACGCAATCAATGAGTCTATAACAACTTACCTGCACGAGTTATCACATTGACAAAACACGTGGTCGTCATCAAATTGGATATCTTCTCTCTTCACGCAGACGTTGTTAACTGAGGAAAAGATGAAGTCATATAGTTTTTGGAAGAGGATAACTGACCAATCGCTGGCCCCGCCCTCTGACTCCTTGGCCCTCCCATTAACTCTGAAAGGAAGTTCCGATTCGATTTTTAACGGCGTTATATTGCAACATTTGTGGCCATTTGCATGTAACAGAAAAGTTATAAAATAGGTTGGTAACTAAGCTGTAGTTACGACGTTTAACTCGCCAAACCAACAGAAATGTTAACAAAAATGGCGGCCAATGTTGGAGTTGAAAGCTCAGGTCCTGGTTGTATAAATGATTTAATTGGTCGGTTGATTCCTTGATTGACTCGCGAGTGGTTTATTGTTTGTTTGTTACAGTGTAAGGTTAATTTATCTTTCATTGAGGGAACAAAAAAGCTCTATATTTACGAATGGATGAAAATATTCGAAAGTTGTTCACAAAATTAAAGATCAATTGGTTCCACTCGAAAAATATACGATTACTCTATTTTCTTAGTATATAAATAGATAATAAGTGACCCATTGGGTTCGGGGTGGGGGGTGTCAAAATGCGCGTCATTTCGTAGTTGAAAAACGGCAGTATATTGACGTCATCCGCGTACAGGACGTTCAATAGTGCGAAATAAACGGAAGCAGGCCTCAATCCTTCAAATCAGTGAGTGTATCAAAATTTGAAATTTCTCTCTTTTTTCGGCGAAGATATCAAGTGATAATACACCACGAAATACCAGTAATCAATCGAAAAGCATTAAAGAAAACATATCTTTGCAATATGCAAGCTCACTTGCTGTCTGGGAAACATCAACTGACCAATCGTGGCTGTAAATCAGGAAATATATCGACCAATCAAATTATTCATTCAGTCCAGAATTGAAATTTAGACCCCGTCAATGGTCGCCATTTTTGTGAAACATTTATTTGTTGTTTGGCGACTTAAGTATCGTAACTACAGCTCATTCAAGCTGTGGTTACGACGTTAAGATCGCCAACCAACTACTCTACTTTTCTGTAGAATGCTTTTTACCATAGTTTTTGCGAGAAAATGCTTTTGAAAAAAAGCGTAACTTCCTGTTGAAGTCAATGGGCGTGGCCTGCGAAGTAAGCGGGCGGGGCCAGCGACTGGCCAATTCTTCTCTACGGGATATATCCTTTTAAAGACATGCCGGAGTAGCTGATTGACGAATCGCAATTGAAAAATCGATTGACCAATCAAATCAATCATAGATCGGAAGTAAGCTTTGAGCTACAATATTTGAGTGCATGCGTGACATTTCCAACCATTACACATGTGCGCCAAGTAAAGATTCAGATCAGCCTGTGCATCCGCACAGTCTGATCAGATTCTTCACTCCGCGCTCTGTAGATAGATTCTGACCCAAAGCTTCTTTAAACAATCAGCGAACATTCTTATTGCCCCGAATGGCTGTCCAGGGTGTTCAATGTGTGCGAGTCACGCACATGCGAAATGGTTCGAAATGTCAAGCATAGGCTCATTTATATAAAGCATTTTGTTCGTTTTGCGACTGAAACATTGTAAATGAAGCTAGTTGAGCTTAGTTCGCCAATCAAAAATGTTATTGTATTTCTACTTGCGAAACTACGAAAGTTCCCCTTCGATTTTAAACGGTATTATTCAACAAAATTTATCGCAAGTAGCACGAAACAAAAAAGTAAAATGGTTAACTGGCTACTTAAACGTCGTAATTACAGCTTTAATAAGCTGTAATTACGACGTTTAAGTCGCCAAACCATCAAAAAAAGTAAACAACATGGCGGCCATTGACGGAGTTCAAAACTCATTTCAGGTCTAATTGAATGATTTCATTGTTTGACTGGTTGTTTGATTTACAGCTTTACAGTACATATCATAGCTAATTGCTCTAGCGTTCAAGCCTGTAGATCAAATTTCGTTCTCCATGTTTTAGCGGTATTTGGCCGAAATGCGTATGAGTGTATAAGTGCATTAAGCAGCGATGAGTTTGTCGAGGCCATTTTCGGACAGAACCCACAACTTTTAAATGTGTTGGGCGAAAACACTAGTCACTTCCTTCAAGTATCAATCCTCTTTCTGCATCGTATTTGGTGTGAATATAGATACTATCCTGTTACCGGTGTGTAGAATGCAGTTTGTCAGTATGTATATGTGTATATATTCATGCTTGAATGTATGTGTTTGGTGTACATATGCACTTTTTCTTATACACATAGTATATGATAGTGATTCCCTATACATATTAACATAGAGATGTCAAATTAAAGTAAGTTTATTATATACATGCACACATATATTGTGTAGACCTAGGGTTCTTGATGTCAAATTGACAGGCATACGCCCTAGGGTACTTTCATTAGATGACATTCTAAATGTTAAGACATTACTAGCCTTTCTGCTCTTTCCGTTTCGTTTCGAGAAAGTAAAGAATTTAAAGGATTTGTAATGGTTCGCTCTTTCTGTCTCTTTATGTCTTTCTCTTTCTCTCTTTCTATCTGTTTGTCTATTGTCTCTCTCTCTCTCTATCTGACTGTTTCTTTTATTATTCTGTCTCTTTGTGTTTTTTTTTCTTCTCTCTCTCAATCCGCCTCTCTGTCGGTCTGTCTCTCTCTCTTGTATGTACAAGCACTTGATTCTCTCTTCTCTGGTCTGTCTTGTCCATTTGACTATGTGCTCGTATTTTTGATGCTTATTTCATTGTGATTTAGTTTGTTAATTTTGTGTTTCTAATTGTCTTGTATGTAAATCACGTTAGTACCTTCTACATGTATGTCTGTTCTATATTGTATTTGTAAATCTTCATCTTTGGAGGAAATAAAGATATATATAGCCACGAATATAAGGAAAAATATTCTCACGCCATTTAATTTCCTTATAAAGTCTTGATGTTAACCATGCACGATGGATTAATGGTAGGGCTTTGAATCTTTGCTGATTTTTATATAATAAAGCTACAACAGTTGCTTAAAAAGTATCGCTTAAGGTATGATGTCACGCTCGGGGAATATATCGTCGTTATCGTCCTTAAACTTCGTTACTACAGCATGATTTAAGCAGTAGTTACGAGGTTTAAGAATGATAACGAAGATTTGCGTGTACCACAAACCTGATGTTTTTGTACTGTTGCAGACCGGAAGTATAGTTGTATTTAGCTCAATATCTGGCGAATCACTTGGGATACATTTACAAGAATCCATAATCCGTTTAGCCCGACAGAGTGATAAACAGGTCTGAAAAACAAAGTACAAATGACAGAAAAATATGCAAAAAAAAAACCAAAACCCAAACTAAAACCATACATATCTGCACGGAAAGCATGGTATATTTCTACCAAAGACCATTTAACACACAAAAAATGAGGAAAATATACATTTTTTCCAGAAAAGATGCAAACAAAAGTATATGAAAATATTTCTCAAAATCTATTATCCGAAAAATATGCAAATGTTTCGGAAAATTGTAAAGATTTTTCTGTCGCATGTAAATATTAATCCGAGAAAATCAGAGATATAAGACCTGAAGTAGTCATTAGCGTCTGCCTGTGTTATTTAAAAAAGTTAAATTCATTTGAAGTCTGTTTTCAAACCGCAGTTAGCTCAACAAGTTAACAATAGTTAACCCAAGACAATCGAGTTCAAACTAAGATGTTAACAGATGGTGCGAGCGCAGCCACAACCACGCGGAGTAATTTTTTTGCTCAAAATGATTCCCGTGGCGTTGGCGGGATCCGAATCCGGGACTAGCCGATCCAGAGTCCCGCGTCTTACCACTAGACCACTGGTCCTTACCAATACACTGTTACTGCTGACTATGTGAGCTGTAGAATTTGACAGGAACACCGCATGCTGGTGTTTTGCTTTTCAAGAGCTTGAAAGTCTGTAAAACTAAGGCGAAGAGGGGCATCATAAATCATTTAGAATTCATTTAGAGTTATTCCCATTTTATGTAAAGATTTTTTTCTTATATATAGTAACAATGAATTTCGGGTTTCAAGTGAATGTGATTAGTAGTACTATAGTTACTACAAAATGTCAACGTTTTCGCAAGACAACGACGCAGACGGTGCCCTGGCCATAGCAATACCTGAGTTTTCTTCGAAAACAGCAGGACCAAGTATACTCACAATCAAAGCGCAACAGATTCACCTTAAAAATCTCACTGCATTTTTCTAGGCAGTATTTTTCTTGTTCTGATAATATTCCCGAAAAGAAACAGAAGCTAGTAAAGAAAGAAAAACACCTACATGTACTTAAGAAGGAAAAACTTTTTTGTTTTTCTTTTTCTCATTTAAGAGATGAAGAGAATATCTTTTGTTTTCATTGAGGTATGAACCGAAAAACCTAATCACACTGTATGAATACGCGAAGCGGATTCATACAGTGTGTAATTAGGTTTTTCGGTTCATACCTCCATGAAAACAAAAAATATTATCTTCATTTCTTATAATTTAATAGCATCGAGCGAAAAATGCAACAACCTAACAAATTTTGATACCTTTTTGTAGTAAACTATTTTGTGCGGAAGCATTCAAAATGGCTGCGTATTCAAAATTTTGTTCATGGAGGTATGAATTAAATTTTTCGACCAATCAGATCGCTCGTTTTTGATAGACGAAACTAACAATTAAATTATTCAGGTATGAACCTAACATCTTAATCACACTGTATGAATACACAAAGTGTGAATAAGTCTTTTTCTTCATACCTCAATGAAAACATAAAAAAAATATCTCTTTATTTCTTATGATTTAATGCCACAAAGGAAGTTAAAGCAAACATTTTACTTGCTTTAACTAAAACTTTATGTATCTGCTGTCTTTGAGAACAAACAAAATAGTTGCGTGCTTCAAATTTTGTTCGTGGAAGTATGAAAAAAACATTCAGCCAATCAAAACGCTTGAATCTTGATAGACGGAACTAAAATTAAATCATAACATGATTGACATTAGAACTAATATTGGGTGTAAAGATCCTTTAGTTTTACCATAATAAAACCACCATTCCATTTGACATTTTATACGGAAAGAATAAATAAATAGGAAAATTATTTGCGTGCAAAAAGAAGAAATTGCTCGTTATAAATAATTTCTATATTTCATTCCTTAAACAGTACGTATTATTTTATACACACTTTGAAATGAAGCCTACAACATCCGGCGACTTAGGACCAGTTTAAGATTTTGCTGTCTGGTCATTGAAATGTATATCGTCGGCCATCTTGAAACTATGAAACTGACATCTTCCTCTATTCTAGAAACGACTTGACCAACAGTTACTTACCGGTACGGAGTATTTGAGTTTATACTTCCTTTCGAACTCAAGACCTTCTGTACACTCGGCGTATGGCTCTCCAAGCCTCTTGACTGATACCTGTGTAATGAGACAAGTGAATAAGATTCAATTAACAAGTCATCTGTAAACAACAAAAGGCAGGTTTGCAGATATTTATTTCATCTGTTTTGAAATAACACGTTTACTAAATGCGGTTTTTATGCACATCGATGGTGGCGCTTTTGGACGCCTCTCATGAAATACATCTGGGAAAACAATGTGTGAAATGAAGAAATTGCTTGCAGAACACTGAAAAAATGCTAAATTTTTTTTAACTTTAAATTGTCGTCTGCAACAACTTCGAATTAGGACCAGTCTAAAATTTTGTTGTGTCGGAATAGGTTAATCTTTGCATATATGAAGATATATTATATTTTTTACAGCATTTGTTATGTTACCTGACAGAAAATGAGCGTTAGAGACGGGGAGAGTCTATGAAGTTGTTTCGGTATAAGATCGGCTTCATAAAAGCAAGCCTTCCTTCCCATCCATTTGGTATCTTATCTTTTACTGTATTAACCCTAGTCATGCTGAAACTGGAATATTCCTGTTTTGGCAGGAAGAATAGATAAAGATCAGCCTGCACATAGTCTGATCTTAGTCTACACCATATATTTTTCCCTTTTTTGAGCCAGAAATTTCCATAAGATAAATTTCAAAACTGATTATTGATCCTGACAACCAGACCTACAGTGTCATCAGCCCTTTGACTCTACTACAAGTCAGGATAAGATTTTACTCAGCATGACAAGAGTTAATCTAAGATTTCGATAGTTTCACTGGTTTTCGATGAAATAATTTAAGAGATGAAGAGAATATTTTTTGTTTTCATGGAGGTATGAACCGAAAAACCTAATCATACATTGTGTGATTAGGTTTTTCGGTTCATACCTCCATGAAAACAAAAAATATTCTCTTCATTTCTTATAATTTAATAGCATCGAGCGAAAAATGCAACAACTTAACAAAGTTTGATACCTTTTTGTAGTGAACTATTTTGTGCGGAAGCATTCAAAATGGCTGAGTACTCAAAATTTTGTTCATGGAGGTATGAATTAAATTTTTCGACCAATCAGATCGCTCGTTTTTGATAGACGAAACTAACAATTAAATGATTAAGTGATAACCCACCGAGAAATATTGACAATCCAGAGATTTGATTTTCTATTTACAATATGAAATGAAATCATGCGATAAAATCGATTAAATTATCGATCTGTGGTATTCCTCGAAACTCATAGCAACAGTTGTAAAATGACGACATTGCGGAAAAGGGCGTTACTTAACATTTGCATAGTTATCACACTATAATTTTACCCTTGAAACGTAGGGGATATTATTGATTGATTGATTGATTGAATGGAGTTTAACCCCACTTTTAACAGTATTTCAGTCATATCGTGGCGGCTGGAGCACCTAACAATTGATTCCTGGTATTTCTCACATCATTACTACCACTACATCCTTTCCTAGCCTCCAGCTGCTATTCCACTTAGGTTTACGATTATCCACCATTGGTGAGAGACAAATGTCGGAAAGGGTATGTGCCGCCTCCGGGGATCTGACCCATGACATCCGATTATTGAAGATTAGGACCATGATGCGCTACCGACTGCTATTATTATACTATATAACTTTATCCCATATCAATATTTTCATGACAGGACATTTCGAGAGTTAATCCCTTCCCTTTCACAAAATTTAACAATAGTTCAAATTAAAAGAAGATGAATATGACATTTTAAAGTATGTGTTACTTACAAAAGACGTAGCATAGAGGGTAAAAATTATGGGAAAAGATTAACTTGCTTGTCCCAAGCTATTTCTTCTTTTCCCACATTTTTTTCAAAATCTTCACCTATTTAGTGCGTAAAAAGGAGTAAATGAGTGGGGATGGGTTAAAACAGAATGTTTTAAAAACAAAATATTTGATTTGTTTAGATGAAATAAAGACATATTTGATATGTTAAGTAAATGCTGGTACAGGAAGAAGGAGAGGAGCAGATTGAGAGGGGTGGGAAAGATCATGGACGTAAAATGTTGAGCTTAACAAGCTCAAAGTACAAGCTCTTAGCACGTTGTTATGAAAGATACTATTATGATGTATTACAGATAATGAGATCTGCACCCTTGTCATTGTGGAAAAAACACAAAAGAATTGCATTCAAAGATCAAAGGGCTGAAATTACTGGAATCACTTATTATTGGTTAATTTTCGTTTCGAAAATTTATCTTTAAACCCTTTCCTGGTTTGCAACATTTTAGACCTGTCTATATTCAAAGGTTTTGCAGACGAAAATTCATACACCATTTAACTGGAAACATTATTATTCAGTATGGTAGTAAATATTGTGGAAAAAGAAGAAATTGCTTGCTACAAGCAATTTCTTCTTTTCCCACAATGTTTTCTCAAATATGAAATAACAGGGACGTAAAACCAGGGATTGAACAGGAAAGGATTAAACAACACTAGCTTAAAAGAAATAAGCAGGTGGTGTAGACTAAGATCAGACTGCACATATAAGCGCTTTTGAACGTGCGTTTGTATGATAAAAGCGCTTTATAAATGTGACATGTGATATGTGCAGGCTGATCTTGGTCTATACACCCTGACAAAACAGGAATATTCGAGTGCAGCATTGACAAGACTTTAGATTTAATAAGATGGGTTCTACTGGGGAAGTTTTATGTTACATATTTATGAAGATAGACTTTTTTACAACTATTTCGTGTTATATAGTACGAAACAGATTTTAGTAAATAGGTATTTTAATTCTCTATATACATGTGCATTGATAAACGGTGACTTGAGATAACAGAAAGGGGCCATACTAGTCCTTGTTACACGTGTCGGCTTTAGAAAACTTGAGATTGTACATAAACAAATTCATTTCAGTCAAAATAAACAAGAAATATGTGAATCAAAGCTCAAAACTGAGTATATCCCCGCAAAATGCGCTGCCAAGTAAACTACAGTGAAGAATGAAAAACCTCTCTCGGTGGAACTATTCGGTAAGCACCCTGTAGAACTCTTAGCTGAACCTATGAACCTCTAAATCAAGTATCAAGTCGACGCTATCAATAGTCGCTGAGAAATATGCGACGAAAATATACCAGTTTATTTCCAATAAAAAAAGCTTAGTCGTAAAACAGGAAGTAGTAAACTTGCAGACTTAAATTCAGTACAAATTGCTGAAACTCCACATGAAGTTGAGAGTCGATGCTATCAAAAGTTGCTGAGAAAAAAAATCAACGAAAATAAACTATTATACCAGTCAATGTCCGAGAATGACCCTAAGTCCTAAAATAGGTAGTGAATACTTGCGTATCTAAATTTGGAAAGAGCTGAAATGCACCTAGGTGAACCTCCACATCAAGTTTCAAGAAGATGCTATCAAAAAACGCTGAGGGAAAAAGCAAATAAAACATACCCCTTTACCAGCTTATGTCGGAAAATGAATTAATTCGTAAAACAGGCAGTGGCAACCTTGTGGATCTAAGTTCAATAAGCACCTCGCAGGACACATATAGATGAACTTCCATGTCACTTTTCAAGTCGATGCTATCAGTAGTTGTTGAGAAAAATGCGGACCGAAATTCGGTATGTATGTATGACCACTAGCTTAACCTCTACAATAATTTTCAAATCATTGCTATGAATCGTTGCTGAGAAAAATGCGAGTAAACAGACGGACACATGGAAGGACGGATAGGGGGTAAACCTTTATACCCCTCTTCTTCAGAGAGATGGTGCAGTTATAAATAATATAGTTTAAATGATTTACCAAACAATTTGTTGTTGTTCCTTTTTTCTATATTGATGAGTAAACCATATGCAATGAAATTGGGCTTAAAGATTCGCTTCAAATATTCTATTTTAAAAATCAATTGCTGATAGTGAAAACATCCCAAAGGCCTTGAATTCTTTTGAAAAATGCATGGCTTGATGCTGAACAGCATTCGTAAACCCTTACGTAAAAATCTATCAGTGATCTATCAGTGATCACTCCTAGTCCTGGCATACTAGTAGTCAAAGTACTGAAAGTACTGTAAGCTAGCAAAGTATTTTTTTTAATTAAGTAATCTTTGTTGTATACGACAATTTCAAGTTGGCGAAATTAAGAAAATCTTTGCCTTGTAGGGTAGAAAAGATGGTGAACATTGAAAAATTGCCTGTAACAAGCAATTTCTTCGTTGTTCAAATGTTTTCCAAAGCTTTTTCCTTGAGATGCTTAAAAAGCGGGATGGAGTGGAAATTGGTAAAACAATATGCTTTTTAACGAGTTCTCTACAGTAGGAATAGCGTTAATTCATGTGGCCATACAAAGCAGTGCGCATAGTGAAGACTCTGATCACACTCATTTTGAACACAATATACTCAACTTAGATACAAAACGAGGAGAGATGACCTATAGGCAGTGTTTGCAATATTTCTGAAATACACGCGAACTACCTTTTATGGCGTAGGCATTCAATGACTTTAATATTTAAGCTTCCAGTGGCAGTTTACACTTGTTGAACTCTGAGAGAACCTCAAAATGCTGTCTGTTAACTAAGCTATCAAAGCTGGCGCATTGCTAGCTAAACAGTAGGAACTTAAACCAGTAAACATATTCAACGTATAGATATTTTTGTAAGTTCAAGATGATAGAAACTCTCACACGATTAAAACACACACACTCAAAACGGAATAAATAAACAATGCCTTTACTACTACTACTTCACTAGACGTTCTCGGGTCCGGAATTGACCAATCGCGACGGTCAATCAAATTACCAATTGACCAGTAAAATCATTCATATTGACAAGAAATGAGTTTTGAACTCCGATATTAATGGCCCTTTTTGTTAACTTTTATGTTGGTTTGGCGACTTAAACGTCGTAAGTACAGCTTATTCAAGCTGTAGTTACGACGTTTTAGACGTCAACTAACTATTCTACTCCTTTTGCATGCAACTGACATAAATTCTGCAAAGTACCGCCGTTTAAAATCGAAGCGGAACTTCCTGTCGGAAACAGTGAACTTAACCAAAGAAGTAAGTGGGCGGGGCCATCGATTGGTCAATTGGCTGTCTCGCCACACAGAATGTATATTGTTCATTTATACTCTGCTTAATTGCTTAACCCATTCCAACACAACAAAATTTTAGACTGGTCCAAATTGAAAGAAGCTGCAGACGACAATTTCAAGTTGATAGAATTTTGAATATTTTGTCATTTTGGGTAGAAAACATTGTGGATAATGAAGAAATTGCTTGATACAAGCAATTTCTTCTTTTTCCAAAATGTTTTCAAAAGCTTTTTTCTTGAGGGGCGTAAAAAGGAGGGATTGAGTTGTAATGGGTTAATAGAAAATATTCAAGTAGTGTTTTTTTTTTGTTTTTTTTTTTTTGGGGGGGGGGGAGGTAGTCCGTTCACAGAATATTTCATTGAACCAAAGCATTGCATTTACCAGCAGATTGATAATGACAATTTCAAAAATGTTACATGTTTATTAGCGGTTACATATTGCGAAAATTACCATACGCTGCATTGGATTTGGTTTATCGAAAATTCTATATATACAAAATAATGCAAATTGAAACTGCTACAAAGGCTTGTGTAGAATGAAAAAGCCTACTTGCTAAGTCCGATTTAGGTTGTATTTTTGAGTGTCGATCATAAAAGAACTTTTTCAGATAAAGATAACCTTCGTCTCTGAAAATAGTCGATCTTTAAATTATTAGTAGACATTAACCCTTCCTGTTTTTTTTAAATTTTAGACTGGTCCAAAGGTTTTGCAGATGACAATTTTCAGATGAACTTATTTGAATAATAACCTTTCAGTAGAGTAGAAAATATTGTGGAAAAAAGAAGAAATTTCTTGTAACAAGCAATTTCTTCTTTTCCACAATGTTTTCTCAACCATAAAAACACAAGGACGTAAAAACAAGGGATTAAACGGGAAAGGGTTAAACCAAGTAGAAACTCGAAAATACAAACAATGGTTGTACACTCAAACTAGGAACCCAAAAACTAAAAATGGAAAGAATTTATAAAACAACATGCCTTTTAGAACGATTGAACCCATGATAACTTGATCAGTGTGGACAGATGATATATACATGTAACTGACTCAATTAGGGACAAAGCATCAAGTTCGTACCCAAAACATGAAATAAAGATGAGAAAAAAGGCATAATCTCTCCTGATCCTTCCCCATTACGATTAGGTTGATCGCGGTAGAGATACCCAATAATAAGAACAAGCATGATTCCCTAGATATGCCTCCGGTTTACAATAATGGTATGAAAACGCATATGTTCTTACAAATTTACCAGAATAAACATATATATGGTCTCAGAATAATTTCGGACACGACTGAAAAAAACAATAACAATGTTTAAGATTTGTAAAATGTGGTTCCAAATATGGTAGTTTTGAACGATGTCGGTTTGTTTAAATGGTAACATACTGGGTAACGAGCGTAGGTGTGATCATTAAAAAAAAGTGCTTGTTTATTCTTATATCCACAAAAATTTTAACATTAGCCATTTATTTGAATTGATAAGCGAAATATTCATCATGTTTAATATATATTTCTTGATACAAAACTTTTCTGTTGGTATTAGGTACATGTACAAGTTTAGCTGTCACGATACATTTCAAAACTTCAAACTTTCAACATCATGTATAATTCGAATTAAAAAGAAACAATAATAATGATTAATGTTGTACGAAACAATCCCCCAGTACGTTCAGCTCTTAATTTCAATACCCGTAGGTTTTGAGACTTATGATATAACATTTAAGTTTGTGTGAGAAAATTTAATTCGGATCTAGAAACAATCTTACAGCTTTAAGTCCGACGTTTGTCTCCGTGGCCGGGTTCAAGATTATCCCCTCTTCTGACGGTAATGGTAGCGTCCCGGGGGCGTGTAAAACCACCTTGATACCGGGGCTCGTTATAAAACTATGGACATACTCGTCGATTTCCACGTTCAGGGTTATCTTCAAACCTGTATTGAAATCAAAATATCTTACTTTATGTACGTTTCATTATTGATTGATTGATTGAATGGGGTTTAAGCCGCTTTTAACAGTATTTCAGTCATATCGCGGCGGCTGGAGCACCTAACAATGGATTCCTGATATTTCTCACACCACTACATCTTTTCCTAGCCTTCAGCTGCTATCCCACTTAGGTTTACGATTATCAACCCATTGGTGAGAGACAATTGTCGGAAAGAATATTGGCCGCCGCCGGGGATCGAACCCATGACACACATGATTGGAGATTAGAAGTCTGGGGCGTTACCGACTGCGCTATAACGGCGGCCACGTTTCATTATTAGTTTAATGTTGCTATTGGTAAATGTACGATACGGTGTACGCCAAGAACTCCTTGATAGTTACATAAACTTTAGACTGACCCAAATTGAAAGAAGCTTCAGTCGACAATTCAAAGTTAATGAAATTTTGGATTTTTTTCAACTTTCTGGATAGAAAACAATGTGGAAAATGAAGCAATTGCTTGTAAGAAGCATTTTCTTCATTTTCAACATTGTTTTCTAAAGCTTTTCTAGTTTTGGGCCTCTAAAGGCGTCACTGAGTGGGTATATGTTAAGACTGATTTGGTACTTTTGTAATAGAGGCAATAGCAATAAACATAAAAATGAGAGTTCGATACTTTTTGTTTTTTCTTATTTCATTGATAATTTAATAACTTTATTTATTTTTTCAGTTCTGTCTATTCATTTTTATATTTTCATTTACATTTATTTAGAGAATCAACCTATTTTACCCATTCCCACTCAATGACGCTTTTAGACGCCCAAAGAAAAACTGCTTTGGAAAACATTGTGGACAATGAAGAAATTGCTTGTTACAAGCAATTTCTTCATTTACACAATGTTTTAGACCCAAAAAGTGAAAAAAAATCCAAAATTATATAAGATTTTAATTGTCGTCTGCAATTCCTTTCAATTTGGACCAGTCTATTTTTTTTCTTGTGTGGGAATGGGATAAGTTACGTGGAATTAATATGTTAAGAAAAAGGAAATGGGGGGGGGGGGGGGGGAATACCGCACCATGTCCCGGACCACTTCGGAGAGCTACAAACTTTTCCGGGTCAGAGAGTGTATAGCAGTTGCCGTACTCTGGGTCCGAAAACGCATGCAATGTCCTAGAAAAAATAACGAAATATTGATATCAACCATTGTCTATTTAATTTGAGAATGTACCAGTTGGAACTGACCAATCGCTGGCCCCACCCACTGACTCATTTAGACCCGCCCATTGACTCCGACAGGAAATTCCGCTTCGATTTTTAACTGCGTTATTTTGCATTTTTTGGCTAGTAGCATATTATAGATAAGTAGAATGGTTAGACAACGACCTAAACGTCGTAACTACATTTTGAATAAGTTGTAGTTACGAAGAATAAGTCGCCAAACTAACAAAAACGATTCATTAAAATGTCGACCAATTTTGCAGTTTGAACTGTATAAATGAATGATTTCATTGGTTGGCTGATTATTTGATTGACAGCCGCGATTGGTCAATTTTGTCACAGAATAAAGCGATAATTCAAAGTGATATGACGTATAAAGTCTAGTTTTGTAGTAACATTTTTGTCATAAAAGCCGAAAATATTGACTTGTTGTTCTTATAGATCTATGGCCCTCATCGTAAGCATGCTGATGACATGTGCCAAGGCTGTCAAGAGCGTGTTCAATGAGCAAGGGGTTAACCCTTTCCTGTTTACAGATTTAAGGCCTGTTCAAATTCAAAGGTTTTGCAGACAACAATTTACAGTGGGTTTTATTTGAAAAAACATTAGTCAGTAAAGTAGAAAATATTGTTGAAAAAGAAGAAATTGCTTGTTACAAGCAATTTCTTCTTTATCTACAATGTTTTCTTAATTATAAAATCACTGGGGGGTAAAAAAACAGGAATTAAAACGGAATTAACAAGCGCTCATAAAATCAGCACAGAATTAGATATCGTCACAGTCTGAAATGTATCTAGCGGAGATTCAAATAACGATGACTCGCGATCGCTAATAGCAAGAAAAAGAAATAAAAAGCATCCAAAAACATTAAATATATAGTGTTCTCTAATGCTTTCCGATCGATCCTTGCGAATTCTCGCTGGATTGTCGCTTGATCAATTCACCGAAATACCAGCGAAATTATCAAACGAAATGGTAAACTCACCGTTTTGAATAATTTGGCCCAACTTTCGAGCTACTGAGTGTCATCCTAGCAGGACTCAAGACGCTAACGACGTCGTAATGTGACCGCGTAATTCACGTACGTTACGGCGAGATTCTAGAGACTTTGGACGAAAATGAACGAAAATTGTCTCATCTTTTTGTGTAAAAGAAACAGATATTGGTTTGTTCATCGGGTATGATCGAATTATCTTTCATTTCATGGACATCTAAAGCTTATTTTCACGAGTGAAGGAGGCACTCCTGAAATTTGAGGATTTGTTTCTCATTGAAAGATAAATCGATCTTTCCTGAAACAATCGATTATCACCAATTTAAACAACCTAGCAAGCAAACGACTGGAACCAAAGACTTCATTATGACGTCATCAGATTGTCATCTTTTTAACGCTCGAAATTGCGCGATTTTAGAAATGTACATGAAAGATTACTTGATTGATTGGTGTTTAACGCTACTTTTAACAGTATGTCGGACATATCTCGGCGGCTGGAGTACCTAACCATGTATTCCTGGTATTTCTCACACCAGCACTACCACTACATCCTTCCCTAGCCTCCAGTTGCTATCCTACTTAGGTTTACGATTATCAACCCATTGATGAGAGACAAATGTCGAAAAGGAAATGTGCCGCCGCCGGGGATCAAACCCATGACATTACATGATTGAAGATTGGGAGTCGAGTATCATATTTTGCTTTTTTGCATTAAAAATAGAAAAAAATTGGTTTGTTGTTCGTGTAAGATAGAATTATCTTTCATTTCGTGAACAATTTGAGCATATTTTCCCCTCGTTGGACCGCTACTTATGAAAATATAGCTTCAGTTGTTCACAAAAGGGAGGATAAATCGATTACACACTGGAGTAAACAATTATCCTCTTTGTCAACGATAAAACGTTTTGGGACTGAAAATTCCCGGTCACAATAACATGTAAGATCTTTTGAAGCGATAGTAAATTGGGCTTTTTGTAAAGATTCTAGAAAATTCACCATGATAAGATTTATAAAAAAAAAATACCTTTACCGATGAAATATGACTCAATGATTGTATATTGTTTATGGTACGTAAATACCTCATGGATTTTTAAATACTTTATAAGTTCTTTAATTAACCCATTACCAGACAGCAATATTTTAGTCTGGTCCAAATTGAAAGGAGTTGCATACGAAAACTTAAAGTTTAGTTGTTGTTTTTTTCAACTTTCTGGGAAGAAAACACTGTGCAAAATTAAGAAACTGCTTGTGTAGAACAATTTCTTCATTTTACACAATTTTTTTTCCAATTGTTTTTATTGAGGGGCGTCCAAAAGCGTCACGGTGTGAAAATGGGTTAAACGAGACGACGTCCAATCAGAATCATAGATATTGAATTTTGTATTAACCCTTGTCATGCTGATCCCGGAATATTCCGGTTTTGGCAGGAGGAGTGGACTAAGATCAGACTGCACTTATGTGCAGGCTGATCTTAGTCTACACCTCCTGCTTGTACTATTCCTGCTAGAGATGTTTATGAAGTTGATTGCTTAAACAAACAATGATTTTTGAACAACAAGTTCTATTAGTGCTTTCAGTCCTTTGATTTGACAGCATTTTAGTAAGGTTATTTATACAGCCTGACAAGGGTTAAGACTGTATAGAAAACTCGGTTGATGACAAACCTGTTACGATGTTTTCTGACAGCACCAGAAACACTCATAGAGTGAATTATATTTGACTCGTAAAAAAATGATAACTTACGATGTATTCTGAACAACCCCAGAAAAACTCATAGAGTGAATTATATTTGACTCGTGATAAAAAGATAACTTACGATGTATTCTGAACAACACCAGAAAAACTCATAGAGTGAATAATATTTGACTGGTGACCCATCAAACGTCTAGTAGTCCTGAAAGAATAAGGACAAAATGAAATTTAAAAGTTGGAATCAAATTTCATTTGCAAGGTCTGGATTTCATGAAACGTAGAAATATATATTCGTTATTTTGTAAATAATAATAACAATAATAAACACACACACACACACAGAGCAAAATGTATTTCATCTAAACGAGCTTGGATAATAAACTACCCAAACTAACAAATAAACTCCTATGTCAACCATAGTTTTGAGCTTATGAAATCCCCTATCATAAGTTAAATACAATTTTATTATCTAAAAATATCGACGTTTGAGCCCCAAAATGAATCTATTGCTTTTTTCATGATTAATCCTAAAATCAACGACACGGTTTGCCGAAACACATTTCTTTGCAAATAAAATCATTGCTTATTGAAAAGAACATCAACGGATTGCCGGAGGTCGACACTAAGAAAATTCTTTATTTCATGCGATCATGATTAAACCAAATGGCAATTGCTTAAAAGAATGCAATAACACGTCTGTCAGAATAAAATGACAGCTAGAGTTTTTCCGAAGTGTGGCATATCTATCATTTAATTGTGGGACAAGGATGGTTTACTTACTGATTTTCTTGCTTTAGATAACTCATCATCTTCATTATTCTATCACTCCATTTGTCTCTCTCCGCCAACAACTGATCCTTTAGAAACCGGACATCATTGCCGTTCAGATCACTTAATATACTCTGACTTATATATTCACTGTTATATAAATTATAGGGATCATAAATATCAAAGTAGGTTGAACTCATCTGGTCATCATTGTAAGGGTTTAATGGGCTCGAACTGGTCGGTGATATTGTTGATGACGCTTCCACGGAACTAGATTCTTCTACAGCGGATGGACCTATTTGTGATGCGGAAGATTCATCAAATGCGGAACTGGAAGAAGAACCAAGCGGCGGTGTGGGACTGAGTTGTGGGTCTGACGTTGTGATACCTGTGTTAGGTATGTCGTTTATTGGGTCGTTTGTGCCATTGAGCTGAAATGAATTCGAAAACGTAAGACAAAGAAAAAGTCATCGAACTCTTTTGAATTATTGCTAGAAAAGCATTGGAGAATGTGATCTAAAATTCAAATAAAGTAACTGTTAGACTCATTTCTACGAATGTAATGTTTATATGTCGAAACGATTCAAATGAGTACCAACAACATAAGGTTTATTGTAGTATTAATGATATCCTTTAAATCTTAAATACGAATTATGCCCTCTATCTGTAGCCCTTAACCCATTCAAACTCAAACCCTCCTTTTTACGCCCTTCAAGAAAATAGCTTTTGGAAAACATTGTGGAAAATGAAGAAATTGCTTGTATCAAGCAATTTCTTCATTATCCACAATGTTTTCTATCCAAAAAGGTGAAAAAATTTAAAATTCCGTCAACCTGAAATTGTCGTCTGCATCTTCTTTCAATTTGGACCGGTCTAAAATTTTGTCAAGTGGGAATGGGTTAATTCTTACATTGAAGGAATAAGCAAGGTCCTTTAACTTCGGTGATAAATGAAGTTTGCTGTGTCTTATAGCATTCATGTTACAGATGGTGACGGCTGGTAGCTGCAGTGGACTGAACTTGATGGAAATCGACGTCTGAATGGGATGAGAGTAGAACGTGCTGAAAGAAAAAGGGAATAAATCTAGAACATGTGAATTATATCAATAAACGCCGGGCGCTGGGGTTTACTGTCAGTTTTATCTTTGAAAATTCATTTCAGAGACGAAGAGAAAATTTATTTTTGTTTAAATGGAGATATGAAACGTAAGCGATATATATATATATTTCGCTTACGTCTCATATCTCCATTTAAATACATTTGTGCGCAAGCATACAAAATAGCTGCGTGCTAAAAATTTGTTCATTGGGTTATCAGAACGCTCATTTTTTGATAAACGAAACTGAAAATTAAATTATTTAATGTACTGACTAACGAAACGAAAAAGTCAATACTTTGTTCAGTAGAATAGTTCAACAATCAAAATCAATGTTTTAGAGATTGTCAAATTCAATTTCTACCATTGTTAGCCGTTTCTGAATAAAATCCGTGACATGATTTCATTAAAATCAAAGGGCTGACAATATTAAATGCAATTATTTTGGGTTGATAGTTGTCTGGAACATTTATTACTTATAAACAACTCTGTCTTAAAAAGAGTCAAAAAGGAGGAGTAGACTAAGATCAGACTGCACTTATGTGCAGGCTGATCTTTGTCTATACCTCCTACCTAAACAGGAATATGCCGGGTTCAGTATGACAAGGGTTAATATCTTTAAATAGTCTTTGAACTGATTAACGAACCATCGGTCATGATCAGCTGATTAAAAATTGCAATGTAATTCAATAGAGGATATTTACAAAAAAATATATCTATTATTTTAGATTGACTACATTATATAGAAATAAACCCCGGCCATACAAGTCCATGAAAAGTGACTTAACACACAATTACCATTTGGACATTGTACATGTAGTTATCATTTGGACACGTAGCCGCCGTCATAGCGCAGTTGGTAGCGCGTCGGACTGTCATTCTAGAGGTCCCGGGTTCGATCCCCGACGGCGGCACTCATCCTTTCCGACTATTTGTCTCCCACCAATGGGTCGATAATCGTAGACCTATGTGGGATAGCAGCTGGAGGCTAGGAAAGGATGCGATGGTGGTACTGGTGTGAGAAATACCAGCAATCCATTGTTAGGTGCTCCAGCCGCCGCGATATAACTGAAAGATTGTTGAAAGCGGCGTAAAACCCCATTCAAACAAACAAACAAACATCAAACCATTTGGACATTGTACATGTAGGATCCAAATGATTTTCATTAATGAAAATTATTCAATGCATTAAATATAATATTCAACATTTTATGGCTATTTAGTGATACGTATTTATGTTCGTTTCAACGAACTGTGTTGCGCATTGGTTGAATGGTTAGAACGCTCGAATCACGAGCGGATGATTGCAAGTCAGACACCATGATTGTTTATTTGGACAGTGTAGAAACACAAAAACCGGCATTAGTAGTCATGTGACAACACAATGGTGTCATACATACGTCACATGTTGTGACGTTTTATTTGTTCTCAGCTTGATCGCGCGAGTGCTGGATGACAGTATTAAGCTTGCTGGTCAGGCGGGACAAGTATATACGGCGAAATCATTCCGGCCGACAGGCGCTACGGCAGCGGTTAAGGCAACATTAACCCCGATATTGTCCGCAAATTAGGTCGTTGGAAAAACTCGGAGGTTTTTACGAACGTAATGTTCGGACAGCAAGTGAATACTCAAATATTCTATCAAAACACGAATAAGTGAATGTAATACAGAAAAGCATCGAGTGCTCATTATTATGGCAGTATGCTTATTTTCATTAAAATAAAAATGCATTGTGTGTTCACTATGACGTAGATTTACAAAAATAATGATGCCATACATTTGTGACGTATTCTTCGTACTCAGCTTGATCGCATGCGCAGACAACGAGCTTGATCGAATAATCGTATGTAAAGTTAAGATAGACTCATAGTGTTAGCATTACGACATTGTATATTATGATTATTGGGTTGATGATATTGTGAGCGATCTTGTTGGGTACATGGCAGTATGTTTATTTTTCATTGAAATAAAAATATAACTAAACATATGCATTGTGTGTTCACTATGTCGTAGATTTACAAAAATGTACATTTTCGATATGAGCAATAAGTGAAAAATGGTTGAGAATCCACCTGTAGATTCTAAAAGAAAACGTTTGTTTTTTAAAAAAATAAAGTTTTCGGACGAATGAACGGTCACATAACACACACAGAGCCAAGCCAATAGCCCTCCTGCTTTTCCTGAATGACGATAATCCCGCATGCTGAATAAAATCTTTATCTCAATATGCATTAAGATCACAGGCCTGAAAGCACTGGAAGCATTTGTGAAAATTCATTTTGAAAATTAATTTTATCAACAACTCGGAGCTGAAGGAGACAAACAGGGGGTGTAGACTAAGACAAGACCGCACTTATGTGCAGGCTGATCTTAGTCTATACATACTGCCAAAACATGAATATACCGGGTTCAGCATGACATGGGTAATCTGTTATTTTTTTTCAAGGACATGTCTGGAAGCCTGGTGGCTTAAGATCAATATGTCATTATATTTATGACCCATATGAATAACAGTTTTATAATTTCATTTTAGCTTTAAGGTGCACTTTAGGAGTATAAAATATTCATTCAAAAACACTAATTCGATGCAGAATCGTTCAAACAACAAAATCGCAGTCTACAGAATATGAATAAAATTGCAGGCTACTTCCACCAGTTGGTCCTATTAATGAATGTTTTATCTTATCTGAGCATCAGGTAACCTAGGTAACCTAATGAGATCGGAAATCCTTCTTCTGTCCCTCTTTTTTGAAAATAGAGCTTCCCCTCCCATCCCCATCGTACTGTAATTTGTCAGAGATGTTCCTCAGGGGAAGTTTGATTGTTTGTTTGTTTGAATGGGGTTTAACGCCGCTTTTAACAATCTTTCAGTTATATCGCGGCGGCTGGAGCACCTAACAATGGATTCCTGGTATTTCTCGCACCAGTACTACCACTACACCCTTTCCTAGCCTCCAGCTTCTATCCCACATAGGCTTACGATTATCTGCCCATTGGTGGTAGACAATTGTCGGAAAGAGTATTGCCGCCGTCGGGGATCGAACCCGGGACCCTTTGAATGAAAGTCCGACGCGCTACCAACTGCGCTATGACGGCGGTCTTCCTCAGGGGAAGTCCTTTGGGATTATCCACCAATTGGTGAGAGACAAGAGTCGGAAAGAATATGTGCCGTCGCCGGGATTCGAGCCCATGACTCCAACAGCATACTTGACATAACTATGACATTATCCCAGGTTCTTCTCTAACCAGATGCACTTTAGTTTACAGAGAATAAAAACAACAACAGCAACACGATTCCCATACTATTTTGTAACGAACTCCCATTTCTAATATTTCGACAGAATAGTCGTTATCGAGAAAATCAATATTTTATTTCCCTTTTAATGAAAAGGACATTTTGTCGAAATGTTAGAATTAGGACTAGTTGGGGGTTTATATTTCCGGAGAAATATAGATGTGATTTTCAAACAATGAATGATGGCTTAATCTTAGACATAGTAAACTTGTTTTTCACAATTTTACTTGATTAACAGGTCCTTTCAAGCCTGGTTTTTATCGAAGAAAACCCACGAAAGTATTTGGGCCAGAAAGGTTGCAACAAAGCCGCGTGGGCTTAAATCGAGGCCCAGTGGGTTTGAATCTAGGCCCAATGGGCTTGAATCTTTGTATGATAACGAATAATGCTATTTATTATGCCTGAAAAGTTTCATTTATTCTATTGCCACGCAACCCATCGATTTGAAATTATTCATGAAAGCCACGGGAAAGCACTTGTTGAAAACGTTTTCAATCTTTTCCAATAATGTCGGAAACCTTGTGGGTAATTATCTTTAATTTATGCGCATACAGTTCGCGTATAATGATATGTAATGAGTCGGCAATATTGTTTGAATATTTTTTCATGTACACAGGATTCTTTCTTATAGTAGTTTAACCCATTCCAACACAGTAAAATTTTAGACTGGTCCAAATTGAAAGAAGCTGCAGACGACAATTTCAAGTTGATGGAATTTTAAATTTTTTCGTCTTTTGGGATAGAAAACATTGTGGATAATGAAGAAATTGCTTGATACAAGCAATTTCTTCATTTTCCACAATGTTTTCCAAAGCTTTTTTCTTGAGGGGCGTAAAAAGGAGGGCTTGAGTGGGAATGGGTTAATACCTTTCTTCATTTGGAATGGTGAAAACAAGCAACTCGTACCTATTTCAACTGCTGCCTTTGTGGGGTGGGGTGGTAAGGTAACTATTATCAGAGGACGAGTTCATTTTACGAACGATTGTGTATTATTGAATATACAACAGAATTATTCGATTTAAGTCATACTCATGAAAGCGTATTTCCCACAAGGCAATTTGTTTTCAAAATATTCTTAACCCTTGTCATGCTGAAATAAAAGCATTGTTCAGAATTGCATTAAAATCAAAGGACTGATAGCACTGTTGGTCTGAATGTGTGAGTCACTATTATTAAGTTGGGAAATTGATCTTATAAACAATTTCGGCAAAAAGAGGACAAAAAAATGGTGAAGACTAAGATCAGACTGCACATATGCCTCCTGCTAAAGCAGGGATATTCCGGGATCAGCATGACAAGGGTTAAAAAGGAATAAATAGTGAATACTATTTCTTGTAATTGCTTTGACTGAGGAAAACTTTGATACTTCACGAGACCAATTTTATGCAGCGGGAAGCAAATACTGTACAAGATGTAGTATCGCTATCGTGCACAATATGCCATTTTTTATCATAACATAAAATCGAAGCAATTAAAATTCCACAAGTATTTCCATTTACCTTTACCATTCTTATTACGTCTTATCGCGTTATGACGTCATCGATAGAATTAAAGTGACGTCATCTTTAACATTCTTACATAGAGCCGTATTTGACAATATCAGATACTGATTATTTTCTGAGGAGTCCGATTTTGTCTCTGTGAAATTTATACCTTTTAATGGAAATATCGATAGGTATCTAATAATTAAGAATATCAACAAATCTTTAAATAAATTTAAAAAATCCTACCTAAAGAGATCAACCATTTGTCGAACAAGTAGAGCAAATGCTGCCAGAAACAACAAGCACCAGAGTATTTTGACGGGTAAATGTCTGGACGAGGTTATCTTCGGGACACCATGTAGTGAGCTCGAGTCGGCAAGCTCAACCAACACGTCTTTGAAACTCTTTCGCTTTAATGGCATGCTTTATCATTAAACAAATAATACACTCGCTTTTGAAACTAATCAGTTTTGGTTTATTCCTAGATATAAAATGTTTTTGATTATAGTATTCATTTTTCATCCAAAGAACGTAGTGTCCGTCCCAAAAGATATCACTCCAGTTTTAAAAGTCCACATTTATCCTTGTCGAGCTCAATTTTATCTATATACCATAAAGTCAAACTACTTAAAGTACCGAAAGTATTAATAGAGGATCAATATTTCTTTAAAAATTGATCTCATAAACAACTCTGGCTTGAATTCGCCAATAGGTGGTGAAGACTAAGATCAGTGTGCAGTCTGATCTTAGGAATATTCTCGGATCGACATGACAAGGGTTAATAAATTTTCATAAAACAAGCGCGTATTTTAATACAAAGAATCGCCAAATTTCAAAACATGGGTCATGCTTTAGAGATAGGATTCTCTCGATTAAAAAACAAAAACAATATCATATAACGACCATCTTTTCCATTAAAAGACTTTAATTGAAACAAGGTACGGTATCTGAAAAGCACAGAAATAAATTCATGTGTGTCATTTCCAATAATTTCACATAAACACCTATGACTCAGACCGGACTATGCATCTTCCCCGTACACGTAACCGTTTGGTCAAAGTTTCTGTATACGAATACAGTGTATTCTATATGTACTGTATGGTTTTCCAGGCTGCAGTGTTGATGTTCATGTATTTACGAAATCTCCTGATCGGCACGTTTATACTCTGTAATTCAATGCATTCAGTAGCTCCCGGATGCTGTATAATGTTGATGTGGAAAATATAGCTGTATTAAGATAATTTTTCTCGCCAACCGACGGTAGGTGAGGCCCTTTAAAAAACCCCATTCATGATTTATTCTCCCTATATTTCCCTAGCAAATTTAAGATTGTAAAAAACCTAGAATAACATTTTTTCTTACAGAGAAAAAATGGAATAAAAACTAAGGCCAAAGACAACGAAGCATTTGCTTACGCCATGTGAAATATCTGAAATGTCTGAAATTATATATCTACAACTTTGTAAAACTGTTTTGCTTGTCACTTATTCTATTTATTAAATACACAATAACATAATTCACAACTCTACAAAATCTGTAAAATCCTATTTTCAAGTGTTGCATTCAATTGACGCTCTGAGCTCAGATGTTATTATTGATTTTTAAATTATCATTTATCTAGTGGGCCTATCCAGCATATATCTTATTTTTTTTATCTAATTGATTACATTTCATCTGTATATATTGTGTTTTACTGCAAAAATGTTTGTGATTCAAGCACTGACCACAAAATGCCTAATAAATGGACATTCTTTGGCACGTGATGCGACAGTTAATTTTGTAAATTTTCGTTTGTTAGGTACATTTTGTAATAATTTTATTTTTAGTTTCGTCTATTAAAATTCAAATATTTTGATTGAGTGATAGATTTTATATTTCTTCGTCATTCTTCTATAAACAAAATATTGAGCACTCAACTATTCTGTATGCTTTCGACCAAAGTAGACCCAATAAAACATTACTCAAAACTAGTAAAATGGTTGCTTCAATTTGCTTAATGGCATGAAATTTTTGAAGAGGGTTTTTTTCCATTGAGGTATTAAACTTGATTATGTTATTAAGTTTTTTAGGATTATACCTCAATGAAAAATGCTTATTCGTCAAATTGGACGATTGTGATGTGTAAAGAATATTGTTTCCGTCACATTAAATCGAGGAAAGCGACCATTGCTATAGATAGAGAAAAGTTTTGCTCATCAACAAAAGTCCATTTTCTTTAATTTAAAAACGTTGCAGAATGAATCTTAAATGTACCATTTATTTACTATTCATTTTAACAATCGGTCAAGCCTAACTTACTCTTGATTGTAGCTTTTTAAAAAAAAGAAATATTTAAATGATTAAAACCAGGCAACACGATTAGCCCAAACAATATCGACTCTGGCAGTTAAGTACTACGTTTAGTTCGCCAACCAACCATTCTACATTTCATTACATGCTACTTGCCCTTTATCTTGCAAAATAACGCAATTTGAAATCAAAATGGAACTTTCTGTTAAACTCAATGGGCGGAGCAAACGGAATGTGTGGAAGGGTACCATCGATTTGTACAAACTAAAGAGTTTGGCCCCTTTTCGCCTGACGGTTGACATCTACGTATGACATGATTGCATGTTCATTGTTACACTCCTTTACTACTTGATAGCGAAATGCTCCATTTGGGAATTGTCGGAAATAGATAAACGGCGTCTTTTGAATTATTTAATGGTGTCAAATGCGTTTTAAAACGCTTCAATATCAAACACAATTATATAATCGATGCTTTCTTTGACTTTCGCTTTTACAAAACAACCCAGCAAGAAGCGTTGACATATGTTTACGGGCGTACCAACATATCGTACATTAACGGGATCACTTGTCTATGACTTGCACGCTAAAACCAACGCGTGCACGTAATAATATTTTTTTCTTTCTTGCTAAACGCCGCTTTTAACACCTTTCAGTCATATCGCGTTCGCTGGAGCACCTAAAAATGGATTCCTGGTATTTCTCACACCAGTACTACCATTACACCCTTTACGATTATCCACTCATTGGTCAGAGACAAATGTCGGAAAGGATTTGTGCCCCCGCCGGGGATCGAACTTATGGCATCACATGATTGAAAATTAGGAGCCTGATGCGCTATCGACTGCGCTATGACGACGGCTCCATTAATATTTCAGATACAGCAACATTATAAAGGCAAGCGCGCTCAGAAATTTAGAGATCATGCTTACAAAATAGATTACAAGTAAAGGCTATAGCTTTTTAAGCTTGCAAGCTCAAGTATTTAATGTGTACACATACGTTTACGGATGCACGCGCACTGATTGCATGCGTTTACTTAAATCTTACGGCTTCACCTATTTTTTACGTGTGCCAGCATCATATTATATTTAATCGACTTTCAACTGTAGTTCGACACAAACGGTACATCATATAAACAGACAAGTAAGAGTCGATACAAGTGTGTAGTTTCGTAATGTTGAAAACAATTCACCAATCGCGGCTGTCATTCAAGGAATATATCGACTAATCAAATCATTCAGCCTGGAATTAAGATTCGAATTCCGACATTGGCCGCGAATTATGTGAAACATTTTTGTTGGTTTGGCAACTTAAACGTTGAAACTACAGCTTATTAAAGATGTAGTTACGACATTTAGGTCGCCAACCAACCATTTTACTCTTTTACATGCTGCTGGCTATAAATTTGGCAAAATAACGCCTTTTAGATCGATGCGGGACTACTTTCCGGAGTCAGTGGGCGTGGCCAATATAGTAATTGGTCAGTTATAAAGATTGGCCATTTTTACTAGATTGTTCCTTATAAACCAGTCCCGTCATTGTTTGCTCTCTAATCAGGCTTTCATTTGGGCCATGAATACCAATAATACAGAAATTCACTTATATGTAAATAGTGTTAGGTTAGTAAATAATGTATTTTCAGAAAACAAACAAACAACAATAAACAAAAAATATTATCCTTGAGTCGCCTGGGTGCGTATATAGTCGGGCTCTTGTAACCATATAGGGTACTCGATGGTAGTACAATGAGTTTTGCAATAAAAACAGCTCTGCAAACATAGCAACGACTTTGCAATAAAACGAGTTTTTCAATGAATTATCGCAATAACTCGTCTGATTACAAAACTCGCATATACTGTCCCCCCCCCCTTTTTTTTTAAAATTAATTCAGAATCATTCCGCAGTTATATTTCCTTGTACATGTTCATACAAATCCTCTCTCTCTCTCTCTCTCTCTCTCTCTCTCTCTCTCTCTCTCTCTCTCTCTCTCTCTCTCTCTCTCTCTCTCTCTCTCTCTCTACGTACGTGCGTGATAGCGTGCGTGCGTGTGTGTGTGTTTTCTGTTACATTATTGAAAATCTTTTTTTTACAATAACAACCCTTAAACCAGTTCTTTAATTATATAATGATTATAAGTCGTTACAATAATTGTAGAAACTGCTTAATCTCTGGTTTTTAACGTTCCTGTGATTTCGTAATTGAGGAAACACTGTGGAAAAAGAAAAATTGCTTGTATCAAGCAATTTCTTATTTCTCCACAATATTTTCTACCCTACCAAATTTTCTAATTCATTCCTCTTTAAATTTCTTTCTGCAAAATCTTTAAATTTGGACGGGTCTAAAATTTTGCAAAACAGGAAATTGTTAAGTGGCTGTTCCTGTCATGTGTTTCTTGTATGAACAGACACAAACTCCTACAACTGTTTATAAAGAATAAAGAAAAACATACTTTATAAAACTCCTCAACTTATAATCAGACTACGCGCGGACTTAAATTTCAAAGATGAGTTTTATTTCCTTTGGAATTCCTGAATCATGATATCTTGTAAATCCTTAGCCTTTGCCCCCACGATTAAGCTAAACGGCGATGTGTTTTTATATGTTCCACTATTATTTAAGTTTGCTGAATACATGATTATAGACCCCAGTAACTCAGACGAAAGGTTAAAATTTGACGGTAAGAATTCTATCATGATCTCTACTATGGGGAACAAACTCGGACCGACAAAAATAATATAAAGTGTGGATTTGCTTTCCTGAAAATCGAACGCAGACCGTTTAATGGTTTAAACAAATCCCAATTGACGGTCGGTAAAAACAAACACTATACTGAGTCTATAAACAATTGAAAATGAATTACGTAAAGAATGTGTGGCTTAAATTGATATTTTTTTTATTTCCGAAACAACCTGTGGTAAAAGGATTAACTAAATCCAACACAGTTCCATTTTTAATGCAACCAAAACTTTGGAAAACATTGTAAAAAAGAGAAGAAATGGCTTGTTAGAAGCCATTTCTTCATTATCCACAATGTTTTCTACATAAAAATCAAAGACTCATAAAATTTATCAACTTGAAACTGCTTTCTGCAACTTTTGGTCAGTCTTAAATGTTGTCGGTTGGGTAATGTGTTGAATAAGACCCGCACTTATATTTTAATATTGAATTGCCGATCCAATGTCAACACCTCCATAATTGTTGATTATAACGCTACTTTAAACAGTTTTTCAGTCATATCGCGGTGGCTTGAGCACCTAACCATTGATCCCTGTTACTTATAACTGCAGTACTACTATTACATCCTTTTTGAGCCTCCAGCTGCTCATCTCAATAAAAACACTAATCAAAGAAAATATACCTACTTCCATTACAAAGCGTTACGTGTAAACGTTATGTGTCTAATTAAAAAAATAATCCAAAACAATTACAGATCTATCACCAAATTATATTTATTACCTTCACCCAATCGTAAAAGATGATGCCTTTTACAGTATGCGTCATAAAACTTCAAACTTCAAATGTCTCTTTATTAGGCATGTCGGCACTTTTTGTGCATTTGGCCAAATAAAAATTTACAAAATGATATATTTACATGCATGGAACAATAACATTTTAAATGAAAAACAAAGAATACAAATCAAAATACAAAACATTGATGTGTTGCGATACTTAAACCTACTAAGTTCTTATCATATTATTTTGAATTTTCATAAGTGTGTGAAGTTGGCAGGACATTAGACATTAGACATTAAACATTCGACTGAATGTCTAACTGGGAAATTAGACATTCAAATATCAATGTCTAACTGCCGATTTAGACATTAGACATTCGATTAGACATTCGACCTAACACGTTTGTGAATGTCTAACTGCCGTTTTAGACATTAGACATTCGATTAGACATTCGACCAAACCCGTTTTTGAAAGTCTAACTGCCCAATTAGACATTAGACATTCAATAAGACATTCAACCAAACCCGTTTTTGAATGTCTTACTGACCAATTCGACATTAGACATTCGATGAGACATTCGACCAAACCCGTTTTTGAATGTCTAACTGCCCAATTAGACATTAGACATTCGATTAGACATTCGACCAAACCCGTTACTGAATGTCTAACTGCCAAATTAGACATTAGACATTCGATTAGACATTCGACCAAACCCGTTTTTGAATGTCTTACTGCCCAATTAGACATTAGACATTCGATAAGACATTCGACCAAACCCGTTTTTGAATGACTAACTGCCCAATTGGTCATTAGACATTCGATTAGACATTCGACCAAACCCGTTTTTGAATGTCTAACTGCCAAATGAGACATTAGACATTCGATGAGACATTCGACCAAACTCGTTTTTTGAATGTCTAACTGCCCAATTCGACATAAGACATTCAATTAGACATTCGACCAAACCCGTTTTTGAATGTCTAACTGCCCAATTAGACATTAGACATTCGATTAGACATTCGACCAAACCCGTTAATAAATGTCTAACTGCCCAATTAGACATTCGATGAGACATTCGATCAAACCCGTTTTTGAATGTCTAACTGCCGAATTAGACATAAGACATTCGATTAGACATTCGACCAAACACGTTTTTGAATGTCTAACTGCCCAATTAGACATTAGACATTCAATTAGACATTCGACCAAACCCGTTTTTGAATGTCTAGCTGCCCAATTAGACATAAGACATTCGATTAGACATTCGACCAAACCCGTTTTTGAATGTCTTACTGCCCAATTAGACATTCGATTAGACATTCGATCAAACCCGGTTTTTAATGTCTAACTGCCGAATAAGACATTAGACATTCGATAAGACATTCGACCAAACCCGTTTTTGAATGTCTAACTGCCCAATTAGACATTAGACATTCAATTAGACACTCGACAAAACCCGTTTTTGAATGTCTAACTGCCCAATTCGACATTAGACATTCGATGAGACATTCGACCCAACCCGTTTTTAAATGTCTAACTGCCAAATTAGACATTAGACATTCGATTAGACATTCGACCAAACCCGTTTTTGAATGTCTTACTGCCGAATTAGACATTAGACATTCGATGAGACATTCTACCAAACCCGTTTTTGAATGTCTAACTGTCAAGTTAGACATTAGACGTTCGATTAAACATTCGACCAAACCCGTTTTTGAATGTCTCACTGCCCAATTAGACATTAGACATTCGATTAGTCATTCGACCAAACCCGTTTTTGAATGTCTAACTGCCGAATTAGACATTAGACATTCGATGCGACATTCTACCAAACCCGTTTTTGAATGTCTAACTGTCCAGTTAGACATTAGACGTTCGATTAGACATTCGACCAAACCCGTTTTTGAATGTCTAACTGCCAAATTAGACATTCGATGAGACATTCGACCGAACCCGTTTTTGAATGTCTAACTGCCCAATTAGAAATTAGACATTCGACCAAACCCGTTTTTGAATGTCTAGCTGCCCAATTAGACATTAGACATTCGATTAGACATTCGACCAAACCCGTTTTTGAATGTCTCACTGCCAAATTAGACATTAATCATTCGATTGGACATTCGACCAAACCCGTTTTTGAATGTCTAACTGCCCAATAAGACATTCGATAAGACATTAGACCAAACCCGTTTTCGAATGTCTAACTGCCCAATTAGAAATAAGACATTCGACCAAACCCGTTTTTGAATGTCTTACTGCCCAATTAGACATTAGACATTCGATTAGACATTCGACCAAACCCGTTTTTGAATGTCTAACTGCCCAATTAGACATTAGACATTCGATTAGACATTCGACCAAACCCGTTTTTGAATGTCTAACTGCCCAATTAGACATTAGACATTCGATAAGACATTCGACCAAACCCGTTTTTGAATGTCTAATTACCGAATTAGACATAAGACATTCGATAAGACATTCGACCAAACCCGCCCAATTAGAAATTAGACATTGGTAAAGACATTCGACCAAACCCGTTTTTGAATGTCTTACTGCCCAATTAGACGTTAGACATTCGATTAGACATTCGACCAAACCCGTTTTTGAATGTCTAACTGCCCAATTAGACATTAAACATTCGATTAGACATTCGACCAAACCCATTTTTGAATGTCTAACTGTCCAATTCGACATAAGACATTCGATTAGACATTCGACCAAACCCGTTTTTGAATGTCTAACTGCCCAATTAGACATTAATCATTCGATGAGACATTCGACCAAACCCGTTTTTGAATGTCTTACTGCCCAATTAGACATTAGACGTTCGATTAGACATTCGACCAAGCCCGTTTTTTAAATGTCTAACTGCCCAATGAGACATTAGACTTTAGATCAGACATTCGACCAAACCCGTTTTTGAATGTCTAACTGCCTAATTAGACATTGGAAAATTGGAAGAGTTAACACTTTTGAAACATAACATATCAAAATTCCTTTGCGTATGGCATTAAATACACTTAAGTTTCTTTAATCAAATAAACGTTCTTTTAAAGATGTTTTTAAGCGATTGAAAAATAAAATTATTGACTTTCAACTCTTTAGATGTCTTTTTACTCATTCGTTCTGATGTCAGTTTGACGCTGATTTCATCTACAAATTGATTGTAAATTTTCCCATACCCTATACCAAACGGAACATTTTGACCAAAATCGATAATTTAATCCAAATAACCGATTGATTGTTATTGTTTTCCGATGACAAAGATGAAGAATTTATGATTAAAATTTCAAACAGTGTCATTCAAAGACTTCATAATTCTTTTTAAATCTATCATTGCACGTCGAAAAAGCTGATAAGTAAGCTGATCAATGTCTAGGCCAAAGATATGGTCTAGGTAACCGGACAATAGCCCCTCCGGACAATATCCCCTTCTATGTTTTTTGACATGGCGGACATTATCCCCTTCCTAAATTTAACAGGGCGGACATTAGCCCCTTCGCAATTCTGACAGGGCGGACAAAATCCCCTTCCTCATATTAACAGGGCTGACATTATCCCCTTCATCGTTTTACTACTGCGGACAAAAGCCACTTTCTATAATATATCACAGACAAGTCACGGTTTCTGGATTGGATATAATTCCGGTATTTCACCTGAAAACCAGTCAAAGATTGTAAAAATTATAATAATAATCAATTATACACTCTGATTCTACTGGCGACTGATATGTTGTAAAAACAACTCATACAAAATTGTAGCTACGATGTTTCGGTCTCATACCAACACCATGTATACAAAAGAGAAAAAGATAAGATCATATGGAAAAGGTAATAATATAGCTAATATTCAGCATGTTCTATTTTGTTAAGTCGGATTTATATCTTCGAGTGTCAGGACAACATATTTCCAGATGGTTTGTTTGTTTGTTTGAATGGGTTTTACGCCGCTTTCAAGAATCTTTCAATTATATCGCGGCGGCTGGAGCACCTACCAATTGAATCCTGGTATTTCTCACACCAGTACTACCATCACATCCTTTCCTAGCCTCCAGCTGCTATCCCACATAGGTCTACGATTATCGACCCATTGGTGAGAGACAAACAGTCGGAAAGGATGAGTGCCGCCGTCGGGGATCGAACCCAGGACCTTTAGATTGAAAGTCCGGCGCGCTACCAACTGCGCTATGACGGCGGCTTCGAATAGTAAAAAGTTAACACGAGGTTCATTTAAAGAAACATGCTGGTAAAGAGGGACAAGCTCCTCTTTGCCTTTACCATGACGTTTTCTAGAATACAAATTTTATGGAGTCGCTCGCATAGAAATGTGCAAAAGTATTCAGTTAAAAATTGAGCACCGGTTTATTATTCAATAAAAAAAGAGTAAAATTTATATTAATCAGGGCTTATTGTTCGTTTCGTTACTTAAGCCAGAAGAAACTTAGTACAATTTTACGAAGGGGATAATGTCCGCCAATCGAGGGGATGGTGTCCGCCCTGTTAATATTGTAACATGATGAGTGCCAGCACTGTAGTTATACAGTATTCTCGGGAAATATCACGCGTCGTGAAACGTGACTTGGCCACGTTCCAAGGGGCGTGCCCTGAGAGTGTTGTATAACCAGTGACTGAGTATAAAAGATGCTGTTAACCGCCGCAGCCGCAGACTGGAGACTGGAGACTGGAGACTGGAGACTGCAGACTAGAGACTGGAGACTGGAGACTGCAGACTGCAGACTGGAGACTGGAGTAGAGAGAGTTCGTTAGACAGGTTACTTGGTCGGGTGTAAATATGTAAATAAAATGTAGCTGATAGTAGCTGATAATGGACGTTGTGTTGCCTCGTTAATTATTCTACCTGTACCACCTCCTTCGCTCTCGCCGTCGCTGTACTACATGACGCTTTTGTGGTGCCGCCGAACCAGGATCTGGGTTGAATTGAACTGAACTGTTCCTGCTGTAGTTTTGCTGTGCTGAATTGTGATTGGTGGAATTCGAGAACCGTAAGTTGTCAATTTTGCATATTCTTTTGCGTAGGCATGGCAGAATTATTAGAGATCGCAAGATCTGTTGAGGGACAGATCAAGAACTTAACAACGGCAGTGGGGGCCCAGGGGATGGCGAAGATAGTAAATATTTTCGATGGTTCTGATCCGAAGCAATTTAAACAATGGATCAAAAGCATAGAAAAATATGCAACACTTACAGGAGTAACAGAAGATTCTGTTAAGTACATTGCATATCAGGCATGCAGTGGCCCTGTCAGTGACTTTTTAAAACGTTATTACGAGCAGAATATAGGACATAATTGGGATCAAGCAAAGACAGAATTACGACTTAGGTTTGGGGAGGTTGTTGACCAGCAACATGCATTGTTACTTTTACGACGGGCTAAGCAAAAATCGGGAGAATCAATTCAAGTTTATGCTGAGAGATTGTTAACTCTCGCTGAGGACGCATTCGATGGACCTGATCAGATGCAACGACATCTGGGGGGATATCTTATTGATGGACTAGCACAGGACTACATGAAAATGAAAGTCATGCGTGATAATCCGCCGACGTTTAATGAGGCTGTGAGAATCGCCACAGGTGAACAAAATTTGCGAAAAAGATTTACCCTTAGGTTAGGACAACAAAATGCGCAAGCTAGAGAAGAGACACCTATGGAAATAGGTCACTCACGATCTAAGTTGTTGAAATGCCATTATTGTAAGAAATTAGGGCACGTCATAAAAGACTGTCGACTGCGAAAAGCCAGTATAAATGCTACTTCCGAAAAGCCAAAATATCTAAGAAATATGGAAAACGTTAAATGTTATGCGTGTGGGAAATTTGGACACATTGCTAGAAATTGTCCAGAGAAGCAAACACAAAATAACTCTTTAAACTCAAATGCTTCCCACATGTAGAAGCCGGTGTGGGAAGAAAATCAGAAGACAAACTGAAGGCAAAATTTGCGAAAAAGAATAAACATACTAAAAGGAAATGTATTCAAATTAATTCAGTTAACAAAGGACCTAATTCTCTTCTTCTCAAATTACAAAAACAAAAATATAGAGCTCTTTTGGATTCGGGCGCTGAGGTATCTTTGATTCATAGTCGTGTTTATAATGCATTAAAAATTAAACCTAGGTTACAAAAACATAAATTAGACTTAACAACTGCTGGAAATACTCCACTTCACATCGATGGTATAGCAGAAAATGAGTTTATGTTAGGAGGGCTAAAAATGACCCATAAATTTTATGTAGTACGAGACCTTAACCGAAATATTATAATAGGACTTGATTGGCTTCAATCACGAGGGGTTCGTGTGTATCATGATTTGGGATGTATCCGGGTCGATGAGTCATATGTTCCGCTTGTAGATGATATACATATATCTTCCGTTGCAAGGATGAAACATAAAACCAAGATTCCTCCACAGTCTGCCCATATTTGTCAATGTCAGGTGAGAAGGCACGTGGATCTTCCATCAGGTTATGAGTATGAGATTTCTCCCTTCGAAGTAGGTCAAATTGGCAGTGAGCCAGGCTTGTTAATGATGAATTCAATCTCTAAGCTTTCTGATAACAGGAGATTACCTGTTATGCTCGTTAACACCACTAATAAGACGTTATCTTTTAAAGCTGGAACACCTGTAGCACGTATCAGGCAAATTAAATCTACAGAAATAATGAGCATAGATAAGCAATCTTCGGGCGTGCCAATTAGTGAGAAAAGTCACGGAAACACTGATAAGAAAATTGACACTAATGAGTTAGATAAACTAGATGTTCCTCTTGAATTCAAGCCAAAAATAATCACAGTGCTGAACAAAAACTCTGACTTGTTTGCAAAAACTGATGCTGATTTGAGTCACACGGACACAGTTAAGATGAGAATAGATACTGGAACACATGAACCAATTAAACTTAGACCTTATCGTACTCAACTGAATAATAGAAAAATTATCGATCAGGCAGTTGATGAAATGTTAGAATCTAAGATCATACAACGAAGTAGATCAGCATGGTCATTTTCAGTTGTAATCGTCGATAAGAAAGATGGAACAAAAAGGTTTTGCGTTGATTTTCGACAATTGAACAAAATTACAAAGACAAATTCTTACCCTCTTCCAGTAATAGATGACATATTAGCTCTGTTAGGCAAGGCTAGATACTTCTCCTCTCTTGATCTGAAATCAGGGTATTGGCAAGTTAAGATGTCTGACTCCGACAAAGAAAAGACAGCATTTGCTTGTCACCGAGGTCTATTTGAATTTAACGTTATGCCGTTCGGGCTTACAAATGCGCCAGCTATCTTCCAAGAACTGATGAATAGAGTTTTGGAGGGCTTAAGTGATTTTACAACCGCTTACTTAGATGATATTTTGATATATTCAAGAACCTTAGAAGAGCACTTAAAGCACATACAACAAGTGTTTCAACGTCTTCGTGAACATGGTCTTCGTCTGAAACTCAAGAAATGTAGTTTCCTGAAGAAAGAAACAAATTACTTAGGATTTGTTATCAATGCTAATGGCATTCAGCCAGAAGAGAAAAAAGTTGATGTAATTAGATCTCTTTCACCTCCAACTAATGTGCGCGAGGTTAGAAGTTTTATAGGTATGTGTAGTTACTATCGAAGATTCATACCTCAATTTTCTAGCGTAGCTGAACCTATTATTTCTCTAACTCGGAAATACGCCAAGTTCAAATGGGACTCTAGTTGCCAATTAGCTTTTGATAAATTGAAGGACAAATTGTCAGAATTGCCCTTATTATGTTTCCCCGACGTCAATTTACCATATAAATTATACACTGACGCAAGCGACAAATGCATTGGTGCATGTCTTACCCAGACTGTTATTGAACAAGGACAAGAAATTGAGCGTCCTATATACTATTTATCACACCGACTGAGTGACACCCAGACTAGATGGGCTGTCATAGAGAAAGAAGCATATGCAATCTATTACAGTTTGCAAAAACTGGATCATTACCTCCATAATGCTAAGTTTACGGTGTACTGTGACCATAAACCTTTAAGATATTTATTGGAGTCTCCGATCCAGAATAAGAAAGTTTCGCTATGGTCCTTAAGTATTGCCGGTTACGACTGTCAGATTGAGTATCTGCCAGGCACGATGAATTCAGTAGCTGACCTGCTTTCGCGTGTACCGCCAAACTCACTTAAGAACCAGACAGATGATTCGCTTCTGAATGACCCAGATGTGAGTGGTCAAATGTACCAAATTAATGTTCTGAACTCTAACGAGTTCCAGCCAAAACGTTTCGCAAGATGTCAACCGCATCTTGAAGACGAGGTTGAAAAGCCCCTTTTCTATGAGCCACTTGATATGATTGTTGAACAAGACAAAGATGAAAATCTGAAACAAATTAAACAAGGATTACAAAACGATACGTTATCCCCCTCTCTTGCTAAAAAACATCTAGTTCTCGATGGAATTTTGTATTACATTTCATATACTGACTCCGATCCAACTCTTCGTCTTTACATTCCTCAACATCTTCAAACTGATGTTTTGTCTGAATATCATAGATCTTTAGGACATATGGGGATAGATAAAACATATGATGCAATTCGAGCAAAATACTTCTGGATTAATCTATTCAAAGATGTTGTTCAATATGTTACGTCCTGTTTAGTTTGTCAAACAAGGAGTAATAAAAAGACTAAACCAGCTGTTCAAGAAACTGACACGCCTCCTTTTGCGTGGGCAAAATGTGCTGTCGACGTAAGCGGGCCGTATCCTATTACATTGTCCGGAAACAAATACATAATCAGTTTCATTGACCTATTTTCTGGTTATCCCGAGGCGTTCGCGTGTCCTGACAAAAGTGCGCAAACGATGGCTCACCTCATTATAGATGAAATTGTACCTCGTTATTCCTGTCCTCTTGAAATATTGTCTGATAACGGTTCTGAGATCGTTAATCAGGTCATTAAAGAGACCTTGGCTGAATTAAATATACACCATGTAACAACATCCTTTTACCATCCTCAAAGTAATGGTCTGATAGAGCGATATCACAGAACACTAGTTGATGTTATGTCAAAGAAAATGCAGATTGAAAATGCTCAGTGGGATGCATTTCTACCTCACGTACTTTCAGCTATCCGGTTCGGTGTAAATGAATCAACAAAATGTTCGCCTTTCTACCTTTTGTTTAATAGAGAATGTGTGTTACCAATCGACACAATTCTGAGGCCGCGTCGAAAATACCAAGGAGAAGACCCTCATAAAATTTCGTAGGACAACAACATAAAGCATTTCTCTTAGTTCATCGAAATAGGAAAAAAGCCAAACAAAAACGAAATGAGTACAAAAACCGTAAAATTGATGACGTCAAACTTCAGGTTGGTGACCCCGTTTATCTCAAAAACCACACTCGTAAAAATAAATTGAACATTAAATGGCGTCCTTATTATCGGATAATTGAACAAACATCACCTGTTACTTTAATTATCAAGCATCAATTAGATGGAAGCACGACCAAAGCTCATGCTGAACACCTGCGTTTAGCTAATTTAGAGGAATGGCACATACCTGTAGATAAGTCAGGCCGCCAATTAAGACCAAGTAATTACGTTGTTCCGCCTATTTCGTCTGAAAGCGATAGTTCAGATAGTGAATCATCAACTGACACGATAATTTACGATAAGAGTAAATTAGTGCGTAGGCTGAAACGTCAGCGTTCACAAAGTTCTGATGAATCAGATATACCCCTAGCCGAAATGAGGCAGAGAATAAGGTCACGAAACAAACGTGATTCAGAATCCAATTAGGATAATAATGAGGAAATGATAAGAAGTAATAGCCTTTCAGTTTGTAATCTGTAAAAGACGAGGCTTCCTTCAGTTATAGTTAAACCTGAGGCATGCGAAAAGGTACCTTCGCTTTGTTTGAACTTTGTTAAACTGTTGTTGTTTAACTTTGTTGTGCGTTAATTGTTCTTGTTTTCATTATAGGAAAGAACAATGGTTAACTTCACGTTTACATTAAGCATTTTGGCAGCAATGTTATACATAAATGTCAGACAGCGTTCGTCGGCCGCGTTCGTTGCTGAAGCGATAGTCATTCGGGACAATGTTATATATTATAAGACAAATGAAGTAAGCACCACTAGGGCAAAATGGCTAGCAACAATTGTAATTGATCTTGAAAATATCCAGGATCTTCTGACAAGGTTAGCTGAAGATCTTAGACGAGTTAATCAGGCATTTAATGTCGTAGAATCAAGTCACTTGAAAGGGACAGAAAATTTCCAACGTACTTTTCAAGGGCTAAGGCAAAAAGTTAAGTACTTGCAAGAGGTTGAAAAAGAGATTAAGAGTGAATTGTTTCCTCTCATGTCACTTGCGAAAAAGACTCGAAATCGTAGGAGTCTATTACCATTTGTAGGAGATGCAATGTCATGGTTATTTGGAGTAGTCAGTGAATCTGACTTAAAGAATATTCGCAATCAGGTATCATCTCTGGAATACAATCAAAAGCAGATAGTTCATATTGTTGAGCAAAGTCTGACAATTATAAATGAGTCAAGAACACTCATTCGCGAAAACCGAAGAACAATGTCGAAAATAATCAGAAGTCTTTACGCAATGGATATAAAAATCAATTCCATGGCTCAAGAACTTACCAAGCAAATCAGTGAAAACCGTCGATTTCTTGAAATATACAGTTACCTGAATCTTCTAATTAGTGAAATAACTATTCTCACACAAAATGCAAAAACATATCTCACGCAGCTGAGAGCTGATTTAGATTATTTGGCGCTTGGAAAACTTCCTGTAACGATAATTAGTCCACCGAGATTACAAAGCTTGTTAGTTGAAATTCAGAAGGCGTTGCCTGATTTAATGTCACTAATTAACGACCCTAAAACTGAGATATGGGAGTTTTATAAGTACATGCGAACAGAAACAGCCTTCGTTAATGGCAAAATAATTATTATTTTTTCAATCCCAGTGATAAGGCTAGATAACAGCTATGAAGTTTTTGAGGCTATCTCAATCCCAGTACCACCACCTGTTGGTGTCAAACACCGAGGGAGAACAAAACGTACTGATTTATTGGCTAATTACAGATTAGAAAGTAACGCGTTCCTGATAGATAAAGCACGAACAAGCTATCGTTTACTTTCTGAAACAGAAGTTCAGACTTGTAGTCACCATCGCACGAAATTTTGTACTTTAATAAGTCCTGAATTCCCGGTAAATGTAGACCATACCTGTTTGATTAATTTATTCATGGACGCAAGGAAAACAGACTACTGTACACCGCAAGTATCTCAAGAGAGATTGCCTATAGCTAAATACTTACTTGATACCACATGGTTGATTATTTCGCGGACGAACTTAAGTTTTGCATTGGTATGTAATGGCCTGCATACTGAGGTTCATACTAGGTCGCCTGTTGACGTAATTAAGATAGACAGTGGTTGTATTGCTTCCAATAAATTCTTTACTTTATCACAACCCTACGTTGTGGGTAAAACAAATATGACTCATGAACAATACACGCAGTTAAAAATGCAAATTTTATCGATGACGTGGTTTGGAAACCTTTTAAAGAACAATTTCCTAATGTCTCGAACATTGACATACCAGAACAACTGACGACTATAAACGACATGCCCTTGGACTTGTTACTACGTCAACTACATAATGTGCACTATGTAGACGGACATGCAAGGTTTAGTTTCTGGTATATTGCTAGTCTTGTGCTAACTCTGGTGGCTGCCTTTGCTGTTGTAGTTCGCTATTGTATTATGCCTAGAATTAGAAAATTTCTGCCAGATTGCTTATGTAAAAGGTGTGTGAAGCGACAACGACAGGCCGAGGATTCGACGGGAGTTGAACTCCAAACCATGGAGATCGATGGGAAAGAACCATCCACTGAGGCAGTGTCGAGCACCGACCAAAGGATACCTACACTGTATCCATACCTGTTGACCGCCCATGAAAGGGTTAATTAACATACAGAACTGTAGATAGATGGCTGATAAGAATGTCGTAGTAAATCGTAGTAATTATGTGGAAACAATTAAATTGGACACAAGCAAGTTAATAAGAATAATTGGGAGAACTATAAAAAATAATTGCCTTGATAAACTTTGATAACTTACCTATATATCCAGAAAATTAGAATATCTCTCACTTGTGCTTTAATCTTCATCCTATTTAGACGAACACCGAAAATTGGAAATTTTAAAGATGGCTTACGAAAACATGGAACACTTTCACAAAGTATCAGAAATAATTGAGCGTGTAATACGTGACAATAATTATAACCAGATGCCGGACAGATATATTGGACACCTGTCCGTGCAAGTGACTGCAGCTGTGTTAGACCACTTTAAATCGAAGGATATTACCGGTGACGATGACGACGACGATTGCGTCCTCGTCAACACGGAAACCGATGAGGACGACGATGACTGTGTGGTCGTTCGTGTAGAGCAACCACATGCCAGTGACTGTGGGAGCTGTTTACATCTCGGAGACGATGATGGACACGAGAACGTGAACGACGATTGTGAGGACGAGAACTATGAGGAGGACGAGACTTATGATGAGGAGGACGAGACGGACGAACATCGTGAACATTGTAAATACACCGAAATGCAAGAATAATTAGTCGTGGACAATGTGTAGTGTTAAAGCAATTATGTGCAATAAATAAGGACAATATTTCTATTTCAAGGTAGGGGTTAAGTTAAGTTCTACTTTGCTAGTTAAGGTTAAAAATAAATGTTCAATTGCCATTGTTAATGTTCTCTTTTTAATTAAGTTAGGTGTCAATTAATTGTTATTGTCATTTAATAATGTTACTTCCATTGATTATCCATGTAAGGTGTTAGGATTCTATTTAAACTTTCAAGTATGGACATCACTCCTCTGTTGATATAGTATAGTCAAGATTCTAGTTAATTTAGCAAGTGATGTGAGTTACAACAGGAATGCCATACAGTTTTTTTTATTTCTTTTCTTGTATCATGAGGTAATTTTGATTTAAAAAAATTTATGTTAAATTTGTAAACCAGGTTTTACAAATTTTAAAAAGAAAAGGGCGGATGTAACATGATGAGTGCCAGCACTGTAGTTATACAGTATTCTCGGGAAATATCACGCGTCGTGAAACGTGACTTGGCCACGTTCCAAGGGGCGTGCCCTGAGAGTGTTGTATAACCAGTGACTGAGTATAAAAGATGCTGTTAATCGCCGCAGCCGCAGACTGGAGACTGGAGACTGGAGACTGGAGACTGCAGACTAGAGACTGGAGACTGCAGACTGCAGACTGGAGACTGGAGTAGAGAGAGTTCGTTAGACAGGTTACTTGGTCGGGTGTAAATATGTAAATAAAATGTAGCTGATAGTAGCTGATAATGGACGTTGTGTTGCCTCGTTAATTATTCTACCTGTACCACCTCCTTCGCTCTCGCCGTCGCTGTACTACAATATTAGGAGGGGATTTCGTTCGCCCTGTCAGAATGACGAAGGGGAAAATGTCCGCCCTGTTGAATTTAGGAAGGGGATAATGTCGATCTTGTCGAAAAACATAGAAGGGGATATTGTCCGGAGGGGCTATTGTCCTAGATTCAAGGCCTAAAAGAAGTAATAGTTATAGTTCATTTCTGACAATTTACGCGATTCAACCTAAGCGGAGCGCAAGGTTATTCGCGTAAATTGTCAGAATATGAACAATAACTGTTTTACCGATAGACTTAAATTTTCATCCAATAACGCTATATCCAGTGAGTCGCGAGTAAATCTATGATGTCGGTCATTTTTGTTGCGTCATACATTCTTAAATCAAAGCGACGTAAACAAAAACGGGGAGCAAATTTGATCATTCTCATGCTTTGATAGATGTTTGTCATTTGTCGTGACGGTTTCAACAGGAAAATTACGCTTTAACTCATGCTTGGCGAACAAAAATTTGCGGATTCAGCTAAAATAATAGATTTTATATTCTATTTATTAAACATTTGTTGACAATCTTTTTTAGCATTTTATTTTGAAAAGTAATAATTAAATAATACGGGTCGTCTAATGCGGGATATTAATTTCCACAAATGTTTGCAACGAGAATGGTTCAATGGGCCCCTACCGATATACGGAGTTGTCCTGAAAATTGCTCTATAATTAACTCCCTTGACTTAACTGGGTAGTTCCGGTTTAAATTTGCTATATAGAGAATATAAGGGCTGAGACTAAATGTTCCTATTTTGCGTAGAATCAGATTTTTTTTCAGAAATCAATACAGAGGAATGCTGAGTACTCTTAAAATTCTCTTAGAATATGGAATTGTTGTGGTAGTTTATATTAACGTTGACACGTTTTAATCGTTTTTTTCTCCCGACCTAGGAACCAATTTTATTCTCGTCCAGTTTTCTCATTTTCGAAACAAAATTAGCAAAGGCGTCCTTTGTAGGAAATCAATGCGTTTACTTCCTTAACTTGAAAAGACTTATTAAAACAAGGAAACCACACGACAACAACTAAGAATAACAATATTGCGATAAAGAGTACTTTTTACGCCGATTTTCTCCACATTTGAAAGATCCATTATTTTCGGTACACATGGCTATTAATTTTTCGTTCGTATCCTCTTTCGTTCTGAGATTTTTTTTCTGTGAAGGGTTAAATGGTAAATCAAATTTAAAAGTACTGTTTTAATACAAGTAACTTACACGCTTCTGATCGTTATCTCTGATTGCGTAAAAGACCACGGGTGGTATTTTGGATATACACTGGATATATCTCATAATGATCGGCTATTTGCTTTTGATTTTCGCCCGATATCCCCTTATTACAAGTAACAAAGGAAGTCGTTTGCTATTCCTTCTAATTCTAAGAAAATTACGAGTTTGTACATTTTAAATAGGATTATAAATGCAAGAGGTAAAGGAAAACTATTCTAAAACGTTTCTCATTTAGAAAAATTTGGAAAAAATGTTTAAGTAAGAAAAATCTGGAAAAAAAACTTTTACAACAAAAAGATTAACATACATTGTATCATATATGTTATTGCATGATATATCTCAATAAAGTAATAAGAATTTGGTGAATGGATTAACACGTTCAAAAAGATTGTCTTAGTTAGATCTTTGTGACTCTTCTTACGGTCATCTCTTTTATATTCCACTTTTTTATTTCTCACTTTTTCTCAAATACTTAAATACATGAATTAATATATGAAACAATAAATTAAAAAAAAAAGAATTCAGTAGGGTAGAAATACTGAGGAAAGGGAAAAAATTTGCTTGCAACAAACTTATTCTTTTTCTACAATGCATTCTCAATTTGCATATTATTTTTCTACAATGCATTCTCAATTTGATAGCCACCGGGACGTATAAACCAGGTTTAACAAGAATAAATTTTACATAAAAAATATAACTTTTTCATCAGATGCTAAAGCTTGTGCAGGTTGATTGATTTAAATTGGTTTACCCATTCCCACACACTGACGCTTTAAGGCGCCCCTCAAGAAAAATAATTGGGAAAACATTGTGTAAAATGACAAAATTGCTTGTAACAATCAATATTTTCGTTTTGCCGGATGTTTTCTACCCAGAAAGATGGAAATATCTACAAATTCATAAACTTAAAGTTGCCATGTGCAACTCCTTTAAATTTGGCACAGTCTAATATTTTGCCCTCCGGTTATCGGTTAAACACCACTTTCAACATTAAATCAGTTACTAAGCATAACTGACATTTCATCTGAGCAACCAGCTGCTCACCCTAGTAGATCTTATCATTCGCCGATTGGTAAGAAGTTAATGATATATCTTACTTGCCATTAGTAAGAAACGAATGATATATCTTGGGAGGACCTACAGAGGCAACAATCATTTCCACAAGCCTTCAGACACTTTACAAAACTTGTTGAGAATCATGCAGTGCAATTCTTTTTAAATTTATTTCATATTCATTAATGAACAGGGTATTTGGTAATTTCCCATGGTCATGAAATGAAGACGTATGGAGAGCTTCTTTGTAACAGTTCCCGTTTGTAAAATGACAGATATTTCATAAATTCAAAGCCCCGCTTGACATGTGAATCCATTTTATAGAAAAAAAGAAATAACGGAATGTATTTCCGTGAGTATCAAAAAAGCTCTTTTTATGGTAATTCATACGTATATCCGGAATTAGGGTATATCCGAAAAATACACTTTCATGTCGGCTCATTTACGATTATGAGCACGTAAAACGTCACTTAGCTTTAAAAAATTAAGCTCAGCTGTTAAAATAAAGTAGTCTCTAGATCATCTAGGGTATCAACATTGATGACACGTAGTAAGAGCTGGCAACAACCTGTTAATGATATAATCGATTTATTCACCGGAACTACCCAAAGATTTAAGGGAGGTCACTCTAATACTAAAACTAAGCGGAGTAACTCTGGATATCGGTAGGGGCCCATTGGCTCCCGATATGACACATCGAAAAGCTGTATTAATCAGATATATAAACGTTTACCAAATGAAACGCAGGTGCGGCTTATTGTCCGGAAAATACAGTAGATATTGTTTAACGTGAATTTTAAAATATTTCTATTTTGTATACCTATTTTATTGAACGAATGTTTAAATCACAACATTCAAAACGTTTTCATGATTATGATCCATTGAAAGTTAAGGGTCATTCGAGACATTTCACCAGACAAGATATGACGTCACAGTCTGGCTTTTTATGAAGTCCTCGCCCATTATGACCTCAAGTCAAGTGGATTACTTAATCGAGCATTTCGTCAGAATGAAAGATATTTTTTTTTTAATTTCAAACCGAATGGCGGCCTCTCATTGGCTTAAAATTGGGACGATCGGTAAGCTTTATTATAAAAGTAACCTGTAATGGCAAGACGGCGGAAGCTTAACCTAAATATGCCTCTTCATCTTTCAATGGCTCTAGTAAGCCTTTTACAAGAACAATGGCAGATCTTATTCAGCTGTTACGGACAATATTCAAGACAAAATGTTGAGTTTCAGTTTCAGATGTTATAGAAATCTAGATATGCTTGAATTTACTGAGCTTTCATCGATTTGCCAAAGAACGGTGACTGGTTTATTATTTTTTTTTTTTTTTTTTTTAGTCTTTTTTCGTAGTAGGGGTAGATACCTTTAAAATGCCACTGCTCTTAGACGTGTAGTTATTTAGAACAATCTTTGCTAATGTAATGACTTAACTGTAAACCCTTACAACGGAAACAACATCGCCCAGAAAGGCTAATAAAAATAACCAAAACTGAAATTTGCGTTTCTTTAGTCCTTCAGTGTATGAGTTGTGCATTTATGTTATCCACGATAAAATTGAAAAAAACCAACCAAATTAGAATCCAGCATTGAGATTAAAATCAAATAGCAAGGTAATCGCTTATACCCCTTACAGAGACCAGGAGTGTGCGTCGAATAGTTGACATCAGCCGTAAAATGTCGTATGGTCTATCTAGGGGTTTACAAGTACCAAATCATCTCGCGATAAATCTGTAAGTGCAAAAGACAACGAACGTTCTATTTTTCTAACATATCATTTGAGAAAAAGTTAATATATGTGTGGTGACTTGATCGTCGAAACAAAACACAGCTTGAATAGGCTGTAGCCAAGACGTGCTAAATGTCCAACATCGATTTGTATTTGGTTTATGTCCTAATCAAAATAAAAGAGTATAGTGACATTTTATAAAATTACTGAGTTGTTATGTCTCGACGGAGGCCAAGGGGCGGGGCCAGCAATCCACTAATTGATATCCCTTCACTTGCTATGTCATAATTTGATACCCATAAGATTGGCCTGACCTTACCGTTACCATGTTTTGGCGACTACCAAACGGCTTTCGAAATTATACATCATTTGGTGAAGCAGCCCTACTCTCATAGACTTAAAATGAATACTCGAATGTACATTATTTATCAATTAAATACAAATAACAGATCATCGAATTTAATTTTCTCAACTTTGATCGGCCTATTCCTTTATCGTTAAAAGTCCTCGTAAACGCTATGCATATTATATAGTCTTTGCAACTCATTTGCCATCCAATACAATAAAAATCAAGCCATCGTCATAGCGCAGTTGGTAGCGCGTCGAACTGTCAGTCTACAGGTCTCTCATCCTTTCTGACTATCTGTCTCCCACCAATGGGGCTGATAATCGTAGACCTATGTGGGATAGCGGCTGGGGTCAAGAAAAGATGAAATGTTTGTAGTTGTAGGAAAAATACAAGGAGTCCGTTGTCAGGTGCTCCAGTCACCGCGATATGACTGAAAGATTGACAAAAGCGGTGTAAATTCCCATTAAAAACAAACAAACATAAAAAACAATACAAAACAAATTATTTATTTGATGTTAAAAGCGGCCAACATGAGGTTAAAGGTTTTCAACCAAACAGCTGTAACACAAACAACCAGAACCTAGTTACTTAAGCTATATTTATCTTTTGCTTTAGTTACTTGTCTACTCCGAAAACACACGTATATTGTATTGAGTAAAATCTTAACTGTAAAACGCCCACCTTATTATGTTATAGCTTTCCATTCTTTATATGATCACTTCATTTTATTTCTTGAAATAGTTAGAGCGTAATAGTGCTGTAGTAGCACCTTTATGTTTTAGCCAGCGTGTTCGGGACGTGTTTGATTTTAAACAACACGCTCCACACACGCCATCGACACACTGACACACGTTGTTACACGCTGAGTATATCGACAGATGTCGTGCATGCTCACAATTTTTCAGTGTGTTACGAACGAGTTGAAATACGTTCCGAACACGTTCCGTACACTAGAGACAGCCAATGCACACGTTCACATACGCTGCGAGCACGCTAGAAACACGTTGGCTAAAAGTTACACAGAACGTGTGCCTGGCCAGTCTTTAACGCGTTCCTGGCGTGTTGAAGCATTTCAGTATTTAACATAATACTAATTAGTAAAGGTTTCACCGTTCTACTTAATGATTTTCTACCATCAGCTGGTCATATTTACATGAATATATATATTCTAATACGACAATTGCGTTAATTATGTTGTTTTTCACTTTAAGCAGTGGAAAAATATGTTATATATTGTGAAATTTAAAAAAAAGTATTTTTGAACAGAATTTTCTGAAAAAGAAGTATGTCCATTTGTTTTGTTGTTGTTATTGTTGTTTTAAACGGGTTTCTTGTTTTTTCATGAATATTGGACATCCGATATAATGTTGACTTTATTTGATTACTCGTATTTTTTTAACTTTATGATAACATGTCTAATCGAATGTCTTATGTCTAGTTTGGCAGTAAGACATTAAAAAACGGGTTTGGTAGAATGTCTATTCGAATGTCTAATTGGGCAGGGCGGACACCATCCCCTCGATCGGCGGACATTATCCCCTTCGTAAAATTGTACTAAGTTTCTTCGGGATTAAGTAACGAAACGAACAATAAGCCAAGATTAATATAACTTTTACTCTTTTTTATTGAATAATAAACCGGTGCTCAATTTTTAACTGAATACTTTTGCACATTTCTATGCGAGGGACTCCATAAAATTTGTATTCTAGAAAACGTCATGGTAAAGGCAAAGAGGAGCTTGTCCCTCTTTACCAGCATGTTTCTTTAAAATGAACCTCGTGTTAATTTTTTACTATTCGAAGCCATCTGGAAATATGTTGTCCTGACACTCGAAGATATAAATCCGACTTAACAAAATAGAACATGCTGAATATTAGCTATATTATTACCTTTTCCATATGATCTTATCTTTTTCTCTTTTGTATACATGGTGTTGGTATGCGACCGAAACATCGTACTTACAACTTTGTATGAGTTGTTTTTACAACATATCAGTCGCCAGTAGAATCAGAGTGCATCATTGATTATTATTATAATTTTTACAATCTTTGACTGGTTTTCAGGTGAAATACCGGAATTATATCCAATCCAGAAACCGTGAATTGTCTGTGATATATTATAGAAAGTGGCTTTTGTCCGCAGTAGTAAAACGATGAAGGGGATAATGTCCGCCCTGTTAATATGAGGAAGGGGATTTTGTCCGCCCTGTCAGAATGGCGAAGGGGCTAATGTCCGCCCTGTTAAATTTAGGAAGGGGATAATGTCCGCCATGTCAAAAAATATAGAAGGGGATATTGTCCGGAGGGGCTATTGTCCGGTTACCTAGACCATATCTTTGGCCTAGACATTGGTCAGCTTACTTATCAGCTTTTTCGACGTGCAATGATAGATTTAAAACGAATTATAAAGTCTTTGAATGAAACCGTTTGAAATTCTAAACATAAATTGTTCATCTTTGTCATCGGAAAACAATAACAATCTATCGGTAATTTGGATTAAATTATCGATTTTGGTCAAAATGTTCCGTTTGGTATAGGGTATGGCAAAATTTACAATCAATTTGTATATGAAATCAGCGTCAAACTGACATCAGAGCGAATGAGTTAAAAGACATCTAAAGAGCTGAAAAGCAATAATTTTATTTTTCAATCGCTTAAAAAAAAATTTAAAAGAACGATTATTTGATTAAAGAAACTTAAGTGTATTTAATGCCATACGCAAAGGAATTTTGATATGATATGTTTCAAAAGTGTTAAGTCTTCCAATTTTCCAAAGTCTAGTTAGGTAGTTAGACATTCAAAAAACGGGTTTGGTCGAATGTCTGATCTAATGTCTAATGTCTAATTGCGCAGTTAGACATTCAAAAACGGGTTTGGTCGAATGTCTGATCTAATGTCTAATGTCTAATTCGGCAGTTAGACATTCAAAAATGGGTTTGGTCGAAGGTCTTATCGAATGTCTAATGTCTAATTGGGCAGTTAGACATTCAAAAACGGGTTTGGTCGAATGTCTAATCGAATGTCTAATGTCTAATTGGGCAGTAAGACATTCAAAAACGGGTTTGGTCGAATGTCTAATCGAATGTCTAATGTCGAATTCGGCAGTTAGACATTCAAAAACGGGTTTTGTCGAATGTCTAATCGAATGTCTAATGTCTAATTAGGCAATTAGACATTCAAAAACGGGTCGGGTCGAATGTCTAATCCAATGTCTAATGTCTAATTGCGCAGTAAGACATTCAAAAACGGGTTGGGTCGAATGTCTAATCGAATGTCTAATGTCTAATTGGGCAGTTAGACATTCAAATCGGGTTTGGTCGAATGTCTAATCGAATGTCTAATGTCTAATTCGGCAGTTAGACATTCAAAAACGGGTTTTGTCGAATGTCTAATCGAATGTCTAATGTCTAATTCGGCAGTTAGACATTCAAAAGACGGGTTTTGTCGAATGTCTAATCGAATGTCTAATGTCTAATTGGGCAGTTAGACATTCAAAAACGGGTTTGGTCGAATGTCTAATCGAATGTCTAATGTCTAATTCGGCAGTTTGACATTCTAAAACGGGTTTGGTCGAATGTCTAATCGAATGTCTAATGTCTAATTCGGCAGTTAGACATTGATATTCGAATGTCTAATATCCCAGTTAGACATTCGGTCGAATGTCTAATGTCTAATGTCCTGCCAACTTCACACACCTAATTTTCATAGCTTCAGTTAGATTGTTCTGGGTCTTTTTATTAGAAGATGACATTAAGTTTACAAATAAGGGTAAAGATGGAAAAGAATATTTAAAGTATTTCAATCTTTTTTCTCTATAATTAGAACATATTAGAACAAAATGGCATTCTGATTCTACAAGATTTTGCTTACATATCTTACATGTCCTCTCCGTTCTGACCATGTTATTATACCTTCCTGTTTGAATAGCTAAACTATGATCAGATATTCTAAGTTTCGTGAGAAGTGTCCTCTGTTTTTCGTTTTTGATATTAGTTAAGTATGATTCAAATCCACATTCTTTCTTAAATTGGTGGTAATAGATTAATTTACTAGATCTGGATATATTTGAATACCATTTTTGGATGAACGGATCTCTTATGCGACTTGTATTAAGTGGAAATAAGTAGAATTAGTATTAATCCCAGTCCAGATAAAGTTCAATCCGAAATATTGCAACAAAGATTTTATTTTATAGACCCAGCTAGCCTTATTGTTAATCAATGAATTACAGTTCTCTAGATATGTATTTCTTAATATAACATTGTATGAATTTCGAAGTTTTATCCAATACTCAATCGATCTTTCAATGGCTATAATAGAAAGCGGGTATCGACCTAATTCACCAAGGACAGCGTCATTACAACTATTTTTACTAACACCTAGTATTATCTTGCAAAATTCAATATGTAAGGAATCAACTTGTTTGTAATTGTAAATTCCCCATACCTCCGAACCATAAAGGATAACGGGTGCTACAATGCTGTCGAAAAGTAACAATTTAGTTTTAATATCCATCGGTACTCTTCGAAAAAGCGCCAAAAGACCGTACATATATTTTAAATCTTGATCATGCAGCGTTTGAATAGCAGGCACAAAGTTACATGTTCTATAAAATAATACACCTAAATAACAAAATTTATCAACAACCTCTAATGTTTCATCAAAAATTTCCAATCAAAATTATACCCACTTTTGCGCTTTTCGAATATACAGATTTTGTTTTAGATTCATTAATTTTTAAACCCCATAAATCTGAATAAATTTCTATATCCTTCAATAAGGATTGAAGACTTTCTTAGAGAAGACATTTAATTCTGAATTATGTTGTGTAGAATAAAAATACAAAATCATTCTGTACTACAACGGTCTCTAAAACCGTATTTAGAATCATTAAAACCATTTTCTTGTTCACACCAACTATTAAGGCGATTACGCAAACAAAGTGAGAACAGTTTAGCTAAGGTATTTACGAGGGTTATACCTCTATAACTACCTTTTTTGTGAATTGATACTATGACACCTTTAGTCCATAAATCTGGGTATGCACCTGATTCAAAAATAACATTGAAAATCCTTACAAGGTAAGGGGTTATAAAATCTTTAGCGTCAATGAAAAAATCCACTTGAACATTGCCAATGCCTGGACTCTTGTTCCTTTTCAGGGATGAAATAACTTTACTAATTTCCTCCTGCGTGAAGGGTTTATCGAGGGGATCTATGTAATATGTACTATGACATTAGTAGTGGGCGGGGCTACGTTATTGATATTGAAAGTAGAGGAAGTATTGTTGGCTAAATTTGCAAAATAATGTAAAAAATCGTCCCTACCTACAACCGAGCTGTCTTCGCTATTTGATTTAGCTTTATTTATTATTTTCCAAAAATTTTAGCTTTAGTTTTGCTAAGATTCGATATTATTTCCTTTTGTAGTTTATAATACTTACTTTTTTTCCTTTTTTCCACGTTTTTCTATAAGAACTTCTGTGCATAAGAAATTCGTCGATGTTAACCTCTGACTTATCCCTCTTATATTTTTGTTTGCTTTTGTTTGTTTGCTTTTTATAAATAAATCCTTTTCCTGTTTGCAGTTATCGTTAAACCAATCAGGTTTAACGAAAATTGTTTATACAACTAGTACTATATACTATGTCTGTAAACTTATCACTAAATTCATTTAACAGAATATCTTTATTTTCTAAGCCATTTATCATTGATTCGATCACATTTTCACTATTTAGTAAAAATTGTAAAAAGTTATCTTTATTTGGGTCATTCCATATGATCTTATTGAAACTACCTTCACAATTATTTTCATTGTCTAATGATTTAAATTTGAATTGAAATCTTAATGCACAATGGTCAGAGAATTCGTTAAGCTCTAAAACTTTAAATTCCGAGATAAAATCAAAATTAACATAGTTTGTGATAACGTAATCAACAGTACTTTTACCAACAATTCCATTTTTTTATGGTAAAACAAGTAAAATCACCATTTTCAAGTCTGTCATTTGCAATGTGTAGATCACGCTGTTTGCACAATGTTAATAATTTCTTTCCGAAATCATTAATTGTCAAACCGCTCGCCAATCTATCTCTTTCATAGTGACTATCTTCATCATCGTGTACCTCAATGAATCGATACAGACCCAGATTATGTACATAATCCGCCTCTGCACCGACACGGCTGTTGGAATCTCCGACAAGAAAAATCCTGCCTTGATTGATATATTGTAAAATATCATCACTTATACCATAAAAAAATTGAAAATTTATAAAGTTCTGACTGCTCATTGCTATAAACACGCGAATTTTCCAGTGGAATATAAACAACTCAAAAGTAAACACTTTGATCACAATCGAAGTATTCACAATTTAGTTTAAACCAAATTTTACCTCTTCTATCAGATTTTCCTAAAGATATTTTATTTTCTAACCAATTGTAACGGCCCTGGTGACGCCATATTAAATGGTTGTTGAGTAGGTGAAATACTATTGTTCATTATGTACAGTTTTTCAGGTAATCCACTCACCGAATTTAGAGAAGCTTAACTTTTTGTCCTTTTTCTGCTTTTAATTTCTTCGTTTACTCCGCTTCCCACTTCGTTTGACGTATCCCTTACGACTGTACTCTCTTTATTTGAAGCCCCCTTTTTCTTCGATTTACTTTTGTTTATATCCTCTGTAATATATTCCCACATTACGATCAGCTTTTTGCTAACAATTGTCAAATTATCCACCGTATTTGTGTATTAATTCAGTTTTTCTTTATTGTTAATTTTCCCAGTTCGAAATCGTGACCGTCATAAGCATATTTACACCCAATTCAAGATTAGATTATTAAAAAAATCAAAATACAAAGAGGGAAAAACGTTATCTCACCATTCCATTTTAGCTTTTCGAAAAGATTGTCGACGAGCGACCGATACGGGTGTTTGTTTGTTTTCTTTATTGTTGTTGTTTCTAAGGTGGTGCTTGAATATAGTCGGAATATCTTAAATCATATGAAAAACTTGGAAGAGGAGATGCTACGTAACAATAAAATGCAAAAGAAAGCACTTAAGATTGTTGGTGTATGTTGACGACGTCCACCAGTGATAACCAGTTTGGAAATTCTTGTAGGATGTCACTAAGTTAGAACACTTAGATTCGAAATATTATTTTTCCAAACCTGCCTGTAAAACAAAAAACCTTTAATGATCTGTGAGTTGACAAAAATAGTCGTTGGTCAAGTAAAACATCGTAATTACAGCTGATTTCTTGATGCAGTTATGATATTATTTTGTACAGCTACAATTTAGAAGAAAATTCATTACTTTTTTGACAAAGAAGGTTAGTCTTTTTTTTCCATTCTAGGGAATTATCTTCGATACTTGTTCGATATTTGTTTCTCCACGAAGGTGTTACTCTTTGAAAAACAAAACCCTACTACAATTAAAAAAAACAAAAAAAACAACCAAAAAAACAGAGAACATATTTAGTCCTTATAAATTTAACCCCCCCCCCCGTGGGAATGGGAACACGTTTCCCCCTTGGAGTTGCTTTGCAACTCTGAGCGCCCTTTCATCCTGTACTTTTCCGATCCTAGCTGGAGCACTGATACTACACTAGTATAGAGTTCCTTATGTTCAAAGATGTTCCTTGGACGATTAATGAATTAAAAGTCCTATACAAAATTAATTTAAAATCAAAGGACTGACAGCACTTGAAAGTCTTAATGAGGGTCAATATTTCTTTTGAAAATTGAATATTCGAACAACTTTGGCTGCAAGGGGACAAGAAAATGGTGTAGACCAAGATCAGACTGCACTTATGTGCAGGCTGATCTTTGTCTATACCTCCTGCCAAAACAGGAAAATTCCGGGTTCAGCATGACAAGGGTTAAGCTTCTACTGGATCGCGGAAGGTTCATAGATATACAGAATTCCTCAGTTCTCTTCTTTATAAGTAATAATTCTCAATGAATCACTTATCCAATATTGTCCAAGTTCCTTAACTCATTTCCACACGGCGACACTTTTTGAAGCTCCACAAGAAAATGTTGTTGTCGTTAGAATGGGATTTTACGCCGCTTTCAACAATCTTTCAGTTATATCGCGGCGGCTGGAGCACCTAACAATGGAATCCTGGTTTCTCACACCAGTACTACCATTACATCTTTTCCATGCCTCCAGCTGCTATCCCACATAGGTCTACGTGGTGAGAGACAAGGAGTCGGAAAGGACTGCCTCGATAGCCGTATGGTATAGGTGCTTGACTCGTGATATGAAGGTCACGGGTTTGAGCCCCGACGTCACCGGGGTGTGTTCACGTGCAAGACACTTAATAGCTAGATCCAGTCTACTAAGCTGTAAAAGTGGGTAGCAGTGGGTTTCAGCCACTGCCTCTCTTGCAGGGACGTGAAAAACATCTGGATTGTGAGTGTATCACCTGCCAGTAATACCCGAAAGGGGAGTTAGGCAGTATAGAGATAGATAGATAGATAGATAGATAGATAGATAGATAGATAGATAGATAGATAGATAGATAGATAGATAGATAGATAGATAGATAGATAGATAGATAGATAGATAGATAGATAGATAGATAGATAGATAGATAGATAGATCGATCGATCGATCGATCGATCGATCGATCGATCGATCGATCGATCGATAGATCGATAGATAGATAGATAGATAGATAGATAGATAGATAGATAGATAGATAGATAGATAGATAGATAGATAGATAGATAGATAGATAGATAGATAGATAGATAGTAAGATAGATAGATAGATAGATAGATAGATAGATAGATAGATAGATAGATAGATAGATAGATAGATAGATAGATAGATAGATAGATAGATAGATAGATAGATAGATAGATAGATAGATAGATAGATAGATAGATAGATAGATAGATAGATAGATAGATAGATAGATAGATAGATAGATAGATAGATAGATAGATAGATAGATAGATAGATAGATAGATAGATAGATAGATAGATAGATAGATAGATAGATAGATAGATAGATAGATAGATAGATAGATAGATAGATAGATAGATAGATAGATAGATAGATAGATAGATAGATAGATAGATAGATAGATAGATAGATAGATAGATAGATAGATAGATAGATAGATAGATAGATAGATAGATAGATAGATAGATAGATAGATAGATAGATAGATAGATAGATAGATAGATAGATAGATAGATAGATAGATAGATAGATAGATAGATAGATAGATAGATAGATAGATAGATAGATAGATAGATAGATAGATAGATAGATAGGATGAGTGCCGCGGTCGGCCCCCACAAGAAAAGTGATCCGGGATTGCAACAAGCATTTTCTTTATTTTCCATAATGTTTTCTTCCCCAGAAAGTTGAAAAAAAAATCTAAAACGCCTTGACTTTAAAATTTTGACTGCAACTCCTATCAATTTTGACCAGTGTAAAATTATGTCGTCTGGTAATGGGTTAAAAGGTACCTTTATCATTTGCGGACTGTCAAGGAGAAAGAATAATTATATAATAATAATAAAAATCTTTATTTGGAGAAGGTAGCTCATTTAGCTTTAACAGGATCATATCGAAAAGGTTGAAAGTATTGATCTTGAAGGCTACTTAGACTTTGATTAAGTGAAGTTTGGTTTAACACCACTTTCAGAAATACTGCGGGTGGTATGTACACCTAACCATAGCTTCCCGTCATTTTTCATACCAGGACATGTATATGTACAACTGCAACATTAGATATATAGAGAATAATCAACTGGTTATTCAAGATATCAAAAAATATTTCACGAGGATGCGTTGTTAGGCGTTGAAAAAACGAGTGTGCAGCACGAGTTTTTTTAACGCCTAACAACGCATCCTCGTGAAATATTTTTTTTCATATCTGGAATAACAAGTTGGAATTGCGTTAATAATAGTTATCTGATAAGTGTAAGTGGCATTTTGTAGTAATCTAACGGTGGTTCAAAAGAATCAGACTTCATTTTCAATTTCACGCCATTCGGATGTCGATCTCATTTGCATTTGACCCAAATTCAACAGAATCGACCTATCACGGCTGTCAATCAAGAAATCAATCGACCAATCAAATAATTAAGCTTTTAACTCCGATATTTGCCGTCATTTTTGTAAAACGTTTTGTTTGTTTGGCGATATAAAACGTCGTAAATACAAAATGCACAGCTTATTCAAGCTGTAGTTACGACGTTCAGGTCGCTAAACAACAATTATTTGTAACAAACTAATGGCCATAAATTTTGCAAAATAACGCCGTAATATCGAAGCGGAACTTCCTGTCAATGGGAGGGGCCAAAGTAGAAAGTGGGCGGGTCCATGAATTTGTCAGTTAGATAACAAGAAGTATTATAATGAAAACCGTTGTAAACGCGTATTTTGATTGATATACTCGTATGCCCTTACGATAGTTTTGATTAATTGAAAATCGACCAGCGAGTATAACAATTAGTGATGACAAGATGAAATATTTTTAAACTGAAATCAGAGGCCTACCGTTTGGCGAACCTCTTAACTATCCCTAAATTCATTGTAATCTAAATAAATTCGGGACAAACAGATTGTTAAAATAAACACATTTTGATACCTTTTTGTATGGGACTACTTTGTGTGGAAGCATACATAATCGCTGCGTGCTCAAAATTTTGTTAATGGAGTTATGAATATTTATTTTTCGACCAATCAGAACGTTCGTCTTTGATTGACGAAACTAAAAATAAAATTATACCTCCATGAAAACAAAATGAATTCTCTTCATTTCTTAAAATTTAATAGCAGGGAGCGAAAAAAAAAAACCAAAAAAAACCAACAAAAGCTTTAAAAATTTTAATACCTTTTTGTATGGGACTATTTTATGCGGAAGCATACAAAATCGATGCGTGTTCATGGATTATGAATATGTTTGTTAACCAATCAGAACGCTCTTTTTTGATATACGAATCTAAAAATTAAATTATTTGCAAATGAATTCGAAGCATATGGTACTACATTTTCGTTACCGCAAAATATACGTCACGACTTATATAATGACGTCATTTTATGACCGGCCTTGTATGCTTTGCGGAATATCACATATCTACTTATTCTATGAGATCATTAAAGAGATGAAGAGAATATTTTTTTGTTTTCATAAAGGTCTGAACTGAAAAACCTAATCACACTGTATGAATAAGCGAAGCGGATTCATACATTGTGTGGTTAGGTTTTTCGGCTAATACTTCCATGAAAACAAAAAGTATTCTCTTCAATTCTTATAATTTAATAACATCGAGCGAAAAAACAAATTTGAATGTCTTTTTGTACAGGACTATTTTGTGTGGAAGCATACAATATCGCTGCGTGCTCAAAAGTTTGTTCATGGAGTTATGATATTTTTTTTCGACCAAACAGAACGCTCGTTTTTGATAGACGTAACTGAGAATTAAAGTATAAATTAAATAGCGAATTCGTACTCATAAAAATCCCGACTTTAATAAACTCGTCATTGAAAACAGATAAAAACTAGACAGAGTCTCGTTTTTTCATGTTTATAGATTACTCGTTTAATAAATTCGTTATTCCACTACCGCTCATTCAATACCCTTTATGTATCTGCCTTATAATAGCAAAGTAGTTTTGTTTTACGGTTAGGCCATACAATACTGCGAATTTATAGCCGGGTATTTAAAAAGAAACGCCATAGTTAATTACTTCAACAGACTGGATTTTGCGCGGTCGACACTTCGACCATTCGCGGAGGTCATTCAAGGAATAAACCGACCATTGAAATAATTTAGTCAGCCCGGGCCTGAATTTTTTAACTCAGATATATTCCGCCTTGACACTTATTGTTGGTTTGGCGACTTAAACGTCGAAACTACAGTTTATTCAAGCTGTGGTTACGACGTTTAGGCCACCAACCAACAATTTTACTTTTTAGCTCCCCTGAGCTCGAAGTGCTCTGGGGGAGCTATTGTGATCGGTCATCGTCCGTCGTCCGTCCGTCCGTCCGTTCACAATTACAAAAAAATATTCTCCTCCTAAACTAACCATAGAATTTCAATAAAACTTCACAGAAATGATCCTAAGGTCATGCTCTTTCAAACTACTTCAAAGAATTAAAATCCATGAAGAACTCTGGTTGCCATGGCAACGAAGTGAAAAAACTTTAAAAATCTTCTCCTCCCAAACGGTAAGGCCTAGAGCTTTGATATTTGGTATATATCATCATCTATTGACCCTCTACCAAATTACTTCAAAGAATTACCGTATTCTGAAAATTAGCCCTTTTCTGGCAATCCCTGATTTTACATAGAAATAAAGAAGGAAATCATTTAAAATCTTCTTCTCCCAAACCATAAGGCCTGTAGCTTTGATATTTGGTACAAATCATCATCTATTGACCCTCTACCAAAATACTTCAAAGAATTACCGAATTCTGAATCTTAGCCCTTTTCTTTGTGATCCCTGATTTTACATAGAAATAAAGAAGGAAATCTTTAAAAAAATCTTCTTCTCCCAAATCATAAAGCCTAGGGCTTTGATATTTGGTATATATCATCATCTATTGACCCTCTACCAAAAAACTTCAAAGATTTACCGTATTCTGAAAATTAGCCCTTTTCTTAATGATCCCTGATTTTACATAGAAATAAAGAAGGAAATCTTCTAAAATCTTCTTCTCCCAAACGGTAAGGCCTAGAGCTTTGATATTTGGTATATATCATCATCTATTGACCCTCTACCAAAATACTTCAAAGAATTACCGTATTCTGAAAATTAGCACTCTTCTGGGTGATTCCTGATTTTACATAGAAATAAAGAAGGAAATCTTTAAAAATCTTCTTCTCCCAAACTACAAGGCCTAGAGCTTTGATATTTGTACATATCATAAGATATTGACCGTCTACCAAAATACTTCAAAGAATTATCATACTCTGAAAATTAGCCCTTTTCTGTGTGATTCCTGATTTTACAAAGGAATAAAGAAGGAAATCTTTGAAAATCTTCTCCCAAATCATAAAGCCTAGAGCTTTGATATTTGGTACAATTCATCAGCCATTGACCCTCTACCAAATTACTTAAAAAATTAGCCCTTTTCTGTGCAATCCCTAATTTTAGTTTGGAATAAATAATGATATCTTTGAAAAATTTCATCTCCTAAACAATTAGGCTTACAGCTTTTATACTTGGTATGTATGGATGTCTATACTTCAAAGCATTACCATATTCAGGAAATTAGTGCTATATGGTGGGATCATCAATATACCTAGAGAAATCTGTAAACATCTTCTCCAAAATAATTAGACAGAGGGCTTTGCCATTTTGTTTATATCATTAAGCCATGAACCATCATACTCAGGGGAGCGATTTAGGACCATCATGGTCCTCTTGTTTGTTACATCCTACATGCCATATATTTTGCAAATAAACGCACGGCTAAAAATCGAACTTCCTGTCGGCGGGGCCTAGGGAGTCAGTGGCCGGGACCAGCGATTGCAATGCATCTAAATGCAATGACCCAGTTTATGTATAAGTTGTCTTACGAGAACAGTTCTGTCTTTGAATGGAGACCTAGCTCGTTCGAACATGGAAAAAATAGATTATTCCATAGTGAATAGATTGCAGACAACAACTTTAAGTTTGTGAAATTTAAAAATATATGTGTTTTGTGGTAGAAAAACATTGTGACATATACAAAATGCTTGTAGCAAGTATTTTTTTTATCATTTTTCACATTGTTTTCCGGGATTATTTACTTCAGGGGGTGTATAATTGTGGAATTGTGTAGCATTGGGTTATGGCATTAAGATTAACAAAGTCGAGAATATGTAGATTATGATGACAGGTTTGTTTGAAACCTGTTTGGGTGCTTTACGCGTGTCTGGCGGGTTTAACTTTTCGGAATTATTTGTGAAAGAAGTTCATTATTTACGCGTTGGAAAAGCACGTGTTGATTGTGTCAAGCCATTTCTTTCTTTTTTGTTGTTGTTGTTGTTATGTATTTTCTTCCTTGTATGGTACAATGGTTTTTTTCTCCAATCCTACCGCACTATGTATTGTTGTCTACAAATTCCTTTCAATAACACCTGTCCATAATTTTGTGTCCTATGAATGTGTTAATAAGCTAGTGCAACTTTTAGGTAAACATGCCCTTTCTGCTACCAATACCAGTTTTATAAACTCAGTGACTATTACTGTCGAGTAACGATTATTTTGGCGATCCTTATGGCTATCACTACTTGATCGAAGGCTGAATACTATTGTATTCATAATTATAAACTACTTCTATTTTTAACACATTACCAGACTACAATAAAAAGAAACACGTGAGGAATAGAAACCAAAGCAATCTTTATCCTAACGAAAGATGAGAACGTTCGCCGCCCTTCGGAACGAGAATCTATATTACGGAAATGACCGAGATTTGTTCCGGATGCGGCGGATAAACGCGATTGAGATATTCGAACATTTACGTCGATAGTTGGAATTATTTGGCGCCGAATTGCGCGATTCTTTTATGTAGGCTATTATATAACTCGAATTTACTACATTGACTAGGAAATTCTATTGAAATTGTATCTACCAGTCGATAAATGGCAAATATTTCCGACCTTAAATGCAATCCATTCTCAAACATAAACTGTCATGGTCTAAAGAGCGTCTCACTCTGCTAAACTTGAAAACCCGTTTGACAACTTTTCTAGTTCTATAAATAGCACATTATTATCGTATGAGAGAGTGAGTTGACAGAGAAAGGTATGGTGTCGCTCAATTTTTGTATTCAAAGGAATTCTCTTGCTTGTAACATGCAATATAACATTCTGTATTGTTTCTCTTTGTTTCTATTCACTGCGGTGTGTAAAAAATGTTTTAAAAAATCCATTCCACACGAGAAAATTTAAGTGTGATCCAATTTCAATGACAGACGACAATTTCAAGTTGATGAGGTTTTTAAAATAAATGTCTTTCGGGAAAGAAAACATTGTGGATAATGCATAAATTGCTTGTTCAAGAAATTGCTTCATTTTCCAAAATGTTTTCCAAATCATTTGTCTTGAGGGGCATCAAAAACCGGAATCATAGAATGTTTCAGCAATCACAAAGTACAGTCAATCCATCATAGTGGCATCACCAGGTTACATTTCGAAGTGGTGTAGAAACCGGCAATTTGCCCATTTCCACACGATATAATTTTAGACTAGTCCAAATTCAAAACAGTTGTAGAAAACAATTTTAACCCATTCCCACTCAGTGACACCTTCAGATGCCCCCAAAGAGAAAAAACTTTGGAAAACATTGTGGAAAATGAAGAAATTGCTTGTTACAAGCAATTTCTCCATTTTTCCACATTGTTTTCTACCCAGAGAGTTGAAAAAATAAAAAAGAATCATGAGCTTTAAATTATCATCTGCAACTTCTTTCAATTTGGACCAGTCTTAAATTTTGCTGTCTGGTTACTGGTAATGGCTTAAGTTGATGAAATCATTAAAACTTGTGTCTTTTAGGGCAGAAATCATCGTGGAGAATGAAGAAATTGCTTGTTACTAGCAATTTCTGCCTTTCCACAATGTTTTCCAAAGCTTTAATATTGAGGGGCATTTAAAAGCGTTATTGTGTGGGAATGGGTTAATCCATTCCCAAATGACAAAACACTGAATTAGTTGTAGAGGAAAGTTGTTAACTAGTTATTGATGATTCTGAGCTTGATTTGTATGTGCAGAACCAATGAATTATATAATACATGTATTGTAAAGATTTAACTTCCAATTTCCTTCTTTCTTAACCACAGAGAACAAGCTGTAGACAGGGTTAACCCATTACCATATGTTGTAATTTAAGACTAGTATAAATTGAAAGATATTACAGGCGAAAATTTAAAGTATATGAAATTTTAAATTTTAGATTAGAAAACATTGTTGACAAATGAAAAAATGCTTCTTGTACAAAACAATTTCTTCATTGTCCACAATGCTTTCAAAAGCTTTCTTCTTGAGGATTTAAAAAAGTGAGACTATGTTGGAATGGATTAATGCCAGCACTAACAGATAATATAGCCTTCCCGCTAAATACAATCTTGCAGTATTGGCAGGAAAAGTACAAGCAGGAGGTATAGACTAAGATCAGCCTGCACATTGGTGCAGTCTGATCTTAGTCTTCACCTCCTGCCAAAAACTGGAATATTCCGGTTTAGCATGACAAGGGTTAAGAAATAAAGAGAATGTTCTTGGTTGGAGCAAAAACACAAAAAACTAATCCCATGAATACATGAGGGGATTGACATACATAAGCGTGACTAGGTTTTTTGTTTCATACCCCAATGAAAAAAAATTCTCTTCATTTCTTATAATTTAATGACACCAAGCAGAAAGATGAAGATATTTTACAAAGGTTGATACATTTTCATGGAATTATTTTGAGTACAAGTGTACAAAATGGCTGCTTGCTCAAAATTCTGTTCATTTAGGTATGACTATTTTTTTTCGAACGTTCAGAACTCTCGTTTTTGATAGACAAAACTAACTAACAATTAAATTATTTTCAGGTAATCTAATTCTTCGGAAATCCAAACAACAGACAGGATGGGAGCAAGCTCACTTTTTGCTGCCAAGGTTATATTTGGCATATGTAATCTTTTGTTTTTGGTATGTAGCTGTTTCTGGTATTTGCTCACTTTTTGCTGCCAAGGTTATATTTGGCATATGTAATCTTTTGTTTTTGGTATGTAGCTGTTTCTGGTATTTGTAACAATTTCAATCATCAGAATACAGAGTGTCTAGACATGAGGGGGTAAAAGCATTCTACTATCATTATTTCTCAATAAAACCCTATGTTGTGGACACTCATGTGAATGGTCTCATTGAAATGATTCAAATGTGTACCTACATCAAAGGGTTTATAGCTGTATTGGTAGAATATTTAACCCTTTCCTTGACAAACCCGGAATTTTACGTCACTTGAGAAAACAATGTGGGAAAAGAAGAAATTGCTTGTAACAAGCAATTTCTCCTTTTCCCACAATATTTTCTACCACATAGGATAGTCAGATTTCAAATTGCTTGCAATTTTCATTGTCGTCTGCAACCTCTTTCAATTTGGACCAGTCAAAAATTTCATAAAACAGGAAAGGGTTAAATATTAGATACAAATTACGCCCTCTAGCTGTAGCTCTGACAATAGCTAATCTGAGAAGACATGACACTTTTTTAGAATGGTCCATTTTCCAATTAAACCCTTTCCTGTTTTTAAAAATTTTAGACCTGTCCAAATTCAAAGGCTTTGCAGACGAAAATCTAAAGTGGATTTAATCTGAAAAATAACCTTTCAGTAGGGTAGAAAATATTGTGGAAAAAGAAGAAATTGCTAGTTAGAAGCAATTTCTTCTTTTCCAACAATATTTTCTCAAGTATAAATTCACAGGGACGTAAAAACAAGTGATTGTACAGGAAAGGGTTAAAAAAGGACTGAGGTTGCAGATGACATTTTTAGTTAACTGATTCCCACACAACAACATTTTAGATTGGTCCAAATTGAAAGAAGCTGCGCATAACAATTTCAAGTTGATGGAATTTCAGATTTTTTCGTCCTTTAAGGCTTTTGGATAGAAAAACTTGTGGAACATGAAGAAATTGCTTGATACAAGCAATTTCTTCATTTTCCACAATGTTTGCCAAAGCTTTTTTCTTGAGGGGCATAAAAAAGAGGGTTTGTGTTGGAATGGGTTAATATAAATTTTAAGAGTCTTGTTCTTTGGGGGTAAAAGTCATTGTTGGTAATGACGTAATTGATTCCTTCACATTGCCCTATGTTTTACTGAGCTGAGGGGTGTAAACAAATGGAATCATGTTGGAATGGTTAACCTGTTATCATTAACGCTTGTCATGCTGAACCCGGAATATTCTGGTTTTGGAAGGAGGTGTAGACCAAGATCAGCCTGCACCTAAGTGCAGTCTGATTTTGGTCTTCACCTTCTGCTAGTACTTTTCCTGCCAGAGTTATTTATGAAATTGATTTCTAAAATAAATGTTTATATTTGAACTACAGGTTTTATCAGTGCTTTCAGCCCTTTGATTTTACACCAATTCAGGAAGGTAATTTATACAGCATGACAAGGGTTAAGCACCCCTCAAGAAAAAGAGTTGGGAAATTACTGTGAAAAATGAAAAAATTACTTCGACCAAGCAATTTCTCAATTTGTCACAATGTTTTCAATCCGGAATGTTGAAAAAACTCAAAATATCACAAACTTTAGATTATCTTCTGCAACGTCTTTCAATCCGGACCAGTCTATAATTTTGTCATCTGGTAATGAGTTAATCTGTTCAATATTATCAAAGGGCTGATTGGACTGATTTGAGCTATGTGATGAGTAACAAATGTTTATGGAAAAAAAATAAGAATAGACCTATCCTAGTTTTCATTAACGGTAAATCCATTACCAGACAACAAATACATTTAGACTGGTCCAAATTGAAAGGAGTTACAGACTACAATTTCAAGTTTATAAAATTTTAGATTTTTTCCACTTTCTGGATTGAAAACATTGTGTTAAATGAAGAAATTGCTTGTTACAAGCAATTTCTTCATTTTACACAATGCCTTCCCAATTCTTTCTCTTGAGGGGCATCCAAAAGCATCACTGTGTGGGAATGTGTTAACCAATGACTACACAAAAATCTTTTAGACTTGTCCAATTTGAAAGAAGTTGCAGAAGACATTTTAAATTTCTCTATATGGAAAATAATGCCAAATTTAAAGGTATAAAAACATTTTGAGAAAATGAGTATCTATTTGTTACAATCAATCTATTCTCCATTTCCAACTAAGATTTCCATGGTTATATTTCTCTTGGGTGTCAAAAATATTGTGTGGTAAATGGTTAACACATTCACCCATGATCCTACCTTTAACCCCTTAAGAAGTTAGTTCAAGGAAAATAATGTGGAAATTGAAGAGATGGCCTGTTACAAGCATCTGCATTTTTCCGTTTCATTTTCTAGCCAGAATGACAGAGATATTTAAATTGATTTTGTCTTCTGCAACAGCTTTTATCCAATTCCAACACAATGACGATTTTGATGCCCCTAAAGAAGAACATTATGGAAAACATCGTGGAAATGAAGAAATTTCTTGTCACATGAAATTTCTATACTATCCACAATGTTTTCAACCCCAAAAGTGTAAAATCATGAGCTTTATATTTTCCTCTGCAACTCCTTTCAATTTGGATAAGTTTGAAATTTTGTTACACGAGAAAGGGTAAAGTGAGTCAGTCTGAATTTTAGCTCTACTTACTGGAAGCCAGTGAGCTTTTGTCATGGCGCTGTGTTCGTCGTGCATGTGTACATCTGTTGTCTATCCATACTTTTACTTAACTCATTCCCTAGCAAAAAGATCTTAGACTGGTCTCAATTGAAAGAAGCTACAGACGACAGTCTAAAGTGGGTGGAGTTAAAATTCGTTCATTTTATTAGATAGAAAATGTTACAAGCAATTTCTTCGTTTTTCCACAATGTTTTCCTAAGCTATTTTCTTGAGGGGCTAATAAAGGAGGGATTGTGGAGGGATTGTGTAGGAATGGGTTAAAAAAGATTTTCCTCAAAAAGACTTGGACAGGATACCACCAAATTTCACAGAAATGCTTCTTGGGTGACCCTTTATAAGGTTCCTTGAAAGAATTTGATAATGTTAAACTGATGTAAAACATGGCTTTAATGGGCAGGGCTAATTTCCATATATGGTGAAACCTTTAAAAATCTTCTCAGAAACCATTGGATGGATTTCAAATTAATTTTATAGGAATGATCCTCTGGTGACTCGATATCAGATTCTTTCAAAGAACTTTGATCGGATGAAAAACTTGGCTTTAATGGGCTGGGCTTATTTCCATATACGGTGAAATATATGAAAATCTTTTTCTTAGAAACCAGCGGATTTCGACAAAATTTCACTGGAATGACCCTCTGGTGACCCTTTTTCAGATTCAATCAATTAATTTTCATGCTTTGAAAAAATGGTTTTTATAGTTGTGGCTTATGTCCATTATCATGTCTCCGGTAAATTTTTTTTAAAAGTTTGTAAATACCCTTTTTCCTCTGACTAAGTAAATGAATAGATTTTTGTAAAACAATGAAATTGTTGCAATAATAAAAGATTTCATTGACAAGATTTTTTTGCCACACATAATGAATATTATTCGTGAAAACATACATAATCAGGAACATAGGCCTGTGGATAGTTGTTTGGTGAAGGGTTAAGTTAAGTACTTTTAGTGTGTTCGTTTTTGCTATATCAGGTTGAAACTTAATTCTTTATGAATCCATTAGCAGATGGCAAAATTTTAGAATGGTCCAAAGTGAAAACCAACAACAGTTGTAAGTTTAAATTTTTATTTTTTTTTTGAGATTTTGTCAGCTTTCTGTGTAGAAAATATTGTGGAAAATGAAGAAATTGTTGGAAGCAATTTCTTCATTTTACTCAATGTTTTTCGAATTTTCTTGAGAAGGCATCAAAAAACACCATTGTGTGGGAATGGTTTAAGCGATATTTCTGATGCCAGAGTTTAGAGTAGATATTTGAAAGAGGTTGGCACTGATCCTTGAGCTAAACCCATTCCAAAACAATCCTGCTTTTTTATTCCCCTAGAAAAAAGCTTTGGAAAATATTGTGGAAGAAAGTGGTTCTTGGACTTGTTACCAAGAATTTCTGTACTATAATCCACTATGTTTTCTTCTCAAAAGCAAATCATATTCAAAATTTCACCCGCTATATACAGTTGTCTACAAATTCTTTGATTTTGTTTCAATCTAAAATTGTGTTGTCTGATAATTATATGGTTTAAACCATTACTACACAGCAAAATTATAGAATGGTCCAAATTCAAAGAAGTTAAAGATGACAATGTCAAATTCAGAGAATTTTGAATACTTCCTTCATTTTTTGGTAGAAAACAAGATTGAAAAAGAAGAAATTGCTTGTAGTTTCTTAATTCATATGCTTGTTTTCCTCAAGCCTTCCCTTAACCCTTTCCCGTTTAAATACGGGATTTTACGTTCCTGTGATTTTATACTTAAGAAAACATAGTGGTAAAAGAAGAAATTGCTTGTAACAAGCAATTTCTTCTTTTTCCACAATGTTTTCTACCCTATTGAATGATTATTATTCAAATTAAATCCACTTTAAAATATCGTCTGCAAAACCTTTGAATTTGGACAGGTCTAAAATTTCCAAAAAGGGAAAGGGTTAAGGAGGTGTAAAAAAACAGGGTTGTGTAGGAATGTGTTAAAACATGTTCATTAGCTATAAAATCTAATCCAAAGATTGGCGTTAATTATGTATGCAGTAGAAAATAGAAGATAAGATAAATAACTATAATAGTACTATGCTAGCACATGAATTTACATGTTGTTTCATTCATTGTATACCACATGACAAAAATTTCGACTAGTCTTAATTGTTGGTGATGCAGACAACTATTTTGAGATGGTGAAAGTTATAAAAAATCTTTGTCTTCCTGGATAGAAAGCATTTTCTTCTTTCCTCATTATGATTTCCAAAGCTTTTTGTGTTAGGGATGGGGTTTGGGGCTTAACCCATTCCCACACAATGACGCTTTTAAATGCTCCTCGATATAAAAGCTTCAGAAAACTTTACGGATAGTAAAGAAATTGCTTGTTACAAGCAATTTCTTCATTATCCACAATGTTTTCAACCCTAAATGACAAAAATTTTGAAAAATTTCATCAACTTGAAATCGTCTGTAGCTTCTTTCAATTTGGATTGTCGTTTGGGAAAAGGATAAAAAAGGAAGACAGTGCAGGAATTGATTAACACTGCTTTCATATAGAATAAGTCAATTTATGTAGGTATTAACCCATTCCTGAACAAACTCAAGATTTTACATCACTGTGATTGTATACCTGAGAAAATATTGTGGAAAAAGAAGAAATTGCTTGAAACAAGCAATTTTCTCTTTCCCCACAATAATTTCTACCATAAAGGATGGTTTCATTTCAAAATTGCATCAAAAATTTCATTGTCATGTGCAACTTATTTCAATTTAGACCAGTCTAAATTTTCAAAAATAACCAGGAATGGGTTAAAAGTATTCTTCTAGAAGGGCTTGTGCTAGCATTTGAAATTAAGGAGTCATTGACAGTCCTTAACTCCTTACCAGACAACAATATTTTAGACTGGTCCAAATTGAAAGGACTTGCAGACGACAATTTAAAGTTTATGAAATTTTATTTTTTTTTCACTTTTTTGGGCGGATAACATTGTATAAAATGAAGACATTGCTTGTTACAAACAATTTCTTCATTTCACACAATGTTTTCCCAATTTTTTTTCCATCTGGGTGTCCAAAAGCATCACTGTGTGGGAATGGGTTAACTGTGAAATTCTAGGGGTCAAACTGAATTTGGAAAGGTCAAGTTTTACAACAAAAAAATCTAATTTTGAGTATAAAATGAGTCACAATTTCAAAGAAGTTGCTGACAACTACTTGCTGCAATTCGAAAAATCTTTGTCTTTTGGGTTAAAATGCATTATAGAAAAATGAAGAAATTACTTGTGACAAGCAATTTCTTCATTTTCCACAATGTTTTGAAAAGTTTTTTCTTCCTGGGCATCAAAAAGGGTCATTGTGTGGGATTGGGTCAATGTCATAGCCAGATTGCCTGATAGTGATTTTTTATGACAATGGTGTTTGGAATCACAAAACTACAGTCTGCTTCTAAACCCTTTCCCATTTTTCAAAATTTTAGACCAGTCCAATTCGAAAGAAGTTGCAGACATAAAAAATGGGTGCAATTTGAAAAACAACGAACCTACAGATTAGAAAATATTGTAGGAAAAGAAGAAATTGCTTGCAACAAGCAATTTCTTCTTTTCCGACAATGTTTTCTAAAGTGTAAATTCACAGGGACGTCAAAACAAGGGATTGTACAGGAAATGGTTAAACTATTTTTTCTCTCCTAGATTATGGGTATTGCTATGATTGTGGTTGGAGCATATTTCCAAATCTCTGAATCTAACTACATCGATCTGATGCCAAGTGATGAGTTCTTCATTGCGACAGCATTGCTAATTGCAGCAGGAACCATTGTTGTTGTTTTGTGTCTGTTTGGTTTCATCGGTGTGTGGATGAACAGCAAGTGTATTTTAGCAATAGTAAGTATCAAAACTTAACCCTTGTCATGCTGTATAATTTACCTTACTGAATTTGCTGTAAAATCAAAGGGCTGAAAGCACTGATAGAACTTGTTGTTCAATAATCAATATTTCTTGTAGAAATCGATTTCATAAACAACTCTGGCAGGAAAAGTACAAGCAGGAGGTGTAGACCAAGATCAGACTGCACTTATGTGCAGGCTGATCTTGGTCTTCATCTCCTGCCCTCACCGGAATATTGCGGGTTCAGCATGACTAGGGTTAAATATAATGTCCCTTTATCCCTTTCCCAAAATTTTAGACCTGTCCAAATTCAAAGGTTTTGCAGACGAAAATTTAAAGTGGATTTAATTTTAAAAAACATTGATTCAGTAGGGTAGAAAATATTGTGTAAAAAGGAGAAATTGCTGGTTTCCATCAATTTCTTCTTTTTCCATAATTTTCTCTCAAGTATAGAATAACAGCGAAGTTAAATCCAGGATTTGTAGTTCAATATGTACATTCCCAACAGACAGATCAGATACATCAGAAAAAAGAACCTGTATCTGACAGTGTCAAATACGGTTCCATTTAACCCTTTCCTGGTTTTTGAAATTTTAGACTGGTCCAAATTGAAATAAGATGCAGACGACAATGAAAATTGGATCTAATTCCAAATAAAACCATCCTATTTGGTAGAAAACATTGTGGGAAAAGGAGAAATTGCTTTTCATAAGCAATTTCTCCTTTTTCCACAATGTTGTCTCGAGTATAAAATCACAGAGACGTAAAATCCCGGGTTTATCCAGGAAAGAGTTAAGTTAGTCTAAGATGTTTATTCTGTTTATGACATGGTGATGGAAATAGACAAGATCAGAATGGAAAAGGGGAAGGGAAATACTTGTAGAAAAACAGATTTTTTATTGTTTAACCCTTTCCTGTTTTACAAAACTTTAGAGCCGTCCAAATTCAGAAGTTTTGCAGACAAAATCTTAAGCTGATTTTATTTGAAAAATAACCATTCAGTAGGGTAAAAAATATTGTGGATAAAGAAGAAATTGCTTGTTACAAGCAATTTCTTCTTTTTCCACAATTTTTTCGCATATATAAAATCACAGGGATGTAAAAACCAGGGATTAACCAGGAAAGGGTTAATCAAATTTATTTGATAAAAAGTAGGTATATAATTAATGGAATATTAGGATTGTGATACCGCATCTTGTCATTGCATCTTCCTGCTGAGAAAAATTTGATATTCTAACCCACCTTCAGTCTTGTGAAATATAAAAATTTTCCTCCGCAGCTAAAAGCAAATAGGAGCTGTTGTATCTCTTTCATAACATGATATCTCCTATTTACATTTCATTTGCTGACCATATCAATGGTTAAGCACAAATCAGTTGTAACTGCTTATTTGTTTAAAGGCAGTTACAACTTTTTGTGCTGAACTATCAATATAATTGATTAGTATTTCTTGGCTCGTTTTGGGAGAACAAGGTAATTATAATATCTTTTTCTTGCAACCAACACTCAATTCAACCCATTACCACTCAACAAAAGTTTAGACTAATTCAGATTCAAGGAAGTTGCAGACGTCAATTTCTAGTTGATGAAACTCTTAAAAATCTTTGCTTTTGTTGTTAAAAGTCTTTGTGGATATTGGACAATTTGGTAGTTGCAAACAATTTCTTTATTGTCCTAAATATTTTCCAAAGCTCTTTTCTTGGGGGGAGTGAAAAAGGGGGATTTCATGGAAATTGGTTGAAAGACAATGTAGAGCAGATGGATTGTTGCTGTTGATTAAAAGAAAAAACAACAACAATTGACCAATCAAATTATTCATTTAGACGAGAAGCCATCATTGAAGTCCAACATCTTTATGTGAGGAATTTTTGTAGGAAACCTTGTTTTACCAGCCAAACACTTAACCTGATAGTATGTAATACAATGTACAAATATTTGACATGAAGGTACCTTACATGGAAAGGTACCTTCAAATTACAAGGGCAAAGTCATCCAGTAAGGTCATTTTGCAAGGTCAATGTCATCTATATAGATCACGTTTCAGAAAATTTGGTGCAAAGGAGCATTTTTTAAAACAAATGATTCTTGTTGATTTTCATTTTACTGTTATTTAATTATTTGATTAGTTTCACTTTGTCTTGACTGGTTACTAAATGGCATTACTATATTGTAAGATGTAATTGTTTATATTTCAGTATGCCCTGTGTGTATTGATCATCCTAGCTTTGGCACTTGCTTCTGGAATCATGGCGTATGTATTCCATAATGATGTAAGTATCTTTTTTTGTTTGAATAGGGTTTCACGCCACTTATAACAGTAATATTCTGCCTCTATCGTTTCGATTATTCAAAAGAGGCAATTTTGTTGAAATATTGCTAAAATAGTTTTAAAAAATGTGTATACAGTTAACTATATATCCAGAAATTCCGAAACGCTTCGATTTTCGTTTCGTCGAAGCGACAGCGATTTCTGGTACATTTTATTTTATACATCGTGAATCGATAATTTTAATATACATTGTATAATACATAGTTTCATAGTAGTTAAATTAGAGCAATAGTTTGAAAGGGTGAATAGAATACCGTACACACGGTTTAACAAAACAGTGTGTACGATGCTTTGTTCCAACTCTCGTTATAAAACAAAAAATTCAGTTTCTCTTTTCGAATCGTCAGTTGCGTTCGAGGAGGCCGTAACTATGGCTGGTTTCAAAAGTAGTTGCAGCTTTTCCGAACGAAGCGACCGATATTGCGCATGGAACTAATAAACGAGAACAAAGCAAAATAACAAGGTAAATATAAAAGAAGGGAAAAGAAAACACCCGTTCATAATTGATATATTCCCGCTTTTCTCCAAACTTTTGTATCACAGGTATTTAATATACCTACTAATTACATTATTTATTGTCGTTTTCAGCAAAAGCCTCGTAACTGCAGCTCAATACAGACTGCAGTTACGAGGTTTTCATTGAAAAGCATTGTTGTATAATATTTTTTCTTTGTCTATACCATCATCACCGGAACACATTAGTTTATTTGGATAAATGTAATTTGTTTATATATGTATTATGGACAATTTTGTCTCATACAATAAAGAAACTTGAAACTTGAAACTTGAGTATTTCTGTCATATTTCGTAGGCTTGAGAACCTAAACATGGTGTATGGTATTTCTCACACCAGTACTACCGCTACATCCTTTCCTAGCCTTCAGCTGCTCATCCCACTTAGGTTTACGATTATCTGTGCAGTAGTGGCAGATGTCAAAGGATTTTCTGCTACCATGGAACAAAAAACCTGGGACCCCCTGATTAACCCTTTCCTGTTTCTTTAAATTTTAGACTGGTCCATGGTGAAAGAGGTAGCAAAAGACAATGAAAATTGGATGCAATTTAAAATGAAACCATCCTATGTGGTAGAAAATATTGTGGGAAAAGAAGAAATTGCTTGTTACAAGCAATTTCTTCTTTTTCCACAATTTTTTCTCAAGTATAAATTCTCAGTGACGTAAAATCCAGGGTTAGTACAGTAAAGGGTTAAGTGTCTGATGGGCTACCAACTGTGGAATGCTGCAGCCAAGTAATCTTGAAGCAAGGCTTCAATTTAGCATAATTGTTTACCTGTGTCAGAGTTCAAATTCCCCTCCAGGCTAAATGAATGATTTAATTGGTCAATTGATTTTTAGTTCGTCTTTTCAAAGAATATGGGGGGCTATTCCAGTCACCCGGGCATCGGCATCAGTGTCAGCATGATGGTTTTGTAAAACCTTTAATGCCAGTGTCATATCTCAGTTTCTACTAGTGCTATTGCTTTGAAACATTGCACATGTTTTTGTGACAATAATATCACCCTCTAGCCAAATCTGACATTCATATCAGTGGAATTTAAACCCTTTTTGGACTTTGAAATTCTTGGTTAAACCTTATGTGCAAGTGTCATATATCTTTGATATCTCTGTTTCTACCAATGCTATGGCTTTGAAACTTTGCACTTGTTTTTGTCACAACAATATCAGCCTCTAGATACAGATTCATTACTCTGACATTCATTTGATTGGAATTTTAACCCTTTTTATGCCCCCGCCACTTAATGTGGGGGGATATAGATTTGCCTTTGTCAGTCAGTCCGTACTTCCGTCCGTCACGGGGCATATCTCTGAAAGTATAATAGCTATCAATTTGAAACTTCATAGATGGATAGACCTCATTGAGGAGAAGTGCAGTGCGCAAAAACCACAACTCTTGCTTGCATAATTTTGGAGTTATTGCCCTTTGTTATTTTAAAGAGTTACATTTTGTCCGGGGCATATCTTTGAAAGCATAATAGCCATTAACTTGACACTTCATAGATGGATAGACCTAATTGAGAAGAAGTGCAGTGCACATGCACCACAACTCTTGCTTGCATAATTTTGGAGTATTGCCCTTTGTTATTTTAAAAACTTACATTCTGTCTGGGGCATAACTCTGAAAGTATAATAGCTATCAACTTGAAACTTCACAGGTGGATAGACCTCATTTAGGAGAAGTGCAGTGCACAAGAAACACAACTCTTGCTTGCATAATATTTGAGTTATTGCCCTTTGTTATTTTTGAGACCTACATTTTGTCCGGGGCATATCTCTGAAAGTATCATAGCTATCAACTTGAAACTTAACTGTTGGATAGACCTCATTTAGGAGAAGTGCAGTTCACAAGACTCACAACTCTTGCTTGCATAAGTTTGGAGTTATTGCCCTTTGTTATTTTAAAGACTTGCATTGTGTCCGGAGCATATCTCTGAAAGTATAATAGCTATCAACTTGAAACATGATAGGTGGATAGACCTCATATAGGAGAAGTGCAGTGCACAAGAACCCAAACTCTTGCTTGCATAATTTTGGAGTTATTGCCCTCTGTTATTATCAAAGCTACCGGTGGGGTTATCTGTGTCTTGTTGACAAAGCTCTTGTTCGACTGAGAAACTCTTGGTCAAACCTTTTGTGCAACTGACATGTATCTCTAATAACTCTCTTTCAACTTATGCTATGGCTTTGAATCTTTGCACATCCTTTGGTGACCATCATATCATTTTCTAGGCAAAGATTCATTACAATTACATTTATTACAGTGTAGTTTTAATCCTTTTTGGACTTAGAAACTCTTTCTTAAACTTTGTGTGCAACTGTCATATACAGTAAAACCCCTCTAATACGACCACTTGCGGTACTTTCTGAAAGTGGTCGTAATAGCGGGGTGGTCGTAATACTGAGATTTGGTCGTTTGTTGTCAAGTAATTCATGTTTATTTCATTTTCGTTATTTGAATATACTTATACTATAGATACAAAAATGAAACTATAAGAACATGTATTACTGTGGAATCTTATGTCATTTTCAAATTTAAGATCTTCGATAAGTTCTACTTTCTGTATTCTTCATTTGGATCTGATTCAGAAGTCTGACCTCATATTATTTATTCGTAAGTACAGGTTTAAAGTGTCAAACTGTCGATATCATATCTTCTATAATGCGAATACCAAGCATCAATTACGTTGAAATCAAAATTTAATTGCTATTTAACTGTTCAGAACGCCGTAAACAAACCAATCGTAACTTCTCGGGTACTTTTTCATTTTCGAATTCATTACTTGAGTCAAAACCAGTGACACATTCAAATAACAATTAAAAATAATACAAGCTATAATTTCTAAAAGTGATAGGCAAATTTAATCATAGCACCTATTATAATAAGGGTTCGATATCACATAATCAAAAATCCGATAATGTATTTACAATATATTCATACTGAATTAGTGTCGCTCTTATCAAGTTGAAATTCGGGTGGTTGGTCTCAATGTGTGAAAATACTGGTCGTTTTAGTGGGGTTCAAAATAGTGTATCAGCTATAGTTGGTACTGAATTTAGTGGTCGTAATTTGGAATAGCGGGGTGCCCGTTTTAGAGGGGTTCGCAACCATTGAAATAAAGAACAAAAAATTCCGTTCTGTACAGATTCGGTCGTAATAGCGGGGTGCCCATATTTCCGGGGTGGTCGTAAGGAGGGGTTTTACTGTATCAGTTATAACTCTTTTTCTATCGATGCTATCGCTATGAAACTTTACACATAGTTTTATGACAATAATATCAGCCTCTACACACAGTTTCATTACAATTACATTTATTATAGTGGAGTTTTAACCCTTTTCTTGGTAAAACCATACATTCAACTTTTTAATAACTCTCTAACATTTTCACTGTCATAGCGCAGTCAGTAGCCCATCAGACTCCTAATCTTCAAATATGGGAAGTCATTGGTTCGATGCTGCACATATTCTTTCCAATATTTGTCTCTTACCAATGGGAGGGTAATGGTAAACCTAAGTGGGATAGTAGCTGAAGTCTAGGAAAGGATGTAGTTGTAGTACTGGTGCGAGAAATACCAGAAATCCATTGTTAAGTGCTCCAGCTGTGCGATATGACTGAAATACTGTTAAAAGTGGCGTTAAACCCCATTCAATCAATAAATCAATTACTCTTTTTCTACTAATGCTTTTAATTTGAGACTTTGCACATGCTTTGGTGACCATCATATCATCTTCTAGGCAAAGATTCATTACAATTCATTACATAAATTTATTGTAGTAGAGTTTTAACCCTTTTTGGACTTTCTTGACTTAAGATTTTATTTAAAAGATTTTTTTCTCTATTACTACTTAGGTATAATATCTTATGTTGACATTGAATTGCTGTTACTATCCAGCACTCAGAATAGCCAAGCGATGCTGTCCACTGACAGCTCTTGTTGTGTATATGATTTTTTTTTTTTTAAAATCTTTGTCTTTTGGGGTACATAACTTTATGGATAATAAGGAAATAGCTTGTAACAAGCAAATTACTCAAGTTATTCTTGAAGTTTTCCAAATTTTTTTGTAGTTAAGACATTCAAGGAGTGTTAAAACGTGGAATTGTGCTGGAAAATAGGTTAATATGTGTGAAGGTTTTGAATGCAGTATTACCAAATGACAAAATGTAGAAAAAAAAAGATGGTGTTTAAACCTTTCCTGTTTTTTAAAAATTTTAGACTTGTCCAACTTGAAAGAAATTGCAGAGAACAACTAAAAGTGAATGCAATTTAAGAATTAACCAACCTACAGGGTAGAAAATATTGTTGGAAAAGAAGAAATTGCTTGTGACGAACAATTTCTTCTTTTCCCACAATGTTTTCTCAAATATATAATTACAGGGACGTAAAAACCAGGGATTGAACAGGAAAGGGTTAAATTAGTTGGTGTACTTGTCCAAATTAAATTCCTCTCTATTTGATAATCCAATTTCAGACCATGCAAATGATTATTTCAAGCTCATTTGATTTTGCTTTAGATTGAAGGCAAACTACAAGACAAATTATATGAAGGGCTGCGTTCAGATGACAGAAAAAAATACTGGGACAATGTCCAAAATGAAGTAAGTGATATCAAAGCATTCTACTAAGACACATTTCAGACAAGTTTTGCTACTTTTTTGCTGTCTACATTACAAGATTTTAGGTGTATTGTTTTACTGATGGCCATCTGTCTGTATCTTTATCTTTATGGTCCAACCATCTACTTGTTTTGAGTTTAATCTGCAAACTTAACTCTTGCTATGGTTAATGAAATCTGAGCTCTGGCTTAAAATGTAAGCAGGTTGTGTAGACTAAAATCAGACTGCACATATTTATGTTCTGGCTGATTTTCGTCTATATCTCCTGGCTCCTGCCATTCCATTGAATATTATGTGTTCAGCTTAAAACACTGGATAAGATTACCTTGTACCTTCAATTACTGTCTAGGCTACAGAGCACATATTTGGCGTTAAGGTACCTTTAATCAAAGGATATCAAATCATGGTTATGTGATCAAGGTCATGGTTAAATTGTCAGGCTTAATCTCAAAAATTAGCCTGTGAACTAATTTTTTACAAAAACATCAATACTATTGATTTTACTCCTGAACCTGTGGGCCAGTCTTGATACAATTTGGCAGGAATATTCCTTATGTGAAGCCCTTTCAAAATTGCTCAAATCTAACCTAAAATTTGGTTGCCATTGCAACAAAAAGGGTTGAAAAAGTGAAATTTTTAAAAGTATATTTTTCTTTAAAACCAGAAGACTGAGAGCTTTAATATTTTATATGCAGGTCCTCCTAGGGGACATCTATCAAGTTTATTCAAATGATGCTCCTTTAATCACATTTTGCACTGCCATTTAATATTGAAACAAAGAATGAAAACTTAAAAAAAAAATATTTTTCTCTGAATAAAACCGACAGCCTATAGCATTGATATTTGATATGCTGCATCTTATAGGGACCTCTGTCATGTTTTTTCATATGATGCCCCTTGGATCGTGTTTTGGTTCCACCGGGGTGCATCCTTTGTAAATTCAAAGAAAGAAAACTTCTGACAAAAATCCTCTGAAACCAGAAAGTCTAGAGAATTGATGTTTAGTATGTAGAATCTCCCTGTGAACTTGCACAAAGATTGTTTATGTTAGGCACTTTTGGTTATATTTGGGCCCAAAACGAGTGCACCCTATTTTAACATACAAACAAAGAAGGAAAGCTTTAAAAATAGTTTTTGTGATTTAAAACCTTAGAGTATCGATATTTGGTATGTAGAACATCCTAGGGAACCTCTGCAAGGTTGTTCATAAGATGACTCTTGATTCATATAAGGGCTGCACCAAAGTGCACCGTATTTTAACATAGAAAATCTTAAAAATTCGACTAACCCCATCTGACTTGCCCTATTTTACAATTAAAAGAAAGAAGGAAATCTTCTCCTCCAAAATTAGAATTTTAGAATATTGATATTTGGTATGTAGAATCTCTAAGTAAACTTTTACAAAATTTGTTCATATGAGCCTCTTAACTCATATTTGAATTCTGCTGGTGGATCCTTCCTGTGTATCTAGAAATTACCAAAAGAGAAAAATGTTAAAAAAAGATCTTATTTTAGGACTCATCAAGAGCATACCCTAACTTATATAGAAACAAAGAAGAAAATGTTATTCAAAATATTCTTACAAAAAGTCACCACACTTAACCTCCTGTTTTTCAAAATTTTGGACCAAAATTCATAGGTTTCTCAGACAAAAATATAAAGTGGGTTTAATTTGGAACATAACCATTCAGTTGTGTAGAAAATTTCTCGTTAACACTTCTCCTCCTCCATTTATGGACAGATTAGAATGCAATTTTCGCAGAATATTCCTGCATCACTGAAAGAGGAGCTCAATGGGAAATTTCTTGTTAACACCTTTCTCCTCCTACATTTATGGACTGATTTGAATAAAATTTTCACAGAATGTTCATCATCACCTGACCTTGAGCATATTGTCAGGGTTTTGCCACTGAAAGCAGTGTCACAGAAAAAGGGGGCTTAATGCAAAACTTTTTGCCATGGCTAGTTGGTGTTGTATATTGTGAGTTTGGTATTTTTGATAAGCCATTTGCAGAAATAACAATTTAATCATTTTATATATTTAATCATTTCTTTAGTTATCTCTTATGTCGTGACATCTAAACCTAAAGATTTTTTTAAGTGTAAGGAAAATATCAAAATCTTAACACTTTACCCCTGTAATTCCTATCAAAACCAAATAATGAATAACAACACTACTTATATATATGCATCTGAATGTTAAGGTCATCTAAATTAGTCTTGTTTAGAGGAAAAGCTTATTAGAATCTTTGTATTAACTCATTCCCATGGGTAAAATGATTATAAGATCAAGTAAAATAAGAATGGGATTATCTCTTTTAACAATAGACCATTGCCCCAAAGTCCTTCATCTAACTTGCTTAAGAAAAAAGGCTTGAGTACAATATTACTTGTAATAAGCATTTGCTCTAATTCTGTTAATACCAGGGGTTGAAAAATTTCTTCAAATCTACTAGTCCTGTAGGACTAGTAGCTCTGAATTTCTACTCGCCCTTAATCCATTCCAACTCAACAAAATTTTAGACTGGTCCAAATTGAAAGAAGCTGCAGATGACAATTTCAAGTTAATGGAATTTGGAACTTTTTCGTCATTTTGGATAGAAAAGATTGTGGATAATGAAGAAATTGCTTGATACAAGCAATTTCTTCATGTTCCACAATGTTTTCAAAAGCTATTTTCTTGAGGGGCGTAAAAAAGAGGGATTGAGTTGGAATGGGTTAAGGCAACCCAACTGGCCCTTAAAGATGAAGAAAATTACTACCCAAAAAACGATCGGATGTCGGATGTTCCAGCCATGAGTTTTAAAACAGATGAATTTTATTTAGATCGACGTATTTTCGCTCTAGTATCGAAAGATCTAGGGGCAGTAGCCCAGTCAAATTACAGTGTGATCATTCAAGCGTTTAAAGATACGGAATACTATGCAGGCTAAACTGGAGATACTGTCTATTCATTATCGTGTATTTCGACATGGTCTCCAGTCTACAAATCAAGCGTCTGCAGCGAATATTATTGTTTCCGTTATGAAGTTGTTTGAAATAAATACTTTCTTTTTCGATCCTTTATTTTTTTCCTCAATCAGCATGATTCAAGTCCTAAATTTGCACTCGCCCCGTCGGACTAGTTTGTCCCCAAATCTACTCGGCCTACGGCATTTTCTACTTGCCAATGCGAGCGGACGAGTGGTTTTTTCAACCCCTGAATACTTGTCACGCTAAAACAGGAATATTGCAGTTTGGGCAGAAGGCTGAGACAAAGATCAGCTTGCACAAGAGTATTAGCATGACATGAGTTAATATTATCTACTTGTACATGTACTCTGTTTGCTACATATTTTACACCTTTAATGTTGTCATCAGTTTTGATGAGTATTGACTTTTGACCGTCCAGTAATGGATAAAGGTCAGAGCTTGTATTGGGGCTTCCTTGTAGGAAATGCTGTCGATTTTGATTATGCTTGTTTTGAAATGCTTTTGTGTTGAACGATCATTTACAGGAGCGCTGTTGCGGTGTTAATAACTACACAGATTGGTATGGAATAGAAGATACAGATTTTCTGACTCGAATTCCAGATTCGTGTTGTGATGGGCCAAACTGTGGCCAGCAGGGAGCCGTAGTTGCATATGATGTGGTGTGTATTTTCTTAACTTGTTTAACCGTTTCCCATTCAACAAAATTTTACACTGGTCCAAATTGAAAGAAGATGCAGACGGCAATTTCAAGTTGTTGGAATTTAATTTTTTTGGTCAGTTTGGATGGAAAACATTGTGGAGAATGAAGAAATTGCTTGTAACAAGCAATTTCTTCATTTTCAATAATGTTTTCCAAAGCTTCTTTCTTGAGGGCGTTAAAAGGAGGACTTGTGTTGGAATGGTTTAACTGATTCCCAGACAAAAAATATTTGGATCATTCTGGTCTATATTGAAAGAAGGTAATTTTAAGATAATGAAATTTAAGATTTATTTGCCATTCTGGTTCGAAAACATTATAGAAAATGGAGAAATTATTTGTTACAAGCAACTTTATCATTTTACACAATGTTTTCAAAAAAAAAATTTCTTTAGAGGCATCAAAGAGTGTCATTATGTGGGAATGGGTTAAATTGCTGTCTGGGAACAAATATTGAGATTTAACATCATCTTGGTGCCATTGATTTGGTATTTAATAACCCATTACCACATAATGACGCTTTCCAGCACCTCCATAAAAAAAGACATTTTCCAACACCGCCATGAAAAAAGACATTTTCCGATACCTCCTTGATAGAAAAAGCTTTTGAAAATACTGTTGGAGATGCAGAAATTTCTTATTACAAGCAATTTGTCTATAATCCACAATACTTTCTAACCCCTCCCCCCTAAAAAAAACACTTAACCCCCCCCCCCAAACAAAACAAATCAAAACAAAAAAACAGCTACAAAAAAAAAACATCTTTAAAATTCCTTCATCAAAAATTTGTCATCTGCAAATTCTTTCAATTTGTACCAGACTTAATATTTGGCATCTGCTCATGGTTTAATGCATTGATGTGGCAAACTTCTACAGAGGTCATGGTCCTGGGTTTGATTCTCTACCATAGTGAATATCCTGTATGACGTTTGTCTCACATCCAATTGGTGGATCATTGCAAACCTAAGGGGCATTGACAGCCGTAAGCTTGGAAAGGATTTTTGGTAGTACTGGCATGAGAAATACCAGGAATCGTTGGTTAGGTGCTCCAGCCACTGTGATATGACCGAAATACTGTTAAAAGTGGCATTAAACCCAATTTAATTGATCAATCAACAGAGGTCATATCTCTGGTATTTTGTTGGGAATTGTTAGATCAACACTGTCTATCAAAACACCAATTGACCAATCAAATCATTCCATTAGACCTCGAGTAAAATGTTGATCCCTGACATTTTTTTTTCAATTATTTTCATTTGTGTGCAACTACAGATTGAAAAGATGTCTAGGTCAAGGGGCAGATAGAGTTCAACTATATTTTACAGGAATGATCATTGGGTAACTCTTTATCAGATTCCTTCAAAGAATTTGATTGGATAAAAATCATGGATTTTATGGGCAAGGCTAATTTCCGTATATGGTGAAACCTTTGAAAATCTTCTCAGAAACCAGTAGATGGATTTCAACCAAATTTTTCAGGGATGATCATTTGGTGACCTTTTATCAGATTTCTTCAAGTAATTTTAATTGGATAAAAAGCATGGCTTTGTTGGGCGGGGCTGATTTCCATATATAGTGAAACCTTTAAAAATCTTTTTCTTAGAAACCAGTTGATGGATTTCAACAAAATTTTATTGGAATGATCCTCTGGTGACTCTTTTTCAGATTCCATCATTTAATTTTGATTCAATGAAAATATGGCTTTTAAGGTTGCGACTTATTTCCATATATGGTATCCAGTGAATTTATTTTTAAAATATGTGAATACCTTTTTCATCTGACTTTGTAAATAATTTGACTTTTTTAAGTCAATGAAAAGGTTGAAATATTAAAAGATTTCATTGCCGCACATGGTGAATATGATTCCTGAAAAGACCATTTGCTTAATCAATACAATAAGGCCTGTGGAGTGATACAGACACTCAAGTCTCTCTAGTTTTACTGGTGCCCATCTGTCTGACTGCGAGCAGAAAACTTAATATTTCAATGTTATTCAAACACTGTTCAAGATACATAGCTCTTATTTGGAACATAGGTTCCTTTTATTGGCAGACATCAGTTGGTTGTAAGGTCAAGGTCACTCATCAAGGTCAACTTAATGAATAAACCAAAGACTTTGATGTTATTCAAACACCTTTTAAGATACACGGCTCATATGTATGACATAGGTTCCTTACATTGACAGGTATCAGTTTACATCAGATCACATTTCCAAATAAAAAAAAAAAAAAAAAAAGAATAATGCTTTAACAGGAGCATGGTGTTATACAAACATATCTTGTTTTCACTGAAAAGCTGAAATACCAAATTTGGACATAAAAAAAATATTGTATTGTGTCCAAATATATGGACATATTTCCTTGTCTTGTACATGTTCACGAAATCATTAGATATTCATCACCACGCTTTATACAAAGTGCTAATGTGAACTATTGTGAGTGTACAACGTCCATTGTCTGCTGTCGGTCAGATGACATTTTAGCTCACCTGAGCACGAAGTGAGCTGTTGTGATTACCTTTTGTCCGGCTTCCGCCAGTTGTGTGTCGTCCATCAACAATTTCTTTAAACAACATCTCCTCCCAAACCACTAAGCCAATTTAAATCAAATTAAGCAGAAATGTACCCTAGGTGGCTCCCTTTAAAAAAGCTAAAAGAATTGAAATCCATAGAAAACCCTTGTTGCCATGGAAACAGAAGTGGAATTAAAAAAAAGAACTTTAAAAATCCTCTCCTCCTGACCCAGGAGGCCTAGAGCCTTGATTTTTTGCAAGAAACATTAGTATATTGACCTCTTCAAACTAGCTAAAAGCATAATCCTCATGTCCCAAGGGGGGGGGGGGGGTTCTATATGGAAATAGATAAGGATTTTTCAAACAACATCTCCTCCCAAACAATCAGGCCTCTCTTTTTATAATTTTGTAGATCAATAAAGTGTAATATGTGTTGATTTCTGGTAAAACTATCAATTTCTTCATTTTCTACAATGCTTTCCCAAGTTTTTTCATGGGGGGGGCATAAAAAAGGGGGATTGTGTATCACCAATGCTTGAATTTAATGAAAGACTGCAAATGCTCTATAGATACTGCTCTGTACACATTGTATTCAGATAAATATTGTTTTATTGTTGTTCTTTCAGGGTTGTTATCAAAAAGGCAAAGACATAGTAAAAGATAACTTTTACCAGATTGCTGTGGCTGGTATTGTCCTGGGAGTTTTACAGGTTTGTTAACCCTTGTCCTGCTGATTATTTTTCCTCTTTTCACTTTATTTGAAAACTTTGACATAATTAGATTGATCTTATATTCAAAGATTTCTCTCACAATAACAATAAGCAGGTATTGCAGGCTAAGATCAGACTGCATGTCTGTGCTGGGTGATCTTAGTCTATACACCTGCCAAAGCTATTGTCAAAGCAAGAATATTCTGGGACCAGCTACCAAGAACAGCAAACTAATGTTTCTTATTTGTCAAACATGGAGATTTTACAAGACAAAGATTTTTAGGGTGTTGACAGGAAATAAGCCCTGTATACAGTGAAGTACCACTGTATTTATTATAAGCAAAACTTTGTTGCTAATCATATTACAGTGTTATAAAGATATAAAAAGTTATATTTCAAAAGTTTGTAAGGTGTTTTGTCATCAATCTTTTGTTTTTGTATATTACATAATTGCATTGGTTATTTGCTTTTAACTGGTATAGATCAACTTGTGTGTATAGCGCGTCAGACTATCAATCAAGAGGTCCCGGGTTCGATCCCTTGTATCAAGCAATTTCTTCATTTTCCACAATGTTTTCTATCCAAAAGACAAAGAAATTTAAAATTCCATCAACTTGAAATTGTCGTCTGCAGTTTCTTTCAATTTAGACCCATCTAAAGTTTCACTCTGTGGGAATGGGTTAATGGTGTTGGTTCCCTGTGTGTTTAAGATTTCCTTATCTTTTTCAGTTGATCCTTGTAGCAGCATCCGTATGGTTGGTCATCAGCCTTAGAAGAGAACGGAAGTTTTAGAGCAGCTTGCTTCCTAAAACTTGTTGAATCCTTTATCATTAACACACTGAAAATAAAAAAGGGTTACTGTGTTAGGATTTGTCAATTTCAATAGCAATAATTTTGCAAAAAGGCAAAAGGAATATATCTACAACTGATAGATTATATTTTGTATGGATGTTAAATTACCACTCAGTCTTTCATATTCATGTACTGAAGAAATATGGCTTTGAGAACCATTGCTGGAAGACAAATTATCCTTTTCATACAATCTTTTCTACTGAATTAGACACTTCTTTTCAAAATTTTGTACTCTTTGTATCGTCATATTTGAGATTAGCAAGTCTCTATGTGTTTGGTATTGTATTAATCAATTTCCACACAATGTCGCTTTTAGGCACCCCACAAGGAAACAATTAGGAAAATGAGCAATTTTGGTCGTTGCCTCAAGATGAGGATGGAAAACTGGTAACAATTAAATTTTACAAAGAAAAAGTTAGAACATTGACATATAGTTGACAGTTAGGAGCATTTCTTTATTTTTCAATGGATCTCTACTTTCAGGATTCATATGTGTGTACATGATTTAATTTAAAGCACACATGTAAATCTGGTCAAAGTATAGAAATATCAAAGCAGATCTATGAAAGTAACAAAATATGGTTTAAGGTAGTAGGGAATAATATGAGTTTATACTGTTTGAAAGGAGACTGATGATAGTAAGTGATTGCTAAGCTGTACTACCAATGCTTCACAAATATTTGTTATATATTTTTTATGTATAAAAAAGTGAATGATACATTAGTTGATGATTTATGCATCCGATAAGCCCCAAGCAACCTAAATAAAATGTGCGGATGTCCAGATTTTTCCTCTAAAGGATAACTGGATTTTAGCTCACCAGAGCACAAAGTTGTGATAATCCTCCTTTCTATATAGAAACAAAGAAAGATTTTTAAATGACATCTCCTCCCAAAGGATCAGGCCAATTCAAAGCAATTCAAAGCAAATTTGGTAGAAATGCTCCTTAGGTGCCTCTCTTCATAAATAGAAAAAAAAAAGAATTGAAATCGGTTGAAAACTCTGGTTGCCATGGCAACAAAAGATACATTTTTAAGCAACATCTCCTCCCAAGCCCCGGGGGTTGGGCATATCTCCTCCCAAACCATTGAGTCAATTTCAATCAAATTTGGCAGAAATGTTCAATAGAATGTCCTTTTGCATGAAATAGTATATTATTCCATTTCTTAATTGTAAACATTATTATCATCAGGTTCTCAGAGGCGGAACCCCGGGGGTTGGGCATATATAGAAACCAGAGGGATTTTAAACGACATCTCCTCCCAAACCATCTCGCGAATTTGGTCCAGATATGTTCCTCTTTTAGAATAGCTAAAGAACATTTCTAAGTTTTGTCTTTTGGAAACCAGGGAACAAAGCCTATAAATGCATTTAAGTATGATTGTGCCCGTTTGTATCAATCCTGACTGCATAAATGTGCAGGCTGATCTTTGTCTATGCCTCCTGCTAAAACAGGAATATTCCGGGTTGAGCATGGCAAGGGTTAAACGACATTATTTTTCAAAATTTATAGTCTGTAACATGTAACCAAAAAAGTGAATGGTTGGTTGTCAACCTATACGTTGTAACGACAGCTTTAGACATTTAAGTCGCCAAACCTAAGAACATGCATATCTTAAATTTCAGGCAATATTTAAGTTCAAATAAATGTATAATTTGATTGGTCTATTGATTTCTTGATTGACATCAACGATCCGTCACGATCACATTTCGACACGTACACTGGAAAACGTTGTAGGAAAGTCTCCTTTTACGGAACGTTCCTGGTACAAGCGTAACAGATGTTATGACACTCTTTTAATTCAGATGAGTTATATAGGTTTAGATTGTGCCTTCATATAACTATTTAGCATATGCAATTTGTGTAAAAGATAAACCCAGAATCAACGGATGTGGAAGACAATCACAAACTTCATGAAATCGAGATGCCATATTAAGGAAAACTGCAGTAAAAGAAGAAATAACAAAAGCCTTGTCGGACACGCCGTAAAAGCTTGATAGTAAACTGAAGGCCAGTTAAATTTAGACTTCTTGTGCACTGCATTTCTTCTCAATGAGTTCGATAATAGCTACTATACTTTCAGAGACAAAATCTAAGTCTTAAAAACAACGAAGGGCAATAACTCCAAAATTATGCAAGCGAGATTTGTTGGTTTTGTGCACTGCACTTTTCCTCAACGAGATCTATGCACCCATCAAGTTAATAGCTGTCATACTTTCAGAGATATGCTCCGGACAAAATCTTAGTCTTTAAAATAACAAAGGTGAGTAACTCCAAAATTGTGCAAGCAAGAGTTGTGGTTCTTGTGCACTGCACTTGTCCTGAATGAAGTCTATTCACATATAAAGTTTCATGTTGATAGCATTTGTACTTTAGGAGATATGCTCCGGACAAGCTTAGTGACGGAATGGCGCACGGAGACCAATACTAAATTCCCTTCGTCGAAACGGCGGGGATAACAAACAATCTGTTCATCAGCTTCTCCCTTTCCGTAACCACTGGACCAGTCAAAGTGAATATCGGCATGGTAGGGATGTTGCTGGTGAAGTTTGTCAAAATTGTTCCAACAGTTTAATTCTGTCGAACACTAGGGTACTCATGGTAAGAAGAAGGCGGAAAATCTTTAGTCTTTGCCTCACCTTACCTTACATACAAAGGCAGAAATAAAATTAAAAATCATATGACAAACCATGAGTTATATGGGTCAGATATTTTAACAGTACGGCAAAGCAGTATAAGCACGCCTTATACACTACCCGGCTACATACATCCCCTCGTAAATTAAGATTCTTCCATGAATCTTCTATATTCAACATCATCAACTCCGTAATCACATAACCACCATCACATGTGGGTTATTTACGTTGGGCGCCAAATGTAACCCGCAAATAAATATTCGACTCGTCGGGATTCGAACCAGGGACCTCTCCGTCCCGAAGTAAATGCTCTACCACGTCGCTATAAAAGCGAGCTTGTACGGCGAAGCAGTATAAGCACCGTTATCTTCCGATAGGTGGCATTTTTCAAATACTGACCTAGACTGGTGAACCTGTCCCATCTGCGCTGCTCTCCGATATTGTATCGTTAGATTAGGACAGGCTCGCCAGTCAAATACTGACCTATCTGATTATAGCATTCTGGGTAGTGTCATTCGTGACAACTCGGTCGAACTACATTCAAAATGTCAGCGCCCATGAAATGTTTGATGCCTCTTCTTAGAGCAAAGGTAAGACATGAATGCTTTCGCAATTTAAAATAATTATTTTTCTAATTGATTTAGGGCGACAGTTAAGTTTGATTTCTCCACAATTGTAGGTTTTTTTTTCAATTATCCACTCGCTACTTTTTGGCGATATAATATTGAGTTATGCGTACGACGTAGTAATATTTATCCCAATCTGAATAGGTGATACGGTCCCGAAGACATAAGCATTCCTTAAACACTATCCGGCTACATAATGAATAAGTGAAAAAAATTTCATTGAACATCTGAATTGTACGTGCATTAGGGGATAATTACTTTAATCAAAGACAGACAAATAAATAGAGAATAATCAAAAGGTTATTCAAGATATGAAAAGATATTTCACGAGGACGCGTTATCAGGCGCTGAAACCCGTTTTTAACGCCTAACAACGCACACGAGTAAAAAAAAATTTTTTTTTCGTATCTGGAATAACCAGTTGATTATTCTATTTATCACATACCTTTTATTCTATTTATCACATACCTTATTACCTTTTTTTCATTAAAATATCGATACAAATCTTTTTGGTAGAATGTCTTTTGGAAAAGGGCGGATGAATACACGATTACAGACAAAAGCGACACCCACAAAACTGAATATTCGCCATTTTTATACTCTTAGACTCTTTATAATGTCACTGTGTTGGAAAAAAGTAGTTCCTTAATTACGGAAGAGAGTGAAACTGAAAAGTGTTATCGTCACTCCAGGGACGATATCAAAATTTATTACACTGAGAAATCCAAAGATTTCACAGCAAGGTATATATTAAATATTCACAATGAAAAATTAGCCTAGTATTGTATCCATTTCTAGTCAGTCCACAGACAACTTTTTGACTGGTCAAAATTTAAACTAGCTGTAGATAACATTTGAAATAGCATCGAGTTAAAAAATGTTCCATCTGGCCTACGTTCGGGCTTCCTCGACGAATCAAGACATGAAGGATGTGACGAGGAATCCAGACCGAAATGAGCCCACTTCCAAAGATCGGCAAGGGAATAAATTTGGTGGAAGGACGGATTTTTAGATAGACCATTGCAGAAGGCAAATTACTCACTTCAGTATTGAAAGACTGTGCATTATTGAGATTACGCTGCGCGGGATATTGGTAGGTGTTTTCGTATATAAAAGGAGTCTTTACGCTTCTATTATTAAATTATGTAGAGTCTTGGTATAAAGCCATTTTCAAAATGTACAGTTGTTTGGAGTAGACAGGTCATTGTCTGCGCATGTCATATTCTCCGAAGATTGACCTGTCTTCGGGACCGTATCACTTATCCAGATTGGGATAAATATTACTACGTCGTACGCATAACTCCATATTATATCGCAAAAAAGGAGCAAGTGGGTAATTGCAATAAAACCTACAATAGTGGAGAATTCAAACTTAACTGTCGCCCGAAATTAATTAGAAAAACAATTATTTTGAAATGCGAAAGCACTCTCCAAGAAGAGACATCAAAAATACGAAGCGTGCGTTTCGTGGGCGCTGACATTTTGAATGTAGTTCGACGGAATCGGCCGAGTTGTCACGAATGACACTACCCAGAAAGCTCAAATTAGATAGGTCTGCAACCTATCGGAAGATAACGGTAGACAGGTTTTGAAAAATAATAAATCGAACCTACTATTGGGCACTATACCTCTTTTTTATCCCAGTTACATCCTACTTGATTTTACAAACTAGGTAACGATGGACGTTATCGTCATCGTCGACTAAGAATTAATGTGTGTCTGGTTTATTTCCACACTGACTGCCCGCTGCAAGAAAGGTAATTCCAAGTCCGTTAGCTAATACAATCTTATAATGGACGAGATTTCTTGGCAAGGATAATAAACTGCCAAGAATTAATTTCTGGTTATTTTATACTACGCGAAGCAGGGATTCTTGTTAGTCTAAGTTTGCTCAGGCTTTAGTTACGATACTTTACCGACAAACTGATGAATATAATGAAATAAGTATATATCGGTTGGTCCCCCTCCCGAGAGAAAGTTCTAATTCTACGCATGGAATGCATAATTACAAATTACAATTCCGGAATCTAACCTATTCCTAATGCGTTAACCCATTCTCACACAATGATGCTTTTAGACCCCCCCCCCGAAAAACAGTTGGGAAAACATTTTGGAAAATGAAGAAATTTCTTCATTTTCCACATTTTTCCCCTCAGAAAGTTGAAAAATCTTAAAGTTCATAAACTTTAAATTGTCGTCTGCAATTTCTATAAATTTGGACAAGTCCAAAAGTTTGCCGTCTGGTAGTGGATTAATTGTATTGTTTTGTAAATGACTTTGTTTGGGTTTTTTTTTTTGTTTGTTTGTTTTAGGATCACATGAAATACATGACAATCAAATTTGCTGCCTTTTTAAATAAAGTCGATTTCTTTTTTGTTAATGGACTTTAATATAAGTTCTATTTTCCAAGAACAATTATTCGATTTCTGCTGATTTCTAAAAACTGATAGCACCATCTCCCCAAATTTGGAAAAAAAAATCCCAAAAAACAAAAGAACATTCAGTTGGATAGAAAATGTTGTGGAAAAAAAAGAAATTACAATTTCTTCTTTTCCTACAATATTTTCTAACGTATAAGGGACGTAAAAACTAGCAGTTGTACGGAAAAGGGTTAAGCTACGAATCAAGTTTAGAGGGTTATCTAATCTTGGAGCAAATGTAGGCCCTTATACTGATGTTTTGAGAAAGATGCCTAAGTTTAAATTGACAGATCGCTGGCCCCGCCCAATGACTCCGATAGGCAGTTCCACTTCGATATATTCATTTTTTTTATTCATTTATTTATTAGGCAAGTCGGCAAAATATTTGCCATTGGCCATTTACAAATATATAACAAGAGAATATGGCTCAATGGTATTGTACAAACAAACACATAACAATAAAATACATATAGAAATTATGCATCAAATAAAGTGATCTAATTTTCGTCAATGTCGGACAGCAGTTCCATACATCCATAGATTTTGATTTATGATATATTATTTTTGTATATATATTAGAATATCAGCTAGTTACCCTCAAGTTTTAGTTTACGATGTTCAAATGTTTCTACGATATATTTTGAAACATTTCGTTGTAATATTTTGCTTTTAGTACTAAGAATAATAATAAATTTTGAAATCGAGGGCCATGAACACGAGAACAATTCCTTGCGAATATCTCTATAATAAGGACACACTAGTAAAAATGGTATTCTTTTTCGATGGCGTTCTGCGAACAACAAAGACAAATTCTGTTTTCTCTATCAATATTAACATATCCACCCGTTTCTATTGCTAACTGGTGAGCAGATGTACGAAAGCGAGTTAATTGTTTTCTTAAATTTTCATTTTTTTATATTGTTAAGATACGGCTCGAATTTAAATTCCTGTTTGAATTTCACATAACTTTCAAGCTTTGTCGATTGATTGACAGATGCACACCATTCTTGAATATGAGCCTGTGCGTGACATTTCCAACAATTTCGCAGGTGCGTGACTCGCACGCATTGAGCACCCTGGAAAGCCATTCGGGGCATTCAGAAGATTCGCTGAGTGTTTAAAGAAGCTTTGGGTCAGTATCTACCTAAATTGCGCAGAGTGAAGACTCTGATCAGACTGTGCGGATGCACAGGCTGATCTGAGTCTTTACTTGGCGCACATGTGCAATAGTTGGAAATGTCACGCACTGGCTCATATATGTATCACGTATTCTCCTTTTGATTTGTAAGTAAAATATTAGTGGTATATAATTTTCAAACCAAATATATTTGTAACCAATTTTTTCTAAGTGTTGTTTAATTTTCGTGGACCAAAAGATATTTGAATTGTTCGTTAGGTTACATTGTTCAGTATATATGTCGTTTATAGTTGAATAGGGATTGTTTTTTATTTTGATCCAATATTTCAGGGAGCGTTCAGTGTTAATAACAGATAATTGAAATCTTCCTAATTCACCAATTACTGCTAATGTAGATCTCGGTGATTGTTGTCTTACATCGAGAATAATTTTACAAAATTAAATGTGTATTTTATCAATATCTTTAAATTGGTAAATACCTAGCACCGCGGATGCATATAGAAGAATAGGAATTATCATTCGATCGAATAAAAGTAACTTAGTTTTGATGTCAATTTTATACGTTTAAAGAGCATAAGAAGGTTATTCATTGCTTTTAAAGCCTGCTCACTAAGAGCCGGCCTTTGCCGCTACTGCAAGGCTACCATTTTTCACAAATTTTTATACCAAGGTAAACAAAGTTCTCTTCTATTTCTAAAGGTTCGTTATTTATATAAAATTGGTTAGTATTTCTATTCCTTCCCTTTTCAAAAATCAGAACTTTAGTTTTATTAACATTAATGGTCACATTCACAAGACCAGATTCACAAGAATAAACACGAAGACAATCTAAAAGTGACTGTAGACTGGTTTGGCTTGAAGTAAATAAAACAATGTCGTCTGCGATCAAAAGCATATATATTGATAAAAGATTGAGATCTAATACGGGGTTATTTTGTAAAACGGTCGGTTGACGTCTTAAACGTCATAACTACAGTTGGAATGGTCGACAATTGTGACCGTACAGGCGAAAAGTGACCATCGTCACTGTGCAGGCTAGTCTGCACAATACCGTGTCAGATCTCTTTGTCAATTTCATTTATATAGAATGACAACAGGCGTACTACCATAGTATGTCCATATAGTCTTATCATACTCGTAATGCGACCCCTGATTCACCTCTATTTGATTCAATTTCTCTTTGGGTAGATCAATTTGTTTCAACCAATTCCCACTCGGTGAAATTCTAGACCGGTCCAAATTCTAAGAAGTTGCAGACGAGAATTTCAAGTAGATGAAATCTTTCAAATCTTTGTCTTTTGGGATAGAAAACATTTTGGATAATGAAGAAATTGCTTGCAAGTAATTTCTTCGTTTGCAACATTGTTTTCCAAAACTATTTTCTTGAGGAGCGTAAAAAGGAGAGAGTAAGTAGGAATGGGTTAAGGAACGCCTGGAAGGCCCCATTTCGCTTAACCCATTCCCAGACGGCAAAATTTTAGACTGGTCAAAATTGAAAGGAGTTGCAGAATAGATCTACAATTTAAAGTTTAGGGAATTTCAGATTTTTTCCACTTTCTTAGTAGAAAACATTGTGTAAAATGAAGAAACTGCTTTAACAAGCAACTTCTTCTTTTTACACAACGTTTTCCCAAATGTTTTCTTTAGAGGCGTACAAAAGTGTCACTGTGTGGGAATGGGTTAAAGGATCACGCATTTCTTCAACCTATTCCCCCCGCCCAAGTCCACCAAAGATTACCGGCCATTTCAAGCTTTAGGTTGGACGAGCGATCAATATAGTACCGCCTTTTTACACATATTGTGTATGTACATGTGTAGAGTGTGTATTCTTACCTGTCAAATTATACTAGATCTACACACAACGAGTTGATGCTACATCATGTAGACTCTGCTTATGTAAGATCAATCTAAACCGTATATGGTAAGTCTGCTTTAAATATTTTATTTCAACGTAGTATGGTGTCTTAGTGATAAAACAGTATTTTTTTTATATTGACAGTATTTTCATATTTTGAATGATTACAAACAATCTGCGATCTCATACTTTCTCGCCGATAAATCTTTTATGAATGGTTGTCGACTAAAACATAGTAACTGCAGATTGAATAAGGGAGGTCTAGCTTCCCCCCCCCCCCAGCTTCCGACCTAAGTCTACAGGCCTGCAGACTAACTGCGATATCGCAGCCCTCTTTCTGATAATCTGCTGGCGAGGTCAACTGATTAATATACGGTATTGCAGGTAGCCTGCAGATACTGTAGGTGTATCTTCTTGTAATTGGTTACAAGGATATAAAAATGGGATTTTTTTAAAAAATAGGAGGATCTAGTTTCTCTTTACCCCTACTTTTGTATAAACTTCAGAAAACATTGCCTGAAAGAAGAGAATTCTTATCACAAACAATTTCTCCTTTTGTCACATTTTTAAAACTTGAAATGTGCATATTTTTCAACTTAAACATCCTCAGAAAGAACTGAACAGAATTAAACCAATTTATACAAAAATGATCATAGCGTGACCCTCTATCAGATTCCTTCAAAGAATTTTTGTGGGATGAAAAAAAATGACTTTAATGGGCGTAGCCAGTTTCCATATGTAGTTAAAGTTTCGAAAATCTTCTTCTCAGAAACAGTTGGATAGATTTCAACCAAAATCCACAGAAATGATCCTATGGTGACCCTCTAACATGGCTTTAATGGGCGGGGCTAATTTCCATATATGGTAAAAGCCTTGAAAATCTTCTTAGAACCTAGTGGATGGATTTCTATCAGATTTCACAGAAATGATACTATGGTATTAATCTCTATCAGAATCCTTCAAAAAATTTTGATTGGAACAAAAACATGGCCTAAATTGGTGGAGCTAATTTCAATATATGTTAAAAGCTTTGGAATTCTACTTTCCAGAAACCAGTTGAAAGATTTCAACCAAATTTGATCGGATCTATCCTTTTGTGACCTTTTATCAGATCATGAAAAAGAATTTTGATTGGATGAAAAATATGGCTTTTATGGGTAGGGCTAATTTCCATATATGGTTTATACTGAAAACTTTGTATATTTCTCAGATACCTGTTGATTGATTTCAACCAAATTTCACAGGAACAATTCTCAGATGACTGTCAGATTCCTTCATATAATATTGAATGGCTGAAAAACATGGCTATTATGGTGGTGGATCATGTTCCTATATGGTATACAGTGAAAATTTTACGTAATGAATTTTACATAAGATGACATTTGTAAAATTAATAAAAGTTTGAAATGGTTCTCTAGAACTATTTCAAAGATTTCTATGACATAGATTTATTATCCTAATATTCAGTTGATATTGAATTCATGCAAAAATTTGCTTAATCAATACGAGCAACACAAGTGCTCAAGCAACTAAATATTTTCCTGAGTGGCGTAAAAAAAAGTCATTGAGTGGGAATGAGCTAACAATCTATAGGTTTCTAGCATCAGTCTGTTTGTACCAAGTTGAAGGCTGTGTTTCAAAGTCATTCTTTTTTTTACCAAGGTCATGTTTGTGAAAAATGAAAACTTTGAACTAAGCTTCAACGCTTAGTCTTAATTTTGGCCATACATATTTCAGTCTAAGCAATTGGTTGATTGATTGAATGGGGTTTAATGCCACTTTTAGCAGTATTTAAGTCATATTTCAGCAGCTGGAGCACCTAACAATGGATTCCTGGTAATTCTCACACCAGTACTACCATTAATCCTTTCCTGGCCTCCAGCTGATATCCCACTTAGGTTTACAATTATCCACCCATTGGTGAGAGACAAATGTGGGAAATAATATGACTTATGTGCCAACGCGGGGGATCGAATCCATGACATCCCAATGTTAAAGATTGGGAGTCTGATGCCTTACCAACTGCTCTATGATGGCGGCTCGGTGTAAGGGAGAAACGACAACCAAAAATTGACAAATAGTATAATATTTTGATAGTAATATATTTGTAGTACGTGTATCTCTCTTTGGATAGTAGGGTAAAACATAGCCTTCATACTTCATATATGATTCATTATTCTTATGGCCTTTTGGTGCAACTATGTTGAATTCATGTTCCAAGATCAAGGTCATTTTTCATTTCAATTATATGCAAAATAAAATCAAGTTTCAGAATTCCAATTATATTAACTTAGGGCACTGGAAGTACCAATTTGGGTCAATAGCTTTTTTAATGAAAATCAGTTCTATAAACAACTTGAACAAAAAGGGCCTAAATAGGTTGTGTAGACTAAGATCAGACTGCATGTTTATGCAGGCTGATCTTTGACTATACCTCCTGCAAAAAACAGGAGTATTCCAGGTTCAGTATTACAAGGGTTAAAACTCTAGCTCATGTTTCTCCCATACTCACAAGTGACGGGATATCGAGACCATATTTGTAAAATGAATGCGAAATGTACATGCCATTTGACTCCTCATTGCAGACTAACTACATGTAAATGATGGAGCCAGTAGGCTATAAAGACATTCCACTGGAACTGGACCTTGCCCAGAATGCTGTATACCACATTGACTTCTTGAAGGAAATCAACCAACAATCTAAACTATATGGGGGACCAGTGTTACAGAGAGCTATATGGAGATATATAGAGTTATGGTTACCTCTTGCTGTTGAACACAGAGAGAAGGTAAACAACGAGCATCATTTCTTACATAAAACGTTGCCTAGCTTCTCTTCTAATAACCCATTCCGACACAATGACGCTTTTTGACGCCCCGTTAGAAATATAATTGGGAAAACAATGTTAAAAAGAAGAAATTGCTTGTAACAAGCAATTTCTTCATTTTCACAATGTTTTCTACCCAGAAAGTTGAAAAAATCTTAAATTTCATAAACTTTAAACTGTCGTCTGCGGCTCCTTTCAAATCGAACCAGTCAATAGTTTTGCCCTCTGATAATGGGATGAACAGTCCAGAGAGCTTGGGATAAGAAATTGTACCTTCTTATTTTCCTTGTGCTAATTCTGCCCATTGAATGTTGATTTAATGTAGACTTTGATAATTTCTGCATTCTGATTTGCTGCATTTTTTTGTTTTCATACCTCCATGAAAATAATTTTGATTACAGAAAGTTCTATTTTGTATCACTTTGCACAATAAGAAGTTGTGTTAAGACTGTCCTAAACTGGATTTTTTCCTCTTATGTTCTTAATCCATTACCAGATGTCAAAATTCTTGACTGGTCCAAAAAGGATATGAAATTGTGGGTTTTTTTCAAATTTTTAGGTAGAAAACATTTTGAAAAAGGAAGGATTTTTTTAGGCCAAAAGTCACAAGCAAAAAACATGGGGGCAAAAATGTCGTGGGCAAAAATGTATGCCCATTGTACAAGATAGACAACAGACATTTTCCCGTAATTAAGTTACCAAAACAACTTTTTTCAGACAATGAAAGGCCTGAGTAACTAATCTTGGTTTGTATTCTACTCATTTTTGGACAATTTCTATTTTGGTAGTCAAGTAAATAGGGGATGAGATTCTATAAGGAAATAATCCTGAAATTTGAGGAAAGTTCATGACATCCTTCGAATTTAACAATTAATAATCGTTTTGTTTACCCTTTCTGTACTAACCGGGGATTTTATTTTGCAGTGATTTAATACTTGAGAAAACAATGTGGAAAAAAAAGAAATTGCTTGTAACATGAAATTTCTCCTTTTTCCACAATATTTTCTACCACATAGGATAGTTTCATATCAAATTGCATTGCATCTTCATTGTTGTCTGCAACCTCCTTCAATTTGGACCAGTCTAAAATTTCTAAAAACCGGAAAGCATTAATTTGATACATAGTAATGAGTTAATGATACCCAGGGAATTTTTGTCTAAGAATTAAAGGGGAAGAGTTTTTTAACTATCTCACAAACAGACTTTTTGACTTGCTATAAAAATAGCTGTTGGAAGTATTGTGGAAAAAGTAAAGATATTGCACATTTTCCTTTAGTCACAATATTTAAATGGTACTTTTCATTTTGATTTCAACAAGTCTAAAATTTTGATGTCTAGTAATTGTTTACGGAGGGAAAGGAGAAATTGGTAAAAAAAACTTAACAGAAAAACTAAACTATCTTTACATCATTACATACTGATTTGGAAAGAAAACCCTTTTAGATGAATGTCAATTATTGCATTATCACCCATATTTTTCTTTTCCTACTATACTTTCCTCATTTAAGAAGCAAGGAGAATTTTTATGCTACCCGAAAAATTTTTCGGAGGGAGCATATAGTTGCCCGCCTGTGCGTCATGGAAAAAGGGGCCTTGATGTAAAAACTACTTTTTTGCCAATTTCTCCAGGACTAATTATTAGAATTTCATGAAATCTCATATTTGAGTAGCAAATCAGATCCCCTTGACCTTAAACTAACGGGAATTTTCGTTTAAAAAAATGGGTCATGGGAAAAGGGGCCTTTACGTTAACTGTCTTTTTCCCCGCAAAAACTAAAATTGGCAATAACATTTGATTGGTTACAGATGAAGTCTTCATATTTCACATATGCATTGCTTGTGACAAACTCTTTCTGTTGGTACCAAGTTCAAGGTCATCATTTAAGGTCAAGGTCATTTCTAAAGATCAAAATTTAGAAAATCTTAACTTAACTATTGTCTATAAGTTTACAATATTAAGTGATATAACCTTCATATTTCACATGTGCATTGCTTTTTACATGGACTTTCTGTTGGAACTAAGTTCAAGGTCATCTGTCAAGATCAAGGTCATTTCTCAAGGTCAAAAATTGAAAATTTTAACTTTAACATTGTCTATAAGTTTAACAATGGTAAGTGTCACACTCTTCATATTTTACATGTGCATTGCTTATGACATGACCTTTCTGTTGGTATGAGGTTCAAGGTCATCTGTCAAGGTCAAGGTTATTTCTCAATTTCAAAATTTCGAAAATCTTAACTTTAACATCTCCCATAAGTAAAAAATGGTAAGTGATATAGCCTTCACATTTCACATGTGCATTGCTAATGACATCACCTTTCTGTTGGAATTAAGTTCAAGGTCATCTGTCAAGGTCAAGGTGATTTCTCAAGGTCAAAATTTCAACAACAAAAAAATAACTTAACAGAGCCTATAGTATACAATTGTAAGTGATATAGCCTTCATATTTTACATGTGCATTGCTTATGACATGACCTTTCTGTTGGTTCTAATTTCAAGATCATCTGATAAGTTCAAGGTCACTTAAGGTCAAAATTTCGAAAATTTTAACTTTAACATCTCCCATAAGTAAAAAATGGTAAGTGATATAGCCTTCATATTTCACATGTGCATTGCTAATGACATGACCTTTCTGTTGGTATGAGGTTTAAAGTCATCTGTCAAGGTCAAGGTCATTTCTCAATGTCAAAATTTTGAAAATTTTAACTTTAACATCTTCCATAAGTAAACAATTGTAAGTGATATAGCCTTCATATTTCACATGTACATTGCTTATGACATGGACTTCCTTTTGGTACTAAGTTCAAGGTCATTGATCAAAGTCAATGTCAAATTGTCAAGGTCATTAATTTTCAAATATTCCTCCTTCACTAGTTGCCAAAATTTCTCGGTACTTTACATAAATGTTGTTCTTTAAAAGCCCTAGGTAATTTTTATTTCAATTTTTGACCCAATGAGCCTTATCAGGCTAAAAGGGGGCTTAATGCCATGTAGCTTTACATTTTGTATAATCCTATTCTAAAATAAAACAGTCTATTGTTCTACTCAAGTTAGAGTCTTCATCTTTTGTATGGAGACATTTTTCATTGATAACTTGGATAGTGAAGGTAAAATATTTAACCTTTACCATATAATGATATTGGATTTTACTAGAATCAGGCCTGTGAAGCCAAACAGCTTCCTTCAATGTTTGTCAAACTTCCAAATTTCTTGTGAACTGAACTCTCAACCTATAGTTGCATTCAATAAAAAGTTTTTTGTCCAATAATGGCATATAGTTCTGTGACAAAAGCCTTATTAGGGGAGCATAATCCGTCTCCGACGGCTCTTGTTTTTTATTTCATTCAGATGTGAACCTAAAGCTTAATCACACTAATGTATAAATTTACTTTGCATATTCATACAGTGTAATTTAAAATTTTAGGTTCATCCCTCAAACAAGAGGACCATGATGGTCCTAGATCGCTCACCTGAATTGTCTGCTGTTAGAAAAATGCAACTAGAGACAAATAACTATAACCAGTTTCATGAAGGTTGAGGCAAAACTGTGATTTCGATATTGTAAACAAAGAAATTGTCATTATGGCTCCTTTTCCTGTGTTATCCATAGAACCTTCCCATAATCTATAAGGTTCATCTTTATGACCTAACAAGTATCCTGACCAAGTTTCATGCCGATTGAGCCAAAATTGTGACCTCTAGAGCGTTAACAAAGAATTCGTCATTAAGGCCCCTTTTCCTGTGTTTTCCAAAAGAACCTTCCTATAATCAATAGGGTTCATCCTTGTGACTAAACAATTAATCTGGCCAATTTTCATGAAAAGAATTGTGGCCTCTAGAGTGTAAACACTTCAATTGTTGACGCCGCACGCCGTACAAAGGACGACAGACATTCAATGATCACAAAAGCTCATCATGAGCATTTTTTGCTCAGGTCAATTAAAAAAAAGAAGATTCATTTCTTATAATTTAATATCATCAAGCATAACAAAGCCAATTTTCTGGTTTGAGTAAAATTTTTACGGATATACTTTGTGTTCAAGCATACAAACTACTGGTAGTTGTGTGCTCAAAACTTTGTTCATGGAAATATGAAAAACAAGTTCAGGCAATCAAAACACTTGAATCTTGATAGAGAAAATTAAAATTTGATTATTATATCAGTGTTTTCAAATGGTAAAGATGTTTTTATAGTTTTTACCGATATTTTCTTTTTTTGCAGCATTTGACGGCACCTTTAGATGTTGAATGGGTTTGGCATTGTCACATGTTAGCTCCATTGTTGTATGAAAAGGACTGTTTGCAGAATTTCCAAGCTGTACCTGGACATGCTGTGGTTGACAAGACAGGTCGTCTTCAATCCTATGCTAAAACTGAATCTTTGTGGAAAAACAGATATCCAACTGAACCCTTCCATGTTGACCTTGATGGAGGTGATCTTTTAGACAGTCAGTTTTCAAGGTCAAGTTCATATGATATTGTGTATGACCTCACAGCTGCAGCAGAAAGGCAAAAGGTTTTTTATTATCAGGTTTCCTTACCTCATTACAGAGACAACACTTTTCTACAGAATAGTGTTGCTCGTTATAAGAAGTTCTTATACCTTAAATATAAACATCCTAACACATTCCTGGTTCCCTGTTATGACATTGACCTTATATGGCACACTCATATGAACTTTCCATGTGAGTATCAAAGACTGACACAGTCTTTACTTGGTAAAGTTTTACATCATGATGATAGTGTAAATGATCGTAGTGAGGGATCCAAATTATCTGTATCAGACAAAAATACGAGAGGGTTGTGGAGAGCAATTTATTATGAACATTTTTCATCATTTGGAGGGATGTACAGGGGTGACCCTCCTAATGGGAAATTAGAAGTGATGACACACAAGATGAAAATAGCTCTGTTTTCTAAAGATGCTTTAATACAGTTTGATAAAATTGAATTATCTGGATATACTATAAATAATATTGGGAAACATAAAGTTTGTGTTGTTGAAAAAGACTATACATATATGAGAGATCACAGAGGTGAGTTAGAGAAAATTGACCTATCAGAGGAAGTGTTCTCACTGAAAGGACCGCCTACTTTATGGGAGAATGTAGGTCATCTTGAAAAGAGTCTTGGTTGCCTAACTGCAGACAATTTATATATAAAAATTGTGAAATTACAACCTATTCTATGTTGTACAGGTGGAACTTCAGTTTTAGCCGAAGGCCGTATAAATTTAAATAAAATTTCATCCCAACTTGCCGCAATAAACAAACAGGTGAAAGAAAAACTACTGATAGACCTAGATAGTGACTTCAAAGCTGAGGTGGATATTACAGCAGATTTTACACAACTAGGAAATTGTGACCTGTGGCTGGAGCCAGGCAGTTTTGAAGAATGTGTGATGCCAGAACAGATGGAGCAGCTCTGGGGACCAGTCCCATTACCAAGGTTACCGCCTGGGATGGAGAATAAATGTTCTGTTGCATCACATAGGTATATACACATGTTTCGTGGTGATTTATATATGTATGATGAATTATGATTAATCATTTACCAAACAAGATTTTTTTTGGCTTTTGGATGCACCGAAGAAAAAAAAACTTGGTAAAAAAAAATTTTGAAAAGGAAGAAATTGCTTGTTACAGACAATTTCTTCATTTTCATCAATGTTTTCTTGCACAAAAGACCCAAAAGACAGAGATTATTGAAATTTCATCAACAAAGATTGTCGTCTGTAACGTCTGTCAATTTGGACAAGTTTATAATTTTATTGTCTGGTAATGGGATAACTTTTTGCTGCAGACAATATACCAGTATACTGTAAAGCTGTTTGTTTCTGACAGTTTTAAATTTTGTGTAATTTAGTAGAGTCAGGAGGGGCAGTGTTCAATGAACGAACTGGCATACAATCATTGGATATGATATTGATGTAGCCCTGTTCAATCCCTGTGAATGTAAAATTGAGAAAATATTGTGGAAAAAGAAAAAAAAATGCTTGTTACAAGCAATTTCTTTTTTTTTCACAATATTTTCTACCCTATTGAATGGTTATATCTAAATATACATAAACTTTAAATTGTTGTGTGCATTTCCTTTCAACTTAGACCAGTCTAAAATTTTGCCATCTGGTAATTGGTTAACGGTATGCAAAATTGTTAACAAGTTTTTAATGCTTATTACCACTGTATTGAATGTCTAACCTACCTGAATTATAACTAAAACTGGTCCATCTGGTTTATGAGCTGCGGCCATAGTACAGTTGGTAGTGTGTCTTATCAATCATGAAAGCCAGGATTCGATTCCTGGTCACAGTAAATATCCCTTTAAACAGTTACCAGACGGCAATATTAAAGACTAGCCCAAATTGAAAGAAGTTGCTGATGACAATTTAAAGGTTATTAAATTTTGGATTTTTTCAATTTTCTGAGTAGAATACATTGTGAAAAATGAAGAAATTGCTTGTGGAAAAAGAAAAAAAAAATGCTTGTTACAAGCAATTTCTTTTTTTTTCACAATATTTTCTACCCTATTGAATGGTTATATCTAAATATACATAAACTTTAAATTGTTGTGTGCATTTCCTTTCAACTTAGACCGGTCTAAAATTTTGCCATCTGGTAATTGGTTAACGGTATGCAAAATTGTTAACAAGTTTTTAATGCTTATTACCACTGTATTGAATGTCTAACCTACCTGAATTATAACTAAAACTGGTCCATCTGGTTTATGAGCTGCGGCCATAGTACAGTTGGTAGTGTGTCTTATCAATCATGAAAGCCAGGATTCGATTCCTGGTCACAGTAAATATCCCTTTAAACAGTTACCAGACGGCAATATTAAAGACTAGCCCAAATTGAAAGAAGTTGCTGATGACAATTTAAAGGTTATTAAATTTTGGATTTTTTCAATTTTCTGAGTAGAATACATTGTGAAAAATGAAGAAATTGCTTGTGACAAGGAATTTCTTCATTTTTCGCAATGTTTTCCAAAGCTTTTTTCCATGGGTGCGTCTAAAGGCGTCACTGAGTGGGAATGGGTTTAACAGTTATATCCCAACAATAGGTGGATAATCATAAACCTGAGTGGGATGAGCAGCTGGAGACTCGGAAAGGATGTAGTGGTAGTGGAGGTGTGAGAAATGCCAGAAATCCATGGTTAGGTGCGCCACCAGGCGCGATATGACTGAAATACTGTTTAGTCATAACCAGATGACAAAATTTTAGAGTGGTCCAAATTGAAAGAAATTGCACATTACACTTTCAAATTCTTTTTAAGTTCAAATCTCTTGTAAGATATTGTGGAAAGTAAGAAAATGGTTTGTTACAAGCAATTTCATCTTTTTACACAATGTTCTCCCAATTGTTTTTCTTGAGAGGCATCAAAAAGGTCATTGTGTGGGAAAGGGTTAAAAGAGGCACTAGACCCCATTTAATCAAGAAACTATCTGGAATATGACATAATTATATATTCTAAACGCAATATACTATTTCTTCATGATACTTTTTTATTAGGGCAGCCCAGCTAGTAATAGATCTAAATGTTTGCATATGTTATTCTGTTTTCAAAGTCCTGTCTGCTGAAAGAAGACAATAATAATGTCCGTCCAGAAATAATATTTCAGGGAAAGAAGAAAATTGTGAGAACAGGCAAGTTTCCTTATTACAAAAAAATTCTCCTTTTTTCCCACAATATTTTCCGTACCTTCTTTTAACTATTCCTGTATAAACTTGGGATCTTACATCACAATGATTTTATACTTGAGAAAACATTGTGGAAAAAGAAAAAAATGCTTGTAACAAGCAATTCCTCCTTTTTCCACAATGTATTCTACAACATAGGTTGGTTTCATTTTCATCTGCAACCTCTTTCAATTTGGACCAGTCTAAAATTTTCAAAAAAAATGGGAAGGGTTAATGATTGCATCAAAATATTGTATCCCTTACAAGTATCAGATATTGTTCAATTTTTCAGACTACAAGACTACAGAAAGAGAGTACAGTTTACCTGCCGTTTGGTACACAGTTTACCTTTAATGATGTCAGCCATTCAGGTGTTCCACCACGACAAAATGGTTGTTGTTGCCCATGTGATAGGTTCTGACCAACTCCCCAAACCTGATAACGTAAAATTTATTATGTACATACTAGCTACAAAACTGATTTCCAGACGGCAAGATTTTATACTGGTCCAACTTTATAGAAGTTGTAGAACACAATTTCAAGTTGGTTGAATTAACCCTTTCCTGTACAAACCCAGGATTTTACGTTGCTGTGATTTTATACTTTAGAAAACATTGTGGCAAAAGGAGATATCGTTTGTTGCAAGCAATTTCTCCTTTTCCCACAATATTTTCTACCACATAGGTTGGTTTCATTTCAAATTGCAACCCATTTTCATTGTTGTCTGCAACCTCTTTGAAATTTGACCAGTTTAAAATTTCAAAAAACAGGAAAGGGTTAAGAAAGTCTTTGCCTTTTAGGGTCGAAAACATTGTTGACATTTTCCATAGTGTTATCCAAAGCAGTTTTCTTGAGGGTCTTCAAAAAGTAGTAGTAGTAGTCATTTTTGGGGAATGGGTGGACCCATTGTCACCCTAACAAAAGTAGTTAAGGAAAACATGGTGGAAAATGAAGAAATTGCTTGTTACTATTACTATCTCTTAGAGATATTCAAAATTCTATCAACTTGAAATTATTGTCTGCAACTTCCTTGAATTTTGACCAGTCTAAAATTTTGCCATCAGGTAACGATGAAACAGTATTTCAGTCATACCGTGGCTGATGGAGCACCTGACTATGGTTTCCTGGTATTCCTCACGCATGTACTACCACTAAATCCTTTCCGAGCCTTCAGCTGCTCATCCCACTCAGGTTTACGATTGGAATTTGATTATACATTAGTTCGTAAGGTAGAATCCTGTTGAAAATTGACTGTTCCATTTGAAAGGAGTGGAAAAGGGACCAAAAATTAATGACAATTTGTTAATTTCCATTCTAGAGTCAACAACTTTGGCTTGATTTTCAAGAAATATGGTAAAAATGCTTGTCAGATCTTTAGGATGAACCTTGTTGCATATTTGACTGTTCTATTTGAAAACTTAGGAAAGGAGTCTAAATGACAGTTAGGCAGTTAATCTTTGGGTCACAATTTGGCTAAGTTTTCATTAAATTTAGTTTAAGTGTTACTGTTCTATTGGATTACATGAGAAAAGGGGTGATAAAAACAATGTCAGTGATTACACTAATGTCTAGAGGCCACAATTTTGGCTCAATGTTGGTGGAACATGGTTCAAAATGTATGTGAGATCATAAGGATCAACCCCTATTGAAATAATAGACTGTTCTGTGTAAGAACACAGTCAAAGGACATGAACCCATTCCCACATACCAGAATTTTTCAACTAGTCAAAACTGAAAGAACTTGCAAACAAAAGATTTAAGATGATGGAATATTAAAAATCTTTGTCTTTCAGGGTAGAAAACATTTTGTATAATGAAGAAATTGTTTGAGACAAGAAATATCTTCACTATCTACACTTTTCTCCAAAGTTTTTTTCTAGGGGGCACCACTTTGTGGGAATGGGTTAATGACAATTTCACAGGTACAGTCAAAACTGTGTTAGCGGTCACCTGAGAATAGCGGCCAATCTGCGTATAACGGCCATCCCAGGTCCGCCCGTGCAATTTGCTCTTTAAAATTACTGTGAATAGCGGTAATCTGTCGTATGTGGCCAGCGGTCACCTTTAACTGTCCAATTTGCACTTCATGTATATCCCTTTAAACGGTCACGCAACCCGACTAACTCCGGCAGGTGTCGTTTAAAAAAATCAATAATGCGTCTGGCTATTCTTGTGCTTAAACTTTTCAACACGTGAGATAAAACATAAACACGCAACTTAAAGGTGTACTCTATCAACGCACGTTTGGTTGATTGCAATAAGTGCCAAGTTACCTTGATTATAATTAATCGAATTTGATGGATTTGATATGAAGTCTAATTACGCATCCAGTTTGTAAGTTTACCATACAGCAAAATTTTAGCCTGCTCAAAATTCAATGAAGTTGTAGACGTTTTTACTTAATTATAATCGTCCTTTGCGGTAGAAATATTATGGATAATGCTACTTCTTCATTTCCGACAATGTTTTCTAAAGCTTTTTTTAGGGGCGTAAAAAAGCGGGATCGCGTTTGAATGGGTGCGGGTCTGGATCCGAATATTCTTTCTAAGCGGTTTATAGTCATTATATACCGGTATTTAGGAAACATACGGTCGTAATAGAGTATCTAAAATATATTTTTCGGCGAACTTTCGAAGAAAATAAATTCAACGGAACGTCGGTCTCGATCATAAGTCGTTCGACATTTTATTATGCAACGAATTATCGTACACCGACCGTAATGCCCCATAAATGTTTAACTCAAGACGAGCATGTCAATGTTCTTCAGTTTCTTGATCGCGGTCGATCGTTGCTTCCGAGTTTGGGTTGTGCAAATTAAAAAGTAAGTGGAAATACTTTATTAAGAATACATAAATATTTGTGTGTTTACTATTTTTTTTTTTTTCTTAAACAATTGTCTTTCTTTATTTTGTACATTTTATGTGGCTATTCTGATAAGGAGACGCGTCACTGTATCATAACTACCTTATGTCAACGGGGTTGTAACCCCACCCCCCTCAAAAAAAAAAAAAAAAAAAAAAAAAAAAAAACTGATCTGTGTTAAGCAGCCAACAGTCGTATGTGGCCAATTTTGATCTGTCCCTTGGCTGGCTGCATACGACAGGTTCGACTGTACATCAATATTTTCTTGTACTTTTCCTATTATTCTTGTGATATAAGGGGCAGAAAAATTATGAGAAAGGAGAATGTTTTACCATATTTAGCTCCACTGGCTGAATGCCAGAGGGCAATTGTCATGGCGTGGTGTCCGTTGTGCATGCCTATGTCTGTCAGGTCGTCTGTCCGCTCATAAACTTTCCTTTAAAAATCTTCTCCTCAGAAAGTACTGTACAGAATTCAACCAAACTTCATAGAAATGATACTGTGGTGACCTTCTATCAGATTCCTTCAAAGAATTGTGATAGAATAAAAAACAGGGCTTTAATGGGCTTGGTTGTTTCCATGCGGTGAAAGCTTGGAAAATCTTCTTCTCATAAACCAATGGATGAATTTCAACCAAAGTTTATAGAAATGATCCTTTGGTAACCCTTTATTAGATTCCTTCATGGGCGGGACTAATTTCCATATATGGTGAAAGCTTTGAAAATCATCTTCTCAGATATTGGTTGTTGGATTTCAACAAAATTTCACAGAAACGATCCTTTGGTGACCCTTTAACAGATTCCTTCAGAGTATTTTATCAAATGAAAATTAAGGCTTTAATGGTCATAGCTAATTTCCATATTTGGTAAAAGCTTTGAAATTCTTTTTCTCAGAAACCAGTGGATGGATTAAAACCAAATTTTACCAGATTGATCATTTGGTGACCCTTTATCAGATTATCAAAAAGAATTTTGATCAGATGAAAAATGTGGCTTTGATGGGCATGGCTGATTTCCATATATGGTATATACTGAAGATTTTACTGGAATGATCGTCAGATGACTGTTTGTCAGATTACTTCATATGATTTTGCTTGGGTGAAAAGCTTGGCTATTATGGTGGTGGCTTATGTCCATACAATTTCGGCTTAAAATGGTTAGGCAGAAGGTGTGGACTAAGATTAGACAAAGTAGTATCTAGAATGGGTAAATATTAACTGTAATATCAAATTACAAGAAATGAAGAGGATATTCATTGTTTTCATTGAGTAATGAACCTAAAATCCTTATTACACAGTGCGAAGCAGATTCATACAAAAGTGTGAGTTGGTTTTTAGCTCCACTGGCTGAAAGCCAGTGGGCAATTGTCATCGTAGATCTGCCTGGTTGGTGGTCCATCCGTTAACTTTTACTTTAAAAACTTAAATGCTTTATCTAATAACCTGTTAGATGGATTTCACCCAAATTTCACAGAAATGATCCTTTTGTGACTGTTTGTTAGACTCTTTCAAAGAGTTCATCTCGGTTAAAAACATGGCTTTTTGGACATGGCTTATGTCCATATGAGGTATAAAGTGAGAAATTTGAAAACCTTGTTTATTCCTTTTCATCTGACTAGTTAAAATTTTACAAAGCTTGACTTTTATCAAAATATGTTCAGTATTCTTCTCTAGAACTACTTCAAAGACTTCAGTAACTGAATTTATATGCCAGATGTGGCAAAGATGATTCAGTTTATATTGAATTACACAAAGCACCATTTACTTAATCAGTATATTCATGCCTGTGTATCAATACAGTTGCTCAAGCGCCTCTTGTTAGTTTCACACCTTTATGAAAATAAAATATTCTCTCCATCCCCTAACCCATTACCAGACATAATATTTCAGTTTGGTCCAAATTCAAAGAAGTTGCAAACTACATTTTTAAGTTGATAAATTAGAAAAGGCTTGGAGTTTCTTGGTAGAAAACAACGTGGAAAATTTATAAATTGATTGCGTAAGCAATATCTGCATTTACCTCATTGTTTTCTGAACCTTTTTGTTTAGGAGCATCAGATGGCTTGGTTATGTGGTAATGGGTTAGATAGATATAAGAGGAAGAGTTGTAGAAGATCAAGTACAGAGGATAAAATTTGATTATATTTCCCAGGTTAGTAAGAAGGAGAAGTGTGTAACCCTGGACCCTCGTAAAGGAGAGCGAGCCATTCTGATCAAGAACAACGATGGAGACTGGGGTATTGTTATTGGTAGATGGTCAGGGTTCAGAAAGGGCATACCTCCAAAGTCAAAAAATGGTGAGATTTTTTTTTAAGCCTTGAATGCCTATTTTCTTTAAATTTCTATGTTGAAAGTGACTTTAAAATTCTGAGTGCTACAAATAAAGACTCCCACACAAAACCCATTTTGACACAGCCTAGAAAAAACCTTGGAAAACGTGGAAAATTAAGAAATTTCTTGTTAAAACTAATTTCTTGATTATCTGCAATGTTTTAAATCCAAAAAGACAAAGAGTTTAAATTTACATCTACTATAAAAATAGATATCTATGGAATTGGGTTTATTCATTTTAAAGATAATATGATTAAGTCAAGTTACAAATTAACACTCTTGTTTGAATGATGGCTGATTGCCAACATAAGTATGCACTTGCTATTAATTGTAGTAGTTTTGTTTATCATCTCTACCATAGAGATTTGTGGGTTGATTCATACTATTTTGTTCATTTTATAGACACATAGAATAGTATTGCAGGTAAATGAGCCATAGAATAGTATTGCAGGTAAATGAGCCATAGAAAAGTATTGCAGGTAAATGAGCCATAGAACAGTATTGCAGGTAATTTTAGCCATATGAGCTACACCTCAGAAGACGGTGAGTTGTTATGGGGGACAGTGAAAGGAACAGCATGAAACTATCAAGAGTCCAATCTAGTTCTTTAGCAGGCTCATAGCTTTGGCTTAGCACCTCATCTGAAAAACAAGTTATTTTACCCATTACCAGACATCAAAATTGTAGACTTGCCTAAATTGAATGGAGTTGCAGACGACAATTTTAAGTTAATGAAATTGTTAATAATTTCAACTTTCTCAGTAGAAAACATTGTGGAAAATGAAGAAGTTGCTTGTTACAAGCAATTTCTTCATTTTACACAAAGTTTTCCAAATTTATTGTCTGAAGGGCGTCAAAAAGCGTAATTGTGTGGGAATTGGTCAATTGTTAGGTGAGTACAGGTTTGGAGTCAAGTGCTCTCTACTAAGTGAGCTAATGGGGCTGACACTTACCTTTTGAGTTGAAATCAAGATGTTATATTTACCCATCCCCACTCCATGACGCTTTTTGACGCCTATCAAGAAAAAAACTGAAATATAAATAAAATCTTTAAAAATATCTCCTCCTAACCCAGAGGGCCTAGAGTCTTGATATTCTGCATGAAGCATCAGTACATTGACCTTTTTCAGAACTGCTAAAAACATCAACCTTGGGCCCCCAGGGGCGGAGCCAAAGAGGTGGCGGGGCTAATATAGAAATAAAGAAGGAATTTTAAAACGATATGTCCTCCCAAACTACTGGGCTAATTTCAACCAAAGAATTTAATCAGTTGAAATCTCAGGTTGCTATGACAACAAAAGTAAAATTGGGAAAAAAACCCAATCTCCTCCTGACCCAGAATGTGAAGAATCTTGAATTTTGCATGAAGCAATCGTACATTGACTTCTTTCAAAATTGATAAAATTTTAGAGCTATTGGGTGATTAGGCTTAAATAGAAATAAAGAAGACAATCATTTCAAAACTATTTGGCAAATGTAAACCAAATTGAGTAGAAATACGTTAGTTTGCCCCCTTTTAATAATTTCTGAAATATTTGAAATCTGTTGAAAGCATTGGTTGGCATGGTAGCATTAGTTGATTTTAATTAAATTTTAAAGGAGGTCTTCTCCTGACCCAGTTTATATGAGGCCTTGAAGAAAAAAAGAGCCTAACTCAGGTGAGCACCAGGGCCACTGGCCCTCATGTTCATAACTTTGGATGTCTTGTGAAGGGCCATTTTTGAACAAAGGATATAAACGTGGTAGATAACAATAACATTATGCTATGTTTTTGATATAAATATTCTTGGCCCTATTTTTAAGAAAAATAATTCTTTTGAATTAAGCGATATACCGAATTCGACCCCTAGAGCAGAGACGTTTTTTTATCCTAAGGGCATATTTTCCTTTAACATAGTACAAAATTATGTGATAATGCTACATACCAAATATGAATGTCCTTCACCTTATATTATAGAAGGAGAAGACTTTTGAACTTGCTCTAATTGGGTGTTTTCCAAAATTTTGGACCTCTGAGGTAGGGCCATGTTTTACCCCAGAGCTATGATTTTAGCTAATATGGTAGAGAACCATCTGGTTATGCTATGTACCAAACATGAATACCTCAGACATCATAGATTGGGAAGAGAAGACTGTTGAACAATGTCTAATTGAGCATTTTTACTTTGGACTCCCAGGGAAGTGGTGTTTTTTATCCTACAGGCATAATCAATTTAATAAAAAATGATAGATATCAAACAGGCTATTCACATTTCAAATATATATGCCCTCAGTCTTAAAGTGAAGAATTTTCATTTTCCAACTTTCTCAAATTTACGTTTTCCCTATTTTGGTCCCCTAGTGCAGGGCTGTTTTATGACCCAAGGAGAACAATTTTAAATGATATAGTATAAAACCATCTAGTAATGTTTCATACCAAATATGAATGTCCTTGACCTTATGTTTACGAGTAGAAGTCTTTTGAGCTTGATCTAATGGAGCATTTTTCCAAACTTCAGACCTCAGGGGCGGGCTGTTTTTGACCCCAGATATTAACTTTTTAAAAACTTGATACAGATCCATGTGATTAAGCTACATATGAAATATAAATGCCTTTTGCAGTTTCTGAAAAAAAAAAAAGAAAATTACTGAAATTTCCCATTTTCAAATGCCGAGGCAAACAGAGTTTTTCACAGAATAAATTATTTTAACAACTTTTGTGGAACTTCATCTAAGGAACATCCCTGCAAAGGTAAAGCTTGATCGGCCTACTGGTTTAGGAAAAGAAGATTTTCAAAGAACTACTAAAATTTCCCGTTTGAAAATGCTGCGGCAACCAGAGTTTTTCACCGAATCAAATTCTTCTAATAACTTTTGTAGAACTTCACCCAAGGAACATTCCTGCAAAGTTTCAGCTTGATTGACCTACTGGTTAAGGAGAAGAAGATTTTTAAAGAAATTTTGGACAGATAGACAGACAGACAACAGACAATTACCGTTTACAATAGCTTACCTCGCACTTTGTGCTCAGGTGAGCTAAAAAGTCATAATTGCTACAAATTTATGCATTACCTAAATTTTTTCTACCCTGAAAGACAGAGCTATCCCATTCCCACACAATGACGCTTTTTGACGTCCCTCAAGTAAAAAGCTTTTGAAAACATTGTTGAAAATGAAGAAACTGCTTGCAACAATTTTTTTTCACCAGAAATTAAAAATATCTAAAATTTCATAAAGTTTACTTTGAAATCTGCAACTTCATCCAGTTTGGACCAGTCTGAAATTTTCTTGTGTGTGAATAGGCTATTTGATACACAGAAAGATAGATGTTTGAAATTCTATCAAATTAAAATTGTTGTCTGTAATTTCTTTGAATTTTTAATCACTCTGAATTTTTTGTGTGTTTATTAGACATAAATAGTTTTTCTGCTTTCAGATAGAAATGGGAGACCTGGTGACCCTGGTTATTTAACAATATCTTTCTACAACTGTTTTACCAAACACTGGCAACATGTCTCCATGGAGACCACTTACATTAAGGAGGAATTTAGATTCAGCCTCGGTGATGCAGACATTGACTTGAAACATGGAAAAATCACTGTTAGTGGTGAGAGCAAACATAGAGTTGGGTATGGTGAAATACCAGAACACCTTGCAGTTGCATTTTCTGTGTCCCTGTTACATGTTTTGGTTCAACCACGCCCTTCTAACTGGGAACCAGGTCAATCTCTAGAACCTCAAATAAGTAACAGGGGTGCAAGGCGTGTGAGGACTGTCAAAGCTGGACAAATGGCACTTGTACTTGCAGCGGGTCTTCTGATTGCAACGCCATCAAATCATCATATTAGGAGTAAGTTCATAAAACATGGTGCTCTGTGGGGTCAAGGTCAGTTTTCAAGAAATGATGAAGACTGTGATGCCAGTCCTTTCTCAAATGATGATGAAAATAGAAATGACAGCTCAAGAGATGACAGAAATAACGAAACAGCTGTGGAAAGTCAAGATCAAGATAGTCCTCATGTTATTGAAGATATTGGAAACCTGTTAACAGGTAACCATGATGATGATAATGGCATTGAAAGTTCCAATATAAATATTGATGGCATTAGTGAGACTGATAATGAGTTAAGCCATGACTTTGAAATAGCTGGTAATGAGGTGAATAATGATTTTGGTGCTGACTTTTATGCTGAAGACTTCAATGCATTTTATGGTGATATGAACTTTGGATATACTAATGCAGATTCTGGTCTAGGAATAGGGGGTGGTGATACAGGGGGCAGTGAGGGGATAGGCTTTAGTGATAGTGGATTTGGTGACGGGGATATAGGGGGTTGTGGGGGCTGTGGAGGATTTTTTGGTGGGGATATTGGTGGAGGAGGAGATGCAGGGGGATCTGGGGGAGGAACTTTTGGAGGGGCATTTGATTCAGGAGGAGGATGGAGTGGAGGAGCTTTTGATACTGGAGGGGATGGAGGAGGAATTGATATTGGGGGTGGTGGGGGATGGCTTGAAGGTTTTAGTAGTATGGATATGGGAGGAGGGGATGGGGGTGGATTTGGAGGAGGAGATGGTGGATTTGGTGGGGGTGATGGAGGAGGAGGAGGAGATGGTGGTGGGTGTGGGGGTTGTGGAGGAGGATGTGGGGGTTGATAAAGGGAGTGGGTATGGAGACAGACTTGGTAGGGTGATAGAAGAGGAGGGAGAGTTAAGGATTTTATGTTGAAAAGATAAGGTAGTTAACCCATTCCTACACAAAAACTCCTTTTTATACGCCAGTCGAAGACGGGACATATTATGGGATCACCCCTGGTGTCCGGGCGTCCGGTTGTCCGGCGTGCCCACTTCTTTGTCCGGAGCATAACTCTGTCACCATAAGTCCGATTGACCTTAAACTTGGCAGTTATTTTCTTCTCATCAATACGGAGAGCAGTGCTCAATAATCATAACTCTACCTGGCCTATTTTTTTGAGTTATTGCCCTTTGTTGTTTTTCTTGAATCTTGTCCGGAGTATATCTTTAAAAGTATTATAGCTAGGATCATTAAACTTTATGGGTGAATAGATCTCACTTAGGTGGGGAGTACAGTGCACAAGAACCATAACTCTACCTGGCCTATTTTTTTAGTTATTGCCCTTTGTTGTTTTTCATACTTGAATCTTGTCCTGAGTATATCTCTAAAAATATTATAGCTAGGATCATGAAACTTCATGGGTGTATAGATCTCACCAAGGGGGAGTGCAATGCACACTAATCATAACTCTACCTGGCCTATTTTTTGAGTTATTGTCCTTTGTTGTTTTTCATACTTGAATCTTGTCCGGCGTATATCTCTAAAAATATTATAGCTAGAATCATGAAATTTCATGGATGGATAGAGCTCACAAAGTGGGAGTGCAGTGTACAAGAACCATAACTCTACCTAGCCTATTTTTTGAGTTATTGCCCTTTGTTGTTTTTCATACTTGAATCTTGTCCGGAGTATATCTCTAAAAGAATAATAGCTAGGATCATGAAACTTCACGGGTGTATAGATCTCACCAAGGGGGAGTGTAGTGCACAAGACCCATAACTCTACCTGGCCTATGCAGTGCACAATAATCATAACTCTACCTAGCCTATTTTTTGAGTTATTGCCCTTTGTTGTTTTTCATACATGAATCTTGTCCGGTGTATATCTCTAAAAATATTATAGCTAGAATCATGAAATGTCATGGATGGATAGAGCTCACAAAGTGAGAGTGCAGTGTACAAGAACCATAACTCTACCTAGCCTATTTTTTGAGTTATTGCCCTTTGTTGTTTTTCATACTTGAATCTTGTCCGGAGCATATCTCTAAAAGTATTAAAGCAAGGATCATGAAACTTCAGGGGTGTATAGATCTCACCAAGGGGGAGTGTAGTGCACAAGAACCATAACTCTACCTGGCCTATTTTTTGAGTTATTGCCCTTTGTTGTTTTTCATACTTGAATCTTGTCCGGAGTATATCTCTAAAAGTATAATAGCTAGAATCATGAAATTTCATGGATGGATAGAGCTCACCAAGTGGGAGTGCAGTGTACAAGAACCATAACTCTACCTAGCCTATTTTTTGAGTTATTGCCCTTTGTTGTTTTTCATACTTGAATCTTGTCCGGAGTATATCTCTTAAAGTATAATAGCTAGAATCATGAAACTTCATTGATGGATAGAGCTCACCAAGTGGGAGTGCAGTGTACAAGAACCATAACTCTACCTAGTGTATATTTTGAGTTATTGTCCTTTGTTGTTTTTCATACTTTGACAAAAAATATTCATTCAAAATAACCTCAGTTCTATTCAAACCCCCAGTTAATATTAAGCAGTGTGATGGGCGTATTTTGTGACAATTTGGCACCTTGTTATGCCTGTCAAGAAAAAAGCTTTGCAAGAAAAATATCAAGCAAGTTCTTAACAATCCACAATGTTTTCTATTCAAAATACCAAAAAGTTTAAATTTCTATCAACTTCAAATTGTCGTTTGCAGTTTCTTTCCGTTTGGACCAGTCTAAAATTTTGGTGTCTGGATATGAGTTAATTATTTACAATATATCTTTAATAGGCAAGTTTCATTATTATGTATCCTATTTATTAGTTGAGACGGTTGTTAGTTTGAGAAAAGCATTACACTTGTATTTTCAAATATAGATTTTGACCAGGTGATAGTGGGAGTTGAAATATAGTCGTATAAAAGAATATTTTTGATCCCATTGCCACAGAATCCTGTTTTTCTACGCCCCTCAACAAAAAAGCTTGGGAAAACATTGTGGAAAAGGAAGAAATTAAGTTTAGGAAGCATTATCTTCATTTCCCAAAATGTTTTCAACCAAGTATGACAAAGATTTTTAAAATTTCATCAACTTGAAATTTCCTTCAATCTAAACCAGTCTAAAACTTTGTTCTGTGGTAATAGGTCATATCCATTAAGTCTCATGATTTTTTCAGTATTTTAGTAGAGGTCAATAGAAGGCTAAATGTGAAACCTATCTTCTCCTTCACTAGCAGGCTGAATTAAACCAAAGTTTACAGATAAGATCTGTAGGTCATCCTTTTTCCAAAATATTTCAAAGAATTAAATTCCACAAAGAATTTTTGTCAATAAGTAGGTCACAAGGTCAAATCTTAGAAAACCTGTTTTAGCTAGCAGAGCGTCAGCTTTGAAAGCTTAGGTTAACAGACAAAATGTTGAGGTGATCTCAAAGTTCAACGCATGCAAACTGTCACTGGAGGTTTAACCCATTCCCACACAGTGACGCTTTTAAACGCCTCCCAATACAAAAGCTTTGGAAAACATTGTGGAAAATGAGGAAATTGCTTGTTACAAGCAATTTCTTCATTTTCCACAATTTTTTCTGAACCAAAGGACAAAAATGTTACAGATTTCATCAACTTAAAATAGTCGTCTGCAACTTCTTTGAATTTTGAACTGTCTAAGATTTTCTCTTATGGGAATGGGTTAACCACTAAATCCTTTAAATACCTACGCCATAAAAAGTAGTTGTTATACTTTTAAGGAATATTTATCTCTCTAGGTAATAAACTAAGTGGAAAATAAAGAAATTGCATGTAACAAGCAATTTATTCATTTCCACATTGTTTTCCACAACTATTTTCTTAAAGGGCGTAAAAAGGAGGGATTGTGTGGGAATGGCTTAACTCCATTGCTACTTTAACCTCGTTTCTTTATCATGATATTGTTTGACAAAGAATACTACTGAATAAAAAAATGCTTTGCTAGCTTACAGTCCTTTTCAGTACTTTGATTTGTGCTTTAGAGATCACACATTTTATACAGATATTGTCAAATTTTTGGAATTTATGGTCTCTATGATTGATAGGTCAAATATAAACAACATCTTCTACAGAAGACAGAGGTCACAATTTTTGTTGAATCATTTCATAATTTATTCAGAATGATTTTATGATGTGGTAATAAAAACTAAAAGAATGGTCACCCTTTGTCGAAAAGTAGGTCATTAGGTCTTAGGAAAAAAGAACTTAATTATGCTCTGGAGGTTTCAAATTTAGGCAAGTCTTTTTCAAATTTGTTCAGAGCATTTATCTTTATTATGTCTAGGTCAAGTTATAGAATTGGTAATCACTAGGTCGAGTCTTAGAACAAAAGTCCTACTGGCTTTAAGATCTCAGCCCACGAAACAGACATCCAATTTATAATGGAATTCACTGTGCATTTCAGAGATGAAGATTGTTGATTTAAGATTTTCTTTATTTTCATTGGACCAAATTTTCTCAAAGATTTTAGTATGAAAATGTATTCAATAAATATTTAAATCTTTCCTGTTTAATCCCTGGATTGTACATCCCTGTAGTTTTGTACTAAAAGAAAACATTGTGGAAAAAGAAGAAATTGCTTGTAAAAAGCAATTTATTCTTTTTCCCACAATATTTTCTACCCTACTACATGATAACTTTTCAAATAAAATCAACTTTAAATTGTCATCTGCAAAACCTTTTAATTTGGACAGGTCTAAAATTTTGAGAAACAGGAAAGGGTTTACCAAGGGCCATTCTACTAGTTGAATAACAAGAGCTTATCGACGCATGTATCCCTGTTGAAGCTTGTCAGTGAAAAACTCTGTAAGCTATTTTCCAAATTCAAGAGAAATCAGTTCAAAAACAACTTGAGGGATCAAAATAAGTTTTCTCCTGCAAAACATGGAGATTCATTGTGGCATATTACAGACTATTCCAGTTGAACATGTAGAAGTTGTGGACAGACAGACCGGACAACCAGGACCAAAACATGATACAATCCGTTTGGTGTATAAAGAAGAAATATGGACAGTGTAATAGAATTGTTAAACCATATATGGTATATCAAAGCCTTAGGCTTTGATAAAAAAGGTTCCTTTTGAAGATTTTGGTTATACCTTCCGCCAAGGGGTTGACTCAGTGCTATATGGACTACATTTAGTCATATAACTCCCTGTATCACATCCCATTAACTCCCCTAAAACCGTCACATTACTGTCCCCTTCGAGAAGACTTGTCCCCAGTCTTGGCCTGGTAGATCCACATGTTGAGCAACTCCAGTCTATCTATCTATCTATCTATATATACTGCCCAACTCCCCTTTCGGGTATTACTGGCAGGTAATGGAAGTTGTCTGGAAGTTGTCTTAACCAATTACCACATGATAGAATTTTAGACTGATCAAAGTTAAAAGAAGTTGCAGATGACAATTCAAAGATTATAGAATTTTGGATTTTTCAACTTTCTGGGTAGAAAACATTGTGGGAAATGAAGAAATTTCTTCATTTTCCACAATGTTTTCTACAGCTTTTTACAGTGATTTATAGTGTTGTATGATTGATGGACAGACTGTACATAATAAGCATTCATAATAGATTATAGATACATTGTTCAAAATTGAAGCAAAACTGAAAGAGGAGTTTGTGACACAAAATTGGTAGTATAATTAGCTGTATATGTCTACAAAAGCATAAATAATGTCTAAGTTCAAGGGGAGATAATTCTTGGAACAGGGGGAATTAAGACTTCAAAATTTCGTCTTGCAAAACTACAAGATGTGGTTAGTGTTTGTATAAAGTTTAATGGTATCAAAGCAAAACTGAAGGAGGAGTTAGCGACATAAAATTAGTATAGCTTGAAATTATTGACAAGACTTGACCTTTATGCATTGAAAAAATTAACTATGAATAAATTTGATTTCGATGAAAGTCGTGCGTTTACCAGTTTTGTCCATAATCAGAGAAATTCACTGTGCATTTTAAAAATATCAACCTAATTTCTCAACAGATAAGTAGACGAGTGGTATAGGATGCAAAGGCCTGAAACAGTCAACATGGTTCAATACAGCCAAGAAACCATAATTGATTGATCTTTTTTCAATGTTGTTTCTTACTTCTTCTTCTTTTTTTAATCAAATGCATGTTAGAGAAAGTGCATCTGCACGATTCCACATTACAGTGATAAGATGTATCTGTCAGCAGATAAACAGTTACAATAGTATCATCCAGTGACCATTGTCATGTCTTCCAATAACAGCTGAAGCAAAATTGGAGAATAACGGTACTGTTTGTTTGTTTGAATAGGGTTTTACGCCGCTTTCAACAATCTTTAAGTTATATCGCGGCGGCTGGAGCACCTTACAATGGAATCCTGGTATTTCTCACACCAGTACTACCATAACATCCTTTCCTAGCCTCCAGCGGCTATCCCACATAGGTCTAATATTATTAACTCATTGGTGAGAGACAAATAGTCGGAAAGGCTGAGTGCCACCGTTGGGGATCGAACTAATGGTACTGTATTTAGAATACAGTGCTAATAAGCCTGTTATGAAGTAACATGATTAAAAGGTAGACAAATGAATTCGAAAATAAAAGGAAAAGATGGCTTTTCGCCTCAAACTCCCGGCTTTAGGTGCAGTGGGACTATGCTCTATCACATTTGTTGCCATTTAGGTACATGAATTCGTGCATTCTACAAATATTTAAATGTTATTTTTGAGTAGTGGAATAAAACCAAAATAAAACCGAAATACCAAAGACAATAAGTCAAGCGTTTATTTATGCAAATAGAGGCCCGTCAGGTCAATAAAATCTTACTATAGTATTTTGTACACGGACAGACAGGCTGGTTCCAGTATACCCTGAAAACTTTCGTTTTGCTGGGGTATAAAAATACTCAAGGAAAACATTGTGAGAAAAAGAGAAACTACATGTTAAAAGCAATTTATTCTTTTCTCAAAGTGTTTTCAACCCTATATGACACTTATTTTCCCATTAAAAAACAGGAATTCTTTAGAAAGGGGTAAAGGGTTAAAATCTTGACCTTGATGAAATGACCTTCCCCAGTTGCGCCTTGTTGAGACCTATCTACATACCAAATATTAGCATTGTAACTTAATCAGGGTTGAAGTAATAGGAAAATTTTTAGTTTGCAGGTTAAGTTTTGCAGACAGACAGACAGACGGATGGACAGACAACACCAGTAAAACAATATACCCCCGATCTTATCAATGCTAGGGCATAAAAATAAAATTGATGTCCTGACTTCTTTACTGACTGTTTTTAAGGTTTTCACATATGTTATCCAGGTCTGAAGATTTACAAGTATTGCATGGTTTAACCATTCAAAATATTGGAAATTTTCAGGATCTTTAGCCCTATTATTAACCCTTGTTATGCTGAACCCGGAATATTCCGGTTTTTACAGGAGGTGTAGACTAAGATCAGACTGCACTTATGTGCAGGCTGATCTTAGTCTACACCTCCTGCTTGTACTTTTTATGCCAGAGTTGTTTATGAAGTTGATTTCTAAAAGAAATATTGATATTTGAACAATAAGTTCTATCAGTGCTTTCAGAACTTTGATTTTACAGCAATTCAGTGAGGTAATTTATACAGCATGACAAGGGTTAAATGACATCTCCTCCCAATCCCGTTGGCCAATTTCAACCAAATTAAAATCCATTGAAAAATCTGGTTGTCATTATCTGGTTGAAATTTAAAAAAAATCTTCAATCTTTGAAAATCTACTTCTTCTGACGAAGAAAGCCTAGAGCTTTGATATTTTGCATGAAACACCAGTAAATTGACCTTCAAAATAGCTAAAATAATTACCCTCAGGTCCCCAGCCCCAGGGAGGATGGGTCTACATAGAAACAAAGAAGGATTTTAAACCAACACCTCCTCCCAAACAATAGGGCCAATTTCAACCAAATTTGGCAGAAATGTTACTTAGGTGGTCCCCTTCAAAATAGATAAAATAATTGAAACCATTTGAAAACTCAAGTATCACAATTCTGGCCTTAATATTTTATTTGACTATTGGAAGAAAAAGTGCCTTCATCTCTGATTAGAATACCAGGGCCAATTGCCCTCATGTCTTGAAAATCTTCTCAGAAACAGCTGGGTGGATTTCAACCAAATTGTACAGGAATGATCCTTCCATACTCCTTTATTAGATTTGTTTAATGAATTTTGATCAGTGAAATAACACAGTTTTAATTCAATTTAGAGGGCTATTTTCCACATGATATATTTAAAAAAAATAGGGAGCAGTAATTTTTCTAAGGGAATTTGAAAGAGGAAAACTGCAAAACATTTTTTTTTCATCAAAAGATTTTGCTTCAATTGATGTTGATAAACCCATCCAATGCTTACAAGCAGATAAAATGTTTAGCTCTATTAGCTGAATAGCAGTGGCCTGCTCCCTTTCTCTTTGTCCATTCAAGCAAGCAAGCTAAATGTGACCCATCAAGCAGGATCTTCCTGGATACAGAATTTCTAATAAAACATGAAATCAATATACATTGACTTTGCGAGGACTTTCTACCTTTCTGTTGAGTTTCATTTGAAACTAGATAGATTTTCAGGTCTCAATACGTAATAGAGTAGTTTGTAGTAAGAATAAAAAAGGAAGACAGTTCTTCTCAGACAAGAAAAACTGTTTGGGGAGAAAAATGAAAATACAAAGGACTTGCTTATATTCTCTCTTTTGATTAATTTTATTGTTATACTTCTATACACTTTTATTCAGTAGACAACACTTCTTTCTACAAACCTTAACCCATTACCAAACAACAGAATTTTATACTTGTCTCACTTCAAAGAAAAATGCTAACAGCAATTTCAGCTGATATAATTTCAATTTCTACATTTCTGAGTAGAAAATACTGTGGAAATGGCTTGAAACATGATGTTTTAAAATTCTACATCGTTTTCATGAATGTTTTCTTGAGGGGTGTTAAGAAGCTTGAAAAACAATTGGGAAAACATTTTTTTAAAATGAAGAAATTGCTTGTAACAAGCAATTTCTTCATTTTAGACAATGTTTGCTATCCAGAGAGGTGAAAAAATTTAAAATTTCCTAACCTTTAAAATCATCATCTGCAACTCCTTTCAATTTGGACCAGTCTAAAATTTTGTCGGCTGGTAATGGGTAATGACAGTTAAAAGTGTTACTATCGTTTATTTTTCTTTTTAAGGTTTCGAAGTTTATAAAAAATCTGCACACCATCATCCTTTCAAAAGCAGAGTAGACATAAAAAATGTATTAGCTTAAGGATCATATTACGACCATAGAAAATATCAAACATCCAGCAACAATATACCGGTACACTCCACAAAAATACATAGAAAAGGAATCTTATAAACTTCTATCAAATACAGCTACAGAAATCATATTGACTTGTATTTACAGCCACAAGTGGCATGCTTTAGTCATTTGTTGTATAACACATTCACATATGACAACAAGGTGCCAAATTGTCACAAGATACGCCCGTCACACTGCTAAATATTAACTGGGGGTTTAAATAGAACTGAGGTTATTTTGAATGAATATTTTTTGTCAAACACAGTATGAAAAACAACAAAGGGCAATAACTCAAAAAATAGGCTAGGTAGAGTTATGGTTCTTGTACACTGCACTCCCACTTGGTGAGCTCTACCCATCCATGAAGTTTCATGATCCTAGCTATAATACTTTTAGAGATATACTCCGGACAAGATTCAAGTGTGAAAAAAACAAAGGGCAATAACTCAAAAAATAGGCAAGGTATAGTTATGGTTCTTGTACACTGCACTCCCCCTTGATGAGCTCTATCCATCCATGAAATTTCATGATTCTAGCTATTATAGTTTTAGAGATATACTCCGGACATGATTCAAGTATAAAAAACAACAAAGGGCAACAACTCAAAAAATAGACCAGGTAGCGTTATGGTTCTTGTGCACTGAACTCCCCCTTGGCAAGATCTATACACCCATGAAGTTTCATGTTCCTTGCTATAATACTTTTAGAGATATACTCCGGACAAGATTCAAGTATGAAAAACAACAAAGGGCAATAACTCAAAAAATAGGCCAGGTAGAGTTATGGTTCTTGTACACTGCACTCCCACTTGGTGAGCTCTATCCATCCATGAAATTTCATGATTCTAGCTATTATACTTTTAGAGATATACTCCGGACATGATTCAACTATGAAAAACAACAAGGGGCAACAACTCAAAAATAGGCCAGGTAGAGTTATGGTTCTTGTACACTGCACTCCCCCTTGGCGAGATCTATACACCCATGAAGTTTCATGATCCTAGCTATAATACTTTTAGAAATATACTCCGGACAAGATTCAAGTATGAAAAACAACAAAGGGCAATAACTCAAAAAATAGGCCAGGTAGAGTTATGGTTCTTGTACACTGCACTTCTTAAAGGTGAGCTCTATCCACCCATGAAATTTCATGATTCTAGCTATTATACTTTTAGAGATATACTCCGGACAAGATTCAAGTATGAAAAACAACAAAGGGCAACAACTCAATAAATAGGCCAGGTAGAGTTATAGCTCTTGTGCACTGCACTCCCCCTTGGTGAGATCTATACACCCATGAAGTTTCATGATCCAAGCTATAATACTTTTAGAGATATACTCTGGACAAGATTCAAGTATGAAAAACAACAAAGGGCAATAACTCAAAAAATAGGGAAGGTAGAGTTAAAGTTCCTGTGCACTGCACTCCCCCTTGGTAAGATCTATACACCCATGAAGTTTCATGATCCTAGCTATAATACTTTTAGAGATATACTCCGGACAAGATTCAAGTATGAAAAACAACAAAGGGCAATAACTCAAACAAGAGGGCCAGAATGGCCCTAAAATCGCTCACCTGACTAATGTAAGATGATTCAAAATTGAAATTGGCCCAATGGTTACTGAGGAGAAGATGTTTAAAGATTTCAAAGTCAAAAACTGCCCTACCCTTCCAAGCCCTTATTTGGTCATCAATCAAAATTCTAGAACAACTTTTGAAAAGGGTCACTCAAGGAACATTCATACCAAATTTGGTTGAAATTGGCCCAATAGTTACTGAGGAGAAGATGTTTAAAGATTTCAAAGTCAAAAAAGTGCCTGACCCTGCCACGCCCATATTTGGGCATAAATCAAAATTCCAGGAACATCTTTTGAAAAGGGTCACCAAAGGAACATTCATGCAAAGTTTGGTTGAAATTGACCCAACTGTTACTGAGGATAAGATGTTTAAAGATTTCAAAGTTAAAAAAACTGCCACGCCCATATTTGGGCATAAATCAAAATTCTGCGAACAACTCTTGAAAAGGGTCACCCAAGGAACATTCATACCAAATTTGGTTGTAATTGGCCCAATAGTTACTGAGGAGAAGATGTTTAAAGATTTCAAAGTCAAAAACTGCCACGCCCATATTTGGGCGTGAAACGAAATTCTGCCAAACAACTTTTGAAAAGGGTCACCCAAGGAACATTCATACCAAGTTTGGTTGAAATTGGCCCAATGGTTCCTGAGGTGTAGATGTTTAAAGATTTCAAAGTCAAAATCTGCCACGCCCGGCCACGCCCATATTTGGGCATAAATCAAAATTCTGCGAACAACTTTTAAAAAGGGTCACTCGAGGAACATTCATACCAAATTTGGTTGAAATTGGCCCAATAGTTACTGAGGAGAAGATGTTTAAAGATTTCAAAGTCAAAAAAGTGCCTGACCCTGCCACGCCCATATTTGGGCATAAATCAAAATTCCAGGAACAACTTTTGAAAAGGGTCACCAAAGGAACATTCATGCAAAGTTTGGTTGAAATTGACCCAACTGTTACTGAGGATAAGATGTTTAAAGATTTCAAAGTTAAAAAACTGCCACGCCCATATTTGGGCATAAATCAAAATTCCATGAACAACTTTTGAAAAGGGTCACCCAAGGAACATTCATGCCAAGTTTGGTTGAAATTGGCCCAATGGTTACTGAGGAGAAGATGTTTAAAGATTTCTAAGTCAAAAACTGCCACGCCCTGCCACGCCCATATTTGGGCGTAAATCAAAATTCCACGAACAACTTTTGAAAAGGGTCACCAAAGGAACATTCATGCCAAATTTGGTTGAAATTGGCCCAATGGTTACTGAGGAGAAGATGTTTAAAGATTCCTAAGTCAAAAACTACCATGCCCTGCCACGCCCATATTTGGGCATAAATCAAAAATCCGCGAACAACTTTTGAAAAGGGTGACCCAAGGAACATTCATACCAAATTTGGTTGAAATTGGCCCAATGGTTACTGAGGAGAAGATGTTTAAAGATTTCTAAGTTAAAAACTGCCACGCCCTGCCACGCCCATATTTGGGGGTCAATCAAAAATCCGCAAACAACTTTTGAGAAGGGTCACCCAAGGAACATTCCTACCAAGTTTGGTTGAATTCCGCCCAGTGGTTACTGAGGAGAAGATGTTTAAAGAATTGTTGACGACTTCCGACGCACGACGGACAAAAGGTGATACCAAAAGCTCACCTTGAGCACGTTGTGCTCAGGTGAGCTAAAAATAGGCCAGGTAGAGTTATGGTTATTGAGCACTGCACTCCGTATTGATGAGAAGAATATAACTGCCAAGTTTAAAGTCAATCGGACTTACGGTGACAGAGTTATGCTCCGGACAAAGAAGTGGACACCGCCGGACAACCGGACGCCCGGACGACCGGACGCCCGGACACCACGGGTGATCCCATAATACGTCCCGTCTTCGACGGGCGTATAAAAATGAGTCTGGTCCAAGTTGAAAGAAGTCAAAGATGACAATTTTTAGTCGATCGAATTTTAAATATCTTTGTCCATTTTGGTAAAAAAACAGTGGATAATGAAGAAATTGCTTGTTGCATTGCAAGCAATGTCTTCATTTTCACAATATTTTCCAAAGCTTTTCCTCAAGGATTTCCTCAAAAAGCGGAATGGTGTGTGAATGAGTTAAAAGAGATACAAGGAAATAGATAGAATATTTATATATGAAATTATACGGAAATACAAACTAGGGTAGATGAACAAGTTTTATAGAGTGATCAAAAGGTAACTCAGTATAACATGTACATCTATATATAGTTATTGCACAATAAAAGATCTCCATCTCTGCAATGACAATACCATTTTGTACACATCAGATCTCTATTTATCTGAACATAAACAGGCTATTGTTTCAAACCAAAGGTTTTAAACAAGTTTCATGTATAACCATAGAATCCAACAATTTAACAACCCCTTAAAAGAAAGGATATTTAACCCTTTTTTTTTTTATTTTAAATTGGTCCAAATTAAAAGAGGTCGTAGACGATAATGAAAATTGGAAGCAATTTGAAATGAAACTGTCCTATGTGTTAGAAAGTACAAGCAATTCCTTCTTTTCCCACAATGGTTTCTCAAGAATAAAATACAGTGATGTAAAATCCAGAGTTTGTACTTGGAAAGAGTTAAGACACTAAGGAAGAAATGTTCTGTACATAGCAATTTCTTCTCAGTAATCAATGTTCATTCTTCTTCAAAGTTTTTCCTATCTATGATGAGTTGTTTTGGAATGTCATCAATTTTTATTCAAATTGTCCAACGTTTTTCTTTTCTGCCAAGTTGCCATCTTATTAAAGGCTATAACGATAAATTAACCCTTCCTGGTTAACCCCTGGTTTTTACGTCCCTGTAATTTTATAATTGAGAAAAATTTGTGGAAAAAGAAGAAATTGCTTTTAATATTTTCTACCCTAATACATGATTATTATTTCAATAAAATCCACTTCAAATTTTCGTCTGCAAAACCTTTGATTTTAACAGGTCTAAAATTTTGCAAAATGGGAAAGGGTTTATATAAAATTCTACAATAGTACCCATTACCATACAAACATGTAGTGACCATTGGAAAAAAATAGCTAAGGAAATCATTAGACTAGGTATGTGTCTCCAAATACCCCTACTTAAATGCTTGTCACATGACCTTCAGTTGTGACCTTGAACTTGGGCATATCCAACAGAACTTAACTCATAAAACCAATACAAATCCAGGGGGACAACTAAGTCAAGCTATTTTTTAAAAATCCATCAAATAATGTAGAAGTTATGTTTAAGAAAAGAATTGGACACAAACACACATAGCTGCTACAACATAGTGGGGGAATAGAAGGGAGAAATAGCTTGCTACAAGCTTATTTCACATTATTTATACTCTTAGTATCTGTACTAGACTGATGTTCTATTGTGGGTTAAACACTAATGCACTTACAATAATTTTGCAATGAAACCTCATTTTAAACCAAGTTACAAACAGATCACTAAGTTGTTCAAGTGCTATAAGGTAATGAGTGCCTGACACTGTATTCAGTTGATGGGTTTGTTTGTTTGTTTGAATGGGGTTTTACGCCACTTTCAACAATCTTTCAGTTATATCGCGGCGGCTGGAGCATCTAACAATGGATTCCTGGTATTTCTCACACCAGTACGCCATCACATCCTTTCCTAGCCTCCAGCTGGTATCCAACATAGGTCTACGATTATCGAACCATTGGTGAGAGACAAATAGTCACAAAGCATGAGTGCCGCCCTCGGGGATCAAACCCGGGACCCCTAGATTGACAGTCCGACACGCTACCTACTGCGCTATGACAGCGGCATTCAGTTGATAGGTGTGGCATAGGTTGACTTAGATATCAAACCATTTTATTTGGAAAAATTTATTGTAATGACATGTTATCAAACATATCATTAGCTGGCTACCTAAATGTCTAGCTATTGCTCAAATAAGCTGTATTTATGACATTTAAGTCTCCAAACCAACAAAATACTTCACATAATTGTCTAATAATGTCAGGGTTCAAAGTTTGTTTTTGGTCTGCAGGTATAATTTGATTAGTCAATCAATTTTCTAATTTTAAGCTGCAATCTAAGTTTAAGTATTTCCCACCATGTTTTTCTCTTTTTTTTTTTCTTAAGGGTGTAAAAAGAGGAATTGTGTTGGTATGGTTATAATATTGTTGAATATCTTTAGCCCATTAAGCCTCGGTGGCATGTTTATACACAGAATGGTAGGCGTTTCTCAGTAAAGCATATGGAAAACATGACTCCAACAAATCCATGGTAAGGAACGGTGACTCTTGGACTATCTGAAAGGAATTGAATATTATGGATGTACTTTTTGAAATAGTGCTATGATGAATTATAAAGGAGTTTACAATTTGTTTCAATGGGGTTTAATGCCTCTTTCAACAGTTTTTCAGTCACATCGTGGCTGGAGTACATAACAATGGATTCCTGGTATATCCTTGTATATCTCACACCAATACTACCATTATATCCTTTCCCAGCCTCCAGCTGCCATCCCACTTAAGTTTACGATTATCCACACATTGGTTAGAAACAAATGTTAGAAAGGATATGTGCCGCCACCAGGGATCGAATCTATGACATCCCGTAATTGAAGAATGCGAGTCTGACTGTGCTATGACAGCTGCATGAGAGTTTACAAGGAAAAATGCATTTTTATATGGTGCTAGAGGCAACTAGAGACAAAGACTGACTACAGATGATGCATTATGCAAGTCATAAACCTAGCTGTATAGCTAGAGGTGCCTGAGGGCCTGTATCCCTCCTCTGGCCTGTATTCACTGATTTGCCGTTTAAGCAAGCAGTCTCACACTTTAACAAGAATTGAAAACATTGATTGAAAAGGATAAATAAAAACAATTTTCATCTAATCAAAGTTTATTCAAGGGGTCTAACTCAAAGAACATTCAGCTAGAATTGGGTTGAAATAAACTTGATAGCTTCTGGGAAAAAAGTTTTCTTGCTATACCCCATGCATATAGGGCAATCGGCCTCCAAATAAAAACCATGTTTATCATCCCATCTAAATTCTACCAAACAAAATGATAAAGTCATCTAAAGTAAATTTCAGTGAATTTTGATAATCCAGCCTACAGTTTGAAATGAGTAGTCACTTTCAAAGTTTTCACCATATACCATATCATATAGAAATTAGCCTTGTTTTTAAATGTTTTTTACCTAATTCCCAAACAATCTGTCCTTTTTATGCCCCTCAAGAAAATCTGTGGAAATCATAGTGGATAATGAAGAAATTACTTGTATCAAGCAATTTCTTCATTATCCACAATGTTTTCTATCCAAATGAAATTAAAATTCAACAACTTCAAATTATCTTCTGCAGCTTCTCTCAATCTGGACCAATTGGTTAAATTTGAAGGAATCTGACAAGGCTGAATTCCAGCCAGTTGTTTCTGATGATAAGATTTTTAAAGAAAAACTTATTGAAAGACGAATGAATGCATGATGACAAGGTCACACGAGGGACACAATATCAAGACATTAACCCACTGGCCTTCAGCTTGTGCAGCTAAAGAGGGGGAAATTCCACTTATGACCAGTCTAAAATGTTGATGTCTGATAACGGGTTAAGAAAATATTGTGGAAAGTGAAGAAATTGGTTGTAATAAGCAATTTCTTCATTATAAACAATGTTTTCCAACCAAAAAGTAAAAAAAATCTAAAAATACATGGACCTAATTTTGTTGCTTTCAACATCTTTGAATTGGTTCAGTCCAAAATTTTGTCCTTTGGTACTGAGTTAACATATGGGCTATTTACCTTATCTAACAGCAAATAGACTGATTCTCTGTTCTTAACTGCTTCTTTCTCACTTTCCTGTCCCAGTCTAAGAAGACTTGAAGACGCAAGCTGTAAAATATATACAATAGGGATACATTTGATCTGCATTGCTTTCACATTGCTCATCAATATTGGCCCTTTCATAGAAAATATTGCTTTTATGACATACTAATGTAAAAACAATTAGGAAAATATTGTTCAAAATGAAGAAACTGCTTGAACCAAGCAATTTCTTCATTTCACACAATCTTTTCATACCTAAAATTGAATGAAAATCTAATATTTATTGAAATTTTGAATAGTCGTCTGCAACTCCTTTCAATTTAGAGCAGTCTTAATTGTTGTGTCTAGTACTGGGTTAAAGTGTAATCCTGGTATTCTTTTAAACTCTTCCTTCACAACAAAGTTTTAGAATGATCCAAATTGAATACAAGCAATTTCTTCATTTTTCACAATGTTTTCCACACATTTCCTCTTTAGACACGTAAAAAGATGGGATTGCGTGGGAATTGGTTTGAAAACAAGGACTTCAAATACAAGTTTCAAGAAGATGTAAGGGAGGATCAGCTCAACAAGAGTACATTTTGTTACTATATTTTCATGATACTTTTACATTTAAGATTATCATGGTTGGTAGTTGTATGATCATATTTATCACTAGAAAGTCATGTCAAGACCCCCCAAATATTTGACCTTGAACTGGCTGTTCACCTTGGAGCATCTACTCATGATAGTTATCGCAATAAAATTCATCCATAAATGTAGGAGATATACTCTGGACCAATTTGAACATTTGTCTTAGTGCCGTAAACTTCATCTTGAAGCCATCTGAAAATTGGTTTCAAGTGGCACATATACTCATGATGAGAAACAAGTGTCCAAAATTGAAATCCATTCACAAATGTAGGAGATATGCTCTAGACAAGTTGACCTTGAGCTTCAACCTTGGAGCTATCCAAAACGCACATCTAGTCATGATTGGGAAAAATTGTACTTGTCAAAGTGACAACTTTGTCTTGATCACCTCAAGCAGCTGGAAATAGCATTTTGTTTTCTGATTGGTTGAAAAGTCGTAAATTTGTTTAACATCTCTTACATTTAAAAAGAGGCCCTTGATGGACCAAAATCGCTCACCTGAGTCACCGGCTACTGAAGTACCTTCTGGTATAAAAAGATAAAACTGGGGTCATATAATTGTAACAGGAAGATTTGAAAGATTTCTCTCTAGATTTATTTGTACAAGGAACCATTCGGTTATGCTGTACAAATATGTACGCCTTTGACCTGATACATTGAGGGCAAAGTTTCCCTATTTTGGCCCTTTGCAAAAGGAATACATGTATAGAATGAGAAAGCCTTAGTGCTAAACATTCAAAAGATATGTCCTGCAATTTGTACGTATGGGGGTTTAACCTACCTTTGAACAATTTTGCTGTTACATCAAAGCAAAGTTCACCAATCTACAAATTGATATTTCGTTTCTTCTATCAAAAACGGATATTCTGATATTGGGTGAAAAAAAAAATTACACCTCCATGAACAAAATTTTGAACACATAGCCATTTTGTATACTTCCGCACAAAATAATTCCTAACAAAAAGTATCAACATTTGTAATGTTTTTGCTTTTTTTGCTTGATGCTATTAAAATATAAGAAATGAAGATAATATTTTCTGCTTTCATGGACATATGAACCGAAAAACCTAATCACACTTATGTATGAATCTGCATCGCGTATTCATACAGTGAGATTAGTTTTTCAGGTTCATACCTCCATTAAATACCTTCATTTCTTAACCCATTCCCAAACAATGAAATTTTAGACTGGTCCAAATTCAAAGAAGTTGCAGACAATAATTTAATTTGATTGAATTTTTGAAATTTTTGTCTGTTGGAGTAGGAAACATTGTGGATAATAAAGAAATTGCTTGTAACAAGCAATTTCTTCAATATCCACAATGTTTTCCAAAGATTTTATATAGAGGGGCGTTTAAAAGCGTCATTGTGTGGGAATGAGTTAATTATGCTTCCCTGGTATCACTAGTACTACACTGGACCTCAGAAGAGTCTTACCAAGAGACAAGCCCATGTGAGCAGTAGCATGGCCTAGATCTGAACCCTGACCTTGTAGTTCTCTTAAATATGACTTCCCTAACTAGTGAACTAGGCTGTCCTATTAGAAGGTTTAGAGAGCAAATTGATTATAGAATATATTACATACTGCAAGGAATTCTTGCAACCTCTGCTCTGTGTCTCCAGGACCGTGGATAGAAAACAGGGCACCTGCTAACTGATTAATAGCTTTTGCAAGGCAGTGGGTGTTGTTGACATTACCTTTAATGTAAACAGAAGATAGATTAGCACTAGAAAAATGTTCATGAAATTAGAAATAAATGGATTTGTAACTGCCAAATTGTATGAATATAAACTTGACAAAGAATCTTGATCCTGTCAGACGGCATTGATCTAGTCATTAGCTGAAATGTATCTATGAACATGGCCTAGGTTATACATGCAAAGATATCTCAGTGAAATCCTGACAGAAATTTTAATTTCAGGATCAACATTTGATTTCATGATAAAATATAATTTAAAACTGAAAATTGCATGTAGACTGTGTCTCAATTACTTTTTTATCGAAGCTTTTTTGGCGCTTAGTTTGCTCCCCCGGTACACAGTCACAATTACAAACCTTACTTAAATTGCCTTCATAACCCATTCCCATTCAGAAACACTTTTAGACGCCCCCCCCCCCAAGACAAAAAGCTTGAGAAAACATTGTGGAAAATGAAGAAATTCCTTGTGACAAGCAATTTCTTCATTTTCCACAATGTTTTCTATCTAGAAAGTTGAAAAACAAGAGGGCCGTTGGCCCTGGGGCGCTCACCTGAGATAAAGGCTCTTTTTCTTTCAACAGTCTAATTTCATGTTAAGGTTAGGATTATGAAACAAGTGGGCCACAATTACATATAAAGACTATGAACCTGGGAATCCAAAAGTCCAAATTACAAATTCCAAGGCTTTAGTGCCGATTTGAAAGAAGGAAAAAACTTTTTCCCTGGGTTATAATTTCAGAAATAAGAAAGAATTCTGTGAACTTATGCTTCATGCCAATACCCCCCCCCCCTGGGTCTGCCCCTGGGGACCCGAGTATCATGATTTTAGCTATTTTGTAAGAGGTCAATAAACTGATGCTTCATGCAAAATATCAAGGCTGTACGCCTTCTGGGTCAGGAGGAGAAGATTCTTAAAGATTATTTTGAAATTTCACTTTTGTTGCCATGGCAACCATAGTTTTTAACGGATTTCAATTCTTTAGCTATTTTTGAAGGGGACCACCTAAGCAACATTTCTGCCAAATTTGGTTCAAATCAGCCCAATGGTTTGAGAGGAGATGTCATTTAAAAAATCGTTCTTTATTTCTATATTAACGCCACCCCCCTTGGGCTCCGCCCCTGGGGACCCGAGGATCGTGATTTTAGCCATTTTGAAAAAGGTCAATATACTGATGCTTCATGCAAAATATCAAGGCTCTATGCCTTCTGGGTCAGGAGGAAAAGATTTTTAAAGACTATTTTGAAATTTCACTTTTGTTGCCATGGCAACCAGAGTTTTTAACGGATTTCAATTCTTTTAGCTATTTTTGAAGGGGACCACCTAAGCAACATTTCTTCCAAATTTGGTTCAAATCGGCCCAGTGGTTTGAGACGAGATGTCATTTAAAAATTGTTCTTTATTTCTATATAAACCCCACCCCCCTGGGGCTCTGCCCCTGGGGATCCAGGGATCATGATTTTAGCTATTTTGGAAGAGGTCAATATACTGATGCTTCATGCAAAATATCAATATCTACGCCTTCTGGGTCAGGAGGAGAAGATTTTTAAAGATTATTTTGAAATTTCACTTTTGTTGCCATGGCAACCAGAGTTTAACAGATTTCAATTCGTTTAGCTATTTTTGAAGGGGACCACCTAAGGAACATTTCTGCCAAATTTGGTTCAGATTGGCCCAGTGGTTTAGGAGGAGATGTCGTTTAAAGAAATTGTTGACCGACAACGCACGCCGGACGGACGTTGGACAAAAGGCGATCACAATAGCTCACTTGAGCACTTCGTGCTCAGGTGAGCTAAAAACAGGAAAGGGTTAACCAATTACCAGATGACAAAATTTTGCACTGGTCCAAATTGAAAGACGTTGCAGACACCATTTCATAGTTAATAAAGTTTAAAAATCTTTTTTCTTTTGGGGTAGAAAAGATTTTGGATGATGAAGAAATTGCTTGTGACCAGAAACTTCCTTCATTTTTCACAATGCTTTTCCAAATTTTTTTCACAAGGGGTGTCAAAAGCCTGGGTTAAAAAATATATTTATATTACATACCACCTAGTGAGGCTTTAAAGAAAGACTGGTCTTGTCTCGACAGCTTTGGTATAGAAACAGCCACAAACACCATCAATAAACATGCTATGTCATATTCATTCTCTGGGTGCTCTGAAAAATGAGTAACAAAAATAGTACAGTTTGGATCATTTCACAATCTATATGTGTTTGATTCAAACACTTTCAAGTAAGATGTTTAACCCATTACAACTCAATCCCTCCTTTTTACGACCCTCAAGAAAAAAGTTTTTGAAAACATTGTGGAAAATGAAGAAATTGCTTGTATCAAGCAATTTCTTCATTATCCACAATGTTTTCTACCCAAAATGACGAAAAAATTCAAAATTCTATCAACTTGAAATTGTCATCTGCAGCTTCTTTCAATTTGGACCAGTCTAAAATTCCACTGTGTTGGAATGGGTTAAATTGTTTGTGTTAACCTTATCCCATTACCAGACAACAAAATTTTGACTGGTCCAAATTGAAAGAAGTTGCAGACAATATTTCAAAGTTTATGAAATTATAAGTTTTTCTATTCCATTGGTAGGAAATATTGCGTAAAATGAAGAAATTGCTTGTAATTTCTCCATTTTATAAATGTTTTCCTGATTTTTTTCTTGGGGGTGTCAAAAAGTGTAATTTCTAAGATTTGGTCTGAAGACCTAGTTTTGACCCTGCATGACCCATTTTCAAGACATTTGAGTAAAAAAAGTGACCTCTAGAGTGCTTACAAGGTTTTTCCCAGATTTGACCCAGTGACCTAGTTTTAGAGCCCACATTACCCATTTTCAAACTCACCTGAGATATATTGTAGACAAACATTCTTATCATGTTACAAGACATTTTAGCCAAAAATGTGTCCCCTAAAGTGTACACAAGGTTTTTCTAAGATTTGACCTGGTGATCTAGTTTTTGACCCCACATGACCCATTTAATAATTCATGTGAGACATCATGTAGGCAAACATTCTGACCAAGTTTCAAGATAATTGAGCCAAAAATGTGACCTCAAGAATGCACACAAGGTTTTTCTGAGATTTGACCTGTAGACCGAGTTTTTGATCCCACATGACCCATTTTTCAACTCGTCTAAGATATCATATAGACATATTTTCTTACATAGTTTCAAGACATTTGAGCCAAAAATATGACCTCTAGAGTCCACACAATGTTTTGCTAAGAATTGACCTGGTGACCTAGTTTTTGACCCTCCATGACCCATTTCCAAACTCGTCCAAGATCTCATGTAAACAATTGTTCTGATGAAGTTTCAAGACATTTGAGCCAAAAATATGACCTCTAAAGTGCATACCAAGTTGAAGTTGACAACGCTTGATGCCTGACACAGCCCTATCACAATAGGGAAGGGGTGTTTCGTTAACCTACAGGCATAATTTAAAGGGGTCAGGTGAGCTAAAGAGATGAAAAGATTTTAGATTCCATCAACTTGAAATTGCTGTCTGTAGCATTCTCAATTCTAAAATTAAGAAGTTCATAAGGCAATGACCAAATTGGAGGTTTTTCAAGACCTGTGTAAACCATGGACACAAATAGACAGACAGCTAAACAAGATGATACCAAGCTTTGTTGGGTATAACAAGTGCTACACAAAGGTGCAACTCATAGCTATAGATAGTGAAAAGTCTATGGCAAAAATAGAGGGAAATTCTTGCAACAACAGCACTGCATGGAGATGTCAACGGTTGGCTGTTCAAGTGATTTATAGTAGGTAAAATTTCTAGGTCAAAAAAGCAGCAAGAGTTAGAGCTCTTGTTGGTATATATTGCTCTTTCGAACATATACATATTCCGAGATCAAAATTATTGTGTTCAGTAATACCAAAGATATTACTAAATGTCGAAGCTTTCAGATGACCTAGATGCGGATACAGATGACAACATGGCTATAGCAATAACTCAGCTTTTTTGACCCTTTCCTGTTTTTGGAAATTTTAGACCTGTCCAAATTCAAAGGTTTTGCAGACGATATTTTAAATTGGATTTAATTTGAATAATAACCATTCAATAGGGTAGAAAACATTGTGGAAAAAGAAGAAATTGCTTGTCACAAGCAATTTCTTCTTTTACCACAATGTTTTCTCAAGTATAAAATTACAGGAACGTAAAATCCCGTATTTGAACGGGAAAGGGTCATCCAAAAGACAGCCAAGCTGTATGTATTTATTATTATCTATTGATAGCATGAATCACTTTTTGGATAGTGGATAATCAGGTCAATTTTCAGGCCAATATATGCAATAATATTAGAAGTATCAGCAAGATTAACACTAGTAAATCTAAAGTCAATGACAAGCAATTTCTCCATTTTCCACAGTGTTTTTGATAGCTTTTTTCTTGAGGGGTGGTAAAGGGCAGGATTGTGTTGAAATGGGTTACTACTTTACCTACCATTTTTCTGCATCCTTAACACCTGTACAAGTATGGGATCAATTCTACAGGACCTTCCGGCTGTTGAGGCTAGCTCGTTGACTACCTGTAATATAGAAAGAGAGTCAAAACTATAACTTTCCTTTTGCTGTATAGTCTTACCAAATTTTTCATACCAGACCATAACCCATTACAAAAGGGTAAAACTTTAGACTTGTCCAAATTGAAAGGAGTTGCAGACAACATTTTAAAGTTTATGAAATTTCAGATTTTTTAAATGTTTTCTTAGTAGAAAAATTGTGTAAAATGACGAAACTGCTTGTTGCAAGCAATTTTTTCATTTTACACAATGTTTTTCTAACTTTTTTTCTTGAGAGGTGTCAAAAAGCGTCATTGTGTTGAAATGGGTTAAACTATTTTGCAAAAGGATTGGATGAGAAGGCTGTAGTTATATTTAAGTCATCAAACCAAAAGAAATACCTGACATAAATGTTCGTAAATGTTGGAGTTCAAAGTTCACTTGCGGGTTTATATTAATGATATCATTAGTCAATTGATTCTTTGATTACCAGCCTCGATCTGCAAATTATAGACCACAAAATACTAGTACGATACCATTTAAAGATGCCATAATGAACATGAATTCAAAATATTTTACAATGGGAAATCTGATTGGAAGAAATGATAGGCTCAAAGTAATTTCACTTTTACACTTTTCATTTTGCTTAAGAACTATTTCTACAATTAGATACCTGCCATAGAAATTTACTTTTTTTTTCAATTTTTCTTAGATTAATTTGTTTGTTTGAATGGGGTTTTACGCCGCTTTTAACAATCTTTCAGTTATATAGCGGCGGCTGGAGCACCTAACAATGGAATCCTGGTATTCTCACACCAGTACTACCATTACATCCTTTCCTAGCCTCCAGCTGCTATCCCACATAGGTCTACAATTATCGACCCATTGGTGAGAGACAAACAGTCGGGAAGGATGAGTGCCGCTGTCGGGGATTGAGCCTGGGACCTCTAGATTGACAGTCCGACGCTCTACCAACTGCGCCATGACGGCAGCTTAGATTAAAGTGTGTCAAAGTCAAATATGTGAAGAAAAAGGAGTCACTAAATCAGTTTTTGTATAAAAAGTCACTGACTAGCATAAGGTTCTAGAGGTGTTTTTCATCTAAAAAAAAGATATTAGATTTTTTTATACTGTAATACCATTTAAATATCATTTTTTTCTGTAATAAAATTTATCTATCATCTTTTCCTTTAACCCTTTCCTGTATTTTTTTAGACTTTATACTCTAGACTTGTCCAAACTCAAAGAGTTTGCAGATGACAATGAAAATTGAGTGATATTTGAAATGAAACCATCCTATGCAGTAGAAAATATTGTGGGAATAGAAAAAATTGCTTTTTAAAACCTCTGAGAGGCTAAACATGTCTAACTAAGAAATTCATACATGTTTAATAAATTAAATTGAATTCACATTCTCGTAAATGAGTTGAAAATTTAATTTAAGAGATGAAGAGACTATTTTTTGTTTTCATGGACGAGCGTTCTGATTGGTCGTAAAAAATTATTCATAACTCCATGAACAAAATTTTGAGCATGCAGTGATTTTGTATGCTCCCACACAAAATAGTCCCATACAAAAAGGTATCAAAATTTGTAAAGTTTTTGTTTTTTTGCTTGATGCTATTAGATTAAAATAAATGAAGAGAATATTTTTTGTTTTCATGAAGGGTATGAACCGAAAAACCTAATCACACTGTATGAATACACACTGTATGAATTTTGTTCATGGAGTTATGAATATTTTTTTACGACCAATCAGAACGCTCGTTTTTGATAGGTGAACTAAAAATAAAATTATTTTGCAATGCAATTAGCTTTAGGATAACCAAATTAGCAAATCATCAAATCTAAATGGTTTCCCTAACCCTTTTCTGTTCAATCCAATGTTTTTTTTATTCCTGTGATTTTATTATCAAGAAAATATTGTAGCAAATGAAGAAATTGCTTATAACAAGCAATTTACTTTTTCCACAATATTTTCTTTCCTACTGGATGATTATTTTTCAAGTTATATCCACTTGAAATTTTTGTCTGTAAAACCTTAGAATTTGGACAGGTCTAAAAACCTGCAAAACAGGAAAGCGTTAAGTATTGAATAAGGGGTAATAAACACTACTCATGGATTGGACGTGCTGAATCGAGAAATACTTATATACAGATGACAATTTCAAGTTGATGGAATTTTTAATTTTTTCATCTTTTTTGATAGAAAACACTGGACAATGAAGAAATTGCTTGATACAAGCAATTTCTTCATTTTCCACTATGTTTTCTCAATATTTTTTTTTTTTTGGGGGGGGGGGGTCATAACAAGGAGGGCTTTAGTAGGAATGGGTCAACCCACTCCCTCTATATCAAGGCTTTTCACATCCCTGATGAAAACAAGAGGACCATGATGGTCCTATATTGCTCCTCTGAGTATAATGGCTCAAGGCTGATATAGAGAAAATATCAAAACCCTACTCCTAATTATTTGGGATAAGAAGATTTTTTAAAGATTTTCTCATTAAATCCGGAGTATATTGAAGATCCTACCATTTAGAGCTAATTTCAAGAGTATTGTAATTTTTTGAAGTATTTAGGTGGAGGGTCAATAGGCATTGATACATACTAAATATCAAAGCTCTAGGCCTAATGGATTATGAGAAGATTTTCAAAGATATCCTTCTTTATTCTTTTCTAAAGTCTTGGATTGTATAGAGAATGGCTTATTTTAAGAATACTGTAATTCTATAAAGCATTTTGGTAAAGGGTCATTGATATATATTGATACATATATTGATACATACCAATATTTAACCCATTCCCATACAGTGACGCTTATAAACGCCCCCAACAAAAAAAGCTTTGGAAAACATTGTAGAAAATGAAGAAATTGCTTGTAACAAGCAATTTCTTCATTTTCCACAATGTTTTCTATCCAGGAAGTTGAAAAAATCTAAAATTTCATCAACTTTAAATTGCCGTCTGAAACTTCTTCCAATTTGGACCAGTCTAAATTTTTTCGTGTGGAAATGGGTTAAGCTCTAGACCTTATGATTTGGGGGAAAGACTATTCAAGATTTTCTTCTTTATCCATTTGTAAAAGAAAAGTTATAATTTTCAGAGTACAGTAATTCTTTAAAGTATTTTGGTATAGAGTCAATAGGCATTGATACATACAAAATAATAAAGCTCTAGGTTTTATGGTTTGGGCAAAGAAGATTTTCAAAGATATCCTCATTTATTTACAGGTTAAATCAGAGATCACACTGAAACAGGCTAATTTTCAGTGTACGGTAATCATTTGAAGTTTTGTTTTTGAAGAGGGTTAATAGATGATGATTTATGCATAATATCAAGGCTCTAGGCCTTATTGTTTGGGAGAGGAAGATTTTCAAAGATTTCCTTCTTTATTTCTTTATAAAATCAGGGATCCTACAGAAAAGGGCAAGTTTTCAGAGTATGGTAATTCCTTGAGGTATCTTGGTCAATAGATGATGATTTATATCAAAGTTACAGGCCTTATGGTTTTGGAGAAGAAGATTTTCATAGATTTCCTTTTTTATTTCTATGTAAAATTAGGGATCACACAGAAAAGAGCTAATTCTCAAGAGACAGTAATTCTTTGAAGTAGTTTGGTAGAAGGTCAAAACAAATTATGATGATTTACACCAAATAACAAAGCTCTGAGCTTTATGGTTAGGGAGAAAAAGATTTTTAATTTTTTTCACTCAGTTGCCATGTTAACCAAAGTTCTCCATGGATGTCAATTCTTGGAAGTATTTTGAAAGAGCATGGCCTATTGGCTAAGGATCATTTCTGTGAAGTTTGATTGAAATTTCATGCTTAGTTTAGGAGCAGATTTTTTGTAATTGTGAATGGACAGAAGGACAGACAGATGAATGGATGGATGCAGGACGATGATCGATCACAATAGCTCACCCAGAACCCTTCATGCTCAGGTGAGCTAAATTTCTAAAATCGCTCACTGACTAATTTATGATGATTGAAAAAAAAAACTTGAAAGAACACAGGCATGTTTGACCTTGAGCTGTGACATTGTGGTTATCTGAAAATTTCTTTGAAATGGCACATCTACTAGCAATTGAGATTAATTTTTAGCAACCAAAATTGGTCCTCACAAATATAGACTAAGGCACATACACCGATTTGTCATGGTGACAACTTTGTCGTGCTCACTACAAGGCTTGACAAAATGGAAGTATTTATAATCTTCAAAGTTGTTCAGTTTGCTATACACTGGAGATCATTTGTTGTTTCTCACTAGTTGCTCATACCACTTGAGCATACAATTTGAATTTTACCCATTGGTGGGAGACAAAAGGTACTTATCACAATGATTGTGCCAAATGTCCGATGAAAGTTGACCAAGTTGTTTTTAACATTTTTTCAGTCATTTTGTGGAGCATTTAACAATTTATTCCTGGTATTTATCGCACCATTCTTACATCATTTACTAGTCTCCAGCTGCCATCACATTTAGGTTTAGAATCATCTACCCATTGAGGAGACAAAATGTGGTAAAGGATATGTGCTGCCGACGAGATTCAAACCCACAACACCCACAATTTTCTTCTTGCAAAATTCAAGACTTTTTCCGAATTTTTTCCAGGATATTTTCTAATATTAAAGATTTTTTTACATTAATACCCCCCCCCGAAATACCTCAAAAGTTTTTATCAAAAGCTAGTTATATCATGCATCTTTTATTCCAATGAAAATGTGGTTACTCCCTCTAGTGGAGGAACAACACTACCTAAACAGTACAGTAAACACTTGCTCTGGTATGCAAATACACAACATTACATAGTTAAAGCAAGGATTATTATGACATTGATTGTTGTGTCCAAGAACAAATTTTATTGATGTCAAATTAAATTCCTGAACTCTGTCCAGAAAACTACAATCATATAAAAAAATGTATAAATATGATTGCTTCTAGACGTGTAGATTGTCAATATCATGTTAATGATAATAAATTTCAATGTCTATTTACCCAGAGTTCACATTTTCATTGAATTGAATTGGAGGCCATTTATTACTTTTGTATTCGAATTCAAATTCATGTCTAGTTACTGGTACATTTAAGATGTTACTTTGGATTTTCTCGGAAATAATTGTTTTATGTACTCCGATCATATATTTTGTAAAAATGGACACCTACTTTCCACCCACGCTTGTATTTTTTGGTAAAACAAATACCAATTTCTCTTTCTCTGCAGACATTGTGACGTAATCAAGCATCCCCATGTAATTTACACTGTGATAAAACCTACTGGTTGGGGGGGATACTTGTCAACTGTTTGGAACACTTACTTTAAATGGGTCCTGCATCTTTCATCAAATTGATTTGTCTTTTCCCAAGTGTTACCCGTTTTTTTTTTTAAAGATATCACAAAACGCAGACTTTTTCCTGACCAGGAAAGAGTTTTATGAGATTTCCGACTTTTTCAGTTATCCCAGTAGCATGGGAATACTGGACACCCCATGATTGAAGATTGTGTGTCTGATGCATTCCTAACTACCCTATTGTGGCAGCCCTGATGTACTCCCAGACACAACAGCACAGTTATAGCCAAATTGCCATTATCAGTAAGATTCATGCCAAGTTTTAATGAAATTTGCCCACTAGTTTGGGTTGAGAAGATGCCACCCCGTATTTGGGCATCAATCAAAATTCCACAAACAAGTTCTAAGAAGGGTCTAACAAGGAAGACTCAAGCCTACTTTTGTTGGAATTGGCCCAATGATTACTCAAGAGAGATGTTTAAAGATTTCAAAGTAAAAAACTGCCTGCCCTGCCAAGCCCAAAATTCTGCGAACAACTTTTGAGAAGGGTCACCCAAGGAACATTCCTGCAAGGTTTGGTTGAAATCAGCCCTGTAGATACTGAGATGTTTGAAAATTGCCACGCCCTGCCACGCCCATATTTGGGGGGGGGTAATCAATATTTAGTGAACAGCTTTTGAAAAGGGTCAACTAAGGAAGATTCAATCGAGGATTGGTTAAAATTGGCTCAGCACTTACTGAGGAGAAGATGAATGAAGATTTCAAGTCAAAACTGCCATGCCCTGCCAATATTTTGGGGTCAATCAAAATTTCAAGGACATATTTTGAAGGGTTACCAAAGGCATATTCATGCCAAGTTTAGTTGAAATTGGCTCAGCAGCTACTGAGGAGAAGATGTTTAAAGATTTCAAAGTAAAAACTGCCCACCCTGCCATATTTGGTTGAAATCCACCCAGTGGTTTGGGAGGAGATGTCATTTTGAGATTGTTGACACACTTCGTGCTCAGGTGGACTAAAAACATAGTAGACAAAGACAAAATGCTTGTCACAAATAATTTCTTCATTACCCATATATTTTCTACCCTACAAGGCAAAGATAAGTCGAATTCAACCAATTTAAATGGACTTCTGTATCTTCTCTCAATTCGGAACTCTAAAATTTTGTCATCTGGCAAATGGTTAAAACAATTATGAAAGTTTCAAACTTTCATATTATCCGACAAAAAACAACACTCAAACAACAATAAACTATCTAACTATCTAGCAACTAAAGCAAATCCATCAACCTATTTAACCCATTACCAGACAACAAAATTTTAGACTGGTCTAATTTCAAGAAAGTTGCAAACGACAATTCTAAGTTGGTGAAATCTTTAAAATCTTTGTCTTTTAGGACAGAAAACATTTTGGATAACAAAGAAATTGCTTCCAGTAAGCAATTTCTTCCTTTTCCACAATGTTTTCCAAAGCTTTCACATTGAGACGTATTTAAAAGTGTCACTGTGTGGGAAAAGGTTACGCTATTCCAATATTTTAATACGCTGGAGAAAAAATATCTATGGAAAACGTAGTGGCAAAGGAGGAAATTGCTTGTCACAACTAATTCTCCTTTTCCAACTATGTTTTTACCATATGCTTTAAGGTCAATTCTGTGTCTATTAACCTATTACCACACAATGACCCTTTTTGATGCCCTGAAAAAAATGATCATATAATATTTTGTGGGAAAAGGAGAAATCGCTTTTCACAAGCAATTGCTTTTCTCACAGTGTTTTCTACCATATTTGGCACTTATTTTGCCATTTTAGTGTAATTTGAAAGCTTTCTTTTTTTTTTGTCTGAAAAGGGATTAATGTTTCATAGATACCTCCAAGAAAACAAGAGGACCATGATGGTCCTATATCGTTCCCCTGAGTATGATGGATCAAGGCTTTATGATACATACAAAATATCAAAGCCCTACTCCTAATTATTTTGGAGAAGACGATTTTTAAAGATCTTCTCCTTTAATCCTAGGTATATTGAAGATCCCACCATATAGCCCTAATTTCCAGAGTACAGTAATTCTTTAAAGCATTTTGGTAGAGGGTCAATAGGCTTTCACATATACCAATATCAAAGCTCTAGGCTCTATGGTTTAGTTGGAGAAGATTGGTAAAATCAGGGATTGCACAGAAAAGGACTTAATATATGAATACAGTAATTCTATGAAGTATTTTAGTAGAGTGTCAATGGATGATGATTTATACCAAAGTTTAAAGCTTAAGGCCTTATGGTTTTGGAGAGGAAGATTTTCAAATATTTCATTTCTTATTTCTATGTAAAATCAGGGATCACACGGAAAAAGGGCTAATTTCTTCTGTGAAGTATTTTGGTAGATGGTCAATAGATGGTGATTTATACCAACAACAAAGCTACAGGCCTTATGGTTTGGGTGAAGAAGATTTTCAAGAATTCTTTCTTAATTCCTGTGTATAATCAGGGATTGCTCAGAAAAGAGCTAATTTTCAGAGTATGGTTATTCTTTGATTTTTTTTGGCCGAGAGTAAATAGGCATTGATATATACAAAACATTAAATCTGTAGGCCTTTCGGTTGGGGAGAAGAAGATTTTCAATGATTTCCTTCTGTCTTTTCTATTCAAAATCAGGGATTGCACAGAAAAGGTGTAATTTCTAGAGTATGGTAAATCTTTGAAGTATTTCGGTAGAGGGTCAAAAGATGATGATTTATACAAAATATCAAAGCTCTGGGCTTTATGGTTAGGAAGAAGATGATTTTTATTTTTTTCACTCAGTTGCCATGTTAACCAAAGCCTTATGGTTTGGGAGGAGAAGATTTTTTTTCACTTAGTTGCATTAGTTCTTCATTGATTTCAATTCTTTGAAGTATTTTGAAAGGGCATGACCTAAGGATAATTTCTGTGAAGTTTGATTGAAATTTCATAAGTTTAGGAGTGGATTTTTGGTTAAAAGTGACTGACTGACACATGGATTGCCTGATTACAATAGCTCATCCAGAACCCTTTATGCTCGTGTGAGCTAAAAAGCTTTTGAAAACATTGTGGAAAATGAAGAAATTGCTTGTCCTTTATCCACAATGTTCTCTACCCTACAAGTAAAACAAAAAGGCCATTTTTCCTGGGGGTGCTCACCTGAGATAAAGGATCTTTTTTCTTTCAACAGTCTTATTTAATGTTAAGGTTAGGATTATCATACAAGTGGGCCTGACCATACTTTACATTTATAGGCCCTGTACCTGTCTTATGCTACGGTCACAAATCACTAAATGCCACCGGCCGGCGTGATAACTGCCAGTTTTCGTATAAATTCGGCCGGTGGCAGCCCGGTGGCAGGCAAGATCGGCAGGCGGCAGTTGGCATTTAGGACGCTGCTAGGTGGCAGTTATAATTTTAAGAAAAAGTTAAAATTGTAACTGCCACCGGTCGATTTTTTCCAGTTTTGCAAGTCGCCCGGGCGACGGCCTGGTGCATTTCGAAGTCGCGCGGTGGCTGTCAAGCGGCAGGCGGGCTGCAGCGCGATTTATTACTCGGTCTTGGTGCTAGAGGGCCTTCGAAAATCGGCCGGCGACCGGTAGGAAGTAACTGCCACTTTCCTTCACCCGGCCTGCCGCCGTTATGCCATTTACATGCCACCGTCCGATTTCAAAATATCTGCCGGCGGCAGGGCGGAGATCGAAAGGCAGCAGGGATGCGCCCGTTGGTGTTGGTAGGTGGCAGGACAGCGATCTACCGAGTGCAGACTGGGCCCCTGAATATAAATCCGCAAACATCCATCCACTATACAAAATTGTAGTCATGGCGGTTCTAGTAGCTTATGAAAACTTCTATCGCATGTTATTCATGCCTATCTATAACAAACTTGTCCTGGCTGATGCTTACCTGTCCGAGCTCTGTGTCTTGGGTTTTGCAGGCTCCTTTGCGGCTGTACGGCTCAAGGAACTGGAAAGCCCTCAACTTCCACTGTTGTTTCTGTGTCAGTTTCTTGGCCCCGGATCTGCTTTTTCCTTTCTTGAGTTGAGCTTTAATCTTGCCGTAATCGGTCCGCAAGCTTTTGAATCTACTCCATATCTTGTCTCCAGTCCAGCCTGAGCCAAGCGCCGAAGCAAATTCGGCCAGGGTGCTGTCCCTCCTCTTTTTGTCCTTATATGACTCGTGCTTCAGATCATAAAAGAAACTGTTCTGTTCGAAGAAATCGCATATCTTCTCGTCGATCTGCTGGGCTCCCTTGCTGGTTTCCTTGTCGTTTTCCTCCTCTATGTCGGAAATATGCTCATCCTCACTGCTGTTGCTGTGTTCCTGCTGGGGATCGGGCTCTTGTCTTATGCGCTTGCGGGCTGGCGCCTTGCTCTTACCCTTTCCGCTGCATTAAGGGGGCATCTTCTTGACAATTTAAACTACTGAAAGTTTTAGATACTTTGAGAACAATGTTAACTTTTGAGAGCAATCTAGATTTTAATTCCTTGGAAACTAGCCTGCCGCCGTCAGATTATCGGGCGGGCGCCGGGCGGTGGCAGTTAGAACGCCCGATTGCCGGCCGGTTGCAGGTGAAATATTGCCGGTGTCCGCCAGGTCGCCGGGCGGTGGCAGTTTAAAGCTGACGGTGGCTGGCCTGCCGCCTAACTGCCACCGGCCGACATCCTGATGACGGAACACGCACCTCGGAACTTAGAAACCGTCTGCCGCCGCCCGGGCCCCGTCAGGCGGCATTTTACTGGCAGTTATTCATGAGCACTCGCATCGATTTGTAAAAAATCGCCCAGCGGCATTCAAGTTTAGGAATCGGCCGATGTCTAAAAATCGCGCGGTGGCAGTTTCACATTGTGACCGTAGCATTAATGACAAATTCAAAGGACTAATATGAAGGGTGGAGAACACTTTTTCCTCCCTCTGGATCCATTGATAAAAATTTTAGACATATGAAAGAAGTCGATGAACTGATGTTTCATGCTTAATTTAAAAAATATCAAGGCTGAAAGCCAACTGGGTCAGGACTTAAGGAGATTTTTTTTAAAGATTTAACTTTCATTGCAATGGCAACCAGAGTTCTACCAGTAAACATCAATCATTTTAGCTATAGTGAACTCGACCACCTAAGGCCAAATTTGTTCAAATTGGTCAATTAGTTTGGGAGATGTCATTCCAAAATCCTTCTTCAGTTCAATATAGGCCCCATCCAACTGGAGCTCTGCCCCCTAGAGACACAAGGATAAAGATTTAAGCAATTTGGAAGAGGTCAATAAGGTGATCACAATAGCTTACTTGAGCACTTTGTGCTCAGGTGAGCTAAAAATTTCAAAATATCATAACTTTTGAATTGTCGTCTACACTTCCTTTCAATTTGGACTGGTCTAAAATTTTGCCGTCTGATAATGGGTTATTATATCAAAACTGATGTAGACTATAAAGCAATACATTACAATTATATCATTTAAAGTTATTGTAATATTGGAAATACTTATATGCACTTGATCTTTGCAACTTGACCCATTCCCACACTATGACTATTTTTGACACTCCTCAAGAAGGACAATTGAGAGAACATTGTATAAAATGAGGAAATTGCTTACAAGCAATTTCTTCATTTTATACAATGTTTTCTACCCGGAAAGTTGAGAAAATCTAAAATTTCAAAAAATTTCTATTGTTGTCTGCCACTTCTTTCAATTTGGACCTTTCTTTAATTTTCTCCTATGGTAATGAGTTAACTCTTTTCCAGCTTAACCTCGAAAATTCCTGTTTTTGCAGGAGGCATCGACAAGGATCAGCCTGCGTATATAAGCAGTCTGATCTTAGCCCTGGCCACCTGTTAGTCTCTTCAAAGTCAGGGTTGTCTATGAAACTTAAATTTCAAAAAAATATTTACCCAGTCAGGCCTTTCAGTGCTTTCAGCACTTTGATTTTAAAGCAATTATAAAGAAAAAAACTTTTCAGTATGACAAGGGTTAAGGATTAAACTGATTTTTCTTTTTTTTCCTGTAACAGAATTAATTCTACAGATGATAGATATTGCATTTTTAACCCATTCCCACACAGTGACGCTTTTGGACGCCCCTAAAGAAAAACATTTGCGAAAACATTGTGTAAATGAAGAAATTGCTTGTTACAAGCAATTTCTTCATTTTCCACAATGTTTTCTACTTAGTAAGAGGAAAAAATCTGAAATTGCATAAAGTTTAAATTATCGTCTGCAACTCCTTTCCATTTGGACCAGTCTATAATTTTCCATCTGGGAATGGGTTAAGGCTACCCAAGATAAAGTTGATAAAATGTACCTCTGTTAAAACAAAATACCTGGTACAATATAACACATAAACAACATGAATCTAACCTTATGTCTCATGGTATTATGCTGTTAGGATGAGAGTAAATAGTTATGTTAAAATGTGACGATGAAGTTTAATAAAAGTATATGTCAAGGATTAATTGCAACACTGTTCTTAGTGTCTATTTAATGTGGAAACTTCCCATTCCCTCACAGCAAAATTTTAGACTGGTCCAAATTGAAAGAACTTGCAGACGACAATTTCACGTTGATGGAATTTTAAATTTTTTCGTCTTTTTGGATAGAAAACATTGTGGATAATGAAGAAATTGCTTGATACAAGCAATTTCTTCATTTTCCACAATGTTTTCCAAAGCGTTTTTCTCAAGGGGCGTAAAAAGGAGGGATTGAGTTGGAATGGGTTAAAGCAGTCTCCCAATTAACACTCAATGTTATAAAATAGCATGATATTGAAACAAGATATACAAATACCCCAACAACAGAAAACATTTGGAAATGTTAACCTTTTGCACCTAAAACTAACCTTCAGCTTGTTACAAACAGAGAAGTATTAAAAAGAGGAAAACTCTTGCCACACTTCACCACTTCCTAGACAATCCCAGTTTTTGGAGGCTTCCAAAGCAAAAGCTTTGGAAAACATCAGGGAAAATGATGATAATGCCTATTACAAGCAATTTCTTCATTGTCTTCCATGTTTTCTGCACCAAAAGGCAAAAAGTTTTGTCAAAATTTTGTCTACTAAAAATTGTCCTTTGCAACTTCTTTCAATCTAGAATACTCTAAAACTTTGTCGTCTGGTAATGAGTAAACCCATTCCCCCTCAATGACGCTTTTGGATGCTCCTCACGAAAAAAACAATTGGGAAAACATTGAGTAAATTGAAGAAATTGCTTGTAACAAGTAATTAAATCATTTTCCACAATATTTTCTACCTAGAAAATTGAAAAAATCTTAAGTTTTATAAACTTTAAGTCTGCTTCTCCTTTCAATTTAGACCACTCTTAAATTTTCTCGTCTGGTATTGAGTCAAAGTCCTGTCAAATGTGATTCAAAAGTTAAGATATCATATCTAATGTTTTAGGAGACAAGCACACAATCTAAGCAAAAACTACATGCCACAATCCTTTGATGCAAGGGCAAACAAATATATTGTTATAACACATTTCCACACAGCCCCCCATTTTGACACCTAAAAGAAAATATTTTGAGGGAACATTGAGAACAAATTGGGAAACTGCTTGTTTCAAGTAGTTTCTCCTTTCCTCAACATTTTTACACAAAACTGGCACATATTTTTAAATTCAAAAGTTGTCACCAACCTCTTTCAGTTTGGATGAGTCTAAAGTTTTGCTGATGGGTAATAGGTTAAAAAGAAACTATATAGATTAGTCTTCTTTAAACATCTAGTGATGAAACCTTTTGGTGGTTTTGTTAAATGCTAATTAATTCATTCCCAAGCAACAAAAATTTAGACTGGTCCAAATTAAAAGAAAGTGCAGACAACAATTTTAACTTTTATGAAATTTTAGATATTTTCTTATATCTGGGTTGAAAACATAGTGGAAAATGAAGAAAATGCTTGTTACGAGCAATTTTTTTTATTTTCACATGTTGTTTTCCAAATTGTTTTTCTTGGGGGCCATCGAAAAGCTTCATTAATTGGGAATGGGTTTAATATTAATATAACTTAATTTTCCGTTTCATCTATCACAATCAGACGTTCTGATTGGTAGAAAAAAAATTCATAACTCTATGAACAAAATTTTGAGCACACAACGACTTTGAATGCTATCGCGCAAAATAGTTCCATACAAAAAGGTATCAAAAATTGTAAAGTTTATGCATTTTTCACTCGATACTATTAAATTACAAGAAATGAAGAGAATATTTTTTTTGTTTTCATGGATGTATGAACCGAAAAACCTAATCACACTTATGTATGAATCTGCTTCCCACATTCATTTTGTCATATTGGAAAGGAATGATTTCAGTATCCATCATTTTTGCATATATAAGTAATAACTATTGTGTGTATATTTGCAAGCTCAAATTCCACAACGTTTTCGTTTTGTGCCATATTTCTTATCTTGTTGCCACACTGGTATTCTGCAGGATGTGCAGTCTGTGGGCAGGGATCCGTCCACATGGAAATGTGGGCTGGTCTTTGTCGACACATTGTGTGTTTTGGAGCTTAAACATTTACAATTAATATTTTGCTATATGATGTGTCTGTGTAATACGCTATGATAAAATATTAATCGAGGTATGCATGAATATTTAGCATAAATCTTGTCTTCTCATAGGATAAAGTATGCTTTAGATTTCGTTTCGACGAAGCACTCTTGATCTTTAAGCTACAATCCAAAAAGCCTGAGACGAGTGGGTCGGGGGGTTCTCGGAGGTGGTGGGAGATAACCTATTCAAATAATAGGTTATAACCTATTCATGTCCGATAACCCTTATTGACCTGTTCAACTACAGTGACACATGAAAAAAATTATCACCCTTTTTTTCACAGACATAAACACGATTATATTAGAAATATAGGCTGATCCAACTCTGACGCTTCAACTTATATACACGCATGTGCATTGTTCATAAGCAAAACAGTAAGGAAAGAAGAGAAAGGTGTCCGTCCCAATTTGTTTCTCTTCTTTCGGCGCTGTTAAGTAATATGATTTCTCATAATGCGTTCATATTATGTTGATAGTCTGAAAAAAGAAGGCAAATACTTTTGCTTTTCATACTCAAATTTTTCAATGACGTGCCACCATCTAAAACTTTGTATATTGTTATATTTATTATTCAAAAGTGACTTATGGGCCCATGGGGCCGGGTGTTTATTCTTTGATATTTGATATTGTATATTGATTTGTGTAACACATGTCACTATAATAAAAATTTACTTACTTACTTACATACAGTGTGATTAGGTTCATACCTCCACGAAAAAAGATATATTCTCTTCATCTCTTAAAAAAATGTTTCCAAAAGCAACTTACCATGGAATCTTTGGTGTTTGGTACATAATGATGGATATCCTTCACAGATGCCATTAGAAATGGTATCCTGTCTTCAAGCACCTGAATCGAGGATGCAATAAAAATTTTATATGCATTGACTTCTGAGTGACCAATCTTTAGAATCTTTATCTTTTTCAAATAGTTTAAGTTACTGTCTATGTTTGCACCTCCTCTCTATGTGTGCGTTGTTCCTTTATTTATCATCACTACTGTAACACATGTGCGTATGAGCACTGCCCCCAGAAGACAGTTACTTCTCATAAAGGATGAAACTGCTAAGAGTCCCACCTGGTCCTTAATATGTTTGATGGATAGCACTATCACATTACATGTATTTGTTAGTTTGGTCAACACAAGGATCAAACCACGATCTCAAGGTTTAAAGTCAAGTGCTCTGCCAACTGAACTAATGAGGACTCATCTTTTTGTCTTGAAATGTCTTTAAATTTCTAGTGTGCTAAGAGCTTTACCTGTCCAAGACACGTTAAGACCTCTTGATTCATTCATTCATTAACCCATTCCCACACAATGACACATTTAAACGCCTCTCAATATATGAAAGCTTTGGAAAACATTGTGGAAAAAAGAAGAAATTGCTTGTAACTAGTAATTTCTTCATTTTCCACAAGGCTTTTCATTCTAAAAGAGAAAAAATTAATAATTCCATCAGCTTGAAATTGTCATCTGCAGCTTCTTTTGTTTGGGACCAGTCTAAAATTTTGTTGAGTGGGATTGGGTTAATAGGGACCAACACTCGCAACACTTGGCCTTACTTTACAAAGTAATCACCCACTACAACCACAATGTCAATTTTGGTATAACACATACAAGAGTTTATGCCCCTGAATCAAAAAGCTTTGGAAAACATTGCATATAATGATGAAATTGCTTGTAACAAGCAATTTGTTCATTATCCATAATGTTTTTACTCCAAAAGAAAGAGTTTTTTAAAATTTCAACAACTAAAAATTGTCGCATGCAAAATCTTTGAATTTAGACCAGTCTAAAATTTTATTGTTTGGTAATTGGTTAATCCACTTGCTGTAACTGATTTACCATAACAAACTACAAAGTTTTACAATTCTTGATTAAGAAGAGGCATGGCACTTGCTTCAATCATCTATAAATTACAAACAGAAAATTGATAGTTTGCATGAGCACACATGTAATTTCACCAAGTAATATGAACTTGAAATTTGAACAAGATGTGTTTGTGAAACATCATGCCCCATTAAAAGCCATTTTCAAAAAAAGTGACCTTGATAAGAAACCTTGACCTTGATGGATGACCTTGCCCATACAACCAACTGATGCCTATCAATGTAAGAAACCTTTGTCCCAAATATGAGCCATGTATCCTATCAGTGTTGGAATAAGAGCAAAATTATAAGTTTTTGTGCTAATATTAATACTCGCAGATTGATGGACACACAGACAGTCATAAGTAAAACAATATGCCCATGATCTTATCTATGGGATTGTATAAAAAAAGTACTATGGTTTCAGTCCAATAAACACCAAGATAGGACAGAATCCCAACCAAATACTTACATCATTTAATGCCTCCTGTGCAAGACTTCTAAATGAAAGTAAAACACCGACGATAGTCATTCTCAACAGTAAACTGTCTACATCTGGAAGTATAAGAAATCAGGGAAATAATCATAAATAAAGCAATACATTAGTAAAAAGATATAACAAAAAGCAATCCACATTCTGAAAGTTAAACATCAAATTTTTTAATTGGAATTGACAGCAAGTCTGCAGCCTATGGTTTTCAAGCCAAATAATTGAATAAGATATGAAAACCTATACTGTATAATGCTTCTTGTCAATACAGTTGACCTCGATTTTTCATTGATGAAATTTAAAAAAAAACAAAAAAACTTTGTCTTTTTGGGTAGAAAAAATTATGGATAATGAGAAATTGCTTCAGCTATGGGCCAATAAAGCAGACAAAGGACCTATAACTGGGCTAATACCAAATCATAATATTAATAACATTACATTTTTGAAAGACATTTTATGATGGCAAATATAAAATCAACACAGCTCAACCCATTTAAACATAATCAGGAAAACACTTTGGAAACATTGTTGAAATTGCAGAAATTGCTTGTTAATTTCTTCATTTTCTACTAAGTTTTTACGGAAAAAGCCAAATAATTCTAAAATTCCCCAAACTTCAAAATGTTGTCTTCAATTCCTTTGACTTTGGAATTGTAAAAAACTTCATTGTATGTCAATGAGATTATAAATTATAAATCTTATACAAATATATCAAGTTCTTAATACCATGGCACTTTGCATATCTAAGAGTTTGTTGTTATTTGATAGTGTATACTTAAGGAAATATTTAAGTGCCTTTTTGAAGTATATTGTATATTGGAAAGTCAGTAAAACAAGAAATAATGAAATATTAACTGAAGAAAATTTGTGACATAGGATTGCCCTTGTAGCTCATACATTTAACCCTTTAATGTTCAATCCCTGGTTTTACGTCCCTGTGATTATATAATTGAGAAAACATAGAAGAAAAAGAAGAAATCGCTTGTACCAAGCCATTTTTCCAAAATGATTTCAACCCCACTGAATGGTTATTTTTCAAATTAAATCCACTTTAAATTTTTGTCTGCAAAAGGTTTGAATTTGGACAGGTTTAAAATTTTGTAAAATAGAAAAGGGGTTTAGTGAATGACCTTGACCTTTGACTGAAATGAATATGACCTAGCAACAGCAAATTAACCCATTCCCACATGGGAAATTTTTGACCATTCCAAATTGAAAGAAGTTGCAGACCACAATTTCAAGTTGATGGAACTTTAAATTGTTTTGCCTTTTTGGAAAGAAAACATTGTGGATAATGAAGAAATTGCTTGATGCAAGCAATTTCTCCATTTTCCACAATGTTTTCAAAAGCTTTTTTCTTGAGGGGCGTAAAAAGGAGGGATTGTGTGGGAATGGGTTAAATGGTGAGTGTCTAATAATGCAAACTCAGTTACTAAGTTTTGGCACTGTAGCAGGAAGAGTTCTGTTAACCCATTCACAGAGAACACAATTTTAGACTGGTTCAAATTGAAAAGTGTTACAGGAGACATTTTAAGGTTATGAAATTTTAGCTTTTTTGACATTTCTTCATTCAACCCAATGTTTTCCCAATTACTTTTCAGCATCAATGTGTGGGAATGGGTTCAGTTAACAGAAAAACTGTAGTTCAAATATCTGACTAGTGATCTTTTCTTTGGCAGAATTGGTATACATAGACAGAGAAAGAATAACAGACATGAAAATAATATATCTCAATCTATTAGGGACATAAATTGTATGAAATTAGATGCTTATTTCAGACAAATGAAGATGAAAATAGGAGTGCTATTTAAATCTTCCCTTTTTCAAAAAAATATAAAAAATAAAGACTTTTAGTTTTCCCAAGTAAGCTTAGTGGTTGCCATGCAACAAAACTATGCATAAAACGTTTGACATCATTCATAACAACATAAAATGCAAAATATAAACAATAAAGCTATTAACTATTATTTTACTGCTGGCAAATGCGCTTCAGGCTCATACATATAACAAATATGAATAAGTAATCATGTCTAGCCTGCCAAATATTTGACTTTGATCTGTGAACTTGGACTTATCTGGAAATTTGTTTCAAATGACACATCTACTCAACATAGAAAAATCTTGTCAGATATTTGTTTTTAACATATATGCACAAATGATGGAGATATGCCCTGAAAACCTCTATTTGAATATTTGACCTTGAGCCATGACCTTGCCATTGAGCTGTCTAAACAAGAGGGCCGTTGGCCCTGGGGCGCTCACCTGAGATAAAGGCTCTTTTTCTTTCAACAGTCTAATTTCATGTTAAGGTTAAGATTATGAAACAAGTGGGCCACAATTATATATAAAGACTATGAACCTTGGGATCCAAAAGTCTAAATTACAAATTCCAAGGCTTTAGTGCTGAGATGAAAGAAGGAAAAAATTTTTTCCATGGGTTATAATTTCAGAAATAAGAAAGAAGTCTGTGAACTGATGCTTCATGCCTATACCCCCCCCCCCCCGGGTCAGCCCCAGGAGACCTGAGGATCATGATTTTAGCTATTTTGTAAGAGATCAATATACTGATGCTTCATGCAAAATATCAAAGCTCTACGCCTTCTGGGTCAGGAGGAGAAGATACTTAAAGATTATTTTGAAATTTCACTTTTGTTTAAGGGGGGCCACCTAAGGAACATTTCTGCCAAATTTGGTTCAAATTGGCCCAGTGGTTTGGGAGGAGATGTCATTTAAAAAATCGTTCTTTATTTCTATATACACCCCCCCCTTGGGCTCCGCCCCTGGGGATCCAAGGATAATGATTTTAGCTATTTTGAAAGAGGTCAATATACTGATGCTTCATGCAAAATATTAAGGCTCTACGCCTTCTGGGTCAGGAGGAGAAGATTTTTAAAGATTATTTTAAAATTTTACTTTTGTTGCCATAGCAACCAGAGTTTTTAACGGATTTCAATTCTTTTAGCTTGTTTTGAAGGGGACCACCTAAGAAACATTTCTGCCAAATTTGGTTCAAATTGGCCCAGTGTTTTGGGAGGAGATGTCGTTTAAAGAAATTGTTGACGGACGAGGGACGACTCACGACAGACGGACGCTGGACAAAAGGGGATCACAATAGCTCACTTGAGCACTTCGTGCTCAGGTGAGCTAAAAATGTTTCAAATGGCACATCTACTCATGATGGAGAACAACTGTGAGATGTTACTTTGAAATCCACAATCAATGTAGAAGTTGTGGTCATGACTAAGTCAGACAGACTGATACACTAACACACAAACATTGACTTGTCACAACTATGTCTTGCTCATTGCAAGCAGGTTCTTCAATAAGAGAGATTGCTATAACCTCATGCAAAAGTAAGTCATTATTCCAGAAAATAATATACATGCATATTTCTATTATGCATCCCTATTTACATAAGAAGAAAAAACAGAAAAAGAAAAAGTCAAAGTTAAATTGTTTCCAGACAAAACATATGAAATTGAAATAATTGTTCACAAATGCCAGAGTTAAAACAGAAAATTCAATTACTGATAGTTTCTTCTTTTTATTTATCCATAAAAACTACAAGAAATTGTAAGAAACTTATAAATTCAATGCTGTCTTGTAACCTCTTTCTTAATAACAAGATTGATAATATAATGAGGAAAGAAACTTAAAAGGAAATAAAATATGAAAATAAGCAAGCTTGAACTCAGTATGATACTCCACCTGAAGTCTCTTTCTTTGTAGCTAAAAGTATTGAGTGAATTCTTAAAACATTCCCACTTAATGACCCTTTTGATGCCTCAAGAAAACAGGTTGGGAAAATATTGTGGAAAATGAAGAATTTTTTTTATTGTCCACAATATTTTCTATCCTAAAAGGCATACACTTTTTAGATTCAAACAATTTGATATTGATGTCTGCAACTTCTCTCAATTTGGACCAGTCTAAATTTTTTTTGTGTGGTACATGTAATTGGTTACGTAAAGTGATACCTAGACCCTCTCATCCCATTCCACACACTCTTATAGACATACAATGGCTGCTAGTTCACTAGTTCACAACAGTACATGCAAGACAATACAATACAAGATGATTGTGAAAGAAGTCTCAGTTCTTGACTCATTTCAACACAATCCCTCCTTTTGATGCCCATCAAGTTAAAAGCTTTGAAAAACATTGTGGCAAATGAAAAAATTGCTTGTAGCAAGCAATTTCTTCATTATCCTTGTTTTCAATCCAAAAAAACGAGTTAGCTTTAAACCAAATATTCCGAGTTTGTGTTACTTAACCTAAAAACATTAATATCCAGAGTTTAGCCCATTCCCAATGCCGTATTTTTATGACCCTCAAGATAATAGCTTTGAAAAACATATGTTTCTCACATTTATTTTTCTACAGCAAAAGTCATATCAAGTAAAAATTATCATCAATAACTTCTTTGAACTTGGATTAGTCCACCATGTTGTCGTCTGGCAATGAATTGATCAAAGATATACTATGAGAATTCAATAGCCGAGCTTTTCATTCAAATAGGCACTGCATTGGGATCCTATCAATTGCAACATCCATTTATCAACACTTTTGTTGAAATATACCTGAAGTTGCTATTAAAGGAGCCATTTCTTTAAAACTAATGTTTCAGCATAAAGTCAGTTGCAATTAAGCAGTGAATCGCTTATAACAAGGCTACAATTAACAGGTATCTGCTGCATTTGTAAGAACTTTGATTTATTTGTTTAAATTGGGTTTAATGCCAATTTAAGCAGTATTTATGTCATATCACGGTAGCTCGAGCATGTAATCATGGATTTCTGGTATGTCTCACAACAGTACTAACGATACATCCTTTCCGAGCCTCCAGCAGCTCATCCCTATTTAGCTTACAATTATTCACCATTGGATAGAGACAAATTTCGGAAAGGGTATTTGCCACGACTGAGGATCAAACCCTGAACCTCATGAATGAGAGTCCAACACGCTACCAACTGCCCTATGGCCGTAACCTAAAGTCTATGATGTAAGAGCTTTCAGAAAAATAAAGAGAAATGAATGTATTCCCTAACCAGAAATAAAAATGTTTTAACCCTTTTCATGATGAATATAATCCTGCTTAGAATTGTACTAAAATCAAAGGACTGAAACCACTGGAAGCACTTATTGCAGGTCAATATTTCATTTGACAACTGATTTCATAAACAATTCTGGTTTGAACTGGATTAGCAGGTTGTGTAGACTAAGATCAGACTGCACATATGTGCAGTCTGATCTTTGTCTATACCTCCTGCCCAAACAGGGCTCAGCCTGTTTTATTGAGTCTCATGGAAAATACAGATAACATTAAGCCAACTAAATGTAAGTGTCCATATACAAGTGAGACAACTAGCTTGACTACAGCAATAACCTTACTTCCCAAAGTAGCATCAGCTAGAGAGTGGCAAACCTCCAAACCTTACCCCATTACAAAATGGCAAAATTTTAGACTGGTCAAAATTCAAAGAAGTTGCAGGCAACAGTTTTTAAGTGATGAAATTTTGTAAGTCTATGTAATTTGAGTTGGAAAACATTGTGCATAATGAAGAAATTGCTTGTTTTCCAATGCATTTTCCTAAATGCTTTCCAGAGCATTTTTCTTGAGTTTGTTTGTTTGAATGGGGGTTTTACGCCGCTTTCAACAATCTTTCAGTTATAATGCGGCGACTGGAGCACCTAACAATGGATTTCTGGTATTTCTCACTCCAGGACCGCAATCACATCCTTTCCTAGCCTCCAGCTGCTATCCCACATAAGTCTATGATTATCGACCCATTGGAGGAAGACAAATAGTCGGAAAGGATGGGTGCCACTGTCAGGGATCGAACCCAGGACCTCTAGATTGACAGTCCAACATGCTACCAAATTTTTCTTGAGGGGAGTCCAAAAGCGTCAATGTGAGGGAACAGGTTAAGCAGTATTTCTTTTTTATCTGATAAAGGGTGTGCACCCATAAAAGTGATGAAGGCAAACTTTGACACAGATAAAAATCAAATCAAGAGAAATCTCTTAATAAAATGAAAATTTTACAAGAAATATTAGATTTCAGAAAACACACACACACATCTAATATCACAATATCTATATTAAACCTTTCCTGTTTTTTGAAATCCTAGACTGGTCCAAATTACTGAGATGTGTTTGTGAAACACAATGCCCCTGCAAAAGGACTAAACATTTGACCTTGACCTTATCACATGACCTTAACCTTGACATGAGGAGATGTGTATTTTTGAGGTGAATCATCATGCCAAATATGAGCATTGTATAGGCTGGTAGTAATTGGCATTGTTAATTTTTTTGGTTAAGTTTTGCAGACACACAGACAGACAGGAAGACAGACAGACGGATAACAGTTTGATTTGGACTAGTCTAAAATTTTGCCATCTATTCCAAAATAATGATGCTTTTGGACGTCAAGAAAAACAATTGGGAAAACATTGTGATAAATAAAGATATTGCTTGTAAACAAGCAATTCCTTCATTTTTTACATTGTTTTCTACCCAGAAAAGTTGAAAAAAAAAATCCAAAATTTCATAAACTTTAAATTGTCATCAGCAACTCCTTTCAATTTGGACGAGTTTAAAATTTTGTCATATTCTAATGGGTCAACATGAACTTACTGACTAATTTCCTAAAGAGATCTCTCATCACATCAGGTTTATCAAAACTCGTTCTTAACTGTACCAAGATGTCTTTGTTCTGTATCACCAATTTCTAAAAACACACAAAAGGGAACAAGAGTTTGCAAAATCATCAACTTCAAGCTTATGAGAAATAAAATTTAGCCACATTATCAAACTTCTATTAGAACTTAGTTTGAGTATTTGTTAATGAAAGGGAAAAGTAAGATTTGACTCTTTGTGACTTTCCTGGATAAAGTGAATGTCCCTAAAGAAGGACAATTTCTCAATATTTTATACTATATAAAATGGTCAATCTTCAATTAAGAGATTAAGAGAATATTTTTTTTGTTTTCATGGAGGTATGAACCGAAAAACCTAATCACACTGTATGAATAATTTTATAGCATAGAGCGAAAAAAAACAAAAGCTTTACAGATATCGATACCTTTTTGTATGGGACTATTTTGTGCGGAAGCACACAAAATTGCTGCGCGCTCAAAATTTTGTTCATGGAGCTATGAATATTTTTTTTGACCAATCAGAACGCACATTTTTGATAGACGAAACTAAAAATTAAATTATTTGACATTCGATCCCAAACATCATACAATGTAACATCTTAAAATTTGGATCCATCAAAAATTTCATTATCTGTTTTGTTGGTTAACATTTAAGTAACAACACTGACTTTGTTCCCAATAATTTTTTTCCATGTATCTTTTAATCCAAAAAGAATATTATTGTATTCTATCAGCGTAACCCTTGTAAGGGTTCGCGCTGTCAATCGCCATTGTCGCCTAATGCGACGAAATTAAAAATCTGGCGCAAGTTTTTTTCATTTGGCGAAAGTTTGTGGCGCCAAAAAAATGAAAAGTTTGTTTATACATACTTTGACTTATCTCCGGAAATCAAGGCAGAGGGCCAAGTGTGTAAAATTGCTCATAAAGGCTTGTATATCCAGTCAATTATTTCATCGAGTCTGACAAAAGACCGACGCATTTCCAAATTTGATTACAGTCCTGATTGACAGCAAATCAGATGGACTCATTGGTTGGTGGGTCATATTGATTTTATGTTGGGGGCATAAATTAGTTTAGGGATGACTGGATCAAACTTCTTAGATGACAGCTATCAGTATATAGCCTACATCTGTAGACCTTATTTATCACACAGAAATTGACTCTCTTGAACAAAAATGTAATTGAACTGACCACCATTTGCCTTTTCTTGATGAATGCAATTGCCGAATTTGTGCATACTTTTTGTATATTTCTGTTGACAGTTTCAGTCAGTTTCTAATCTCGGCACTGCTACAGCGACACTGAATCAGTATTTATGGGCAATAAGAAGGATATTCTGATGAGCTGTTGATAGTAGTAGGGGTAGTTTGTCAATATTTGACAGAAATTTCAAGAGTTCTACTGGCCTAAAAGCAGACAAACTATTTCTTTTTTGTTCATTCGTACAAAAGAATGTTCAACCTTAAACCGATCTTTTTGAAGTCAAAGATGTCTTTGTTATTCTATTATCAAATCAAGCATATTATATAAGGCTTATACTATTTCTTTCTCTCTATTTTTCTCGTCAAAATCTCGATTTTCTAATCAAAGTACTGAAAGCACTGATTGAAGATGAGTTAAATCATTGTAAATGTTTGACCTAGCTACTTTCATTTCAGCCAAAATTACAAATGAATGACCATGTTTACAACCTGTTTAATATATATACTGTTTATTTTAGTGCAGTTAAGAAATCTTTGACTTTGGCACCAACTCTTTAGTTTGGCCCCAACTTTTTCCATTTGGCCCCAACTTTTTTCATTTGGCGAAAGTGATGGTGACAACTTTTTTCTAGCCAGAGTTAACCCTGCTTGTGATGCTGAAACCACAATATTCATGTTTCGGTAGGAGGCATAGACAAAGATCAGCTTGCATGTAGGTGCAAGTCCCATATTTTTTCTTATTTTTGATCCCCTGGCCAAAGGCCAGAAGAGCTATAGCAATGGCCTTTTCCAATCCGTATGTCGACCTTCTGTCTATTAACTTTTTCCTTGTTAACCCATTACCAGACAGCTAAATTTGAGACTGGCCCAAATTGAAAGATGTTGCAGACGACAATTTAAAGTTTATGAAATTTTGGATTTTTTCAACCTTTTTGGTAGAAAATATTGAGGACAATAAAGAAATAGCTTGTAACAAGCAATTTCTTTATTTTCCACAATGTTTTCCGAAGTTTTTTTCCTTGAAGGCGTCTAAAAGCGTAACTGAGTGGAAATGAGTTAACACCTAGAGTCCACAGTTTTCATCCAATTCTCTTCAAACTTTCTAAGAATGATTATACTATCATAATGATTGTTCCTTCAGAAATTGGGTCAGACCTGTCAACAAACAAGTGAAAAGGAGCATTTTAAAAAAAACTTTTTAACTTCCTCATTTACACCCTGGAATCCACAATTTTTATTGGATTCTATTCAAACTTTATCAGAATGATTGTACCATCTGAGATTAAATTAAAAAATCCTCGCTTACAATCCGGAGTCCATAGATTTTATGGTATTCTCTTCAAACCTTCTCAAAATGATTCTTATCACAGGGATTGTTCCTTTCAAAATTGGGTCAGATCCATCAAGAAACAGGGTAAAAGGGGCCTCATGAACATTTGATTGAAAAAATATATCAAAATTCTTTGTTAACACACTACATGCCAAATTATTCCTCAGATTAACTTCAAAATTTCACAGAATGATAGTACCGTCGTATGGCTCGTTCCTTTCGAAATTGGGTCAGATTCGTCATGTAACATGAGAAAAGGGGCCTTATGTAAACTCAATTGAGAATTCTATTAGAAATCCACATTAACACTTTAGAGTCCACAGTTATCATCGGTTTCTCTTAAAACTTTCTCAGAATGATTGTACCATCATAAGGATCTTTCTTATCGAAATTGGGTATGATCCGTCAAGTATCATGGGAAAAGGGGCCTAAAAAAATTTAATTAAAAATTCCTCGTTAACACTCTAAGAAAAGGGGCTTAACTAATATTTCATTAAAACTTCCTAGTTAACACTCTGAGTTCACAGTTTTCATTGGACTCTCTTCAAAAATACTAAGAATGATTGAACCATCACAATGATCCATCCTTCCAAATGATCTTTCAAGAAACATTGGAAAAGGGGCCTTATGAAAATTTGATTAAAGAACCTATTGAAAGTCCTCATTAACACACTAGAGTCTACAATTTTCCTAGAATGATTGTACCATTGCTGATCTGTCAAGTATCACGGGAAAAGTTGATGGTTGGTTTGCCACCTAAACAAAGTAACTATAGCTCAACCCTTTCCTGCTTTTCAAAATTTTAGACCTGTCCAAATTCAAAGGTTTAGCAGACAACAATTCAAAGTTGATTTTATTTGAATGATGATCATTCTGTAGGGTAGAAAAAATTGTGGAAAAAGAAGAAATTGCTTGTTACAAGCAATTTCTTCTTTTTCCACATTGTTTTCTCAAATATAAAAGCACAGGGACTGAAACCAGGGATTGAACAGGAAAGGGTTAAATAAGCTAAAGTCACAATGATTAACGCGTCAAGCCAATAATAATGCTTCACATAAATGTTGACCAATGTCAGAGTTAAGTGTTCACTTCTGGTCTAAATATATATGTGCGTGTACATGACATTTCAAACCATTGCACATGTGCGCCAAGTAAAGACTCAGATCAGCCTGTGCATCCGCACAGTCTGATCAGAGTCTTCATTCTTCGCTCTGTAGATAGATACTGACCCAAAGCTTCTTTAATCAATCAGCGAATATTCTAATTGCCCTGATTGGCTGGCCAGGGTGCTAAATGAGTGTGAGTCACGCACCTTCGGAATTGTTGGAAACGTCACGCACAGGCTCATATATATTGTTTAAATGACAGCCGTGATCTGTCAATTATTATAATTTACCTTGAGTTCCTCCACTTGATTGGCCACATGAATCATCAATCTCTCTCCCATATACTTCATACCATATGGACCAATCAGTTCTGCCAGGGCTTTCAGTTCTGTAAATATATTCAAAATGATAGTCAGCATATGAAGGTAAATGCTTTGTTCAACAATCCTTAACAGTTTTGCAAAATTTTAGACAAATCCAAATTCAAAGGTTTCCCAGATGACAATATAACATTTATTTTATATTAAAAATAATCCTTGACAGGGTAGAAAATATTGGTGGAAAAGAAGAAATTGCTTGTTAAAAGGGATTTCTTCTTTTTCCACATGTTTTCTTAAGTATAAAAACACAGGGACGTAAAAACCAGGAACTGAATAGGAAGGATTAAATGGTTTATAGCATAACCTTGAACACTACTTTCAATAATTTTCAGTCAAATGTCCCTCAAGTAAAACGACAACATACTCATTTTTATGGTGGACTGTTTGGGTCAAAAGTAGCCTTTCAGTCGTCTTAGAATAATGAACATCTGCATGCATAAATAATACAGGTAAACCAATTTAATTTAAGTGTATGCACTTATATTTTGAAATTGCACAAGTTATTAAACCCCTTCATTTGCAAATAAACACCTTCATATTGTGTGTGCACTTGTAATTCAGGTGTACACGTACATTTTATACCCTCAAACATACAGTAATTATGCAGACACGCCTAAATTTTGAGAGTGCACCTTTAACATTTATGCATGCACACTTTTATTCAAGCATCCACTACCTTAAGTGGACTTTTGACCCATTTAGTGCACCATACACTTTGCCACCAGCAATTCAACCCACTAAGGCACACTCATTATTTGTTCATTGGTGAGAGACTTATTGAACGTGTTTCTATGAATTCAGAGGTCTAGATAAAAGGGGGTAACAGCATTCTAAAATCCTTATTTCTCAACAGAACCCTATGTTGTAGGTACTCATTTGAATCGTCTAAGACGATTCAAATGAGTACCTACACCATAGGATGTATGGTAGTATTGGTGAAATATTTAAACCTAAAATACGAATTATGCCCTCAAACTGTAGCTCTGGAATTTCATCAATTGTTGGATAGAAAGTTGGCCAAGCCTGGATTTGAACCTACTACTCAAGGAATGAGAGTTCAGTGAGTTACTAGAATTGGTTTAACCCTTTCTGGTACAATCCCTTGTCTTTATTTCTCTTTGATTTCATAATTACGTCTCTATGACTTCATACTCAAGAAAATATCATGGGAAAAGAAGAAATTGCCTGCAACAAGCAATTTCTTGTTTTCTCAAAATAGTTGCAAGCAATTTCTTCTTTTCCCAAAATATTTTCATCCCTGTATTTTGATAACTTTTCAAATTGCACTCACTTTTAATTGTCGTCTACAACTTCTTCAAATTTAGACAAGTACACAATTTTGAAAAATAGGAAAGGGTTAAGTTATTAAAAGAATACTATTATACAATTAGGCTAAAGAAATATCTTTGAGCTTCTGATAAAGCCAACTTATAACTGAAAATAACCTTGTGCTAAATAAGCATGTCCCAAATGACAGTTTTCAAAAATTCAAATTAATGCTACCCAAAAAAATAAACTTTGGATAACATTATGGAAAATGAAGAAATTGCTAGTTACCCACAATGTGTCACTCCAAAAGATAAAAATTAATAAAATTTCATAGACTAATATTGTGTTTGCACCTTCTTTGAATTTGGACCAGTCTAAAATTTTGTTGACTGGTAATTGGTTGATAACCACAAAACAAAAGTATTTGTCATGAATATCAGAATTCAGCATTTTGCTGAAGGTCAAATGAATAAATGAAAAGGTCAATTACTTTCTTATTGACAGCAGGGATTTGTTAACCCATTACCACACAAGAGAAATTTAGACTGGTCCAAATTGAAAGGAGTTGCAGACGACATTTTAAAGTTTATGAAATTTAAGATTTTTTCAGCTTTCTGGGTAGAAAACATTGTGTAAAATGAAGAAATTGCTTGTGACAAGCAATTTCTTCATTTAAGACAATGTTTTCCAAAGCTTTTTTCTCGAGGGGCGTCTAAAAGCGTCACTGTGTGGGAATGGGTTAATTACATATATGCAGTAAAATATTCCGTACCAGTCAAATCTGCGTACTCCTCTGCAGCAAAGGGAACTTGTAGTCCGTCTTGCTGGTAACTTACAAACGCTTTTTGTGTTGACGAATAAATTATCTGACCAACATTGCATGTCACTTTGCGAAGTAATACATCTAGGTACCTAAAAGAATTTTAATCAAATTCATAATAAATCTAACAAAAGTAGCGGTATTTTGTTCTGAGTACAAGTAGCAATGTATCATTATTAAACCATTAACAGACAACATGATAACATTGGTTCAAATTGAAAGAAGTTGCAGACAATAATTTAAAAAGTGCTGAATTAGAAAATGATGTGCCATATGGGGTATATGAATCATGAGAAAAGAAAAATGCTTCTTTCAAGAAACAGATCCTTTTCTCAGAATGATTTCCATTGCAACTTTTCTTCAGTGTCAGAATGTTTGATCATCTAGTAATGGTACCGACAGACAGCTAAAATGGCTGACTTTGAACAGTGTTTTGGGAGATTGACGTTTATCAGTATATGGGCATTTATTATAATAAATATGGTAATCAGTGGCTTATTAGTATCTAAAGGAACTTCTTCTTTTGTGGAATTAGCTGTTAAAGTGGACACCTCAACCAGCATTTATGCTTGAAAAAAAGCTCTTTGTTGCTATAGGCAAGGAAATCTCTTGAGAAGGATTTCCTGGCCTAAAAACCACACACTTAGTCTACGTCTGAATGACATATAGACTAAGTGTTCAGCCAAACACTAAATTAAAAATATTGATAAAATTGAATTTAAAACTGAGACAAACCACTAAAATACATCATGAATTGGAGACTAGAGCTTTTTTATATGTTAGTCGTCAAAGTGTTACAGGGACTTCAACTAAATCATGTGCATCATGGTTAAATTAGGCTTATTCTCTGATTGTCTAGCTAAACTCTGATATGTCTTGCTAACGGACAATTCCTGATATGTCTTGCTGAAGGACGATTCCTTGATATGTCTTGCTAAAGGACAATTCCTTGTAATATTTTGGGAGGCCATCACACTTTTGGGAGGCCATCTCCCAATGACCATTTCTGTAAAATTTCATTGAAATCTGATGGTTTGTTTTGGAGGAGAAGATATTTAGAGATGACAGTTAGCATATAGCCAGTAATAATACCAATGTAGATATTTTAACTTTCTTACTTCCCTCATGGCGGTTTGAAACAGTATAACACCTAGATTAAGTTATAGTTACAGTATTTATATCATCAAATAATGAAGATGTTGGAGTAAATGGTGGAGGTAAACAATTCAAGACTTATAAAATTTTGGTTTTTTTATCTTTAGGGTAGAAAACATTGTAGGTAATGAAGAAATTGCTTGTTACAAGCAATTTCTTCATTTTCCACATTGTTTTTCTAAGTCTTTTTCTTGAGGGGCATCCAAAAGTGTCATTGTGTGGTAATTGGTTACTGTAACCAACCTAGTCAGTCACTTTTTTAGTGAAATAAGTAAGCTATCAGTTCTCAAGGCTGCAGCCCTTACAACGAAGAGCCATGCAGGACACCAATCTCTGAGGATAAGTAAAATCAAGCCAGGCTAAGACTAGATGTATGAGTTACTCACCAGTTAGTGTAGTTGGCTGTGATTGTTTTTTCTCCACTAAAACTGTCTAATGGCTGTGTTTGTTGAGGAAGCACATTGTTGAACACTCGAGCTATGTCAATATGTACTGAAATGAAAGTAATACGTAAAAAAGTTTTAACTGAAATGAGAATCCTTAACCCTTGTCATGCTGTATAAATTATCTTACTGAATTTCTGTCAAATCAAAGGGCTGAAAGCACTCATAGAACTTGTTGTTCAAAAATCAATATTTCTTTTAGAAATCAACTTCATAAACAACTCTGGCAGGAAAAGTATAAGCAGGAGGTGTAGACTAAGATCAGCCTGCACATAAGTGCAGTCTGATCTTAGTCTACACCTCCTGCCAAAACCGGAATATTCCGGGTTCAGCATGACAAGGGTTAAGTTGCAATTAGTATTTTCCTTATCCGTCAGATTTTGTAGCTTAAGTATAATACAGGGATGTAGAAATACAGATTTTTCTTAGTTATTATCAGACAAGTTGATGGCAGAATTTCACTTGTCAGAATTTCACTTGTCTAATTTAAGATATCCCACACAACACAACTTATTTATGCCTCCTAAGAAAAAAGCTTTTATAAACATTGTGTGAAATGAAGAAATTACTTGTAAGAAACAATTTCTGAAATTTCAACATTGTTTATAAAAACTATTTTAAGGGGAGTAAAAATTGCTGGATTATTACCAAATGGGAAAAAACAGTTACAAATATGTGCTATCATCTTCAAATTCTACCAATTTGGACAATACTAAAATCACTTTTCCTGATAAGAGTTTAAAAACTCAACAAAAAATGCATTAGTCTTTGCTCATCTGTTAACAGGTTGAATCGACTGGAGTACTGATACACAATAATTCTGAGGGTTAATCAATCTCACATGTGCCAGGATTGTACAAGATTTTACACTAAACACTTACTGTTTATTTCAATAGACTGGAGAACTGACATTATGGCCTTGACACTACATAATAACTCTGAGGATTTAGCAATCTCATATGTGCCAGGATTGTACAAGATTCTACACTAAACACTTACCATTATTCTCAATAGACTGGAGAACTGACATTATGGCCTTGACACTACACAATCACTCTGAGGGTTAATCAATCTCATATGTGCCAGGATTGTACAAGATTTTAAACTAAACACTTACTATTATTCTCAATAAACTGGAGAACTGACATTATGGCCTTGACACTACGCAATCACTCTGAGGGTAAAGCAATCTCATTTGTGCCAGGATTGTACAAGATTCTAGACCTAACACTTACCGTAATTCCTTGACTGTAGAACTGACATTATGGCCTTTACACTACACAATAATTCTGAAGGTTCAAGATTTTACACTAAACACTTACCATAATTCTCAATAGACTGGAGAACTGACATTATGGCCTTGACACTACGCAATCACTCTGAGGGTAAAGCAATCTCATTTGTGCCAGGATTGTACAAGATTCTAGACCTAACACTTACCGTAATTCCTTGACTGGAGAACTGACATTATGGCCTTGACACTACACAATAATTCTGAAGGGTCAAGATTTTACACTAAACACTTACCGTAATTATCAATAGACTGGAGAACTGACATTATGGCCTTTACACTACACAATAATTCTGAAGGTGAAAGATTTTACACTAAACATTTACCGTAATTCTCAATAGACTGGAGAACAGACATTATGGCCTTGACACTACACAATAATTCTGAGGGTTTGGCAATCTCATTTGTGTCTGGATTGTACATCATCATACCAACAAGGGCTCTATAAATACAGCAGTTAGTTGGTCAAAAACCTTACTTATCAAATGGATGTCAGCATACTTTGACCCCTTACCAAAATAACAATATTCTAGAATCTTCAAAATCAAAAAATATTGCAGATGACTATTTCTTGCTTTTTGGATTTTGATTTTTTTGTCTTTTGGGAAAGAAAATATTGTGGATAATAAAGATATTGCTTGCAACAAGCAATTTCCTTATTTTTCACAATATTTTCTCATACATTTTTCTTGAGGGGCATCAAAATGCGTCACTGTTGAAAGGAATCCATGTCCTATCTGATTGATATATTACTTTGAATTATATAACTAACAATTTTCCTTATATGACATACTCATTGCACATGGACAATTTTACACTAGACAGTAAAAAGTCTGTATCATCCAAGTACTAAACTGATACTGAAATGGTAACATGATGTCATATTCACAGTAAAATGATGTCAAGCCAAGAAAAACATTACTAGGATTATAAAATGGTTGACTTTAGATAAGTTTCCAGATGTTCCTTTATCTTAAATATAGTCAAGACTCGTTGGTATATAATAAATGGAATACTATGATGTTTAACCCGTTCCAACTCAATTCCTCCTTTTTACGCCCCTCAAGAAAAAAGCTTTTGAAAACATTGTGGAAAATGAAGAAATTGCTTGTATCAAGCAATTTCTTCATTATCCACAATGTTTTCTATCCAAAAAGACAAAACAATTCAAAATTCCATCAACTTGAAATTGTCGTCTGCAGCTTCTTTCAATTTGGACCTGTCTAAAATTTTGCTGTGTTGGAATGGGTTAAGTGAAACAAAACATTGTATTAGATTCAAGCCACATAGGTAAATTTGATATTTCACTCGACCTTGCTTTTGTGACATAACCAAATTTTCCTGCGAGACTTGAATAACAAAATAAGGTTTTCTATTACAACTATTACATGTTATTATATACCTTGCTGTGAAATCTTGGAATTTCTCAATGTAATAAATTTTGTTAACATCACTGTAGTGATGATAACACTTTACAGTTTCACTCTCTGTAATAAAACTTTAATGTATTCTTCCACATTTTTTCAATAGACCTTCTCTCTATCAAAAAGATTGGTTTTGATATTTCAATAAAATAATAAGGCATATAATAAATATAACAATCAACTGGTTATTCTAGATATGAAAAAATATTTCACTCGGATGCGTTGTTAGGCGTTAAAAGAAACTCGTGCTGCGCACTCGTTTTTTCAACGCCTAACAACCCGTCCTTGAAAAAAAATTTTCATATCTGGATCAACCAGTTGATTATCCTCTATATAGTCCTTATGTATTGATCATACCTCACATGAAAACTAATTATGATTGTAGTATGCCCTTTCAAAAGGGAAATATAAGTTACCACTCAACCCTGTTTTTTTTATGCAAAAATAATCATGGAAAACATAGTGAAAAAAAAAGAGAGGAGAAAATGCTGAAAACTAGCATATTCTTCTTTTCTCATAAAATTTACTACCCTGTGTGACACAAAGTTTGAAGATGTGACCATATTTAAATGTTTTCTTTGAATTCTAAGTTTTCTTTTGATTGGTTAAATCAACAAGATTAACGGTATGGAGTAGAGTAGAAAGCTTTATAAAGCCTTACCTAAGGTGATTTATTGATTTCAAACTGATGAAATACTTGTTTAAAAACACATTAAATTTCCAAAAATAAGAATATTGTCATGAATTTTCCCTGGCCTCAGGTCCCTGTTGAAAATGAGTAGCAAGACCCCTGCATGGTCAGGTGAGCTGAAACTTGAACATCAAATAAGATGATTGAAAGAACAATGTCCACCTAATCTAACACATACAAATACTTAAAGTAATAACAACCATGAATTTATTTTCCTGATCTAAAAATAAAATCGTAAACATTGTATAAAACAAAAACCAAAAACAAAGATAACCAAATGACTATTGAACAACAGAAAAAATTATCACAAAACCAGGTTTTCAATGGCTTCATCAGAATCCATTAATAATTGTAGGAAATGGGGACACAAGAATTTTGAAAATAAATTTCCTTTTTGTGTGATACAGCAATGAATCACAAAACTGTGATATTATGCACAGTCACATGAAGGCAAATATTTTCATAAAAATCCGTCAAAATTGGTAGGAGTATTTGCGCACACAAAGTTAACAGCTGCCCAGCCAGCAGACCCTCAAGCCAGCTGCCTACCAGCCGCCAACATTCACCAATTTATCAACCAGATTTTTCCTGTGGAAAACCTAGTCAGAGGATAAAGCAACAAACAAATGGCAGACAGGATGAGATGCTTAACCACTTACTGGACGACAAAATCATAGACAGCTCCAAATTGAAAGGAGTTGCAGACAGCATTTTAAAGTTTATGAAATTTTTTATCATTTGAACTTTTTGGGTATAAAACATTGTGTAAAATGAAGAAATTGCTTGTGACAAGCAATTTCTTCATTGATTTTATACAATGTTTTCCCTTTTTTTTTCTTAGCCGGCATCCAAAAGCATCACCGTTTGGGAATGGGTTGAGACAGGATTTGTTTCGGAATTTTTTACAGAGTTAAATGCCACTTTGAGCAATTGGTCAGTTATATGACATCTTTACCTACTCATGTATTTCCAGGGTGTATATCCAGTACAAGGATTGTTCTTGGAAACATTTTGCAAAAGACATAACCAATTTGATTATCTGCATGGCTTGGAAACAAACCCATTGTCACAATTTCCACAGAAAATATCTAACATGAAAATCAAACATTTCTTTCTGCTTTTTATGAACTTGAGCATTAAATTCCCTAAAATTTAACATATTACCAACAATCCTATTTTCAACACCCCCTAAAGAGGGAGGCATTGGAAAGCATTTTGGAAAATGAAGAAATTGCTTGTAACAAGCAATTTCTTCATTATCCAAAATGTTTTCTACCCAAGAAGACAAAAGACTTATAAAAATTGTCACCTGCAATTTCTTTGAATTGGACCAGTCTATAATTTTGTCATCTGGCGATGGGTTAACATGTGCATTAGCCGCAGACATTGGGTAGCCACACTATGCACTCAGAATATTTGAAAAAGAACTTTTGAGCGGGTAATAACTACCTACAGAGAATAAAGTAAAGAACCTTATAAGACTAGTCGGATTTGAAATAGTTGGAAATGTCACAAAAAAGTTCATCTCTGTGCAAAATTTGTTCTACACATGCTGTTAGCCCATTTCCAGATTTTAGACTGGTTCAATTTCCAAGAAGTTGCAGACGACAATTTCACATAAATGGAATTTTAAAATCCATAGGCTAGAAAACATAGTGGGTAATTAAGAAATTGCTTGTTACAAGCAATTTCTTCATTTTCCATCATGCTTTCAAAAGCTTTTTCTTGATGGGAGTCAAAAAGTGTTGTTGAGTGAAATGGGTTAAGATGTTTTATAGTATATATTGATTTTCCCTTTAATAGAAAAAACAAAAATACCATACCAGTATTAATACTTTCGAATTGATGAACTTTGAAAATCTTTGTCTTTATGGGTAAAAAACATTGTGGCAAATGAAGAAATTGCTTGTTATAATTCATCCTTTTTCCACAATGTTTTCTCAAGTTTTTTTTCTTGAGAGTGTCAAAAATCAGTGCTGTTGGGGATTGGGTTAAACATAGAGCAGCCTGAAAAGGAACACAGTGAACTAAGAATATCCATTGATTGTCTAAAGCACTCCTGAGTCAGTAGAGTGTAATGGTTAACCCTTTCCTGGACAAACCCTGTTTTTTTTGTCACTGTGATTTTATACTTGAGAAAATATTGTGGAAAAGGAGAAATTGCTTGTAACAAGCAATTTCTCCTTTTCCCACAATATTTTCTACAACATAGGATGGTCAGATTTCAAATTGCATGCATTTTTCATTGTCATCTGCAACATCTTTCAAATTGGACCAGTCTAAAATTTCATGAAACAGGAAAGGGTTAATCAGTCTTTACTAGGTGTACATGTGTAGTTGACTAATCACTGGCCCCACCCACTCACTCCTTTGGCTACCACCATTAACTTCAACAGGAAGTTCCGCTCTGATTTCAAACAGCATTACATTGCAAAATTTATGGTCAGTAGTATGTAACAATCAAAGGCCTGAAATGTAGTCAGGACCGTATATAAACAATTTGTATGATAGTTGAAGTCAATGTCTGATTTGACTGTTAAGTTTTCCTTATTATGAAATCACATCTGAAGACTTTTAACCCTTCCCCCCCCGACAGAATCTCAACCATGTTTTCTTGCCCAATAACTGACTTGATCAACAGGGTAATTGTCGAATTTGGACAAAATATACAAAGGATAGTTTAAGGAGCATCACCCTCCAATATTTCGAAAGATAACAACTGTAGTTACGAGATTTTAGCACAAATTGATGAATTTTTAAATTCTACCCTTACCTTTTCGGTCTATCTGAATTGAATAATCCGTAAATTTCTACAGGTCTACAATTTGTGGTTCTCTTTGGGTCCGCGCAAATATTTAAAAGCTAAAATTTTCATCCGAGACATGTTTTATTATTATTGACAGTTGTTGGAATTATTCTAATTGAATTTACCTTTACACCGACATAAATATTCCATCCTTAGACAAAAGGGATAAAATCTAAATTTCCTGCATAGCGACTTCTCCTTGGAGACTGACAAGTTGTTGAACACCTGGGGTAACTGACCCGTTGAGGAATTGTCACATGGATTGACCTTTGAACCTCTTTCGCGGTAATGGACTTAATCTAATTTCTTTACCATTGTTTAAATACGGTAACAATAAATCAACAAAGAACTCTATTTTACGAATCAGGAAATTACACTTAACAGTTGCATGTGTACAAAACTGGATTAAACTTTGCAGCTGGTAACTTTTAAAATCGTAAGAATGAAGGTTATAATAATAAAAAAAATCTGAGACGGCGGAATGTCTAGTTTCACTCTCGACTATGTCTAAGATCGACAAATCGTTGAACATCGAGGCCTATCATACCCATTTTTGTTAAATGAAATCCGTAATGATGGTAAGAACAGGCAGTCAATTAAATGATGTCAGAGACAAAAATATACATTATTCTATGTCTCTGATGATGTTAACTTTTGACATAACGACAAACCTGGAGGATTTCCTCTATCGAGTGGCCTCGATGCAACAATGTGTAAGATGGTATAAATAGGAGTACCTGTAGAGGTCGTGACCTTAATCGCTGCGCACATTTAGTGATTCGGCTTTTCGCGGTCCTTCTTTATGAATGGGCTTACATTTTCAGATAGTACAAGAGATCATGAATCAATTCACGAGTAAGAAAAAAATTTTCAGGCCATTGTCAGGTTCCTAGAAGCAAAGAGCTAATTCGGATGGTTCCTAGCTTACAGTCAGTATCCTGACTGCAATAAAAAAGCAGAATTATTGGTTGGCGACCTAAATGTCGTAGCTACAGCTTGAATAAGCTTTAGTTATGAAGTTTAAGTTGCCAAACAACAAAGATTTTTCACACAAATGGTGGCCAATGTTGGAGTTCAATTCTCAATTCCGTACTGTATGAATAATTTGATTGGGTCGATATATTTCTTGAACAGCCGCAATTAGTCAATTGTAAAGATACACACAAGCTCTATTTTAGTCTAGATCAATTGGGGATATACATTGTGACCTGAAAGGATTTGCAATCATCACAAAGCAGACTTTTATCCTCCCCCCTCCCTAACCACCACCACCACCACAACTAGCCTTTTGGTGCTAGAGCAGCACAATCTTTGACTTATGTTACCCTAAAACAAAAGGGCACGACTTTGGGCCATGGACAACATTTGAATATAATTTAACTGTTAGTTTCGTCTATCAAAAACAAGCAATCTGATTGATCGAAAAATTTAATTCTTACCTCCATTAACAAAATTTTGAGCACACAGACATTTTGTATGCTTCCGCACAAAATATTTCAATACTTAAAGGTATCAAAATTCATAAAGTTGTTGCATTTTTGCTCGATGCTATTAAATTATAAGAAATGAAGAGAATATTTTTTGTTTTCATGGAGGTATGAACCGAAAAACCTAACCACACTTACGTATGAATCCGCTTTGCGTATGTACAGTTTTTTCGGTTCATACCTCCATGAAAACAAAAATATTCTCTTCATCTCTTAAAAAGTTTGAAGGTCCTAGGTCAAATAGCTTATGAGTTAGAACATGAAAAAGGGTTTCAATCAAAGTTAAATGCGACCTTGATCTTTGACCTACGTGACCAAAAAAATAAGGCACTTGCTAGTATAATTGGTAAAATCTGCATGAAGTTTCATGGTTGTATGTCAATTCTCTCTAGACTTAGAGCATTGAAAGGAAAAAAGTCTCCAGACAAAGGGACAGATGAACTGACGTGGTAAAACAAGTATACCCAGGGACTTCATGAGTAGGTGTATAGATATACAGATACATGTACAAGATCAACGACCAAGCTTTGGCACTTTTTAACATAAGTATGGTAAGCAATGGTATAGTATAGCAAGATTCAAGTTTAAAAGTGCTCAGGTATAATGATAGTGTGATTAGCATTTAACTTTTTAAGATACAGAAACAATCAAAATTCCATACCATTTTCATAGCCTTGAAATATGCATGCTTAAATGTGTAGGCTTAACAAAAAAAAATTACCCCTACCTCAGTTTCTATATACAAGACCATAGGCTTATATAAATTCTAATTGATAATAATGGCATTACCATACACTATAAACCAAGCTAAATTGTTATACAGGTTTTTGTCGATGAATCATTTGGATTCTCATTCCCACAAAAAAGAATTGGCTCAGACAGAAAAAGAAATAAACAGGCAAAGGGGATAACATTGAAATCTATGAACTCAAAGTAGGACATAATATTCTTGTGCAAATATAACTTTCTTCTTTTCTACTTCATGCTTGACTCTTTCCTAAGGAACACCTAAAGATTAGTTTGAAATTTATGAGTTTCTAATGCAAAAAGAAAATATCAATTTCAATATAATAGTAGCCAAATTGCATTTAATAAATTTGTATTACTGACACTTACAATTAACCCTTACTTTTATTTAGCAATCCTTCAAGTAATTTCCAGTTCTATGCATTTAACACAAATTCATTGAACTCATTCTAACTCAATCAAGCTTTTTACAACCCTCAATGAAAAAGAAAAGCTTGGAGAGGATTGTGGAAAATGAAGAATTTGCTTGTAATAAAAAAATTCTTCTTTTCCCACAATGTTTTCTACCCTGAAATACAAACAAATTCAGGAATTAAACAAGATGTGTTTGTGAAACACTATGCCCCCGAAACGGGAATTCTTTAGAAACGGGTAAAGGGTTAAAATTTTGACCTTGACCTTGATGAAATGACCTTCCCCAGTTGTGCTTTGTTGAGACCTATCTACATACCAAATATTAGCATTGTAACTTAATCAGGATTGAAGTTATAGGAAATTGTTTAGTTGGCAGGTTAAGTTTTGCAGACAGACAGAGACGGACAGACAGACGGACACCGGTAAAACAATATGCCCCCAATCTTATCGATGCGGGGGCATAAAAATGATCATCTTCTACTACTAGCAATTTGGACCTGCATAAAATTTTGTTTTCTGGTAACAGATAACAGATCAAATAACAAACATGTCGTGTATTATAATCAATTCCGACACAATCCTACTTTTAAACAGGAATTAAGAAGGGGAGGCAGAATGTGGAAAATGGAGAAATTGCTTGTAACAAGCAATTTTTTCATTTTCACAATGTTTTTCAGTGCCTTCTCCCGAGGGGTGTCAAAAAGAGTGATTGTGTGGGAATGTGTTAATCTTGAACTTGGACAAACACTATTGATTGATTGAATGGGGTTTAACACCACTTTTAACAGTATTTCATTCATATTGCAGTGGCTGGAGCATCTAACAATGGATTCCTGGTGTTTCTCACACCAGTACTACCACTATATCCTTTCCTAGCCTCCAGCTGCTATCTCACTCAGGTCTATGATTATCCACCTATTCGTGAGAGATGGACATACACTATGTTTTTTTATATCTATATATATCTAATGGCACATCTACTCAAGATAGCAAACAACTATATCTGATAATTTAGTGTCCCTAAATGTAGAACCAATACTTCAGCCAAACTTTTACATAATAAACTAGATGAAGGGATGGATGGACAGACAGACAATGCCAAAACAAAATCCCTTTGATTTTTTTGTTGGGATAATAACAGGTTAAACGGGCAAGAAGTTCTTAACATTCATGCGTATAAAAGTCTAGGCTCTACATTTCATCATTCCAGAAACTTACTTATCTTTAAACACATCTTTGAATGTCAACATTCTTAAAAATAAAAGTTAAAAGTTAAGAGGGATAAGAAATCTTCACAGAAAAATTTAGCCTAAGACATCATGTCTTTAAATGATAGTATTCTGCAATTGACAGATTGCGACTGTTAATCAAAGAATCATTCAACCAATCAAATCATTAATTTAGACCAGAAGTGAACTTTGAACATTGATTTTGGCTGACATTTACGTGAAGAATTTTGATAGTTTAACAATATAACTACAGCTTATTCAAGCTGTAACTAGACATTGCCAAAAAGAGGACTAATACCCCCCAACAGGACTTGTCCATGTACAAGTGCTATCTACAAAAGGGCCATAAGAAAAAACAGACTTTTTAAATAAAGAGCCAAAACTCAGTCAAAAATCAGTGGACCATAACCAAATAGGATATGCACATGTTTGACTCATACAGAGTCTTTCTATGAAATTTGAATCAAATCCGTCCAATGGTTGCTAAGAAATTGAGGGGACATGATTTTTCACCGAAGGGCCATAATCCTGTCAAAAATCAATGGACCGTTACCAAAATGGTATATGCACATCTCTGCTCGATACTGATTATATCAGTGAAGTTTGAATCAAATCCATCCAATGGTTGCCGAGAAATTGAGCGGACACGAAAAAGATACAGACCGACAGACGTACCGACAGACCGACAAGCTTACTCCTATATACCCCCAAATATATTTTGGGGGTATAATTACAACATTACGGTAACCAACCAACCATTTTATTTTTTTCTTACATGTCTTTGGCCATAAACTTTTCAAAATAATGCCATTTAATATCTAAAAAGAACTATCTGTAGAAGCTCAGAGAGCATGGCCTGAGATCGATTAATTGGTTTTGTATGAGATATACTGGAACAAAAAAATGTTTGTTTAACCCTTTCCTGTTTTTTGAAGTTTTAGACTGGTCCAAAATGAAAGAGGTTGCAGCCGACAATGAAAAGTGGATACAATTTTATATGAAACCGTCCAATGTGGTAGAAAATATTGTGGGAAAAGGAGAAATTGCTTGCTACAAGCAATTTCTCCTTTTTCCACAATTTTTTCTCAAGTATATAATCATATCAACATAAAATCCTGAGTTTGATCAGGAAAGGGTTAATACAACTATTTCACATTTCAACCAATTTTCAAAAGCATTACCTTGATATTATATCTCGAAAGATGCCCTTGAAATTGGTATTGACAGAGAGGTAACATCAAAAGGAATACTCTGCGAAATACCCAAGCCCTAACAGTTACCATTCATTATAGCTAAAATCTAAACTTTTGAAGGACAATTACAGACAAGCAGACAAGACTTAAGTGAATGACCCCCATCCCCCCTCATTTTAACAATGCCAGGATCAAAAGGTATTAAAGTTTTGAAAGAAATATAATACAACCTTTTGACAAATTATATGATTATCAATCTGCCTTCTATCTATTGGCTATTGGCTGTATGAAATTTCGATGTGTTTAATTTAAGAAAATAACACCATTCAAAAAAACTTCCATGAAAAAAAATAAATTCTGTATCATTTCTTGCATGAACATTTCAATCATAGTAAATATATTTAAGATAATTAAGTTGTGTGTGAATTGTTAATCTCCTTGTACTTCATTTTCTTTTGTTGAAATATCTGAATTGAAGTTATTAGGGCTTGTGCTTCACTCGTATACCAGGGTTTTGAACGTGGAATATCTGAAAACATCCTTTTTTGATCTTTAGAAATTTCTCATTCACAGGGGTCATTTTTTTAACCCCCCCCCCCTGAGAAAAATCCTTGGGGTCTAGATACAGGATATTTAGTCCCTATTTCTTTTCTCTGAATCATCGAATATACTATTTACAATAATATTAATTTTCAAATTATCTGTTGTTGCTAAAGCTTTCAAATTTATACTCATGATTTACTCTTCTTGTTGTTTGGATCTCATCAAAAACACTTTTGACACCCTAAAATTTCATGGTCGAGGATTCAATGATTCCTAAATTTCAAATGCAAGCAAAAGTCCTGAGTACTGAGTTCAATAGGTTAGTGCCCTCACAATCTTCACAAGTAAAGGGTGAATTTTTATCTCTTGCCTCATCTGAAGCCATGGTGAAGTACTGTAAAGTACACTGTGTAAGTAAGATGATCAAAGAAAAGTTTATAAATGTACATACTTGTTAAATCTGGTTTCAAGTTGCTGCAGGAAGAATTCACGAGGAACAAAACCATGCTCCCAAACTTGTATAACATTTGCATAATTGATAGCGTAACACAATTCTGTCAGTGCCATATGTAATTTATCCATTCTGAAATAAGGAAATCATTAATTCCAATAAAAAAGATGAATTTTCAAAACAAAACTCCATTATAAGATAAAAATAAAGAAGCTTGGATCTATGTGAAACTCATGACATGGATATCTAACCCAATACAATCATAAAGGTCCAAAAAACTGCATTGTTGGCAATAACATATGGCTCTATCATTTTTTTTAATCATGTGTACTACCTCTATTCAAAATCCTAAACAAATTCAAATTCATCTAACTTGATCACAACATTTAATCCTTTCCTATTAAATCTCTGTTTTTTACCTACCTGTGATTTTACAACTGAGAGACATTGTAGAAAAAGTAACAATTGCTTGTAACAAACAATTTCTTCTTTTACCACAATATTTTCTACCCTACTGTATGGTTTTTTTTCAAAATTAAATTCACTTGGAATTTTCATCTGAAAAAGCTTTGAATTTGGACAAGTCTGAACTGTCACAGAATAAGAAAGGGTTAAATAAATATACCTTGCAAATTATTACTCTTGTTCACAGGCTGAAGAAAAAATAAATGAGAAAAACACTGTGGCAAAATGGAAAATTACTTGTAACAAGAAGTATTTCTTTTTTTACTACAATATTTCCAACAAGACAAATTCACTTAATTTTCAATCCATAGCAATGTCTTCTAATTTGGACCAGTCAGAGAGTCTAAAATATTAGTCTCTGGTAATGGGCTCGTAAAGATTGTTTACCTTGTAAAGTTCTCCCTATTTTTCCTGACACTTTCCTGACCTGGTTTCTCAGGTTCCTTGACTTCCTGTTGTTTCTTTTTATCCTTTGTAGGCTTCTTTCTCTGACTGAACTGTACACTGTGTTTTGGTAATAACTGAAAACAGCAATATTCATCTATAGAATTACTGCACAATCAATTCTGCTTGAAAAGCAAACTGTGTTAGAGATCCATCTACCTAAATCTTCAACTTAAACACATTATTAGATGCAAAAATTTCAGACTCGTCCAAACAAAATGTAGTTGCAGAAATCACTTTTAAGGAGATGGAAATTGATTGTTTATGATGGGTTAGGACAATACTATGGCATACAACATATTAAGGCTTCCATGGCCTAGTGGTTAGTGTCTCCACTTTGTAGCGGGAGGTTGAAGGTTCAATCCAAGTGGAAGCTGGCTCACTTGGTAAGAACCGGCACAGCCAGTTTGTGAGCCACCAGATAATTAAATAAATAAGTCCATCTCTGCCAGGCCCCCAGCAACAAAGAGATGGTATTCGGGAGGCACTGTGCACACAAGGAAAAATCTTTATTGGAATGAACCTTTAAAGAGCACAGACTGCCTGACTCGGCAAATATCTGACACTTTTTGGTACCACAATGTATCACAATCCGTGTATTAGTGCTAAGGAATATAGACTACAATTCGAGCAAAGCAGATTTATGCCCCCTCTAGCCTTTTGTCACTCAAGTAGCATAGATGACCTTTGACCTATGTAACCCAAAACAAAAAGGCACTTTCTTGGATCATTGACAATAATTGTATGATGTTCCATGGTTGTAGGTCAGTTGGTTAAAAAAATTAGGGAATGGAAACAAAGAAGTCTTTGGATAGATGGATGGATTGACTGGCAGACAGACATGGTGAAACAAATTTACCACCTCTACTTTGTAGGTAGGGGTTTCAAAATACTTATAAATCACTGCAACAATGTGCTATTATTTCAATTAATTTCAGCTAATTATGACTCTTGATGGCTGTCACTAACAAAGTTGATACATTTGACAGATCATATTTGTGAAAAGAAATATTGGCAATTTGTGAACTTTGACCTTTATACATTGGCTAGATGCATTAACCCTTGTCATGCTGTATAAATTACCTTACTGAAATGTTGTCAAATCAAAGGGCTGAAAGCGCTGATAAAACTTGTTGTTCAAAAATCAATATTTCTTTTAGAAATCAACTTCATAAACAACTCTGGCAGGAAAAGTACAAGCAGGAGATGTAGACTAAGATTAGCCTGCACATAAGTGTAGTCTGATCTTAGTCTACACCTCCTGCCAAAACCGGAATATTCCGGGTTCAGCATGACAAGGGTTAGGACAGACTTTAGAAAAGTCCCTGGGGTAGATGTGTGGGTTGGATTTGTTATACAGGATTTACTCTTGTCTTTTGCCCAAGACATATAAACTTCCAAAAGCCTTATTTAAACCATTACCAGACAATCCCGTTTTAATGACCTGCAATAAAAATGGTTTGTTGGCTGATAATTTGGTGTGCTTCACACTTATTCTGATGGTTTTACATCTGACAGGTGTGTAGTGTATTTGAGCAGGACACTTTACAGACAGAAAACCAGATAATAACTTACATAAATGTTGTCAAGGACATGGGAATCAGTTAGTATATCTTTACTTGTAATTCAAAATACCAACACAGTTTGTGTAGCCTTCCGAATCATGACTATTGATTGATTTATCGAATAGTTTTTAACCCATTACCAGACGGCAAAATTTCAGACTGGTCCAAATTGAAAGGAGTTGAAGACTCCAATTTATAGTTAATGGAATTTCTTCGTTTTACACAATGTTTTTACTGCAGTTTTTATTGAGGGGCGTTCAAAAGTGCCTTTGTTTTGTAATGGGTTAACACCATTTTTAACAGTATTTCAGTCATATTGCGGTGGCTGGATCATCTAACAATGGATTCCTGGTATTTCTCACACCAGTACTACCACTACATCCTTTCCTAGCCTCCAGCTGCTATCCCACTTAAGTTTATTATTATCCACCCATTGGCTAGAGACAAATATGGGAAAGGATATGTGCCGCTGCCGGGGATCAAACCCATGACATCCCAAGATTAAAGATTAGGAGTCTGGTGCACTACCGACTGCCCTATGATGGCGGCATCGAATCATGTCTAAGTGAACCTACCTTATAACTTAGCATACACTGTTCCTCACAAATTGCTGTAATCACTTGATTGACTTCTTCTGCCATGTCCTTTAAGAACCAATGAGCATACTGAACACTTGTTGTACCAATAGAGTGTCTCTGTATTAACATAATACAATATTAGTTCTAGCAGGAGATATAATAAACTCTGCTTATAAAAGCATTGCTAAAACCCTTGTCATGCTAAATAAAATCGTTTCCAAGAATGTATTTAAATCAAAGCATTGAAATCACTAGAAGCCCGTATAGAGGACTTTCTGGTTCTTTTGAAATTAATTTCAGAAACGAATTCTGAAAGGTACAAGCACTTTATGAAACGTAAGATCAGACTGCATCTATGTGCAGGTGGATCTTTGTCTATACCTCCTGCAAAAACAGGAATATTGCAGATCAGCATGATACAAGCTAAATGAAATACCACTTAAAAACCCAATTGATTTCATGTTCCATTCCAGGTCTAATTTTCAGAAAAGTCATCGTCCATAACTACACTAACATATAACTAGAATTGCAGCAAAGCAGACTTGTACCTCTGACCACTAGTTTTTGACTCAAGTAGTATGGTTGGCCTCTGACCTACCTTACCCCAAAACAATGGAGCACCTTGTTACTTAATGGATAACATTTGCATAAAATTTCATAGTCCTGGGTCAAGTGGCTCATACACTAAGAATAAAAATGGTTTTCAATCAAAGTTAAATTGTCACCTTGACCTTTGATCTATGTGATCCGAAAACAAATGAGCACTTCCTTTGATCATTGGAAAACAAATATATGAAGTTTAATGGTTGTAGGTCAATTTTTTCTAAAGTTAGAGCATAGAGTTGAAAAGTCTATGGACAGATAAACAGGCTGGACAGACGGACTTTTGTAATTTTTAAAACTGACACATTTTCTTTTGGTTCTCTGAGTATTGTAAAAACTTGAGTTTACAATCAATACACAATAAACTATCAACCCTTCTCATCTTCAGTTTTGGCAGGAGGTACAAATAAAGATCAGCCTGCACATATGTGCAGTCTGATCTTAGTCTTTACACCCTGCTCATCCCTTTAAAATCAGAATTGTTTATAAAATACATTTTCAAAAGAATTACTAACCCATAATGTTTGCATACGGCATTGTCAGCCCTTTGATCTTAATGTGATTCTAAAGAGGATTTTATTCAGCATGACGACGGTTAAGTAAGACAGGAGATTAGCACATATATTTCTAGGCACTTACAATTTTTGTATTAAACCCTACAACTATTTTCTGCATGAAAGTCTTAGTTTTACATTTCCCCCTATCTCAAATAAAGTGTATTAACCCTTTCCTGTTTTATCACTGGTTTTTACGTCCCTGTAATTTTATGATTGAGAAAACATTGTAGAAAAAGAAGAAATTGCTTGTAACAAGCAATTTCTTCTTTTTCCACAATATTTTCTACCCTTATGAATGCTAATTTTTCAAATTAAATACACTTCTAATTGTCGTCTGCAAAACCTATGAATTTGGACACATCTAAAATTTTGCAAAACAGGGAAGGGTTAACCAATTCCCACATGAGAAAAATTTAGACAGGTTCAAATTGAAAGGAATTGCAGACAACAATTTAAAGTTTATGAATTCTAAATTTTTTCAATTTTCTGGGAAGAAAACATTGTGTAAAATGAAGAAATTGCTTCATTTTCCACAATGTTTTCCAAAGCCTTCTTTCTTGAGGGGCATCTAAGAGCGTTATCAAGATCATCCAATTAACTTGTAGTGAGAAATACAAGGGTTATCAGAAAAAGGGGAAAATTTCAAGAAATAAGTGATAGATACTCTCAACTAGCCAAAGAAATAGCCAGGTGAACATGGTGTGAAGCATAAATTGCTTGTTATAAGTGATTACTCCCACTTTTACAATGTCTTGAACCCTATGCGGTTCTTATTTCAATTTCAAATGCACTTTAAAATTCATCAACAATCTCTTTCACCCATTCCCAAACAATGAAACTTTTTGACGCCCCCAAGAAAAAAGGTTTTATTGATTAAATGGGGTTAAACACTACTTTTAACAGTACAGTCGAACCTGTCTTAAAGGGCAAATCCATAGGAGTAACATAATTCAAATTTTCAAAATTCCATTAATAAACATGTGCATTGATACTCATTGATTTTTCTCATTGATTTTTCTTGAGATTGTTTCAAAAAGACTTTATTGGGTTTTTTATTTTTACCTTTTCGTTTTTACGGCATCGCTTACGTCCCTTGCCTTTTGGATACATATGCTTAACTCCCCTGAATTGTGACGTCATAGTGGAAGTTGATTAAAAATGGACGTAGAGTATGACAGCGATTTGAGCGATATTCCCGAAGAAGAAATGGATGTTTCTGGTACTTTAAGGCCATATGTGTACGAACAAGTTTGAAGGGCAATTGCTACGGAATCGGAGGATAGTGATGATTATAATTCTTCGTCTTCTTTTTGCCCCGATTTTGACGATATTGTTCCTGAGGTGTCAACATGGTGAGTGATCAATATTTGGGGCGAATATTGTCCTTAATAAACATTAGAATCGTAACAAATTTAATTTACTCCCTTTTTGAACGTTTTAATCTGACTTAAACAACGAATTTAAATGAAGATCCCAATGAAGTGACGTTTGCGAGTGAGACCCTTTTTGAATTATCCGGGGACTATAAACACAGTAACAAAATCTCCTCTGAATTTTCTTCTACCAAAAAGTTACGATCAAACATCTCGTTTGTAAATTTAATACGAGAATTAGAAATTATGTGCTTGACATTTCCAGTCTTATTGTCCAAATAGTGCATTAGATAATTATCTGGCTGTAATAAGAAACTTTCAGTCTGTAGCTATCTACTAGGTGCAAAGTGAAGTCTGATCAGACAGGATTATATGCAAATGTCAAACACTGGCTCAAATGGTTTTGGTTGCTTGAAATCAGTACTACATTATCCAATGTTTGAAAACAGTTCTTGGTATATGGTTTACAATGATGCCCCCATCAGAAAAGTTACATTAACGTTTGTTTACTCTCTGTAAATATGGACAGTAAATCATTCTCAATTATGAAAATTATAATAAATAATTCAATTTCACAGGTGCCTGAGCAACCTATGAGCAACCAAATTGATACAAGCAATTTCTTCTTTTTCTACAATGTTTCCTATTCATAATTTTACAGGGATGTAAAATCAGGGATTGAACAGAAAAGGGTTAAGGCAAGGAAACTTACCCCATTACTACACAATCCAATGTTCTGACATACTGAAGCAATGTGGTTTTCAAAAAAATAGTGGGAAAAGGAGTAATTGCTTGTAACATGCAATTTGTCCTTATACAAAGTTTACTACCCCATTCAACACTTCAACTCTTAAAATTCAGAGATTTACCATTTGCCAGCTGTCAAAGAATTTTTTTTACAATCAATTCATTTATTTAGACCAAAAGTGAACTTTGGACTACAATTTTTGACACCTTTTAGGCATTTTTCTTGGTTTGTTGACCTTGACATTGTAACTGCAGCTAATTCAGTCTGTAGTTACAATTTAAATCACCAACCAACCATCTTAGAAACACTGTAGAAAAAGAAGAAAATGCTTGTTACTTAATTCTGTCGTATGTAAGACAAAGCCTGTAAAGATCATCATCTTTATATTGTCATCTGCTACTTTTTGAATTTGGACCATTCCCAACTCTGTTGTCTATCATTAAGTTAACCCATTCCTGTTATATGAGATTTTAGACTGGTCCAATTTGAAAGAGATTGCAGATGACAATGAAAAATGCATGCAATTTGAAATCTGACCATCCTATGTGGTAGAAAATATTGTGGGAAAAGGAGAAATTGTTTGTTACAAGCAATTTCTCCTTTTACTACAATGTTTTCTCAAGTATAAAATCACAGTGACGTAAAATCACGGGTTTGTCCAGGAAAGGGTTAATTAAACATCACCAAAAAAAGCTAAGATCTCTTTACATTTTTTTTTTATTCTAGGCTACACAGACACCTGGCCTCTAGACGATTGGGAAAGGATTGAGGAAAGTGATTCCTTCGCATGTGGTGACTGCTATCAGAGACATGATTCCCTCTGAGGACTATTGTGGATTCAAATACCCTCAGTAGTTAACTTTATGATCTTATTTTGACATTGAGAAAAAGCGCTTATCCCTTATTTTCATGCTCTGAAGAAAACTAAGCTGTAGAAACTATACAGAGAAAAGTATTCATTGTTCATGACATTTTCTCTTAAAACTTCATACATAATTTACACTTACTTTTCAATTTTAACATACTTAAATTTTGCCTGCTGTTCAAGTTTTAGACCTGCCTTAAATTTGTCAATTTTAGTATTAACCCATTGTCACAAACCCTAGCTTTTTGAAACACTTAAGAAATATGGAAACTTTGCAGGAAAAGCAGAAATTGTTTATGACAAATAATTTGTTCTTTTCTCTCAATGTTTCTAGGCTTTGTGTCGACCCCACCCCTGTTTAAGCAGACTTTGTCAATTTTCAATTTCCGACTAGTGTAAAATTTTGTTATCTATGCACAATGAGTTAAAACCCCTGATGCAGTGGAATCCTTTCAGTATCAACATGAGCATGTCAACTATTATACTATTGGGAAGGTAGTCTTTATAGGCATCTGTTAAAAAAGGTGTAAAAAAAGTCCTGTAAATCCTTTAATCCTTTCCTGTAAAAGCATGGGATTTTACGTCACTGTGATTTAATACTAGAGAAAACATTGTGGAAAAAGAAGAAATTACTTTTAATAAGCTATTTCGCCTTTAGTAGAACCAGAGATATCACAAATGTCTAAGTTTTCGCACGACGACAATGACACCAAGGCAATCCCAACACCTCGGGTTTTCTTTGAAAACAGCCAAGCTAAAACAACTATAATTAAATGGCAAGATATACTGATAAGAAGGGACTTTGAAATTAGATAATATCTACAAGCTTCATATGTTTTATTCTGTGTTGCTTGAATTTTATGCAATGTTATTCTACAATTTATTTGCATAACCCACTACCATACAATAAGAGACAAAAATGAGACTGGCTCAAATTCAAGATTGCAGGTGACAATTCTTAGTGTTTTGGATGAAAATTTGGGTACCAAATACGGTAGAAACCATTATAAACAAAGGGCAAATCTCTAATAACAAGAAATCTCTCCTTTTCCCACTCTCTTTTCCATTTTATAATATTTTCATATTCAAAATAAGAATTGTATGGTAATGGGTTAAATGCATGTAAAAAGAAAAGAAAGTCATGTGTAATGTGAATACGGGCAAAATTTAAGTGTACCGTAGAAATAATAATTCAAAAACAATCATGGAAAGAAAGAAAATTCTGGTTGTCAACCTTTCAATTCTTTAAATCCATTATAAACCATGTTATGACACACCTCGAGAAAAGGCTTTGATTAAAATTGTTGAAAATTTGGAAATTTCTTGTTGCAACCAATTTCTTTATTTCCCACAATGTTTTCTGCCAAGGAAATGTTTTCTGTCATGTTATAAACAAATTAAGATTAATTCATACATGACATAAATTATGACCTTTTCCACTACCATCTTAGCTTATTTCCAAAGCCATAATAAGTTGCAATAGAATAATAAGGGATTTAACAAAGGAGTTATACAGTCCTTGGAATAAACATAGATCACGGGTGAAAATCAAGGGTGCCATATACATCACTAGTTTGTCCAACATGAAAGGATTGGATATGCATATATTATGTAATCATTTCCTGTATTGTTTAAAACACTAATTAAGACATGACCATAGCCTAAGTTTACCCTTTACCAAGCAATCAGTAGCTTATCTTTCCGTAGTGACTATTGTGATCTTTGAAAAAATTGAACATAATGATAGCCACTATTTTCTGTTCAATTATCTGTTCCTCCTTTTGACTCATTACAACTTAATCCTCTGTTTTTACTCACAGTAGGAGAAAGTTGTGACAAATATTGGGGGAAAAGGAGAAATTGCTTGTGACTAGCAATAGCAAATTTTCTCACATTTTTGAAGCCTATTTACGATAATTATTCAATTTTGCACAAATTAAGTTGTCATCTGCAACCTCTTTCAATGAAAAAAACAACTTTTTTTTTAATTTGATCTTAAAATTTTTTGCCCAGTAATAACTCATTCACACCCAATCCTGTCCATCCAAGTCCAACTTTAAAAAAAAACTTCAAAAAAGATTGGAAAATGAAGAAATCGCTTGGTACAAGCAATTTCTTCATTATCCACAATGTTTTCTACAAAGGCAGGCAAACAAAAAATCAGGACCATTAGTTGATACCTAAAGATCTATTGTACTGGAGAAATATTGAAGGATCCTAATGGAATCTCTAGCCTGGAATTGCTGGGGTCCCTTCCAATTTTAAGGGATCCCGGAACACTGTTAGTGTCGACCCCTTAATGTGTCTGAATAGATTTTTTGGTAATAGAAAAAAAAGGAAATACCTTCTAACAACCTTGTAAAAGGAACATTTTGAAACTATGTAGGAATTCTAGATAAACAGTATGTTTATGAGGGAAATATGTTCATATCAATAATAAACACAGGTCTAAGTAGTTGATAACAGCAATTAAATTCAAAGCACCTCTCAATTTGGACTAGTCTAAAATTATGTCATTTTGGAATGAGATCAATGAAAAATGAGAGTATGACTAGAGGAGAAAATGGTGAGAATAAGGGGAAATGACTTATAATAAGTGAGTTCTCCTTTGCCACACAGTTTTTGTTTATATGTCAAAATTGACCAATGGGTGGCCCGCCCTTTTCTTCATAGTCTCCGCCCATGAACTCCGACAGGAAGTTCCGCTTTGATTTTTAACAAAATTTATGCCAAGCAGCATGTAACAAAAAAGTAAAATGGTTGGTTGATGACCTAAATGTGGTAACTACAGCTTGAAAAGGATGTAGTTACCATGTTTAAGCCTCCAAATCAAAATTAATCAAAAATAAAGGTAAACAAAACTGGCAACCAATGTCGGAGTTGATAAGCTCAGGTTAGGGCTGAATTAATTATTTGATTGGTCGGTATATTCCTCTATTGAAAGTCTCGTTTGGTCAATATATTGGAAGGACAATATCCGAGATGAAAAAAATGGGAACGCTTTCAGTTCTGCAGTCTTATGAAAAATCGGTCCATAATGAGATTCGTTCATTTTTTCATATAATCCCAACCCCCACAATGTATGGCCGAGATATCAGTTTGTTCACCAAATTGATCAAACCGCTGTTGCAGCTTCTTCCTCGAAATTACCCTAACTGATGGTCGGCATGTCGGTTCTTCTTCCCGTCGGTTCTCCAAGATCAAGATTGTTGGCACGGCGTCAGGTTTCAATCGGAGTCGATAGTTCTTAAAACCAACATCATTTGCTAGTTTCGGGCTGATCAAAAACTTGTTATTAAAGTGTCTCACACAAAGCTTTGCATGACTCGGTGGCTCAAAATTTGTCATTGCTGTCCGATCACGGTTCAGTTTATGAATCTACAACTTTTTTCTTTTAAAATCAATCGGAAACGTAAAAATGCTGATCCTCTGAGTTCCCGATTCAACATTACAACCGTAAGCGGCACAGATCGTCATTATTCTGCTTTAAAATCGATTTTTTACGTATTAACGCCTGTATTTAGTACAGCAACCATTGGACATGTAAAACAGATAGCTTCCTCTATGACGTCACAAATTCAGGGGAGATAAGCGGTTTTGGGAATTTACAGGGGAAGTAAGCGATGCGCTGTTTTGGGGCAGTATTAAATCTTGACATTTCGAATTGGTTTCTGTACATGTGCACGGACTGCAATCGCGAAAATATTGTTTGTGTGTTTAATTAACACAATATACATGAAAAATAATGAATGAAAAGACAAAATAAAAATTTCTTTGAATTTGACCTTTAAGCAAGCAGTCAAGGGATTTGCCAAAATCGCTTGCTTAAGACAGGTGCTTGCTTAATACAGGTTGGCCTGTCAAGGTGATGGCCGGGTATTTTCATAACAAAAAGATTGGGGGACTATAAAGTATTCATTTTCAAGGCAAATAATAACAAGAAAACAGCTCATTCAAACATTTTTAATATTTTGGTAAGAATACTATTAGGCCTATATGCTCATAAAATCGATTAGATTATCAATTTAAAGGTTCAAATTGGATTGAATTACTCGAACGGTCGTGATTATTGTTTGCAAAGATCAAACAATTGAACTAATATCAGCCGGTCAATCGAGGATCAGTCTGCTCGATGATTTTGATGATTGCGTAAAACACTATATTTCAATAAAATTCCAATCTAGAATCTAGTCAGAATTAGTAATCAAGCGAGTTTGTTTACTCATTACTCACCTCTAAAACTGCAAACAAACTCCGTACGAAAACAAAAATAGATTACTTTCTGAGAACAGTAATTTCGATCGTCATACTCGATTTAACTTTATTGATAAAGTTTGAATATCATATGCATAAAATTCAATCACTGAATAAGAGCAATATAAATAAACTAGGAATTTTGGTAGTTATCTACAAAACACCTGTTAATTGGCGTGTTAATGTTTATCTGATTTTGACACTTGAATAGATAATCCGAAAACAATTATGTGCTGTGATAATTACTTATCCGTGAAAATTGCCATGGGCTGAAAATTGGCCGTAAATTCGGGTTATTTTAAAGAATGGGACACGATTTTGATGGCCGTTGACCGCGTTTTAGAGGTGCTTGTTGAATACAGGTAAAATTTAGTGTAAAATAGATCGGGGGACATTGAACTGGCCGTTTAAGACAGGTGCACACTGAATGGAGGTGACCGGATGACCAGGTTTGACTGTATTTCAGTCATATCGAGGCGGCTGGAGACTTAACAATGGTTTTGATTGATCCATGGACCTTTTGATTTGAGCATTGATCTATTGATAGATAGGCGTTCATATACCAACCTCTTCTGGACACAGTGTGTGGGTAGAATTCATAAAATGTCCACAAATCATAGGAAACACCACACAGAATCTGTGCTGGGCTGGAAACTCCATACACTGTTTGAACTGGTGCTCAAATATTTGGGTGTAGAAACTGCAGAAAACATACATGAGGAATGTTCTTTGAATTTCCAATTGTCATCAGAAACTGATCACAGAATCTGTGTTGGGCATGAAATTCCATACACTGCTTGATTGATGTTAACCCTTTCCAACACAATGACACTTTTTGATGAGAAAAATAATCGGAAAAGAATTGTGGATAATGAAGAAATTGCTTGTTACAAGCAATTTCTTCATTATCCACTATGTTTTCTACCCCAAAAGACAAAGATTTCTAAAATTACACCAAAATGTCATCTGCAACTTCTTTCTATTTGGACCAGTCTTGTGTGTTCTTGTGTGGTAATGGGTTAAGTTTTGTTAGTGTATAGACTTAAAAATATCAAATAAGAGTGATGTTCAGAGAGAGTCTTAAGATCAAAGGGCTATATAATTTGAGATTTGTGGTAATTATTTTTTTTTTTAGTAGCAGAGGCCCTATGTTAAGATGTATTATTCAATTGGCAGTTGGAATTGGTAAAGTTGATTGAAGTATGTTTATTTAACACCAATGTCCTTCAAAAAATTGAACTTAATGTAAAGCGTGAATGATAACATCATCATCTGCTGACTAGACATACAATTAGCCGTGTATTAAAGAAAGCATTTCACACAGAGAAAGTACAGATATCATATTGCAAGAAATTATGAATAAGAGCACTATATTCAGATACTAATGCTTTACCTTCACAAAAGCTTGATAGAGGGTACACATTCTCAGTCTTTTGTTTATTGAATGGGATTTAAAGCCAATTTTAACATTATTTCATGTATATCGCAGCAGCTGGAGCATCTAAGTATGGATTCCTGGTATTTCTCAAACCAGTACTACCACTATACCCTTTCCTAGCCTCCAGCTGACATCCCACTTAGGTTTACAATTATCCATCCATTGGTGAGAAACAAATGTCTAAAAGGATATGTGGTGCCACTGGGGATCGAACCCATGACATATCATAATTGAAGATTGAGAGTCTGATCTGCTACCGACTGCATTATGACAGCAGACCTCAGTCTAAAAAGGCGTAAAATTTGTATAAAAATGCATTTATAGTTATCCTCCTTGTTAAGTCAGATTGATCATTTGAAAGTGAATACATATTCCCAGTGATATTACAAAATGTCAAATTTTTGAACGATGGTGACGCCGATGCAGTTGCTGATACAGATGCTGACAAAGACCTGGCCATAGAAATACTTCGATTTTCTCCGAAAACAGCCAAGCTAAAAATCATCAGCTGCATATTGAATATGTCCCTTACAGAGAAAGAATTAATATTGAAAGTGATTCTATAGAGCAAGGAAATGTGAAATATTTTAAAATTGCTGTCTTGGGTTTGCATAGTGCTGTTTAGAGTTGCTAATAGTAATTACATACCAGTATATAGACAGATCTGAAACTTCATTTAGTAATTCATCCAAATAGTCCACCATCTTGGTGTGAAATATAATTGTGTTGAGATGTTTGGCCAAGTCCTGATGATCTTTCAACACTAAAGCTGCTTTAGATACACTAGTATACGCCTGTAATTATAAATCACCACTAGCATAAGGTAATAGATACTCTATCATCTTGCTATTAAAAGTCATGGTGTTTAACCTGTTTCAACACAATCATTTATTATGACCCCCCCCACCCCACCACCCCACACAGACAACCAGCACAAAAAGGCTTTGAAAAGAATTGTGGAAAATTAAGAAATTGCTTGTTTCCAACCATGTTTCCTTTTCTTGAAGATTTCATTTTCATGAACTTAGAATTGTCCTCTTTAACTTCTTTAAAAATATGGCTCAAATGGTTTAACAAATGTGAGCTACAGAGCCTTGGCGCAAACCCTTGTAGCCCAGTCTATATCATACTAACAAGCTAACCCATTCGCACTCAGTGATGCTTTTAGATGCCCCCCCCCAAGGAAAAAAAAACTTGGGGAAAATGTGGAAAATGAAGGAATTGCTTGTTGCAAGCAAGTTCTTTATTATCCACAAAGTGTTCTACCTCAAAGGCAGAAAAAAAACCAAAACTTCATAAGCTTTGAATTATCATATGCAACTCTTTTCAATTTTGACCAGTCTAAAAATTAGCCGACTGGTAATGGATTAAAATTCTAACTCTTTCCTAGACAATCCCTTGTTTTTACAACCCTGTAGTGTTATACTTGAGAAAACAGTGTGGAAAAAGAAGAAATTGCTTGTAACAAGCAATTTCTTCTTTTTTCCACAATATTTTCTAGCCAGTATGTTGGTTACTTTTCAAATTGAACCCACTTTTAACTGTTGGTTACCTTCAAATTGAACCCACTTTTAACTGTTGTCTGTAACTTCTTTCAAATAGGAACAGTCTAAGATTTTGAAATAAAAGACTGTGTGTTGAGACACATTAGTCATTGCCATAAAACTATGATATTGTTTTAAGTGGCATTTAACTCCGTAATCATGTTATATCAACTCAGTCTTTATTTATTATCAATAATCTAGTGAGTTTTTTATTACAGTTTTAACTCTATTCATAATCACATATAACCACTCAATTTCACTTTCAGAGACTGACAGCTTAAGAAATATGGTTATTACCATCTTTGTGGAAAAGGGAGAAATTGTTTATATCTAGTGAATTTGGCATGTTGTCTACAATTTCTTTCAGATTGGAACCAGTCTAAATTTTCATTGTCAGGAAATGGATTAAAAAACACAGAAGTCTGTATGTGTACAACGAAACTTATTTACCTGAAGTCTGAACCAGTCCAATCTCAGACCTCGAAAGTCAAACAGCTCGTTTTCTTCCACTGAAACAAATGTTGGACACTTACACACAAGTTTGTGAAAATACCAATTAACCCTTGTCATGTTGAATAAATTACCTTACTGAAATACTGTCAAATCAAAGGGCTGAAAGCTCTGATAGAACTTGTTGTTCAAAAATCAACATTTCTTTTAGAAATCAACTTCATAAACAAATCTGGCAGAAAAAGTACAAGCAGGAGGTGTAGACTAAGATCAGCCTGCACATAAGTGCAGTCTGATCTTAGTCTACACCTCCTGCCCAAACCCGAATATTCCAGGTTCAGCATGACAAGGGTTAAGACAGAAAGGTTCTTATTGATATTGGTTCCCCCAAATTCATGATGAGCCTCAATATGACATTTCAAATGATTTGACATGTGTGTTAATACAGGGTAAAATGTCACTGGTTTACAAACAAAAACCTATACAAGAGGACCATGATGGTCCTAAATTGCTTACCTAAATCATCTATTAAGAAATGCAACTTGAACCAAATACTTATAACCAGCATTATGCAGATTGATCCAAGTGTGGCCACTAGAGTGTAAAAAAGTGTTTCCTATAGAACCATCACATAATCTATAAGGATCATCCTTATGACCTAACAATGACAGTTTCATGAAGATTGAGTCAAAACTGTAGCCTCTAGAGTGTAAACACTTGTATTGTTGACACCCCAAGACAGATATTCAATGATCACAATAGCTCATCATGAGCATGTTGTGCTCAGGTGAACTAGAAAATCATGAACAAGATCACTGCCCATGAGTGCCAAAGCTTGGCTGCAGGTGCCGGATAATGCAAAATTCTAAGTCGAAAAAGGGGCATAACTCTTACAAAACGCTTTTAGAGCTATCCCCCTTATTAGTCTAGATAGGTCTTGTGATGTTCAATACACATGCCAAGTTTCATGAGGATATCTTCAATAACAACAGAGATATAACCGGGGTTAAAATTTGTCACACCAACGCCGCCAAAGTGATAACAATATTAAAGTGATCACAATACCTCGGGTTTTCTCCGAAAACAGCCCAGCTAAAATAATGGCAACTAAGTTGTTAAGGTCTATTATTTACCTTTAAAGAGTTCCAAGTTTATCAGCTATAAAACTTTTTATATACATTATGTTAGCCTAAAAACAAGTTGTGGATTATGTTGTATATTGTACTCCTAATTATTAAGTCTTTACATTTAAACATTTGTTTATTCATGAAATGCACTCTGTGAAGTAAGAAAAGGATGCTTCTTTTGGCCCATCCTGCACACACTGGGAAATTACTTTATAAAACGCACTTTGACTCATCAGTCCAGCATCTAATAGCTTACCATCACCTCCAAATGTGATGAAAAATCATTACATGTAATTATTCCAAACTAGAGGCGCTTGAGCGCCTGATTTGCTCCACCAGCCTGAATTAACTTATCAGTCCCGAAAAATTTGGTTGAAAACCATACTGCAGTTTGCAAGAATATGATTTTGAAAATTTCAGAATATACCATACATGGAGACAAGCCCCCTATAAAAGCCATAATTTTCATCTGAGCCATATGTTATGAAGGAATCTGACAAAGAGTAACCAAAGGATCATTTTGTGAAATTTTGTTGAAAACTTATGATCGTTTGTAATCTGAGAAAACTGTAGGTTTTAACGGTTTACCATAAGGAAATTAGCCCCTCCCATTACAGCCATGTTTTCTGTCCTATTGAAATTCTTTGAAGGAATCTGATAAAGGGTAACTCAAGGATCATTCCATTGAAATTTGGTCGAAATCCAACAACTGGTTTCTGAGAAGATTTTCAAAGCTTTCACCATGTATGGAAATTAGTACCACCCAATAAAGTCATGTTTTCTGTCCTATCAAATTTCTTTGAAGGAATCTTTGAAGGAAAATGAAACTTGTGATGTGTCTCAATCACAATGAATGGTGATGGCTAGCCATCAGATACTAGACTGCTCATATCAACATCAAAACAAGAGCCATGGACATGGCCATCCCCCGCCGTAAAAGCTCGATAGTAAACTGAATCCAGTTAGATTTAGGCTTCTTGTGCACTGAATTTCTTCTCAATGAGTTTGATAATAGCTATTATACATTCAGAGACATGCTATGGACAAAATCTAAGTCTTAAAAACAAGGAAGGGCAATAACTCCAAAATTATGCAAGCAAGAGTTGTGGTTCTTGTGCGCTGCACTTCTCCTCAGTGAGATCTATCCATCTATGAAATTTCAAGTTAATAGCTATTATATCTTCAAAGATATGCCCTGGACAAAATCTTAGTCTTTAAAACAACAAAGGGCAATAACTCCAAAATTATGCAAGCAAAAGTTGTGGTTCTTGTGCACTGCACTTCTTCTCAATGAGATCTATTGACCAATGAAGTTTCATATTGATAGCAATTATATTTCAGAGATATGCTCCAGACAAGTTTAGTGACAGAAGGACGGAAGGAGCCTATTACTATATCCCCTTTGCCGAAACGTCGGGGGATAAAAAGGTTTTCTTCAATAAGGGAAAAGTAAAATCATCATGGCTACTGAGATCATGGGAGTAAGTGATTAGGGAAGTTGTACTACTGATTCCTAGAATATCCTGAATTAGCACAGTCTTGTCATCAGCTGTGTTGTGCTATTTATTTAGACAAGAACGTGTAAATCTAAAGAATGTCTACATTTTTCACCTTTGAAAGTATATAGTCCTTTCAAAGATTTACATAAACAGTGACTATTTGTCCTTTTAGAACCAAAATTTGAACAAAAGGTCTTGTGGAATTAAAAATACCAATTTTCCTTCTGTTTTTATTTATTTGGCAATTACAGGTCTTTTCTGTCTTTTGATAGTTACTGCTAATTTGCTAATTATAAAACTCTCTGTGTTTAAAACAAGAGCACCGCCTATGGGTGCCTACATTTGACTGTTGGGTGCTGGATAGTGGACAGAATGCATCTAGAGTTATCCCCCTTGATAGTATAGATTGCTCTTTTGATAGTGAACAAGTGTGCCAAGTTTCAAGTGAATGCCTTCAGTAGTACCAGAGATATCATAAAATGTCAAAGTTTTCGAACAATGATGAGATCACTAATGACACCAAGGCTATGGCAATACCTCGGGTTTTCTCTGAAAACAGCCAAGTTAAGAAATACACCGCAATTACATTATAACAATATCCCACAAATTTATGCCCTAAAGAAAAATAACAAAGGAGTGCAATCTAGAAACAAGTGCACCGCAAAGGAATGCCAACACTTGGCTGTTCAAGTGCTTGATTGTGGGTAAATTTTCTAAGTTCTAATTTGTCCCCCCCTTGTTGGTATAGATTGTTTTTAATAGAGGATATATATTCCGAGTTTCAAGTGAATATTCTCAGTAATACATGAGATATAAAAAAAAATGTCAAAAGTTTTAAAGGGAAACCAAGACCTGGCTATAGGAATACCTCAAGTTTTCTACAAAACAGCCGAGCTAAAAAAGATGATACTGATAGCCAGAATTTTCTTCTTTCGGATACAAAATTCAGTGGAATAACAACTTGTACTTAACAAAAAATTCATATCCAATACAGTTAAAATAAGTTTAAACTAAGTTGAAGTAAATTACAAACATGATAAATTACTTCTTCCTTAGTGATTTAAGATATATCTAAATTGATAATGATAAAAATTGTAAATTGTACCTTGTTTCACTGTTAGGGCTGAAATTGTGTTTGAAAAAGAGGATAAAATGACAGATTCATCTTCTGGACACATGGCAAGATTCTGTAAAAACAAAAACATTTTATATGTAAAATACAGTCAACTTTTCATAGTATCCATTAAATAAATGAGCAATGTAAGAAACCAAATTTAATTTCACAATTTTCTTGATCTTGCAAATGTTGCCTAAATACAAAGCTTGAGACAATTCGAACTCTAACATACTTAACTCACAACTCTGACAGTCAAGTTAAAATTGAAGCCATAGTTCACACTTTTGTAACAAATAGAACATTTTCTGTGAAATAATGATTAATACTACTCAACTCAACTCAAAAACTTTATTGAAAGGCATTCGGCAAAAAAAATATGCCATTGGCCATTTACAATATTAGCATGGAAATATGGCAATTATAATGTTAGGATGACTCTGTGCCTTTTCATGTAAATATCAATTATGTCAACAAATTTATAGATTAGTCTAGGTCAGTCATTACATATATGAACAAGTAAACAGTATAGTACAGATGAACTTTTTAAAATCATCTAAAAAACTTGAATATTTAACCCATTACAAGATGACAAAATCTCATAGTGGTTTGTATTCACAGCTGTTGTAGACAACAAACTTTAGTGAAAGAGATTTTAGATTTGTTATGACTTTTGGGGTAGAAAACCTTGTGGATAATGAAGAAATTGCTTGTGACAAGCAATTTTTTCATTTCCTCGATGTTTTCCTAAACTTTTTTTCTTGGGATCATAAAAAAGCATCATTGAGAGGGAGTGGGTTAAACAGCACTATACATATCACATCAAATATCAGACACAGAAAGACAGCACCTTCTCTAGCATTACAAAAAGTATATTATATGGAAGAAAATACAATCTTTAACCCTTTCCTGTTTTAGTTTTTTTAAACCTGTCCAATTTCAAGGGTTTTGCAGACAACAATTTATAGTGGATTTAATTTGAAAAATAACCATTCAGTAAGGTAGAAAATATTGTGGAAAAAGAAGAAATTGCTTGTTACAAGCAATTTCTTCTTTTCTCACAATGTTTTATGAAGTATAAAATAACAAAGACCTAAAAACCAGTGATTGTACAGTAAAGGATTAAATTTAGTATAAAATACTGTGTTTTTATTGACCAAGTTGTTTGGTATGAGGCCTTTTACAAGGTCAAGGTCTTCAGTAATGTCATACAGCAAAACACCTGACAGTCATTGCTCACTGAGGACCTGTAACTGGATCAATACCTAATCAATCTATTAGTGAAGTTTTTAAGCTGATATTGCTTTTCTTACTGCTTGTCTACAATGCTTAATTCTTAATCATTCTAAGACAGTAGCAAACTCATTCAGTAAAGGCATGTTCCATTGCATAATTAAAATTTTAAAAAATCAAATGTTTGGATATCTGTACAAATTGAAGGACCCTAATTTTGAAGCAAGGTCAAATGCATTGACTAGAGGTCAAGCCCTATTATGTTGATCTCAAATTCATACAAACTGGATGAAAAAACTAGTACTTATCACAGGAGATGACTTAATACTCCCACCATAGCCTTGTTCATTAAAATGTTCAAAAGGAGATAATTTTCTGCCAGGGGGACTTGAAACTTGCAAAACTTCCACATGTGACCAATTTATGGAAAAAAATTATTACTTTTGAACCAAACTGTAGGAGGACTTCCAAACACTAAATTAATTGAATGAGCCTTGTTTATGAAAAATTTCCAATTCAAGGGGATATAATTCTTCTTGTATAAAGGTTTATTAGCTTGTAGGACTTTGTGACACAAAGGTACTTGAATTACTGTACAGACGGATGGCTGGACAGAAATACATAGAGACGAACGGGCTAATTCCAGTATACCCTTGAAAAATTCATTTTTCATAGGGTACAATAAGTGCCAAGTACAATACATATTAACCTATTACCAGATGGGAAAATTTTAGACTGGTCCAAATTGAAAGGAGTTGCAGATGACAATTCAAAGCTTATGAAATTTTCAATTTTTTGTACCATTGGGATAGAAAACATTGAAGATAATGAAGAAATTGCTTGTCACAAGCAATTTCTTCATTTTCGACAATGTTTTCCAAAGCTAGTATATTGAGGGGCATTTAAAAGTGACACTGTGTAGGAATGGGTTAAAGTATGAGATAATAATACCTGTATAAGTTGGTTCAACAAGACAGCATCATATCCTGCCAAATATTGTACATAGTACCTCTGCATCACTTGATGGTATTTCTTGACCAACACTGAAAGGAAAGAAGTTTTTTCAATCAAAGGCCAGGGTGAAATTGATAAAGTGAATAGTTCTTTAATGTTGTGTAGGTAATGAGCAAGTTTTAAATGGATGAGCCTTTTGAATGAAATAAATAATATTTATAAAATTACCTCCCTTTATACCAATACATATATAATTCATACATATTTGTTTAATGACCCAATGAAGGCAATTATACTTTATATTTACCATATTGAAATTGTTTGCACCATCTTTCAATTTGGACTAGTCTAAAATTATGTTGTATTGGACCAATTACATACCTCCATAATCAAGATACCCATAAAATTGCAAAATTATTTTAGCAATGAGAATAAATTTGTTGAATGTGTTGATCAATTAGTGATGTATTTGAACTAGAAATTGTCGCAAAGCGGACTTATACCCCCCAACAGCGATTGTCCATATACAAGTGCTATCCGCCAATAGACTTTTTAATTAAAGGGTTTTACCTCTGTCAAAAATGAATGGACCATAACCAAAATAGTATATGCACATGTCTGAGTTATACAGAGTGTTTCAGTGAAATTTGAATCAAATCCATCCAATGGTTGCTGAGAAATTGAGCGGACACGATTTTTTACCAAAGGATCATAACTCAGTCAAAAATCAATGGAACATAACCAAAATGCAATATGCACATCTCTGCTTGCTACTGATTATAAGTGTGAAGTTTGAATCAAATCCGTCCAATGGTTGCTGAGAAATTGAGCGGACATGAAAAAGCTTCAGACAGATGGACCGACAAGTTGACTCCTATATACCCCCTAAACACAGTTTTTTTTTTGGGGGGGGGTATAATGATCTGAATTAAACAGTGAACAAGCTTTTTTGAATGACATAGAGAGGGAGGAGTGTCAATTCTATGATCAGGGCTGATGAAGTTGATGAGTAATTGACTCCTTGACTATGAAATTCTAGTGGTCAAAACAACAAAAAGAGCAAATTATGAGTGTAAATTTTAAGGTTTAAGTGACAACAGACTTTTTGTTCTAAAGATATGAATTAAGCAATACATTTGTACAATTTTCAATTGTATTTTAGATATGTCATTGAAAAATTGAGGGATAAAACCTTTTTTTACCCCTAGAAATGTTTCCCAAGGGGTGCAGATGGAAAATTTGGATTAATTTCAAAGGGTCAAAAGAGGATATTTTCAGATTTTTGACGGTTAAACCTGGTTTATGCTTCAAACACAAGCTCTGATGATGTTCTTAACTCTAACAAATAAACTTACATTTCAGATCTTCCATATAGAACAGCAACTCTGGGATTTGTCTGAAAACAGAAATGAAATTGAAATTTCAGCTGTTGCAAAATAAACTTCTTTTTTGAAACATTATTGTAAAAATAACATCAAGCCAATTTCTGGAGTAAAACTGACAAATAGCCTTGACTTTGTCAGATGACCTTGATATTCTATATAGCACATCAATACCAGAAAACTTCTTACTAAAAAGAAACATGTATCAGGATTTTACTTTCTATAGTTTTGAATTAGCAGGAAATGTTAAATTTGAAGGTAAGGTTTCAGGTAGACAGATGGTACTCAATTATACAATATGCCCCTAAACTTATCAAAGGCGAGATTGATTTATAAATTGAATGAATTTAACAACACTTTTAACAGTATTAAGTAATATCACGGCAGCTAGAGCACCTAACCAAGGGTTCATTTTCACACCAGTACTACCACTAGCTCCTTTCCAAGCCTCCAGCAGCTCATGCTTTCCTAAATATTTTTTCCTAACATGCCTAAAAACAGGACTGTTTGGTAATAACTTACATCATTAAGTTGGATTATGTTGTAATTGGTTCAATTTTGGCTTGAACCTTGACCTAAATGACCACATGTTCACCTTGTGGCACTCCTGTAAGTTTCCATGGGTTATCTTTCTTGAACACTCCCCCGACACATTGATCCTTTTCTGTGTTTAACTTGGACTTGATATCTTTGCACAGCTGATTTTTAAAGTAAGCTGTGTAATTCATACTTCAAGGTTAGAAATGTTGATTGAGTCTTAAAAGTTACATTTCTGTTTCTTGATACATTTTTTTATCTACATGTGCAGTTTGGTAGATCTATGTTTTACAAGTAAAATCAGGATTACTCGCCATTATATTAATTTTTAGCCAATTCCCACATATTGACACTTTTAAAAAGCCCTAAGTGGAAAAGCTTTGGAAAACATTGTGGAAAATGAAGCAATTGCTTGTGACAGCAATTTTTTCATTATCCACAATGTTTTCTTTCCTATAAGACGGAAATTTGAAAGATTTCATCAACATCAAATTTTCATCTGCAACTTCTTAGAATTTGGACTGAAATTATGTTGTGAGGTAATGGGTTAAGAATATCATGGCTGTATTAAATGAGAAATTACCTGTCAATAAAATCCTCCTGGTTCAGTTTCACATTGTGTCTTTTACTAGGTGGGTTCTGGAAGTGCCGTAACAGCCAATGTACCTCATACTGAGCCATGGCAAGGGCTTGCAATACATAAAGGGCTTTGGGTCCCAACAGCCCAGGCTGGTCTGTGTATATGAGAGATAACTCTTTAAGGGCTGTTCTCAAAAACTTTCGCCTTTCTCTGTGAAGTCCAGGTCTGAAATATAACATGGAGAATTGTTTTATTTAAAAATCTTAAAACAGTTGCTTCTAAAATGCTGTCCGCACAAACATATTAGATACATTTTTGACATCTTCCTATCTTCCTTTTTCAGGCTTTAACCATTATCAACAGCAAATTATAGACTAGTAAAACTGAAAGGAGTTGCAGATGAAGGTTCATAGTTTATGAAATTTTAGATTTTTCCAACCTTCAGGGTAGAAAACATTGTTGAAATGAAAAAATTGAATCAAATTGTTTTCTTGTGAGGAATGGGAATGGGTTAAGCCAAAGAAAGGTAAAGAAAACTGGAAAAATCATGAAGCATGTTCTCAAAAAAAAAAAACCCAAAAAGAATCGTCTTTTCATTATATCATCAAGCACAAAGAGATACTTTAACACAAAAATTGAACTCAAAGTGTATAAAAGTCAAAAGTCATTACATTTCTACATCATGTATCAAAAGAGTTTGACAGTGTTTATCTTGTGTCTATTTGCAATAAAAAAAATCAAAGTACTGCAAAGTGCTGTAAGCTAGCAAAGCATTGTTGTGTTCAGTGATCTTCCTTTTTAAAATTTATCATGATAAAGAAGCAAGGTTAACCAAGGAGTTACCACACAATCCCATTACCACACAATCCCTTCATTTTACGCCCCTCAAAATAATATTTGTGGAATTGCTTGCCACAAGCAATTTCTTCATTTTCCACATTGTTTTCTACCTAAAGAGATGAATGTTTTGGATTTTTCAACAATTTGAAATTGTCATCAGCAACTTCTTTGAACACTCTGATCAGAGTCATTATGAACACAATGTACTCAAGTGAGCTAAAAACACCTAAGAGATGAACTTGCATGCAGAGTTTGCCATATTCCTGAAATACATAAGAACAACTATTTATGGTGTAGGCATTTAAGTGATTTAGTGGTTAAGCCTCAAGTGGCAGTTTGCATTCGTTGAACTTTGAGACGACCTCAATATTTTGTCTGTTAACTTAAGCTATCAAAGCTGATGCTATGCTAGCTAACTCGAACTGTTGCAAAGCGGACTTATACCCCCGACCAACATTTTGCCACTCAATCAGCACAGTTGACTTTTTGTGTATGTTGTCGAAAAATAATAGGGCACCTCCTTAGATTATAGATGACATTTGTCTAGCCCATTCCAACTCAGTGACGCCTTTAGACGCTCCCAAGGAAAAAAGCTTTGGAAAATATTGTGGTAAATGAAGAAATTGTTTTTTAAAAGCAATTTCTTCATTTCCACAATGTTTTCTACCCAGAAAGTTAAAACAATCCAAAATTCCATTAATTTTAAATTGTCCTCTGCAACTTCTTTCAATTTGGGCCAGTCTAAAATATTGCCGTTTGGTTATGGGTTAAAGTTTAGTCTTTTGTATAAAGTAAATTCCTAGGTCAAATGGTTGTATTAGCCTGAGCATGGAAATATTTTTCAATCAAAGTTAGACTTTGACCTTGACCTTTGACATATGGACGAATGCACAGAAAGACTGATACGGTGAAATTAATATACACCACTCCTCTTTGCAGGTGGGGAGTACATAAAAATTTTTATCTTCTTTTTAAAGGTAATTAAGATCGTTTACAACAAAATATTTATTTTGACTCATAAGATGAAAGATTTATTGATATCAAAATTAAACAATTACAGTAATATCCCTTTTAAAAGGAGGCAAATTATTTACTGTGAACACAGAAGGCTTTGCTCAGCAGCTAAACATTAGAAGTTCATGAAAGCTAACACATTTCGAAAAACGGATTTCTAAAATAAATACCATCACCCAAAACTAGCACTCTTTCAAAGACATAAAACTCACTGTGTATGATACAAAGCAAATGTTGTTTATAAATGAATTTTATATTCATAATTCCTTATTTTGATAGCAGTTTTATTAACCCACGACCAGACAGCAAAATTTTAGGCTGGTCCATATTGAAATTAGATGCAGTTGACAATTTAAAGTTTATGAAATTTTAGATCTTTTTAACTTTCTAGGTAGAAAACATTGGGGAAAATGATATGATTGCTTGTTACAAGCAATTATATCATTTTAAACAATATTTTCCAAACTGTTTTTCTTCAGGGGTGTCCAAAAGCTTAATTGTATGGGAATTGGGTTGAACTATTTTGGTAACAATTTATGTTTGTGAAACACCATGCCTCTGTACAGACTTGACAAGTGATGGATGACTATGACCTTAGAACCACCTGATGCCTTTTTTAGTGAAAGGAACCTATACACCAAATACAAGTCAGCTCAATGGCTTAGAGCAAAAACATAGTATGGCTCTATACATTGTACAGAGCCATACAATGTACTATGTTTTTGCTCTAAGCTATCGATTTATCATGAATGTGCTTAGAGTAATTGTAAATGTTATATATTTTGTTTAGTTAACTTGAGACAGTTAGACAGACAGACAGACAGACAATGGTAACACAGTAAGTCTCCAATCATTTGAATCGGGGTCATGAAGAAAGCAAACTTACTAGACCACAGCATTGATCATAATAATTTATTTTTTGTTTAACAAATATTCCCACATAATCCCACGTTTTAACATCCTTCAAGAAATGAGTTTGGGTAAACACTGAGAAAAATTATGAAATTGCTTGTTACAAGCAATTATGTCATTTTCCAATGAGTTTTATGCCAAAAAAGAAAGAGGTTTGTAAAATTCCATCAAACTGAAATTTTCATCTGCAGCTTCTTTGAATTTGGACCAGTAAAACATTTCTTTGTCTAGTAATGGGTGTAATTCAACAAAATTGTATCCATATCAGGAATTATTTTAACCCTTTTCATTCTAAATGTGGAATGTGCAGTGTGATCTAAGTCTACACCACTTGCTTGTCCCTTTTATTCAAGAGTTGTTTACAGGGTACATTTTCAAAATAAATGATAGTCTGCAATTCTATTTCTTTTCATTTCTTTTAACCCTTTGTTATTCTTGCAATTCTATAGAAGATTTTTTATAATTAATCATAATAAGGGTTAATCAATGAATAAAGATGTGCATACAGGCCCCTCTATTACAACTATGTAGGGTACTCAATGTGCTTAATGTAATTTTTACTGGTTTTTTTTTGGGGGGGGGAGGGGGGGTGTCATATATTCTTGTTAGCTTAAACTAAATAGGGTACAAGCATTTTTAAATCAAATCTAAATTAACACAATTTTCAAATTTTAGACTGGTCCAAATTGAAAGAGTTTGTTTGTTTGACGCCGCTTTCAACAATCTTTCAGTTATATCGCGGCGGCTGGAGCACCTAACAATGGAATCCTGGTATTTCTCACACCAGTACTACCATTACATCCTTTCCTAGCCTCCAGCTGCTATCCCACATAGGTCTACAATAGTTGACCCATTGGTGAGAGACAAATAGTCAGAAAGGATGAGTGCCGCCGTCGAGGATCTAACCCGGGACCTCTAGATTGACAGTCCGACTCGCTACCAAGAGTTAGCAGATGACATTTCAAATTTCATTAAAATTGAATAATAAATGCAAAATATGCAAGAAATCATTTTGAGATAAGGATTAATTGTAACATAATCCATGTTTGTTCATTCTTCATATATGCAAGAGACATAAAATTTGGCCATTCATAATCCAAGGCTGTGAAGTTACTGGTCATAAGTTGGGATTTGAATTAGCTTTTTGTTTACCATTTATACTGAAATGAGTGGTTGTAATTCAGAATATAGGGGTGCCAGATTTGCAGGGGTTGACAACTAAATAAGTATTGTTAAAATCATTTTGGGGCATTTTATCAGAGGTTTTAAAGAAAATTTGCTTTTTATCAACATTTCAGGGCTTTTTCTCTAGAATTTGGGGAGAGGCCTTAGCCTATTCATTTTGTGAAATTTTTGCACAGTTTTCAGAAGAATAGGGAAACCTAAGTTTAATAAAAGAAAGTACCGTAATAAAAGTAAGATTCAAGATGCAATGATAAATAACTATATTTCAGGGTCTTTTCAGTAATGAAATTACTAGAAATATTAAACAAAACAAATTTTGAAGAAAATGAATCCAAATAATGCAAAAATAAGCTTTAATTTTGGGAAATTTCTCTGCCACAAGTGGGAAAAAAGAGCCTTTTTGAATTGGGAAGTAGCCTTTTATAGGCCCTTGTTAACCCATTACCACACAGTAAAATTTTAGACCAGTCCAAATTGAAAGGCGTTGCAGATGATAATTTAAAGTTTATGAAATGTCAGATTTTTTTCATCTTTTTAGGTAGAAAACATTGTGTGAAATGAAGAAATTGCTTGTCACAGGCAATTTCTTCATTTTACACAATGTTTTCCCAATTGCTTTTCTTGAGAGGTGTCAAAAGGCGTCACTGTGGGAAAGGGTTTAAGAACGAAAAAAAAAGGCCTGCATTTTATGTATATACTTTTCTACCATTTTTTAAGTTATGATCATTGGCTATTTTGATGTATATCATTGATTTTCAGTACTGTTTAGACCACTCCCACAAAATTCTGTCTTTTTGAAGACACCCCCCCCCCTCTCACACACAAGAAAATATTGTGGACATTAACACTTTCCCTTTTTTTAGTAATTTTAGACCTGTCCAAATTCAAAGCTTTTGCCGACGAAAATTTAAAGTGGATTTAATGTTTAAACAGAACCATTCAGTAGGATAGAAAATATTTAGGAAAAAGAAGAAATTGCTTGTTACAAGCAATTTCTTCTTTTTCCGCAATGTTTTCTCAAGTATAAAATAACAGCAACATAAAATCTGGGTTTGTACAGGAAAGGATTAAAGAAATTGCTTTTTACATGTTTTCTACACTAAATAGGCAAACAATCGTTAAATTTCAACAATTTTGAATTGTCATCTTCAAATCTTCATATTTAAGATTTAAAATCTAAAATTTTGTTGTGTGGAAATGGGTTACTTTTTCAAGAACTTGAAAAATCAATCAGATAGGATGCCAGGAGTAAATCAATAGTGATAATGAGCAGTTTAACCCTTTACCACATGGCAAATATTTATAGAGAGGCCCAAATTGAAACAAGTTGCAGATGACAATTTAAAGTTTATCATATTTTGGATTTTTTTAACATTCTTGGTAGAAAACAATGTGGTAAATATAGAAATTGCTTGAAACAAGCAGTTTCTTCATTTCCACAATGTTTTCCAAATCTTTTTTTTCTTCAGGGCATCTAAATATGTCACTGAGTGGGAATTGGTTGAAACAATTGCCCTTCCTTTGAAGTTAACATCTATCAAGCCACGAACAAGTTATTTGCTCCTATACAAACTATCACAGACATGACACACAAAAGCTTTTGCATTATTACTTACAAGTTACTGTATAAATAGACAGAACAAATATAGATTAAACTAATTCTTTCCAATCAGTTACAGGGCTACAGGTAGAGGGCGTAATTCGTACTTAAAATTTCAATATTTCACCAATACAGCTATAAACCCTATGCTGTAGGTACTCATTTGAATTGTCTTGACAAGACAATTCAAATGAGTACCCACAACATAGGTTTTTGTTGAGATATAAGGATTTTAGAATGCCGTTTCACCCTCTTATCAAGACCTCTGCAGTTATAAACCAATAACTTCTGTCTAGGTAACATAACACTAATCTATGGCATACAACAAACAGTATATGAATATAATAGTTGAAGGGGGATTAAAAGGTCTATGACCTATGGCAAAACAGACCTCTTATGAATATACCTACTTAGGTCAATGATAAGGTATAAGCTAAGGTATTTTTATCACATTGCAGAAGCAGTGCTCCCAGTAAGGACCAATTTTTGAAGTTCCAAGTTTCAATTTCAGGAAGTTTTCAGAGTTTCCATACCCCCCACCCTTAAAAACAAGAGGACCATGATGGTCCTTAATCGCTCACCTGAGGCATCTGCAAATTACAGTACTTTTTAGTATAAAAAAGACACAACTTGAGTAATATAAATAAAACAAATATAAGATTTTGGGCTTTGTACAAAACAATCCAGTAATGCTTTACAATAAGAATTAATGCCTTTTGCTTTATAGTTTAATCCATTACCAAACTATCCAAAAATTTGTCACCCTCAGGGAAAATAGGTTTGAAAAATACATAGTGAGAAAGGGAGTGACAAGCAGTTTATCCTTTTCTAACAGTGTTTTCTACCTGAAATTCTTTGTATTTAGATTTCAATCAAACTCTAATTACTGTCTGCAACTTCAATGGGTGTAATTTTAGCAACCTTGGTAGAGAACAATCTGGATGTACTATAAATCAAAATATGAATGCGTTACAACTTATACATGAGGAGTGGAAGATATTTGAACATACTCTTATTGAGCATTTTTCATATCTTTGGATACCTTGGGAAGGGCCATGTTTGTCAAAGGATATAAACATGGTAGATAACAATAATGTTATCCTTTGTTTTTAATGTAAACGTTCTAGAACCTATATTTAAGAAGAAGAATTCTTTCAATGCAATTTTAGACCCCAGGAGCAGAGACATTTTTATCTTCCTGTTACATAGTACAAAATTATTTTGTCATGCTACATATCAAATATGTATGCCCTTCACCTTATATTTCAGGAGAAGACTTTTGATGTTGCTCTAATTGGGCCTTTTCCAAAATTTTTGACCTATGGGGCAGTGCCATGTTTTATCCCAGGGCTAAGATTTTAGCTAACATGGTAGAGAACTATCTAGATATGCTATATACAAAATATGAATGCCTCAGACTTTGTAGATTGGGAAGAAAAGACTATTGAACATGGACTTATTGAGCATTTTTACAAACTTTGGACACCCAGGGAAGGGGTGTTTATTAACCTACAGGCATAATTTAATCAAAACTGATAGATAACAGCCAGGTAATGCTACACTCAAAATATAAATGCCCTCCTCCTTAGAATTGAAGGATTAGTACAGGGCCATTTTTGACCCGAGGAAGACAACTTTTAGTGATATAGTACAAAACCATCCAGTTATACTCCATACCAAATATAAATATCCTAGACCTTATAGTTTAAGAGGAGAAGTCTTTTGAAATTGCCCTAATTAAGCATTTTTCCAAACTTCGGACCTCAGGGGCGGGGCCATTTTTGACCCCAGAGAATAAATATTTAAAAACTTGGTAAAGAACCATATGATTAAGCTCTATATAAAAAATAAATGCCTTTTGCCTGGCAGTCTGTAAAAAAAAGACAACAAAGATTTTCTAAAATTTCCAATTTTCATATGCCGCGGTAACAAGAGTTTGTCACAGAATGAAATTCTTTTAACAACTTTTGAAGAGCTTCACCCAAGGAACATCCCTGCAAAGTTTCAGCTTGATTGGCCTACTGGTTTAGGAGGAGAAGATTTTTAAAGATTTTTACAGTTTTAATTAAGATTCCAATTTTCACATGCCGCGGCAACCAGAGTTTTTGACAGAATGAAATTCTTTTAACAACTTTTGTAGAACTTCACCCAAGGAACATCCCTGCAAAGTTTCAGCTTGATTGGCCAACTGGTTTAGGAGGAGAAGATTTTTAAAGATTTACCTAAGATTCCCTTTTTCAAATGTCGCGGCAACCAGAGTTTTTGACGGAATTAAATTCTTTTAACAACTTTTGTAGAACTTCACCAAAGGAACATCCATGCAAAGTTTCAGCTTGATTGGCCTACTGGTTTAGGAGGAGAAGTTTTTTAAAGGAATTGTGGACGGATGGACAGACAGACGGACGGACGACGGGCAACGACCGATCACAATAGCTCACCTCGCACTTTGTGCTCAGGTGAGCTAAAAAACCCCCAAAACCAAAAAAATGATGAAATGTGAATAGATACATGCAGCCTACAGGACATCCTTTCCATCCTTTACTGATAATCCCCCAATTTCATGTTCCATGAAACTAGAGAAAACATTGTTGTAAAAGAAGAGATTTTTTTAGACTTTTTAGACATGTGTTTCTTGCATTAATTTCTCATTTTCCCACAATGTTCCCACTCCTTAAACACTAAAATTTTCCAAATTTGGGTGGACACATTTGGTAACTGTTGTTTACAAATCTCTAAGATTTGGACAGACTTATGATTGGATTGGGAGAAAATGATTCAACTGACTTCCAAACAGGGGTACAAAAAAATTGAGAATGGATTATTCTAAACCGTCTCCTGTCACATCATAGCCATCCAAGAACATACACCATGAATATCACTTATGTAAATAAAGTAACAAAAAAAAGAAATAAAAATTATAGCAGAGTTGCATCTAGTCAGAAATTCCCCATTTCATTTCTAATTGTTGATGTTTAGAGACACCACATGTGACTGTCTTGAAAAGGGAGAGAACTCTCTGAAACTAGCGAGATCAATCGGGTAACACCGATTTTTCTACAACTGACGTCATGTGTAGTTAAGAAATAGAATCCCCTATATCATAAACAAATAAGAATGCATAATAGGTGTGCATTTTTTATGTTATGGTTTCAAACAGGTTGAGCATCCACATTATTCACTAAAATCTAACACCCTCTATTACCTATTCCCCCAAATGAATATATGTTTCAGCAGCTGCCATTTTGCACTTTTGACAACATCAAACAAGCTGTTGACATATTTTTTGGGGGCCAAAGATGGTTCTATACGGAAGGTATCTAAATGCTTCAACCCTGTTGGACAAAATGAGTAAGCTTGCAAGGTAACTATGTTAAAAATATATCAAAATATTTCAGATCAAACGTTTCTCCCTGCCTTAATCAATGGACTTTTCAATCAACATTCATATCATGCAAAAAGGGAGCAGCTAGCAAAAGATAAAAGTAAATGATTTTAATTTTGTTTAATTCTGTTGGGGTTTTTCTGTAATAAATGGCAATTCTACCATGTTTTTAAACTGTTTCCAGTTTTGCAAAATTGTGAACCTGTCCGAATTCAAAGATTTTGCATAGCAAAGTTTAAAGAGGGTTTAATTTTAAAAAGAGCTCTTCAGTAGGGTAGATTGTGGAAAAAGAAGGAATCGCTTGTTCCAAGCAATTTCTTCTAATTTTTTTGCAATGTTTCTCAATTTTAAAATCAGAAGGCCATGCAACATAAAAAATGAACAGGAAAAGGTTAAAGAAAGGTATTTTGCTTTTGTTGTTAACTTTTCACCTGTTTCCACCAATAACCATTTTGTATTGTCATACAGAGCCCAACAACTATCAGACTCATAGCAGTATGACATTTGAGATTAATTGCAAAATTTGGACTGGTCAAAGTTGAAAGAAGTTGCTGGCAACAATTCAAAGATTATGAAATTTTAGATTTTTTTAACTTCCGGGTAGAAAACATTGTGTAAAATGAAGATATTGCTTGTTGCAAGCAATTTCTTCATTTTACATACTGTTTTCCAAATTGTTTTTCTTGAGGGGCATCAAAAAGCGTCAGTGAGTGGGAATGGGTCAACTTAAAGTATATTTTTAAAATGATCTCTTTTAATCTCAGTTCACTTGAGTCAACCAAATAATTATCTTTGATGTTTTCAAGAATACTCACGCCAACTGCCTCACTGAGAATAATTGGGACTTATAACAAGATTTACAACAGTTTATAGATATAGATCCATGCTATAATATAAGGAACCATACTTACGATGACTGTAAAGCTTGATGCTGTAAATCTCTAACCTCATTGATTCTTTTACTGAGATTCTGCCTGAAATTGTTTATCAATAATTAGTATCGATCCAGAACATACAGTGAATGTTCAAAGATTTCCATAATTTTTTTTCTTTACTTTCGAAGCAAAACTTATCTTTGATCATTCACTATATCTTGTTGATCAACAGCATTATTAACATAACCAGAATATTAAAAATCTTAATTAAACAGCGTGTGCACCTTGAAGTGTCTTCAACTTCTTTCTAACAGTCTTATATAAAGGATCCAAAACCAAGCTGTGTCTTTCCTCTTTTTCTTTCATGCCATTTCATACAATCCCACCTTTAACAACCCTGGCTGGAAACTAGAAAAGAGTTGGGGAAAATAATGTGGAAAATGAAGAATTTGGTAATGAATGTAACATCCACAGGAACTCTGCCACATAGCTCTATTGTAAATATTAACTAGAACTTGTCATAGTTTGTGACTTAATACCCCCGCAAGTGCTTTCAGTGTAATGAGAGCTTTAACAAAACAAGGACATAGATACTGACTTTGCTTTTCGAGAAAGGAGGAGTTCATGACATAAAATTGGTAGTAAAATTAGCTGTATATGTCTACAAAGCATAAATAATGTCTAAGTTCAAGGGGAGATAATTCTTGAACTAGAGGGAATTAAGACTTCAAAATTGTGTCTTGTAAAACTTCAAAACGTGGTCAATCTTTGCATAAGGTTTCAATGGTATTGAAAGAAACTGAAGGAGGAGTTCGCATGACAAAATTGGTAGTATTTTGTACACAGACAGACGGACACACAGGCAAATAGGCTGATTCCAGTATATCCCCCGAAAAAACATTCGTTTTGTAGGGGTATAATGATACAACATTCTTAACCTTTTCAGTTGTCAAAGAACTGTATGATAAAGACATATAACAAATTTGGTTGTTAAGAAATAAATGATAAACTTTTCTCACCCTTTCAAGCTATCAAAGAACTGTGTAATAAAGCCATGTATGTGAAGTATTTCATCCCTGCACAGCTGAACAATGTAGCCAGATTGTAAGGCTGTCTTCCACAGGTCCCAAGTCTGAGCTTCTTGAAGGTTTGAATGGCAAAGCATTATACTGACTGAAATGGATATCAATTACCTTCGAGTTTATATTTCAAATGCTGTAACACATTGGTTTTACATCAGTTGTATTAACTAGTCTGACTATACTGCAAATGTTTATATGACTATATCAACATGTGCTAATGGACCAGCTGTGATGTGCAAAAGTCATAGAACTTCATTAGACTCTGGTAATCGTGCAAATTCACTAGGGACAAAACTTTAAACTTTTGTAAAATTTTCAGAGTTTAGAGTCATCATTCCATTAAAACCTAATGGCTGGACCCACCCAATGACTCCTATAGGAAGTCCTGCTTCTATTTTAAAAACAATTTTTTGCAAAATTTATGGCCAGTAGCATGCAACAAAATAGAAGAAAAGTTGTTTGGCGACTTAAACATCGTAACTACAGCTTGAATAAGCTGTAAATACGACGTTTTAGTCATCAAACAAACAGAAAGGCTTACAAAAATGGCGGCCAATGTTGTAGTCCGAACGAAGAAATTATTCAGACATGCACATGCTTTTTTTCTACTTTATTTCAATCAATACCTCAGATAACAGATCATTAGGAGTAAGAAATCTTTACATACAGTTTTTCTATTCAAAAGAAATAATTTTGCTATAAAGAATTATTAGCGATATAATAACATTATTCTACTGAGTTTGCCAACTTACATTAATTGCATAATCAAATTTGTCTACAGTGCTTATTAAAAACTACTTACATATTATCCATCTCTCTATTGTATCTTGGGATAAATATTCACATTGTACCTACAATAAGAAGAAAATAAATTATTTTTTTATTGATCACTTAGTGTTGATAAGATTAATACAAATATTCACATACTGATATTAATTCATTCAAGTTTTACCCATCAAATAGAGGTTTGAAAATAAACCCTTTCTTAACCAATTACCAAATCGCAAAATTTTAGACTTGTCCAAATTCAAAGAAGTGGTAGACGATTTTCAGTTGAGAGAATTTCCAATATCTTTGTCTTTTGGGAAAGGAAAAAATGGTGAAAATAAAAAAACTAATTTCTTCATTTTTAAATCTGTTTTCCTCAAGTCTTGTCTTGTGAGGGTGTTTAAAAGTGGGATTGTGTTTGTTTGGATGGGGTTTAACGCCACTTAACAGTATTTTAGTCATATCGTGATGTCTGGAGCACCAAACCATGGAATCACAGTATTTCTCAGACCAGTACTACCAATATATTCTTTCCTAACCCCCAGCTGCTCATTCCACTTAGGTTAACAATTATCAACCAATTGGTGGAATTGGTTGAAGGCAAATGTCGGAAAGAATATTCGCTTCTACCAGGGATTAAACCCTGGACCTCATGATTGAGAGTTTAATGTGCTACCAACTGCCCTATGGCTGAGGCTGTGGGATTGCGTGAGAATTGGTTAAACATTTTGAAACTAAGACTGTTTTAAGTGAAATCATTATTTTTTAGAGACAAGTTTCCTTTTTCAAGAATAATCCAATACGAAAAGAAAAGAATTAAATTAATATACAAGGCAAATGATAAATGTTAGGATAAAATAACTAATATCAAATCCTACAGTAGTAGTGGAAAGTTTCAAAGTTTTACTTACAGTGGTAGTGGAGGGTACTTGACTAATTTTTGCTGGTTCTGCCAATAGACTCAACACTTGCATGGTTCTCATTTGATCAGCTGATGGGGTCTTTTTAGAGTAAATACTGTGTAAGGACAATATGGCTGGGATTAACACCTGAAATAATGATAAAACAATTTCATTCATATGAATAGAACATCCTTGTTCACCATCAAAACATATAAATGCAAACATGTTACAATGGCAGAAATAAAAAAAGGAATTCAGAAATTAAGTTAACAGAAGGCAGAAACAAAAAGAGGAACTTTTTTAGTAAAGAGTATAACTTATGGGAATTATTTTTAAAAAGTGATAAAAACTCCAGGCATTTCTTGAGTATTAACCCTCTCCTGTTGTGCAAAATTTTAGACCTGTCCTAATTCAAAAGTTTTGCAGAAGAAAATTCATAGTGGATTTAATTTGTAAAATAACTATTTAGAAAATATTGTGGTAGTAATGGGCAATGTTAAGTTTTTTGGTTAGATTTGCAGACAGACATGACAGACGGACAACGGTAAAACAATATTGGTAGGACTGTTTCTCTCCAAAAAGACTTGTCTGAAAGATTACACCTAAACAATGAAGTAAATTTAAATAATTAATGCTTTTTATCCAAATATTTTGTTCACAAGAAAAAACACTTTGAGCTGTTAAGTACATGATACTATATCTTAAATGTTCCATTATTTAAAAATGGTTGTAGAAGATAATCTGAGGATGGTATAAATGGAAACAAAGGTATTTTGAATATTTGAAATACAATAAAGCAGATATTATCTGTTCATTGAAATCATCACATTCTGTGATGAATCAGTTCTAGTTACAAAACTTTTCATGTTTCAATGTTTATATCAGTTTCATAGAAATAATAAATTTACCCTTGAATGTGGAACAAATTCTTCAGACATTTTCTTCATTGGATTCTCGTAGTCAAGAATCATTTGTCCAAGTCGGGGAAAAGAGGGATCTCTGTAAAAGTAATTTGCACATTCTGTCATGGGCACATTTAACAACAGCTGTTAAATACATATATTAACCCCTGTCATGCTGAACCCGGAATATTCCGGTTTTTGCAGGAGGTGTAGACCAAGATCAGTCTGCACAGAAGTACTTGTACTTTTCCAGCCAGAGTTGTTTATGAAATAGATTTCTAAAAGAAATATTGATTTTTAAACAACAAGTTCTATCAGCTCTTTCAGTCATTTGATTTTACATCAATATTCAGTAAGGTAATTTATACTGCAAAACAAGGGTTAACACAGTAAGAAAATTAAGAATAAGGTAAGGCAAATAAACACAAAATTCTACAACTAAATAGATCAATATTCTTATAAATTGTAAATTAAAGAGGACTTTGATAAATGTTCTCTCTCTATTTGTCAACAACCCCACAATACTTTTAAACTTTATCCATTCTAAATATGATATAGTCGTATATATATTAAGCCATGGCCAGATCATGATATTTAAGACTGGTCCAATCTGAAGGAAGTTGACAATTTTAACCCTTTCCTGTACAAACACGGGATTTTACGTTGCTGTGATTTTATATCGGGGAAAATATTGTCGAAAAAGAAGAAATTGCTTGTAACAAGCAATTTCTTCTTTTCCAACAATATTTTCTACCACATAGGATGGTTTCATTTCAAATTGCATCCAATTTTCATTGTCATCTGCAAACTCTTTCAATTTGGACCAGTCTAAAATTTCCAAAAACGGGAAAGGGTTAAGTTGGTGAAACTTAGAAAATGTTGGCATAATAGGGTAGAAAATATTATGGTCATTGTCCACAATGTTTTCCAAAGCTCTTTACTTGAGAATTAAAAAAAGCAGGAATGTGTGGGTATGGGTGAGGCCAAAATAAAAGTAAAAAGGTAAATGAAAAGGTTGCATTTTAGTTTATACTAATTTATTTTTGTTCGATTGCGACGAAAGCTTTAAGCTTATAGAGTCGCTCTCAAAACCCACAATCCAGATGTTTTCACGTTTCTGAAAGAGAGGCAGTGGCTAAACCCACTGCTACCCAATTCTACAGCTGGGTAGATTGGGGCTGGCTATTAAGTGTCTTGCCCATGAACACACCTCGGTGAAGGTGGGGCTCGAACCAGTGACCTTCAGATCACGAGTCAAGCACCTTTACCACTCAGCCATCGAGGTAGTCTTGAAGGTTGCATTTTCTTCAATAGGCATGCAACAACTACTTTTTATATAGAAAAAGATGTGTTTGTGAAACACGAATGCCCCCAAAACAGCAAATTTTTGATAAGATTGACCTTGACAGATAACCTTGACATTGTCACATGACCATGAACTTTGTACCAGCAGATGTGTATCATTGAGATCTATCATCATGCCAAATATGAACATTGTATCTTGAATAAGCTTAAAGTAATTGGTATTGTTAAGTTTTTTGGTTAAGTATTGCAGCCAGACATGTAGACAGACTGACAGACGGAAAGACTGAATGACGGACAGACAGAAGGACAACAGTAAAACAATATGCCCCCGATCTTTTGATGCGGGGCATAAAAAGAATTGAGATTTGATTTTAAACCTTGATTGATTGTCCTTTGCTAAAGGTTAAAAAAACCTATTTCTTTTAGGCATCAGGCCGCTGTCATAGCGCAGTCGGTAGAGCATCAGACTCCCAATTTTCAATAATGGGATGTCATGGGTTTGATCCCCAGCGGCAGCACATATCCTTTCCAACATTTGCCTTTCACCAATGGGTGGATAAAGGTAAACCTAACTTGGATAGCAGCTTGAGGCTAGAAAAGGATGTAGTGAAAGTACTGGTGTGAAAAAGACCAGGAATCTATTGTTAGGAGCTCCAACTGCCGCAATATGACTGAAATACTGTTAAAAGTGGCGATAAACCCCATTCAGTCAATCAATCAACCCTTTAGGCATCATTGACCACAAATAGCTAGACCTAAGGATACAGGGTGCATTTTAGATTTTAAATTCCACTATGTCAACAGTACATAAACAAACCCTATGTTGTTAGTAGTCATTGGAATTGTCACATCATTGATTTCAGACTGATGTTACCCCCTCTAGACACTTGCTTAGCACTAGAACAACTGCTTCCAACATCAGAATCATTACATACTCATAATTTGTGTTAAAGTCAATATCAAATTTTATCCTTGTCCATTGGGGTATTCATGTGCACTATTGTACAAAGACAGCACAAACTTCTGCCGTCCACTTTATCTTCTTACTACCAGACAGCAAATTTTTAGTCAAGATGAAATTCAAAGGAGTTGCAGACTACAATTAAAAGTTAATGAAATTTTAGATTCATTCATCTTTCTTGGTGGAAAGGATTGTGGAAAATGAAAAAATTGCTTCTTACAAGCAATTTCTTCATTTTCCACAATACTTTCCCAATTGTTTTTCTTAAGGGGCGTCCAAAAGCATCACTGTTTGGGAATAGGTTAAATACCAGAATGAATATAGACAATTAAGGAATTACAAGGTCAAACTTACCCTTGTCCATGGAGGTACTCATGTGCTACATTGTACAAAGATAGCACAGACTTTCTGTCATCCACTTTAGATACCAGAATCATTACACACACATAGCTGGTTACAAGGTCAAGATAGTTCTTAGTAAGGTCAAAATTTAAAGTCTGTAAATAAACAAGGTCAAAATTTAAAGTGTGTAAATAAACAAAAAAATTCTGATTAATGATTTAATAATGACTTTTAATCAAAATCTGTTCTTAGTATAATGATTTCTTTTAACACTAGTACCTATGGTATAAAAGTAAAAGATTTCAATTCTAAATCTTCAGTAGTTAACTTCTGACAAAAGAAAACAAGAGTATTGCAGTGCGATGCGTTTAGGCCTAAAGGGGCTTGTCAATTTAACATTTTCATTTTTCAAAATATTAATCATACAGAGCTCGACATCACAAAGGTTCATTGTGGCAAGTTTATTTCCAATTGAAACTGTCTATAGGCTTGCTTAAAAAGAATCCTTCTATGCAAGATGATAATTGATTTAAAAATATCATTTAACCCTTTCCTGTTTTATTAATTTTTAGACTTGACTAATTTGAAAGAGATCACAACTGACAATTTAATTAAACTTTATTAAAAACTTTATCATCCCATAGGGTAGAAAGTATTGTGGGAAAAGAAGAAATTGCTTGTAACAAGGAACTTATTATTTTCCAACAATGTTTGCTCAAGTGTAAAATCAAAAGGAAGGAAAAGGCAGGGATTGTACAGTAAAGGGTTAATGAACTACAGACACATTGACTTTGTAGACAAGTTTTCAGGTTCAATGAACATGAAATAATGCATCACAAGTTCACAAGTTTTTTTTCCAAATTAACCTAGTGACCTTGTTCTTGACCCCAAGTTACTCAATTTCAAGTTCATCCAATATTTTACAGAGAAAAATACCTGACTAATTCATGTTTATTGAGCATGAAATATGGCCACTAGAGAGCACACACAATGAGCATCACACAACCACAAAAGATAAAATTGAGTATGTTGAGCTCAATTAAGCTTAAACACTTCTTCTGTAGATATGAATGATTCAAAGCCTCATAAACAGTGCATACTCTGCTGAAGTTCAGGTTAATCCGTTTCCCGTTCAAATACCGGATTTTACGCTCCTGTGATTTTATACTCCAGAAAACATTGTGGAAAAAGAAGAAATTGCTTGTAACAAGCAATTTCTCCTTTTTCCACAATATTTTCGACCACATAAGATGGTTTCATTTCAAATTGCATCTAATCTTCATTACTGTCTGCAACTTCTTTCAATTTGGACCAGTCTAAAATTTCAAAATCAGGAAAGAGTTATTGGTGTCCTTGTTGTGCACATGACTGGGACTGTTAAAAAATATTGTGTTCCTACTTATACAATATTCATATGGACCTGATGGTGTAAGCTAAATAAGTACTCACATACAAATAATTTCAACCAAAATACTCCACTTACAATATCCAGATGGACCTGGCAAGCATCTATGGTGGTCAGTAAGTCCGCTACATGATCTTTAAAGTCCATAATGTCCACAAAAGTGTAATAGTAGAGAGACAAAGACTTGACCACATCACTCTTTATGTTGTTGACTGCAACCAACTGTAAAAATACAGATTAAGATTTTTTTAAACACTTAACTGAATCTTGTACTACTACATGTGTACTAATACTACTCCATACTTGTACAAAAAGCAATGGTTATTCAATATTTCTAATAAAATACAACTAAGTATAGCAAAATACCAACAAAATAACATGCAATTTCTTCATTTTCGGCAAAAAGTTTTCTTCCAAAAACGGAAGAGTTTCATCTTTAATTTTCACCAACTTGAAATTCTTGTCTGCAACATCTTTAGATTTTGACAAGTCTTAAATTTTGTCATGTAGAAATGGGTTAAGAAGCATAAAAAGATCAACTCTCATTTGTTTGCTATTCCAAAATAATAAATAATTACTAACTTTATGGTTCAACAGTCATACAAATTATACAATTTTATATTGTATACACAAATTATAGATATAATGAAGTACGAAAAATCAAAGAATTTCAGAAAGTCCCCTTAATATAAAATAGTGTGAATGTTTTGGGCTAAGAATATAAGGTTTTCAAGCTGTAATTCAATCATGAAAAATGAATGTTACTTTGTCTTATGATTTGTAATTCAGAGTTTCTTTGGGGCCAGAGATTATAAAAACATTTTTTGTACTCAACTGAGAATTTACTCAAACTTCAAATTTGAATAAGTAACTTTTTTATTTCAATTGTATATTAAGAGTAGTAAGTAACAACCTGCAAATATTGTATCTATTTTCATGCAATTACCATAGAATATAAGCAGAAATAAACATTTAATTCTAACTTGAAGTTTGAGTAAATTCTCAATTGAGTATGTTAAATGTTTTATAATCTGGGGCCCTGGTGTTACTTACTGCACTGGCTTTGGAATCAATCTGTGGGAACCGTCTCATCAAGTATTTTGTTGCTGGTTCCAGTGACTTATCTGACAGGAATGCGGGCTTGTTATCTGCAGAGCCGAGCATCTGTGAAGAAGTTTTATGAATCAAACAATTTTAAAATCAGAATTATACAGATGAAAAACTAAAACTGTCAAAATCTCAACACCACCCAATCTGATGAACCTACAATATATTCAAAGATTAGTATCTTAAGTGCATACATGTTTACCTTTAATAGTTCTATATTTTCAAATTGAAAAAAATTGATTTCATGAAGTCATTGTTAGCCAGACCAAATCAAGAGATACTTTATTATTCAATTGAAAGACCTAACATCATGATCATATTCACTTGCCAATTCACACTTATTAGTAAGTTATTGATCATACATTATTTTGCCCTAACAGCAGATAGTATTAACTGAATTGATGTATTCATGTATTATCTTTACCTGGAAATTCTCTAATATTTTCTCAATATTTTTTCACAGGTCAACTAAATTACATTGAATGTTTGAAAAACATTTAACGAAAAACATATCCCATTACCAAATGACAACTTTTTAGACTGGTACAAATGGAAAGAGACTGCAAAGGACATTTCAAAGTACAATTAACCTTATCCCCTTTCTTGAAATTTTAGACTTTTTAGACACTGGCAACGACAATGAAAATTAGATGCAATTTGAAATGAAACCACTCTATGTGGTAGAAAATATTGTGGGATAAGGAGAAATTGCTCGTTGCAAACAAATTCTCATTTTCCCCCAATGTTTTCTCAAGTATAAAATCACAGCAGAGTAAAATCTCAGGTTTGTACAGGAAATGGTTAAGTTGAAAAAATGTCCATCTTAGAAAACATTGTTAGAAAAGGGGAAATTGCTTGCTATAAGCAATTTCTCCATTTCATCACAAATTATCTTACGTTTTTTCCTTCACTGCGTAAAAACGTGGGATTAAAAAATAATGATTGTGAAATTGCACCAGACAACAGAGCAAATTCAGGATTATTTGCCATACTGTATTCAGACACTTAGAACAGTATTACAATTAACCCTCAAAATGAACAATCAAGCACGACAAAAGCTCAGCATAACCAAGAGAACTAGTTATGAGAACTTGAAATTCGAAGTATGTATAAAACATTTTGGAAAAAAATAAACAACACACATGTTAGTTAGAGCTAGGTTAATCTGTGAAATGAGAATTTATCATAAAATCAATTTAGAATTTCAATTTGTTGCAAAATGTAATACCAAAATAATCTTTTTCAAGCTTAAATTCTGTGATTACTTGATGTTTTGTGGATTTACCTGATTACAGCTATGTCAGTGATCTGCCAAGGCTGCATTTTTTAACTATTGTCACCTATAAATGTCCCCAGTAGACCATCAGGGCAAAGTCCCCTTGGTTCCGAACCTCAATAGCTTGATTGTTAGTGTGATTCATCAATTTTGTTAAATGTTCCAATGTTTTAAGACCATTGGTAACATGGTCCCCTTGCCTGCAACATCTTGACAGGAAATCAAAGTTATGAAATTTTAGATTTTTTCAACTTTCTGGGTTTTCCAAATTGTTTTTCTTGGGGGATGTCAAAAAGCTTCATTGTGAGGGGAATGGTTTAAGAGGAACCTTACTTCTTGTTGACTGACAAGTAGATAGATTCAGTAAACAGATTCTTCAGTTAGGACTCACACCTAGTATATTTGAAATTTTGATAATACCCTTTCTTTTGGACACAGTTTACGTGTCTTGCATAAAGAGAAATAATTGATAACCCCTACCATTTATCAGATTTTCATGTATGTCTAATTTATTTACACAAACTACCGAAATGAGTGCATTGGGCAATTATTTAAGTAGATTTCACTCATTGTCAAGACAAATTTTATGTAAATCAACCAGGTATCAGAAGTACATTTGTATTTAGATCACTGATAATTGAGTTTCAGTTAAGGATATTGTAATACATGGTTTCAAATGGAAAGTAATGAAGTGAAAATCTAACTTGCATATCAGAAACGGTCAAGCACATAACTAAAGCTTATTTCAAATATTATAACATTTTGGAATGAACAAAAGTCTATCAACAGCAGAATAAATATACATGAAACCAAATAGTATGGATTTGTAGTATCAATTTTAACCCAATCCCACTCAGTGACGCCTTTAGACGCCCAAAGGTAAAAAGCTTTGGAAAACATTGTGGAAAATGAAGAAATTGCTTGTCACAAGCAATTTCTTTATTTTCCACATGTTTCTACCTTGAAAATTGAAACAGTCCAAAAATCTTATAAACTTTAAATTGTCGTCTGCAACTTCTTTTAGTTTAAACTAGGACCTGTCTAAAATTTTGTTGTGGGGTAATGGGTTAAACAAGAAATATCAGACATGGATGCCACCTATTCTGTGCCTCTTGCATGGTTTTCAGCTGTGACTTTTAACTTGAAAAAATTCAAACAAAAATTTTCACATGGTACATGTATTAGGAATCATCAAGGGGAACAACTGTACCAAGTTATTTTGAAATCTGTCTAATACATTGCGCGACATAAAAAGGCTAACCAAGATATTCAAAATTCTATCCACTTAAAAATGTTGTCTGCAACATTTTTCAATTTTAGCCCTTCTAAAATTTGTTATGTAATATTGGGTTAGCCTACTAATAAGTTCAAATCAAAGTCACTCCCACTTTCTTGAGCTCTAATACTATTTGCTTTCATGTGGCACTGAACAATATAACAAAACATAAAGCCACAACAAGGCTTTCATATTGGAATCACACTTAAATGAACAATATGTAGAAACTTGACAACAATGTTATACTTACACACATCTATTTTATCAGTGTAGGAGAAAGAGAAAAACGGCAATAAGAGTTAGAGTACAGCTCAAAAACAGACACGGAAAATACAGACATGTACAAAACAGGAGGATCAAAACAAACAGAACATGGAAATTCAGACAGATATTTTATTAATAACCACACAACCCTGTATTTTGATGATCATCATGTGCTGAATAAAAATTACGTAAAATGCAGTAATTTCTCTCTTTGCCATATTTAAGACTCTTTGCCATATTTAAGACAATATTCTGCATCAACTCTCCACTTCTAACCCATTTTAAATCGTTGTCTGCATCATTTCTCAATTTTGACCTGCCCAAATTTCTGCAGTCTGGTAAAGATTTGATATTCACTTACTATAGAGTTGGAATTACTGAAAACAGGTATATACTACATGCCTTACTAATTATCATCTAATTCCATATAATACATTATTTATGTTTATTGTACATACCATAATTTGTCCATATATTCGGACACAATTAAATAATTATTTTTTTTCATGTCCGAATACATAGATAATTACTCATGCCAGTGTCCGAATTTATAGATAAATCGTCGTGCGGCCGGGAACAACCATTGCCGATTTTCATGAGTCACTAACTGTTTTGCTCAGACACTGAATTCATTTCAACAGTAAATAAACTTGATATGTGTTACGCATTACGTTCGTAAATTTATTCATTATTATTTTATTTTTTCAGATTGTTTCAAGATACCGGCGAAGACGATGTGAATTTAATGATCATTCACTGATTTAAAACCTTAATAAACGATTTACTTTTCTAAACTGTTGTTTTTCTTCGTTTTAACGATTGATAGAATCCCACATATCACCGTAAGAATACGACAAGATCGTAACTGCAGCATGTTCAGGCAAAATTGTTTCGGTAGTCAAAGTCCGATTTCGAGAGTATGGTAAATTCTTTTTCTGTCATTTATATACAATCATCGTCGGTTGAATTGAAAAAAAGGGATATTGATATGGAGAGCTAAACAAAATCTTCGCATGTCAAATGTTCATGTATTAAAGTCACCAAGAGATAAGAAGTAATTTGTCAGAATAAAATCACGGCATCGGTCAATTACGACAGTTTTTCTCTGATCTGCTTCACATAAATCATCGCGTAATATTCCCCGCAAATTTAAAGTAAATGCGGTGGCCTACCTGTGAGAAAAAATCCTTTTTTTTAAAATTAAATCCGTAATGTTTTAAGAGTATTCAGACAGTCGATTAAACCATGTTAACTTTCGGCATAATGACAAGGGTAAAAATTCGGTCACCAAGAATTCTCACGGGGTACGCGTCTGGCACGTGCCAACTCCGGAAACTCTCCCAAATATAGCTGAACATCTGGCGGCGGCACCTTTGATCACCTTTGCTCCCTCGTAGTAAAATAAACTTTACCCGAAAACCTTTACTTTATATTTGTTGAACGAGACTTGTAACATGTGTTTTATTGAACAGTATGAGATTAAAATTTCGGATTATTAAAAGAAGCGGGGATAAAAAAAGGTAATTTATTTTAATCTACCAATATTATATATCGGATGAGAAGTTAATATTTTGTGACAAATTAACAAGTAAAATTCACGCATTTTGCGTATTTAGGGAAAACGTCGTTGCTACGACTGATTCTTCTCGAAGCATATCATTGCATTTTTTTTTCTTGATTTGATACGGCCGATGACAATACCCTCGATGAGCTCCGAATACGAGGAAAGTGCAGTAAAATCGAAAGTAGGTTCAGGTCAATTTGACTAATTTCATAGGGTCGCACATGTTAATCGTAGCCATCCTTTCAGAGCAGGTCCTGTCGGGGATAGAAAATTAGGAAATCAGAGAGAGAAACCAAGCGTGATATTTTAATTGCATCACCTTCACGGTTCGTAGCTTAAGCATATCGAGGTGCGTGCCTATTCTCGGTCACTGTTATAAACAATATACACCTGTTGACACTTAACCCAGACAGTTTGGAGATACCGATCGCCAAGATTCCAAATTACCGATAATGGATGCGGTATTTGTTAACCTGATATTTTATGTTCGTAAATTCGGTGTCCGAATTTATAGATAAATTCCAGACACCATTTGTCCGAAATTAGAGGCACAAAATTAATTATTTCATGAAATAATTAATGGTGTCCGAATTCTTGGAGTGTCCCAATATATGGACAAATTACGGTAAATTTAAAAGGAGAGGAAGGAATGTACCAGTTGTTGATAATATTCATAGATTTTTCAGGTTATCAAACAGGAAGGTTGGTAAATGAAGAATGACTCCAGACTCTTAACCAATCACAAGGCGACCATTCATGTACTGCAGTACTCACTTAAAGTAAAATTACGTCGGCTCAATGTTCAATTTTTCTGCCATGATGTGCATGAATGTAAAGGAAAATAAATGAACAGTAAATTCGTAAAAATTGGTCATGAAAATAGTAACTGCTTAAAAATTTCCATTCATGGTCAGACATAAAATAACATAGTTCTGTTAACTGACTGCTAAATGTCAGACAAAGAAAAAACTTGTCCTTTAAAAAAAATGAGTAATGAAAAATAGAAGGGCCACATTTTTCACACCAAATCTTTTGCGTAGACGATAAGACTCTGTTAAGAAATCATTTATTTCTATCGAATCAGTCACTAAGATTGACTTGGCCCTTTGGGTTGAGTTAAAATTTACTGTCCTACTTAAACCATGATCTTTATTTTTGCTTATCGATGATGCTTGTTTTACCTTTTTTATGTTATAGATGCGCGTAAGCATTCCCTGTCCTCGATCATTGAGAATAGTCAGCTTCTCTGCCAGCTTCTGCTGACTCGGGATCATTGCACGAGACATTTTAAATTGCGTTAAATGCGACAGAGTAAGGAAATTTGTTACATTTTAATAGTTTCTACTCCATTACTTCCGTAGTCCAAAACGAGGCTCTCTTGATATGTACACCTCGGATCTTTTAAACGAAAAGGAATTTCCAAGTATATGGAATCTTGGACATTTATCAATGATCTATCCCAGAGTAAGACCCGGCAAATGACCAATCACGGCTTTAAATCAAATAATAAGTCGACCAATGAAATCGCTCATTGAGACTGGATGTTAACTCCAACAAAGTCCCCAATTTGTGTTTTTTGTTGGTTTGGACGCCGGACTTAAAAGTGACTCAGTATTCAAGCTGTGGCTACGACGTTTATATCGCCAACCAAACATACTCAAGTTCTTTTAAATGCTACTGACCATAAATTTACCAAAATAACACCGTTTGAAATCGAAGTGGAACTTCCTGTCGGCGTCAATGGGTTAGTTGACGTGGCACGGCAGCGAACTAAGTGACTGTGAAATTAGGCCGCAAGGCCTAGAAAACGGGCGAAAAATCAGGCTCTTACAAAAAGCAACCTTGTTCTACAAAAGGTTTGGATATCACATCGTAATGATGATCTAGTTTTGAATTGTTTTACTTTATGTCTGTACAGCATGTTTATCCTATGTCTAGGTCCTGTGGCACTAAGGCTCTTAATTTGAGGGTTTGAATGTAAGCGGTGCCGCTGGTTACATGGATATGTCATTCGGCAACACATTTCAGAACATCTCCCTAATACTTGGTATACCCAGGCAGCACATGAGTAAATGAATTCTGTTTTGATATCGCCGAAAGATTGTTAAAAGAGACGTTAAGCCCCATAAAAACAGACAAATTATCCTATCTACCTATTTCTTTCTAACATTACATTAAACCTCTTTACAGTAGTAGTAAGCGGACGAAAAAAAGAACAAGAACAGTATTAAAATAATCACATTGATGGCATTAAAAGCAGACTATATACTACATAATTATATATGTGATGTAAGCAATGTAACAAGATATAATGTCTATGCTTCTAATAAAGGTTGAAGTAGTTGCTATTTTTGGTTATAAGATGTTTGGAGACAGAGATTCACAGTACACATTTGCTTAAGACATAGCAGATCTTACTTTTATTACTTTCTTATTAAATTTATGTTTTCCAATTCTTCTGAAAACTCCACAAAAATTTCCCAAAACGAACAGATTGATTTTACCTCATTCGTACGCCAATTCAACACCAGAGTATCTGCAAAAACTGATTCTTGCTATGAAAGATTGTATTATTTGTTGTAATATACGACAGGCGAGGCACCTAGGATCGTGAAAGGATATACTCGTATCTGAATTTAGAATTGGGCTTTCATGCAGCTATGTCTGAACTAAAGGACAGATACGAAGATCCCGAAAACATAGCTCAGGCCTATGTTAAAAAAGCCTTAGAGTGGCCTATTATAAAGGCTGAGAATTCGAAATCGTTGGATGAGTTCGCTATTTTCCTTCGAGAGTATCAATTTGCAGCCGAGAATGTAAATGCATCAAAAATCCTTTAGTAATCAAAAAATATGAGGCTTTTACTCAGAAAATTGCCATATTTTCTTCAAGATAAATGGCGTTACATTGTCTTTGAAAAGAAGGAAAAGGGTTTAGTATAAAAGTTTTCACAATTTGTTGATTTCGTAAGAAGAGAGACAAAGATGGATAGTGATCCTACATTTGGTAGAGACAAGCAAAGAAAAGTCAGATTCAAGAAGGAATAAAGGTAGTAAAGGTAACTTTCAAAATTCTAAGTCATTCGTCACGCAAGATACCAGCTCGTGTAAGAAAGCAGAAATCGATCAAAACAATAATCTTGAGCAAAGGGTTAGCATACAGTACTCCGTGTCTCTATTGTAGCAATCAGTTTTAAATGCTTGCGTATTTTAACAACATTGTGGAAAAGCCAATTAAAGAACTATACTTGTTTCTAAAATCGAAGGGTTTGTACTTTGGTTGTTCAAAATCTGGGCATCATAGAAATATGTGTAAAAATAAGTTGGTTTGTTTTCATTGCAAGAAATTGCACCCAACATGTCGCCCCAAAAAGAGTCTGAGAGCAAAGAGGTTGTCGCAGCATTTACAAGCGATACAGGGGCCAGAAACAAACTCTTCCGATTGTTCATATCCGAGTGAAACAAAGAGACAGCCACAGGTACATAGACACTTACGCATTTTTAGACTCATGGAGGATAGCTACCTTTTGCAATGAATCTTAACCCTTTCCCCTTTTTGGAAATTTTAGACTAGTCCAAATTGAAAGAGGTTGCAGATGACAATGAAAACTGGATGCTATTTGAAATGAAACCATCCTGTGTGGAAGAAAATATTGTGGGAAAAGGAGAAATTGCTTGTTACAAGCAATTCCTTCTTTTTCCACAATGTTTTCTCGAGCATAAAATCACGGGAGCATAAAATATTTGATCAGGAAAGGGTTAAAGGAACCGGAAAGGCGTAGAGGCTCAAAGGAAAATCGTAACTTTGCATACTATGGGAAATGACAAAAATCGACAAATGTTTTGTAATAAAGGACCTTGAATTATGTTGTGTAGATAATACAAACATGATTTTGTTTGTTTGTTTGAATGGGGTTTTACGCCGCTTTTAACAATCTTTCAGTCATATCGCGGCGGCTGGAGCACCTAACAATGGATTCCTGGTATTTCTCACACCAGTACTACCATTACATCCTTTCCTAGCCTCCAGCTGCTATCCCACATAGGTCTACGATTATCGACCCATTGGTGAGAGACAAATAGTCGGAAAGGAAGAGTGCCGCCGTCGGGGTACAAACATGATACTTTTGCCGCCGGTGTTAAGCCGAAAAGAGTTGCCCGTTTCTAGCGCGGACATAGTTAATGTATCGGACTTGAAGGGTTTGCCGTATTAGCAAATGATACGTTGCTTCGAAACTTGGTAGAGCACTTGACTTCAAACCTCAAGATCACGGGTTCGAGCCATGGGCTGACCATATCAACTAACAAAACTAATTGTCTTTCGGATGAGACGTTAAGCCGAGGCCCCGTGTGACGATGCTATCCATCGAGCACGTTAAAGAACCAGGCGGAGCTCTCAGCAGTTTCGTCCTGTATCCTTGCACTATCCCCCGTAACAACTAACCGTCTTCTGGGGGCGTCGCTCATATGGGCATGTGCTACGGTAGCGACGATAAATAAACGGAAATAATCAATCAAATCTTCGAATCAATAGCGCTGTTGATCTTTTGGTAGTCGTAAATGTACCTACAGCAATGGCACCATAGGAAGTAATTCCTAGCCAGAATAACGGATCATTTGTAGTGAAAACGATCTTCGGTTGGGAAATTAACGGCCCGAAAGAAATACAAAGCAGTCTTTGTCACAACGTCAACTCGTACGTGTCAGTCAATCGCGTTGATGTCACGTTACGTCATACGAAAGTCATTTTAATTTTAGATACGGAGAAGTCCGTGAATGATACCTAAGAACCTTCTAAATCCGAGAGACAGTTTCTCAGTTTTGTCGAAAATTCGGTTAGGTTGGAAGAAGGTCATTACGTAATAAATTTACCCTTCCACGATGTTTCAACGCCCAATTACAAAAGTCAGGCAAAACAGAGGTTATGGCTATTGAGAAAACGTTTGAATAAGGATGATCAGTTTTGTCGAGAGTACACGGATTTTACTCAGAAAATCACTGAAAGGAGTACGCGAAGAGGGTCCCACATAATCGTCTTGATCAAAATGATGGCAAAGTTAGGTATTTACTTCATCATAGGGTAAATCATCCTCAAAAGAAGAAATTGCGAGTAGTTTTTAATTGCCAAGCACGCTATCAAGGTACGTCTTTGGACATTAAACTCTTGCAAGGGCAAGCAATTGATACCCTGTTGCTATTTAGAGAAGAGAAAAAGCTTTTATTTGGGGATATAGAGAGCGTGTTTTACCAGGTTCGTGTTCCATTGTGAAATGCAAGTTTTCCAAGATTATTGTGGTTGCAAGATGGTGATCTAATAAGCCCGTTACGCAATATTAAATGGTAGTTCATTTGCTTGGAGCTACTTTCTCTCCTCGTGTCTGTAATTTCTCTCAGGAAAAACTGCTTCAAATGATAAAAAGCAAATTTAGTGAAGAAGTAATAAACACTGTAATGAACAACTTTTATGTTGACGGTTGTCTAAAATCTGTCAATTCTGTTGAAAAGGGAAAGTCAGTAATTTCTGATCTTAAGGCTGTTATTATTGACGAAGGGTAAGTAACAGTAGAGGTGTAATGAAGTCAATTCTAAAGGGTGAATCGGCATCAGAGTTAAAGAACTTGGATCTTGAGCGTGACAGTTTTCCGATTGAACGCGCTCTATGTGTGTTTTGGACCGCTGAAATTGATGTATTTCAGTTAAAGTTGGTTTTAAAGAAGGACCTTTGACACGAAGAGGTATTCTTTCTCTTGGTTAGTTCGATTTACGACCCAATTGGGCTTTTGTCTCCTGTCATTTTACCGGCAAAGTGGTTGATTCAGGAGTCCTGTAGATTAAGATTAGGATGGGACGTTTAAGTTCCAGAGCAGTTGAAAATTTCATGGCTGAAATGGTTGAACGAGATTGAATCAGTGAAGCAAGATAAGGAATCTGACCCCTTGTTAAGTCGACGGTTTGTTGAGGGTTTCAGGTCGTATTTCTAGATAAAAATGCCAGAAGACTCCATGCATCTAATTCCTTCACCAAAGAACTGTTTGGTATCAGATCTGGTAATTCGGGATATTCATTATCGAGCTGGTCATTTAGGAAGGAATTCAGTTTTTGCCCGCTTACGGGAAGTTTTAGATTATAAATGCTCCTTCAGAAGTGAGAAAGGTCATAGGAAAGTGTGTCTTCACCACACATCTGTCCGACGAAAGATTTGTTCCCGATGAACCTACGTTTACAAGAGTAGGCATGGATTATTTTGGCCCTTTTGAAGTGAAAGTGAAACGGTTGCTTGAAAAGCGTTATGGGGTAATTTTTACACACCATGAAAGATCTTTTCAATAAGTCTCAATATTTAAGTCTTTCTACTTAGATAAGACTTGACATGTGCAAAATATTCGGATTGTATTTCTTAGTACCACGATTCCTATTAGAGCAAGTTTAGATATCTGTCCCAGGACATCACTATGTAGGAAAAACACCTTGTCCTGATGATTTGGTTATATCCATGTTTTGGCAAGAGGTAGTCAAGATCAGCCTATTTGATTGGTCTTATGTGCAGGCTGATCTTGGTCTCGCTTCTGCTATATCCGGAATATTCCGGGATCAGCATGACAAGGGTTAAAAATTTATGTCTCTGGCAACATATCCTGGACCATAGGCTTTATTTACGGAATATTTTCGGTTATTACTTCAAAAGACTTGTTTTGACCCTATCAGAGGACGTTGTCGGCGATCCGAAAATTGACCACACGCGGCTGTCATTTAAGGAATTAACCGTTTATTCAGCCCTGACCCGAGCTTATTAACCCCAACGTTGGCGACAGTTTTGTTTTATTGCTGGTTTGGCGACTTAAACGACGTAACTACAGCTTGTTCAAGCTGTTGTTACGACGTTTATGTCACAAACCAACCATTTAACGTTTTTTTTTACATGCCACTGGCCATAAATTTTGCAAAATAATGCTGTTAAAAAACAAAGCGAGACTTCTTGTAAATTGGGGGGGGGGCAAAGAAGTAAGTGGGCGGGGCCAGCGATTGGTCAATTGTTTTGTTCTTATGAGTATACAGACCATATCAAAATCGTCAACATTTTTTATGACGCGGTGTCATTGTTAATTATAATATTACAGTCACTTCATTTTAATTCTGTGAAGGAATATTTGTTAAAAAAAGAAAAGAAAAGTTAATTTCAAGTTGTTCAACCAATTCCCATACAAATGGCGCTTTTCGACACCCCTTAAGAAAAACAATTGGGGAATCATTATGTAAATGGAAGAATTTGGTTGTAACTATGTCTTTTCCCAAGAAAGTTGAAATATTATATTTTACCAAGTTATGATTGTCGTCTGCAACTCTTTTCTATTTTAATCAGTCTTAAATTTTGTCGTCTGGTAATTGGTTAATCACAAAGACGCTATTTGACACCGCTCAAGAAAATCTATCAGGAAATTGTGAAAAATGAAGAAATTGCTTGCGGCAATGTTCTCTAGCATGAAATTTTGAAAAAAATCTATAAAGTTTTATAGAATGTTAATAATTGTCTGCAGCTTCTTATAACTTCGACCAGTCTGGAGGAAATGGATTAAATGATTGTTTTACCTCCATAAAATAAAGATATTATTATCATTATTTCTGACCACAGACGACAAGTTTAAAATGATATGTCTGCGTAAGTGATTTAGAAACAATATGGAAACAAGAAAGAGGCGATTTTTTGCAATGTTTTCACCATGTAACGCTGTGGCAGTTCGTTGGAAATCGTAAGAAAATATGAAATTAACCTGTATCAAAGGAGAATCTGATGTTTGTATGTTTCTTTTGCCAATGGTGTTAATATTTTCTCGTATCAGTCATAATCAGCTTGTGTAGCAGTTTCATCCTGCATGCGATGGTCAGGAATTCATTTCCCCAATACAAATGACAAATCTTTGGTTTTGCTAACGCACTAGAAACCAACATAATAACTGACGGCAGTCTATCAAAGAACCAATGGACCAATTTAACCATTCTTTCTGACTCTGACATTTATGTTGGTTTAGCGAGCTATAGTTACGACGTTTAGGTCACACACCAACAATCTTACTTATTAATGGCTTTTAGACGGTTTGGAAAATAGACGGTAGTCAGAGAAGCGAGGTGAGTAATCCGCCAATCATTTCGAGGTATGGGAGACCCCATTATTTAAGATATGAAAGACCTCATTATTTGTTGTTAGAGCTGAAGACAAGGTCTTTGTAAACGCATGTAATATGCACCTCCAATGCTATGATCTCCCGCTATGGAAAGGTCTTGAAGTAGGCATTGTAGAAAAGATTGTAGTTCCAGTAGAAGAAATCACTTCATCTAGCGAATTCGGCTGTTAACGTCGTTAGACCGATAGACCAATCAAATCCCATACATGAATTTAGACGACAGTGAACCCTATTTTCCTATTGGGTTGGCGACTTATACACAATATAGATTTTTAGTGGTAGCTTCGACGTTATGATCCCCCAAAACCAGTTATCTTATTACATGTTACTGGACTTTAACCCTTTCCTGGTTAATTCCTGGTTTTTACGTCCCTGTGATTTTATGACTGGGGAAACATTGTGGAAAAAGAAGAAATTGCTTGAAATTGCTTCTTTTTCCACAATATTTTCTACCATACTGAATGATTAAATTTCAATTAAGTTGGACTTTAAATTGGTGTCTGAAAAACTTTCAATTAGGACCAGTCTTAAATTTCAAAAAACAGGAAAGTGTTAAATAAGTAATATACCGCCTTTTTCTAGAGTCGAGCGTTCTGTCGGAAATCTGGGGACGTGAGAAGCAATCCGGCTGTCAATCAAATAATCTGTCGACCAATGAATTCATTCGTTTAGTTTGGAAGTTTGGAACTTCGAACTGCGATAAATCATTTTAGTTAGTTAGGCGACTTACGTAGTAACTGCAGCTTGATCAAGATGTAGTTATTTTTAGGTCGCCAATCAACAATTTTTCTTATTCGTAACATGCTTTCAAATTAACACAGATACATAAAAATTGAAGCAGAACTTCCTGTCAGAGTCAATAGGCGGGGGCAAGGGAGTCAGTAGGCAGGGCTAGCGATTGGTAATAGCGATAGTAAATAGACCACTTCAAATGTAAAATTAGGGTTGAATGACAAATTAACCATTACAAGACGATGATATTCATCCCTTTCCTGTTTTTTCCTCGTTTTTTACGTCCCTGTGTTTTTATACATTGGAAAATTTAAAGAGAATTCTCATAACAATTTCTTCTTTTTTCCCCCTACTGAGTGATTATATTCAATCAAAATCGACATCGAATTTTCGTCTGAAAACTTTGAACTTTGGCAGGACCAAAATATTGAAAAACAGGATAGGGTTAACCTTGATTTAAAATTATACACCTCGTTGTGAAGATTTTTTATCACTTATCCAAAAGCGATTGTTCGCTGTGCGCATTAATTAAATAGCTTTGTGTGGTCTTGGACATCGCATTATTTAATAGATAAACAAAGAAATATGTTCATTCAACATAATCTTCTTTCGCGATGGAAATTGTTAACTAAATTGGAAAATTCTAAAACTGCTTGCTACGAGTAACTTATGATGCTTCCAAGCATTGTCTACAATGCGAATAAACGAAATAGACAAGTTATGAACCGATCAGCACAATTTAATGCAATAAAACACATAACAAATAACAAAACATCACAAGGGACAGATGTTCTAGATTGCACGTAAACAGGTTGTTCCTAACCCATAGTTTTTGTCTAGAAGTAGACGCTTTCCACCTTTGGCTTCACTGGCCTTGATCTTTTGTTGGCAGCCTCGCTAGTCACGTGATCATAGAACTGTAAAATACCAGCTAGATTGTCAGTGTCTACACTAGAAATAAACTCTGTCATAGATTCATCAACTGGAACACCTTTCTCATAATAGTCGGTTCCATTCTCAGTAAGACGTTTGGCGACGGTGGAAGTGATATCGTTTTCAGTGTCTACTTTAACACGGTATCTCCTAGAGCTGCTATAGTCCGAACTGCTTGAGTCACTGGAGTTACCACTGAGTTGTCTCGTTTTTCCACACGAAACCAAGTCAGATTCGGAGTTTGACAGTGTGCAGAATGGCCGCCGTCTCCAATCGTTTAGGGATGTAGTGGAAGATGTTTTTCTGTCGCTGTCAGAGGATCGTCGTTGAGGAATTTCGGATCCAGCGTCGTGGGGTTTACTGAGTGGAACAGATTTGGGTCTATTGTTTGAAGAAATCTTGAAGTCATTTACACTACATGATGAGGTTAGACGTTCTGGAAGTTCTATATCCCAGAATGAATCTTGTTCCTGCTCTGTCTGTTGTACTTTAGGCTTTCCTAAGTTCTTTTTAATACACAGTAAGTTTTCCCTTGGTGCAGTAAATCTTTTGGTGCTAGATTCTTTAGGTGTGGAACTTTTTGGTACCGGTAAATGCTGACTCCATCTTTCCCACATCTGGAATACCTTGTGTTCATTCGGAACTATTCTCTTATCTTCGACACTGGAGTCGAAGGATGATGAAGAAACATACCCGGATGAGTTGGATTCAGTGTCAGAATGGTTCACGTTCTGTTTGGTCTGGGTAGTGACGGAATTCTCATCTTGATTATAACCAGTCACACAGAATACTCGGCCTACACGCTTTGGGTCAGCCATCCTAGACTTGAACTGAAATCATAAAAAGGTGCGAATAAATGATACAATATCTACCAACATAAAACCATACTTTTCAAATATTCACTTATAATCATTGATCGAGTAATCACGAGGAAAAGAATTCGCGAACAGCTTTTTTTCTTGGTACATAATTTTCTTCCGCCATTATTTCAGCCAAAATTAAAATGTAGACCAACAATCATCAATCAAGTCACTGTTTCACAGTTTTTGTTGTGCACAGATTATGACAAAATTTTACATTTGAATAAATATATAAATAGATAAATAAACAAAAAGGGAAATTATTGCGATAAATCAAACATTTTGAATTTGCAGAATACTATAAATACCTTCTGTTTCGCAATTATAAAACCATGTACTCCTTAAAACAAATGCGGGCAGAATTTTCATAAAATTTAATTTAGCTCCTGCTCCTTGATCAGATAACCGTATATTAAACTCGAAACAAGTTTTTGGTATGTTTTTGACATATGTATTGGGTATTATATACATAATGATAAGTAACTCGCAATCCTTTTGTGAGCACACATTGTTTAAATCAGCGATAATTAGCTACAGACTAGACCGTGATAAATACCTTTTGTATCTTTTATTGGTTTGTATTTGTTAAAAATTCCACACCCTTAGAGGTAGGTTGTGGGGGTCTTTTTTGTTTGTTTGGGTATATTTTGTTGTTGTTGTTTTTTGAGCGCGCTTAACAATATCTATCAAGTATTTTGTTTTCCCTTATTTGGATGTATTTGACGGATTTGAAAGATGGTTCGATTTTTACTGTTTTCAAGATTCTTGATATTTTATTAAGTTGTATTCATCTGCAATTTCTTATTATTTGGCCCATTATTAAACTATGATGTCTGCTTAATTGATGAGGTAGAGGGTTTAGTCTTTTCACACTTAGACGATATCTGAATGGAAAAACTTAGTTTCGAACGAAACCTGGTGATTGGAGAATTGAAAAATAATTAACACGATTTTCGCTCTTTTGAGAAATAATTTCATCAAGTCTCTAAATAATAACTCTGAATAAGTTCGAGTGGCGGATCGAGATTTTCTGTGCAGGATGGACTAATTTACCAATGGAGAAGAGTTTTCCTAATTTTTTATCTAACGACCGTTTAAGGGACGACCAAGTAGTCGCTACAGAACTTGGTCGCTCAGAAAACATTACTTGCAAAAGATATAAGGATAGATTCGATAATTTCAATACAATATAATTACAGAATACTCACTTTATCCTACGTTGTTAGTATCGTCTCAATAAGATAATGTTTAGGAAGTGTTTTTATTTTTATAGCCTGTCTTCTTACGAGCTTTTGCTTTCAAAATGGGGATTTCGATTGTGGTGGCTTAATGGACGCGGCGCTTAATAAAGATGGTCGCTCGTATGTAGGTCAATGTAGTTTAAAAAATTGAAAATCATTAAGCTCTAGAGGAGTTCACGAGTTCAAGTGTTTTTTTCATCTGTTGTTAACAACGATTATGCACACAAGATATTGGCATAGATAAGCTAGGACAAATCCCCTCCTGTATTTTTGACAATGCACACATTTTCAAATTAAACGGTTTTTTTTCTTTAAGAATCATATTTAATTTTCATTATTAATCTGTTTATTGATATAATGGATTTTATTTCGATTTCAACAGTATTTCTGTCATATCGCAGCGGCTTGAGTACCTAACCATGGAATCCTGGTTATTTTAACACCAGTACTACCACTACATCCATCGAGCATCAAGATGCTCTGCTCACTTAGGTTAGAAGTTGCAGTGCTATCGAGTACCAGCAATATACTTTTAAGAAATAAATAGTATTTCTTTGTGTCAATTTTTTGTGGCATTTCTTAAAATTGAAAAAAAACCAAAACAGAAATTAGCAAACGTTTTGATAGACGTGTGCATAGCACGATTTCTTACATAATATAATTCATTAAAAGGCCATAAACGCATTCTCCCCCCACGACTCTCTCTTGCCCTTTTTCGCTCTATCTTCTACCTCTTATTTTCATAATTGAGAGGTTACAGTTATGTATTTTTTTAAAAAAAAAATTAGCATTCAGCCTGAGGTTTTCAGAGGATGACATTACTGTTACACAATGTACATGCTTCAGTCATGACAGATTCCGAGCGAAAATGTCACGTTAAATGGAAATCGCTAGTAAACCATTCCCTGCTATTTTGAAATGTTAGAGTGGTCCAAATTGAAAGGTTTTTTAGACGACAATTTTAAGTCCAACTTATCTGAAATCATTCAAAAGGGTAGAAATTATTGCGGAAAAAGAAGAAATTGCTTGTTACGAGCAATTTCTTCTTTTTCGACTATGTTTTCTCAATCATTAAAGCACAAGGACATAAATACAAGGGATCAACCTAAAAGGGTCAGATTTTGAAAGCTAACTTCATTCGCATACTTAATTCATATAACACATTTCTCTGTCTGTACAAGTAGTTAATTTTTAGTTAAATTAAATATAAATACCTTGAGTTTAGAAACTGTAACAGGCATGTTCGATAAATATTATAGATGTCGTTAGTTTTAAATATCGGATTGTTGTATTTATGGAATGATAGAAAGATTGATAATAGTACCCTTTGGCTTTAGCCCTTCTTATTTATACTAGTTAAAAATGATTTACTCACATTTCAAGGATTACTCGTTATAAAGATGAAGCCCGAGTCAGCTAATGTGTTGGAGTAAAAATTTGGAATTGAGCTTGGTCAGTCAGACTGTCCGGGGACTGTTTGCACACTTAATTAGGCTTAATTGGCATTGGATTGCAATTCCTTAATAGTTTGCTGGGTTTAATTGATTGTCCGAGTAAGTGTGAAGTGATGTACGGAAATTATTACTCGTGTCATTTCTAGAGGTGTTGAAATGTGTCCCAGAATTATTCTTCCACGAGACTGTCATTACACCACCTTGACAGATGTGTATCAAGTTACATTGCTATCCAATCACCTGAACAATATACCAATCTAGACTTTTAAATGAAATACAATAAGAAAGAATATTTGCGTATTAGAAACCTATTCCCCTTAATCAATGTCATTTTTTCCCCGAAATGTACTAAAAATTAAATTGCTGTTCACTTACCTTTAAGACTAAATTATGAGTATCCTAAAACACATGGTATATAAACTAAAAAGGAAATTAATTCCTACATTCAATACCCAACGCTTAAACATAGAAGGAGGGGTGTTTTATTATTATTTTACTGTAATCGGATAAATTCTTTAAATATTTTGAATACTACATGAACAACCATGCAGTTAATAAAGGTAAGGGAAGACTACATTCAATTGTAAACTTCAAAATTACATCGGATATTTTACATCGGAATATCTTATGAAATGACTTCTTTTTACCGGACGAGTAAATATTGGTGTAAGCGAAAAATGTAAAAGGCATCACATACATTGACTTAGAATTATATGCGTAGAATTAAAAATAAATCATATAATGATAATAATAAATAAATGAAAATTTAATGACTAAAAATCTTTACTTGTAACTGATTCGCGATATTATCTTTTTGTCGAACAAAAAATATTCCTTGGATGGTAAGTTCAATATAGAAGATGAATTGCTTTAATTTTGAAACTTAAATAAAGGAACGTAAGAATTAAATGGCAAATATTTGAAAAAAGAATTAAAATGTACAAAAGATAGCTGTTAGCATACGTAAGAAAACGCAATGATCGCTAGTGAGAGAAAAATGCGAAAAGAGAAAAAAGGACGAAATACAAGGAAGTAAAGGAAAATAATGATTACAATGAATCATTATAAAAAAAATAGTAACAATAGATAAATAAAACAGCAACGTCAACAAAGTAAAAAAACCCAAAATTTTAATGAAACATTGGTGATAAATAATATTTATTATGATATGATAAGAATGTTACAATTTTGAAAAAAAAATAGTATTTATCATATTACATTGTATTATCAAACTTGCGGACCTATTTCATCATCATGTCGAGTCCCCCCCTCGGGGATCCCCCGGGTCTGAGTCCGGGTCTTTCCCTAGGTTGCTCGGGGGAGGGGGGGGGGACCAGTTTACCCGCGGCTTCGGTATTTACCATATGCCGAGGCGGACCTTTTTCACAACTAGGAGTGTTTTTACACGATAGCCAGGCTCTTTCTATTGGGTTTCTCTAAAACTACTGTGCCGGATGTAACCAATGAAACGAACGATATCTTCATTTTACACATTGTTTTCAAGACCTTATTTATTGAGGGGCATTTAGTGGCGATATTGTGTGGCAATGGGATATATATGATTGACAAGGATCCTTGTGAAAAAATGAAGACTGAGTTGTCACTCAAATGATCCCATACCTTGAACAAATACAGTATTTTCCTGCAGGAATTCATCTAAGGGAGATCAGTGTCAGATTTAAGATTAGCTGGATTACTTCCCTTGTTACGTATGTCTATCTCAAACAATAGCCGTATTTTGGATTCCCATTGACATAGTGACAAGTGAACCAAAACGATAAAAGATATATGATTGAATTGAAGTGTCAAAATCCAGTAAGACAAAAATAATTTAAGAAGCTGTCCCTTTTAGGGGTCTCCTGGGTCCTTGTCAGATAGGGGTTTGACAGGAAGATTGAATAGGCATGCACGAAATTGAATCTTTTATGGCCCCTTGTATAAAAAAGAACTTATTTTCCCCTTTTCTGTTTTTTTCCATACACGAAAAAGAGATATTTACCCGGAGGTATATCCGAATTTATTTTATTTAACCCCAGACGACGAAATCGACGAATCATATAATTTCTGTTCTCAAGTAATTCGCCCTGATATTGACCCTATTTCTATTCTGTACCATTTTGTTCATTTAACCCATTACCACACAAGAAAATTTTAGATTAGTCCAAATTGATAGATGTTGCAGATGACAATTTCATCTTGATGAAATTTTCAATATCTTTGTCTTTTCGGGGTAGATAATGGTGAAATTGCTTGTGACAAGCAATTTCTTCATTTTCCACAATGTTTTCCAAAGTCTTCTTCCTTCAATTTTCAAAATTTTTTAAATTACGTCTCCTCTACTTTTTTGGGTAGATGATTGAAATAAGATATGCTGAAATAATCCACTTTGGTCTACCTTTTATTTCATACCTTAATTATATTTATTTGTAAATGTAAGTAGTCGATATATGGTTTTTCAATATAAACACATCGCATAATTTCCTTCAACGCTTGACGTTCCATTTAACAGTATTGTCTACGTCCCTCTTTAAACCCATTCCCACACAGTGACGCTTATTATTGCCTTTCAGAAAAAAAGCTTTGGAAAACATTGTGGATACTGAAGAACTTGCTTGTTATAAGCAATTTCATCATTATCCACAATTTTTTTCTACCCAAAAGGTAAAAAAAATTCCAAAATTTCACAAGCTTTAAATTATCGTCTGCAACTCCTTTCAATTTCGACCAGTCTAACTTTTTCCATCTGGTAATGGATGAATGCGTACCAGTCTTCTTTCTGGTTACAAGACTTCTTCAGATTAGCAGTGATAATTAAACAATTACATTACCTCACTAATATTAGAATTCTTAGTTATTTTTCGTAATTCGCATCTAGAAGCAGTTCGCAGTCAGTCTCATATTTTCTTTATTATTACTTTTTATATATATATACATAAGAGAACATTTTGAAATGGTGGACTAAATTCATAAGAAGTTATCAGCCTTATCTTTATTTCAATATGTTTTCTTTTTGCGAAGACCGCACGAGTTGACTCAAGTTGAATAATTCGGTATCTGTTCTATTTATTTTGAACCGTAGAAATACAAAACAAATATTTTGACCAAATACAGGACACATCAAACGATTTTGCCCGAAGCTGATGTTTTATGATTCAAAATCTTGTTAAAACACTTGATTTAATGTCGGATTAAAACCGAAAAATCCCGTAATCTTCATAAAATCTCGATAAAATCTGTAAGATTTCACAGTGATAAGTGCAATCGTTCGGTCATATCTTTCGGTAATCTTTTTGACCTTTTGTAATTTTTTTCTTGTGGAAACAAATTCTCCCCTAAAATTGTTAATGACTCACCTTTTTTGGTGACACCTGTTACGCTATGGAGCCTCATCACAAGAGGCTGAGAAATCGGCGTGACCCGTGTCTCGAAAGATGCTTATACAAGAACTACTAAAGACTCGATCGTGATTAGACTACGAGGACTGCGTACACTGGTCATGGTTTATCGTCGTTGGGTAAGAAAATGCCGTAACTACAGCTTTATTCAAGCTGTATATAGTTACGACATTTTTCACACCCAACGGCGCTATGCTTTCTCCATGTAGAATGCTGGTTTCTCCATGTAGAATGCCGTAACTACAGTTTTATTCAAGCTGTATATAGTTACGACATTTTTCACACCCAACGGCGTTATGCTTTCTCCATGTAGAATGCTGGTTCCAACTTGCTTTAAATGCAGTTTTGAAATACTACCCATGATAAACCTCCACTTAATAAGATATCTTTTCTAAAAATCTGTGAACGGAATACTCAGATGGTCCACTTGAATGAATGGTCACATTTGAAGATGTATCAAAATCTGCAAATGTTACAGAAATTTTTTTTTTTCAAAAATGCGGAAAGAAACCTTTTTGGTGGTATGAAATATATCGAGCCCGGCCTACACGGAAACTTTCCTATCCTTTTTATATTTTCTGGATCTAGAATGGTCATTCAACGATTAAGGCAATAGCGAAGGTTTCAGCGTGTCGAACCCCCAATCATTAGGTCCCGGATTCGATCTCCGGTCGCGACAATTTGCCTCCCAACGATCGCTTGATAACCCCAAACCTTATTGGGATGAGTAGCTGGGGACCTTGAAAGGATGTTTTTGTAGCACTGGTCTGAGAAATTCAAGGAATCTACGTAAAGATGCTCCAACCTCCGCGATATGACTGATTAATCCTTAAAAGTTGCGTTAATACCATTCATTCTATCAACCATAATGTATTGATATTAAAAATTATATTTTTAATTGACCTCTGCTGGACTCCGTGTCTATTTTGAATATTTGTTTTATGGTGTGTGTGTGTCCTTTTTCGGTTCACGAGTCACAAATATTCATAGACCTACAGTAAGATTTAGGGTATCAAATGTATAAAGAAAATGAAATAACATTTCTTGACAAAAGATTTTTGAAGGGCTAAATGGTTCGATTCATGTCAATCTGGGACATTTATCCTTTTCACACAATGTTTCATACCTTATTTGGCAATTATTTTCTAAAAAGAGCATATTTTGAGTTGTCGTCTGCAACTTTCATGTTGGACAAGTCCCAAATATTTCGTCTGCCGATTGTTAACGACTTGTTCAAAGCGACGTTTAACACAAAACGGGCGCTATATGGTTTACAATTTTTAGTTCGCTCTATTTGATTGCATTTATCTCTATATTGATAGCTTAGTGTAAAAACATCAGAATAGTCTATACTTTGTATAGACACTTATGGTGTTTTTGCTCTAAGCCAACGATAATGTGTCTTTGCAGCAAGGTGTAGTCTGATTGTTTTTTTTTTTTTCTGCGCCCCCTTTTAACTATGATTGGATAAGGATTTTTTTTTTCAAAATTAGTCCAATGAAATGTCACATGCTAATAAAATATTCATAATTGCATATCTTTTTTTTCTTGAAAATCTTAAATAATAAATAGAATTAACAAAATGAAATGATGATTAAAATAATGACAATAAGATAGTAAAGATATTCAAACTTCAGAAGGAATTCGCTAGTTCAGACAGCTTGGTAAAGTTTTAAAGTTAAATAACAAGAAAACAAAGATCTTCATCTCTTAAATGGGTTAACTATAGTATTCTTCTCGTAGGAGGAAACCTTTTATAAAACCAGTTTGGCAATCAGTTAATATTCAGTTTACTGGAATATGAACTAAGATCTCCTTCGCATGAATCCTGTTCCTATGGCCCGGTTTTGTCTGAATTTCTTTAAAACTATTCAAAGACGTCAAAAGCTTAGACTAGTCCATATTCAAAGCAATTGCAGACGACAATTTGAAGTTGATATTTTTTTTTTTTTTAAAAAAAAAAGTCTTTTGGAGTAGAAAAATGTGTGAATAATGTAGAAATTGCTTGCAACAAGCAATTTCTTTCTTATCCAAAATGTTTTTGAAAACCCGTTTTTGAAGGGCGTAAAAAGCGGGATTGGGTGGTTATAGATTAAACGTCAAAAGAATCTGTGCATAACATTTTTGATGATTTCTATTTCCGCAAAAAATAGACCTGTTTATGTTTACATATTAACTAATCAGATAAAAGTTTATTTTCTTTGCGGTTGCAAAGAAGTACGCAGCAATTCAAATGCATCGCAAATTGATTCTGATAGCAAAAACATGTCAAAGTTGTTGTCTTGCTAACAAAGATTGTTACAATTTTGTTTTGCAACAATACGATTATATTGTAAATTGATATTTAACAATCGCTTGATAGAGATTTTTACAAAGTTAATTACAAGCCGTATTACCTTGTAATCCCACAATGCATTGTGTCAACATGGCGTCCGATCTCGAGAAATCTCGTCTGATGTTATCAATGAACGTTGTTTGATGTTCGATTGACAGTATCAATTATGAAGACGATCTTGGACGTCCCGCAGCTATCAATTTGTCAAAAATTGTCGTAAAACTCAAATCGAGGCATTTATAAACAATCACGTGACCATTGTCCATAGAGTACTGCCCATTAATTGTTTTGTCAAGAAGTTTTCGTTATAAGTATTCAAAAACTGATGATTTTGGTTAAGTAATAGTCAGGCTCCGCACCTTGCACTTCGTGTGTTCATACCATTATTATTCTATGGATTTTTAAACGGACATATTTAGGATATTTCAAAGTAAGTTACTTTTACCCAGTCCCACACAATCTCGCTTTTGACCCCCCCCAAGAAAATAAGCTTTTGAAAATATCGTAGAAAATAGAGGAAATTGCTCGTTACAAGCAATGTCTTCATTATCTACAATGTTTTCTACCACAAAGGGTATTTTCAAAAAAAATGTCGCCTGTAACTTCTTTGAATTTGGACCAGTCAAAAAGTCTGATCTCTCGTAACTGGTTTAACAAATTTAACACGATTCAAAATTTCAACCATCTTCAAACAGAACATTTGTAATAAAAGGAAATAACTGCCTGCAAATATCTAAATCTATCTTGCATATTGCCCAAATTTGCCTTCCCGCAGATGTTTGAATTTGGACCAGTTAAAAACAGTTTCGTCTGACACCGTGTTTTGTCTGTTGCGATTCGTTCTGTGAACAGCGACCATCTGTCTTTTAACCTATTCCCAAGTAACCCCGCTTTTTAAAGCACATAAAAATAAAATGGGAAACATTGTGGAAAATGAAGAAATTGCTTGTTACAAGCAATTTTTTCACTATCAACATCTTTTCTGCTCCACAAGAAAATGATTCTTAAAATTCTATCTACCAAAAATTGTCTTCTGCAACTTCAGAAATTTTGTCGTTTGGTAATGGGTTAAAGAAGGTTGATATCCCCTCTAATACCCTAGCCCACTTCATGAACCCAATGACTAATAGTGTCAGAGAAAATATTAAAAGATCAGGAGAAATTGCTTCTATCAGACAATATATCTTTTTTTCCCCACAATGTTTTCAACTCTAAATGGGTTCAATTTATATACCGTTTGATATAGCCAGAGTGTCATGATAGCTTCGTTATTACAGACCATTGTCTGAAATTTAGTTTAATGGCATCGGATGAATTAAACTGACACCACAGACATATATTAGTTGAAATTATTGTGAGAAAATGAGAAATTGCCTGTAACAAGTAAATTCTCCTTTTTACACAATATTTTCTACTTTATTTGGTATTTATTTTCCGATTTCAACGCACTTTGATATGTTGTCTGTATTTTTTTCAAACCGTACCAGTGTAAAATTTGTCGTCTGGTAATGAATTTAAGAGCTCCTAAGCGTTTAGGTAACCCACGCCTTCTTAGATCAAAAGGTTATCTAGCCAGTAAGAACCCCCGGCATTCCAATTTCTATCAAATAAGTTTTAATTAATGGAAACAGCTTTCAAAATTATCTCAAGTTGAGGTTCAAATGAAAAGTAGTCGAGAAACACAGACTACCCAAAACAAATACACGTATTTATCAATTGAGCGCGTGCGTGACATTTTCAACCATTTCACATGTGTGCCGAGTAAAGACTAAGATCAGCATGTAAATCCGCACAGTCTGATCAGAGTCTTCACTCTGCGCCCTGTAGAAAGATACTGACCCAAAGCTTCTTTAAACAATCAGCGAATGTTCTAATTGCCCCAAATGGCTGTCCAGGGTGCTCAATGTGAGTAAGTCACGCACATGCGAAACAGTTGGAGATGTCACGTACAGGCTCAATTAAGTTCTTAGTTGTTACTATAGTTTGAATATTGCTCATTCAACCTAGATAAACACGGGGTTGATTATGAAACAAGTGTTTTAGGACTTTTTCGTCGCGGCTACCAGGTAGCGTTAGTGTAGCTTTTTAGGTGTAGCTAAGTTGATTTGGTAGCCAACAGTCGATTTGTCGAACCCTAGAAAATTTGCATGAACCAATTACTAGGCAGTACTATTCTAGACTGGTCCAAAGTGAAAGAAGTTGCAGACGAGGATTTCAAGTTGACGAGTCTTTCTGGCAAAAAACAATGTGGAAAACGAAGAAATCGAAAAAGTAATTTATTCATTTTCCCAATGTTTTCCCAAGCATTTTTCAAGATTAAGTAGAAATTTAGTTGTACGCTATTGGTTTTGTTTGGTAATATCCAATCAAATAAACTTTTTTTTGTGTGTTGCACAAACCGACCAAACTAGGTCAGGGGGGGAAGAGAGAGTGAGATAGAGAGAGAGAGAGGGGGGGGAGTGAGAGAGACTGAGGGTGGGGAAGGGAGTGATACTTGGACGGACATACTAAACCAGATGATTTATTTAAATAATCTGAATGAAACTTTTAACATTTACTCGTGCTTCACTCCTATCACTATATTACATAAATTTAGAAAAGATAAAATAGATAAATAAAAAGATGTGATTCTGAGATAATTCTACCTCATTCGTCTATCTCGACAGTTTTCATTAATTTTGTATACGTTTTTTGAACACTGTCAGCCGATACGTCAATTTCGCGGGTCGGGGATCATTATTTCTGTCAACGGTAGCTTGCGCCAAACAAACACTCCCTGACATCAAAGTATTGACAGTACTGACTAACAGAGACGAAATGACCAGACTGTTTGTCTATTAACCGGTAATATCAATTTATTGCGAGTAGCCGATCTAAATAAAACTTATATTAAAATTACGAGCGTTATCAAATCGTAGACATCATCAACTATCAAGGTAATAAAATAGTTGCCATGAATATGAAAATATGTCATAAAATGAGATCTAATTAGCCAACAAGCATTACGCTTGTTCTTTCCAAACTACCAAGACTACAATGACTGGATAGTACAGTTTTGCAGACAAAATAAAATAATATAAAAAAAAAAAAAAAAAAAAAAAAAAACCAAAAACTTACAACCACCAAATCCTATAGCACATCATGGCAAAATGAAAATACTAGTTTTAACCATGACTGTCAAAACATAAATACCCCATTTGTTTAAATTTAGTTGGGAACCAGTCTGACAATAAAAGATCTTTTATGACTGACTTTTTAATGCATGACAATCAAATATATCGACTTGAATATTCATGAATATGTTTCAAAAATACATGCGTTAACTATTTATTAAATTTCTCTTCAGATGTCAGACGCAAAGAGTCTCAAAGACTTAGGAATCCCACTTCGAATTGACGGCTCAACAAGATTTGTAAAAGGAGCCACGAAGTACACAACATGTAGTGACGTCATTAAAATGGTGTTGAAGAAGACGGGAATACAGAAGGACTATCGCCACTTGTTTTCTATATATGAAGTTACAAAATATGGCGAACGAGCTTTATCTTGTAAATCACGGATTATGCAAGAAATGAAGAAATGGACAGATGAAAACAATCGATTTGTATTGAGAAAGAATGACCCTCTAGAACAGAAACATAAAATAACAGTGAAATTCGCGGACAGTCAAAAACATGCGAAAAAAGTGCGAGTTATAACAGCAGATAAACTTATCCAAATCGATTCTAGTAGCGAGTCGAGTGATACGAGCTTTGAGGAATTCATGTCAAAAGTAGACCAAACAAAATTTATAAATTTTATGAAACTATTCAAAGCTATGACATCTAGTGATACAAACCAACTTGCGGAGGAACAGAAATCTGTACCGGAGGAAGCGACATCTACGTCACAGTCCGGTGTCAAATATCGACAGCGAACACCTTATCGACTTCAATCAAGACGAAAAATTAAACAGTCAAGAAGAAGTAGAAGTTCCGCCAGTCTTCAAGACAGACACCCTAATAAAATTCACCGAGTTGATTATGGATATGTAGACAGGGCTCCAAGAGCAGTGAATCATCAAAAACAATTTTCATCTCGCAGTAAATACGAAGTTGATAGAAAAGTTCCAATTCGTAAACAAGATTCTGTGAGTGACATGCTTTTCATTCGGGACAATAGTACTAAAGATAATAAACAACGAAAAGACAGCAATACTAAGAAAGTTGTACGAAGAATGCTACCGTTTGCCAAATATTTAGCTCCAGGAAAAAAGAAAGTAGATGACCAAGCTACGAATGAGGAGACGAATATATACCATCATTCGATTACAATTTCTCCTGAAACTGTGTCAAAAAATGTTGTTCCCACTATAAGACCAAAGGTTAATTTCGAAGTGCTGGACGGTTGTCGTGAAATCTGGGACGATAGGATAAGACAAGAAGTGTATTCCGGACAAGACGACAGTTCGGAAATTTCATCTCCAGCGGAATCCACGTCCATGGATAGTTCCTCATCGGATATGAGTTTATGTTGTGATGCCATTTCTGATAAACAATCAAATCATATCAGTGCTCCATCTACGCGTCTTGTAGATTACAGTATCTCATCGGAAGACGGTTACGACTGTGACGACGACCTGGACAACAGTTTTGACGACAGTGACGATTTAAACAGGCGCATCTCTTCCGATGATGAATGTCACGTGCTTCAAGGTAGCCCGAGAGAAAGTTCGCCAGTAATTCCTAACGTTAGTTCTTACATTAAAAATGTGTTTAGTAAAAACAGACTTGTAAGTGAGGATGACGAGATGGACAGCTTTATGAAATCTAAAATATATGATGACTCGAGCGATGAAGGAGTTAGCTCTCTTGAAAGTGGACTTGACCAAGTGCACATATAGATAACATAAGACTGTATTTCTGACAATTCAAACAAAGAATAGCCATCCGATAGCAGCTACGACTTTCGGTCCTAGTCAGTCTTCCGGTCTTCACGTGCAGTGCCATTTTCTAACACAATTCAGCCGTAAAGTCTACTTATACGTCCACGTTTGTAATGAACGCCTCTTCTCACTTTTCCTAATTCTTTCTATACTCTCTCTAAGAAAATTCGATAAAAATTATTTATGCCATCTAGATACTGTTAAATTATTTGCAACTTACAATGGTAATTGTATATTAGTGGAAATGAAAATGAAGAAAAAAATGTAACAAAAAGAAATTACCATACATATTTGTTTAATTTATTCACCAATTAACTCTTTCCTATAAAACCCCCGCCCGTTTTTCTCTACCAAGAGAGATTGCACGAAGGGGAATTTGTTGGAAAGGTGAAAATTGCTAGTCGCATTCATTCTCGGTATTTCTCCCAAAAGTTGTCTTCTGTCTAATACTTCTATCTACGATTATCACGATTAATCCATTACCAGACGGCAGAATTTTAGACTGGCCCAAATTGAAAAGAGTTGTAGACGACAAATTAAAGTTAATGATTTTTAAATTTTTACATCTTTCTATCTAGAAAACATTGTATAAAATGAAGAAATTGCTTGCTGAAAGCAATTTCTTCATTTTATTCAATGTTTTCCTATTTTCCCCTTTGAAGGACGTCAGAAAACGTCATTGTGTTTGAATGGGTTAAATGATACTTGCAATTGTCATCTACGACCATTAATTTTAGACCCCATCAAGCGAAAGTTTTCCTCTTAGGAAGTAGGAGAAATCGAACCTGGTTCTACTGTGTAGACTGTGTCGAGTTTGTTAGTTGATATGGTCATCTAGGGCTCGAATCCGTGATCTAGACGTGTAAGTAAATGGTAGTAACTTCCCCTTTTATAAGTAATAAGACTGGTAAAGCTGTCGACTTCAACACGGCTTTGTTAGGGTCGACGGAGGCAGCAGTCTAATAGGAAATGAGACTCGTCCACTTTGTTTGTGTATATTCGTTTATTTATCGTCGCTATCGTAGCAACTTCCCATATGAGAGACGCCCCCAAAAGACGGTTAGTCGTTACGGTGGATAGTGCAAGAATACAGGATGAAACTGCTGAGAGCCTCGAATGGTTCTGTGACGTGCTCGATGGATAGCACCGTCACGCGGGGCCTCAGGTTTACGTCTCGTCCGATAGAAAATTAGTTTGCTCAGCCAAGGGCTCGAACCCGTGACCTTGAAGTTTGAAAGCAGATGCTCACCCTAGTCGAAATACTTTGATTTTATTATAACTTCATGACCCCTGACGTCATGACCTTCAAAGTACATTTTGAAGGGCGGAAAAGACATGTGACTACATGTACTCATAAATATTCACATCCATTTGGATGGGTCAGCGTGAAACAGTTGTAGCTGTCTAATTGTTTATAGGCAGTTACAGCTGTGTCGCGCTGACCCATCGATTTCAAGTGTCTTGACCCATTCGTCGAATGACGAGTCGCTGAGATATTTATGGCCAGTTAAACATAGATGAAAATGGTTGGTTGGCTCGTGACAGTAGCTTAAATAAGCTGTACTTACGGCTTGTAGGTCGCCAAACCAACAAAAAAGATTCAACCTTGTATCCTTTATTTCAGAAATCATTAAACGAACAAATTGCATTTAATCAACGACTTGGTCGCTGCCATGAAATTCAAATCTTTAAATCACACTATCGATTTTTTAAAGTTAACGAATTCCCACAGGAAAAATGTTTAGGGGAAAAAAGTGTATAATGAAGTTTTTGTTTTTTACAATCAATTTATTCCGTGTCCACACTTCTTTTAAACGAAACTTGACAAAGAATTTAGAATTTCGCAAATTTAAAATGTCTGCTGCAACTTCCTTTAATTTCGACCAGTCCAAAATATTGTAATGTGTAAACGGGTTAAGCAACTAATTCCCAAAGCGATCTTATCCATGCCCATTGAGCGATCAAGTAATATGTTCCTTAAGTGTCACATTACCTTATGCCACAAAGAAAAAATCTTCGGAAAACATTATGGAATTGAAGAAATTGCTTGAAACAAGCAATTTCTTCATTATCTCCTAGAATTGTCGTATGAAACGCCTTTGAATTTTGACAAGTCTAAAATGTTGTCGTGTGTGAATGCGTTAATATATTCTGGTACATTTTCTATAGTATTATAAAAGGAAATAATCGAGTCTCATATATATCAAAACAGTGCTTTTAGGTAGGAGGCACAACATTTATACTTTGCCGCCGTCATAGCGCAGTTGGTAGCGCGTCGGTTTGTTTTGTTTGAATGGGGTTTTACGCCGCTTTCAACAATCTTTCAGTTATATCGCGGCGGCTGGAGCACCTAACAATGGAATCCTGGTATTTCTCACACCAGTACTACCATTACATCCATTCCTAGCCTCTGTCTGCTATCCCACATAGGTCTACGATTATCGACCCATTGGTGGGAGACAAATAGTCGGAAAGGATGAGTGCCGCCGTCGGGGATCGATCCGGGGGTAGCGCGTCGGACTGTCAATCTAGAGGTCCCGGGTTCGATCCCCGACCAGGAATCCATTGTTAGGTGCTCCAGCCGCCGCGATATAACTGAAAGATTGTTGAAAGCGGCGTAAACCCCCACTCAAACAAACAAACATTAATACTTTACCAATAGTTCTGGCCACCAATGGCTGCGACTATAGAAATATCGAGGCTGACCAAAATATCATAACAACAACTTTAATAAAGCTGTAGTTACCACATTCTTGTTGTCCAACCGCGATATGTATATTTTTGTGATATTAGCTACAGGAGACCAACCAACCTTAATTGAACCACAGATCCCATTTTCCCGCTCCTGAAGGAATAGTATTTTTGAAAACGTGGAAAATGAAGAAATTGCTTTTCAAAAGCTTGTCATTATCTACAATGTTTTCTATCCCTATAATCAAAGATCTTATTGGATTTTTTTCTGCAACTTCTTTTTAATTAAGACTTACCTTAAAATTTGTCGTCTGGCAATAGGTTAACCCTTTCCTGTACAATCACTTGTTTTCACGACCCATAGGTTTTGTATTGGGGAAAATATTGCAGGGAAAGAAGAAATAGCTTGAACTGATCCACTGTGGGAATGTCAGGTTTCCCACCCTATGCAACAGTCGCAATAAATCCCGACCTCTCACTTCACATATTCACATACAATCCCTCCTTTTTTACGCCCCTCTAGAAAAAGAGCTTTGGTAAACATTGCAAAAAATGAAGAAATTGCTTGATACAAGCAATTTCTTCATTATCCTCAATGTTTTCCATCAGAAAAGATGAAAATATTAAAACTCAGTCAATTTGAAATTGTCGTTAGCAGCTTATTTCAATTTGAACCAGTTTAAAAAATATTTGTGGTTAAATGGGTAATTAGCTCTACGTTAACCATTTCCTGTTTAATCCCTGTTTTTACGTCCCTGTAGTTTTAAACTTTAGAAAACATTGTGGAAAAAGGAGAAATTGCTCGTTACAAGCAATTTCTTCTTTTTTCACAATATTTTCTACCCTACTGAATGAATATTTTTCAAATAAATTCGAATGTACATTGTTGTCTGCAAAACCTTTGAATTTGGACCAGTCTAAAATTTCAAAAAAAAAAAAAAAAAAAAAAAAAAAAAAAACAGGAAGGGGTTTAACCAGTATAACACTTGCACAGAATGATCTACCATTTTTCCATGTAAACTTTAGATCATTATCCTTTATTATAAACATTGATTGATTGATTGATTGAATGGGGTTTAACGCTGCTTTTAACAGTATTTCAGTAATATCGCGGCGGTTGGAGCACCTCTAACAATGGATTCCTGGTATTTCTCACACCAGTACTACCACTACATCCTTTCCTATAGCCTCCAGCTGCTATCCAACTTAGGTTTACGATTATCCACTCATTGGTGAGAGACAAATGTTGGAAAGGATATGTGCCGCCGCCGGGGATCGAACCAATGACATCCAATGATTGAAGATTAGGTCTGACGCGCTTCCGACAGCGCTGTGACGGCGGCTTTGTTATTTACATAAAAACATTGCAATCAAAGTAGCCACTGAGATATTTATTTTGGACTACTTTAAGGTAGAACGGATTTCAGGAGTCACTCTTCTTAAGTTTCACCACTGACAAGAAACAACTGGACCAAAATTTATTTCCGGGCGTCTCTGTAGAATGAAGGTACATGTAGTTCTTCATTTTCCAAGAAGTTACAAAGATTGCCGAATATACAATGAAAAATGGTATACAAATGGATTGGAACGAAAGCTTGCACTTATAAAGTTCTTTTCCATATAATCAAGATGGCATAAACTAGAGTCTTAGCCAAGTAACTTTTTTTATTTGTTTGATTTTTATTTCTAAATAAACAATTCAAACCAGCTGAGTAATTCAGACAAATGAAATGTATAAACCAGCATTTTGAAGAATACCTAAAAGATATATATAAAAGACACATTCATGACCTTTGAATTTCCGTCTTCGACAAAAGACAAAACTATGAGTGAAGATGGAGCATTAAAAAGGGTCATGTCAACGGATTTTTGAAAGCTGATTCAACATCATTTCATATGAAATAAAGAAATCCCATAATCCTGTTGGCCCTAATTAAAATCATTGAACAACTTCGTAGCACATGAGGGCGAAAATATTAGTAACAGTTACCTCCCTTTGTCCCGCGTTTGATAAAGCCAAACAAAATTTGTGGCCGGCAACATGTAACAATAGATGAAAAATGGTTGGTTGGTGAACCAAACGTTGAAACGATAACTTGAATAAGCTATAGTTACGGCGTTAAAGTCGCAAAAATAGCAAAAAAGGCTTTACATATATGTTAGCCGATGTTGGAGTACAAATTTCGCCTCCAGTATTAACCTAACGGATGATTTGATTAACTAATTGATTACTTGATTGACCGACGTGATTAATCAACAAGTACTCACGACCTTTATGGTTTGATGTAAGGATGATAGAAAAATGACTCTATAGTGTCTCTAAAAATTGATTGATTGATGGATTGAATGGGGTTTAACGCCACTTTTAACAGTATTTTAGTCATATCGCGGCGGCTGAAGCACATAACAATGGATTCCTGGAATTTCTAACACATGTACTACCACTACATCCTTTCCTAGCCTCCAGCTGCTATCCCATTTAGGTTTACGATTATCCACCCATTGGTGAGAGACAAATGTCGGAAAGGATAAGTGACGCCGCCGGGGATCGAACCAATGACTCTCATGATTGAAGATTATGAGAGTCATTGGTTCTCTCCCCGGCGGCGGCACATATCCTTTCCGACATTTGTCTCTCACAAAAATAGGACTTGCATAGATCAAAGTTTAACGGCGATCAACATCCTACCATGCATGAACTACCATGAAAAAAATCCCCAAAAACATCATCTTGAAAGGATGGCCTGGTCCACAAAACAATTCAAAATCTGTCCTCATGGAGGTTAGGATGAGTCATTATTTGTTACCATTAAACTAGTACCCGACTGCGAGCGTTTTGTCACACCCAAAACCGATTGTGAGACGTTAGATGATTCGAATACAAGGCAGCACTAAAGGAGGCGAGAGAGAAAGAAAGAAAGAGAGAGAGAGAGAGAGAGAGAGAGAGAGAGAGAGAGAGAGAGAGAGAGAGAGAGAGAGAGAGAGAGAGAGAGGGGCAGAGGGGGGAAGAGTCAGAGACAGAGAACTAAGTAACAAAAGTAAGAATTATCTCTGTATCTTTTTTTCAACTTTTATCCAGAATAAAAGAGAAACCGGGCCTTTGATTACAGGACTTGCCACACTAGGTTCAGTATGCTTGCAAAATACAGCCAATAAAAAATGTTGATAATGGTCAATAATTGACTGACCCCGCCCACTTACTCCGTTAGACCCGCACATTGACTCCGACTGGAAATATTTAACGGCGTTAATTTGCAAAATTTATAGCCAGCAACAGGTAACAAAAGAGTAAAATGGTTGCTTGGCGATCTCAACGTCATAACTACAGTTTGAATAAGTTGTACTAACGACGTTTAAATCGCCAAACCATCAAAAATGCTTCTTGAAAATGTGGGCCAATGTTGGCGTTGAAATTTAACTTCCAGTCAAAATGAATGATTTCATTGGTCGTTAGTTTCTTTGATTGACAGGCGCGATTGATCAATTGATGAATTGTGGGATAAAAAAAAAAACATCGATTTACCAATAAACTCACAAATTTTAACAGGAAATGCACTTTTAACTCCAACATTGGCCGCTATTTGTTCGAAGCCCTTTTTTTTTGGTTTGGCCACTTAAACGTCCTAACTACAGCTATTTCCCACCAATCGTTTTGTTATTTGTAGCATGTAACTGACCATAAAATTTTCCAAACTAAGGCCGTTTAATAGTCAAACTTTCTATCGGAGTTCAATAGCAGTGACCAGCGACCCCTCAATTTCCCCATGTAGTACTAAGAAAGCCACTTTTCCTCAAGGCAACGACGTCCAATCCAGTATTAGGGGTCTTCCAATTGACTTCTAATGATAAGATTACACCTTTGACTCGTGTGCACGAATGCCGCATATTTTAACCACTGAGCAATGAAGATGCCACCTTTAAATTACGTTTTAATGTTTAAAAAATAATTAAATACTCGTAACCTAAAACGTCGAGGCGGCGGTTGAGTGCCTTCCAATTACACCATTACAAGCTTGTTTCATAGCATGTAACGCTATTTAGCCACATTCATGTAGCATCGTCACCCAGAGAGAAAACCCTTTACCAAGTTTGAAATATATCTCCTTAAACCCATTCCCACACAAGCGCTCCTTTTTATGCACCACAAGAAAAAAAAAAGAAGCTTTGGAAGACATTGACGAAAATGAAGAAATTGCTTGTTTCAAGCAATTTCTTCATTATCATCAAATGTTTTCTATCCAAAATGACGCAAAAAAAAAAAAATAAAATAAAAATAAATAAATAAATAAAATTCCACCAACGTGTAATTGTCGTCTGCAGCTTCTTTGCGTTTGGACCAGTCTAACATTTTGTTGTTTGGGAATGGGTTAAGAAATGCTTTGAGCTTTCCTTTTATTTGTTAATAGGCGCCTAGTTGAAATGCTTTAAAGCAGAAGTTGCTTTGTTACGCTTATAATATTTTAGTTATTCAAGAGTTTTATATTTATACTTACTAGTAACTTGTGACAAAGCATAATTTCTAAGTCCTTGTCAATCACAAGGTACTTTTTCTATCATAGACATTTCGAGAACTAAAGAAATGTATAAAACAAACAAATAAATAAACAAACAAACAAACAAACAACAAAACCTCCGTAACAATTCCATATTTGACTAATATAATCCCTAAGTAATATTTTAAATAAGATAATGTAATTTAACCCTTTCCTATTCTATTAATCGATTTTACACTCTCGTGATTTTATGATTGAGAAACATTGTAGAAAAAAAAAAATACTTGTAACAAGCATTTTTTTCTTTTTCCACAATATTTTCTACCTTATTAAATAGTTGTTTTTTTTCAAATGAAACCCACTTGACTTTTTTGGTCTGCAAACCTTTGAATTTAGACAGATTTAAACTTTGCAAAACAGGAAAGGGTTAAACAATAGTTTGCACCCCCTTTTTTACAAACCCATAACCACCCAAACAGCAGATCTCCTTGTAAAAGAAATATTCGGAAATTCGTTGGACTGAATGTTTTACACGAATATGCAGAAACTGTCTCAAGCTTCTTTTAATATAAAGTTTTTGTGCAAATTCAGTATAAATAGGAATTTTGCGTTCATCCTAGAGAGGTCACCCATTGCCATATCTTAGTTACTGCACGCTTAGTAATGGTTTAACACAAGTTTTTTTCAGTAACACAGATTGTCGCCGAAAAAAGATTCCTACATTTCAGATATTTAAATATTTATTGTTAAAAGTTTCAAGTTTTGAGCGAGTAAGGATTACGTGAAGTAATTAATTTTGGATAAAAAGTAAAGTAAAGCCATTCATCTGAATGAATCATCCAGATATTTCGTTTTCAATTTCAGTTCTTAGGTCAAAATACCACCATTAAGGTCAAAGGTAAACGATAGTTGATTGACAGTGCAAACGATATGCCGTCAAACTTGACAAAAACTGTAACAGCCTAATAAGCGGTGTGCCGTAATAACACATTATGCGTACAATACACCCATTACCGCGGCCATTACCGTTTCAAGAAATGTCACTTTGGGCCTATGAACATGTATATATCAAACAGGGTGTTTTCTTTTAAATGTTTAAATTTGAAGATGGACTGACAGAACAAGATAGTGTGCATGACAGCTGTCAAAATTGGTGTGGTCTCGTTAAACGAAAAGCATGAAGCTCGGTGATTCCCTGTTTTAACATAGCATTCCACTCAACCCCGTTTACTTGGTGAAATAAATATTTGAAGAAGAAGACATTTTCAACTTTAAAAATTCAATCACACCAATCAAATTTGTAATAGAAAAAATCGAAAATAATTTTTTAAGATCTGTCTAGATATATATTATGCATCTCAAATTAGAAAATGGAATTGTACACGAATTATTAATTTGTTATTATTCTTTATTTCCTTCAAATATAAAGATTGAATATACAAAAAAAAAAAGATAAAAAAAAAAAAAAAAAAAAAAAAAAAAAAAAAAAAAAAAAACAGTACAAATACAACTGAATGACAAACACAAACAAATCAATGCTTTGTTGGAAAAAGAAGAGTCTATTAGACCAAACTCAAAAGAATGGAAAGGGAAAAGAAGAAATTGTGGGCAGAATACATCGTGACACAGTTTTGAATATGACGGAATTTTCATGGGTCAGAAAATAATACATTTCTCCAAACGAAACGGAAAGGCATTAAAAAGGCACATGAAAACTGACTAGTTACTTAAAAAGGTCGGTTAGTTTGGGTACGCCCTCATCCGTTTGCCGTCCTCTGGAATATAAAGTCAAGGATGGAGACGGCTAAATCAAACGTACAGATATAGAATATATACAGGACTCATGAAAAAGTAAACATTTGAGCATGTCCGTTACTAATGTGCACCGAAAATGCTGTTTTCATGTCAGACTATGTTTTGTAAAAGAACTAATTTTACCATACAACGACATTCGGAAGTTAATTCTGGTGAGGTCACTTCACCACAGATACAAAACTGGGGACCAGATCCCTCCATATTTGGCGCCCTGTAAAATTGGGAACCAATCAGTTTGGAAAATTCTATAAAACACACAACTGTACATGTTAGAATACATTCCCATGACCGACTTCAGTAATTTTAAGTCGATGCCTAATTCATTTAAGAGATGAAGAGAATATTTTTTGTTTTCATGGAGGTATAAACCGAAAAACCTAATCACACTGTATGAATACGCGAAGCGGATTCATACATTGTGTGATTAGGTTTTTCGGTTCATACCTCCATGAAAACAAAAAATATTCTCTTCATTTCTTATAATTTAATAGTATCGAGCGAAAAAAGCAAAAAACCTACATGTTTTGATACCTTTTTGTATGGGACTATTTTGTGTGGAAGCATACAAATTCACTGCGTTCTCAAAATTTTGTTCATTGAGGTATGAATTCAATTTTTCGACCAATCAGAACGCTTGTTTTTGATAGACGAAACTAACAATTAAATTATTTACCTTGTAAAATTACCTTTTGTGCCATACACGATCAAAAGCTTGCCTTGAGTCTAAGGAACAAGCAAACAAACCATTGTTGTTTTCTGCCCATACCAGGCTGAAACCAACCTTGTAAGGGATTTAACGGAGATGAAATCTTAGTATGTAGGCTTCTTATCAAAACCTTTTCACACAACTTTAGAATAGAAGAGGATAAGGTTTCTACTATCCCTCGCTTTGGAACATAGGCATTACTATACATCAAGTCAAATATAAACGGTATAAAAAGTGTATGAGAATCGCACACCACACGCTAAAATAAACGTGTGCACGCGTAAATAATACAGGTGCTCTCCTAATATTTAGGGGTGCGTGCATAGTACTGTGCGTTCAATGGTATAAATGTGCGCGTACGACTGAATAACAAGTGCACACACAATATGAATGTGTTTACTTTTTACGCGTGCAAGCTCATATTTTGAAAGTGCACGCGTTAAATAACGCGTGCACTTATAAAATATAGGCGCCCACGCTTACATCAAACGGGTTTACCTGGATTATTTACGCGTGCATGCGTTCTTTTTGCTATAATGAAAGGGGGCTTTTGATCAAAACGGTACACCATAGTATGTGCTCGTTGCCGATTCGGTCACTTCCACATGCTTTCACGAGCGCAGAACTCGCTTTGGAAACCTCGTAAAGTCTTATATGGTCATCATCTAAGGGTATCGGGGTATCTTTTATAGCCTCATACTACGCGTGACTGTGTCGAAATGGCAGGCATCGTAGTCCTCACATTCTGTGGGGGAATATAAAGGCGCAAATTATTGACCCCAGGCATTACAAATTAATTCAGGGTTACCATAAATATTGTCACTTATTTTCATCTCATCGTACCTTGACTTGATGCTTTCTTTCTAGAATCAATCAATCAATCAATCAATCAATCAATCAATCAATCAATCAATCAATCAATCAATCAATCAATCAATCAATCAAATTCATTATTGAGCCGATGTTTATTGATTTTGCAAGTAATGATTCAATCATTTGGTATTTATCTCTTATACTTATTTGCAGTTATCAAAATAATCTGACTTAAAAGCAATCGAATTCGAATGATATGATTAAAGACCAGCACGTGGTCTTTACTGTATCATACAGTTGTTGTGAAAGATTAATCTAGATTATATTTATATGTTTGATATTTGTTATATCCTATTTGCTTATCACATAATCTGTCCCTTTAAATAAATCATACACCTTTTAGAATTAATAATACACAGTATATCACCTTTTTTGGGGTTTTAACAGTTTCACTGTCAGCCGAAAACAACACTCTTTCGTGTCTTGACGGGAAATCAAGCAACAAAGAGAATCTTTACTTTTATATGGAATTATAACCTCATACTAAGTTCCATTCATATACATAATCCCCATAAACCAAAAGTAATAAAAGATGTACATTTTTGTCTAGAAGTAGTTCTTCGATATTTGAAAACAACCGACTCCATTATTTGCTGGGGAACAGTACAATCTTCTAAAACTGTACTCTTTGTGTTTTTTTCCATCTACAAAATGTCGAGCTTTATGAATCGGACCAAATGACCAGAAATCCTATCCATATTTATGGTGTAACATCTATATATACATATATTTTATAAGCTTATTCAATACGGTGTCACAGGCAAAATTCTATCGGTCATAAAATCCCTTTATTTAAATATTAAGTCAAGGGTTAAGTCTAACGATAGTTTAAGCAACAGCTTCAAGTGTTTTCTTGGGGCGCCACAAGGAGACTGTTTGTCACCTTTCGTATTTGCAATGTACGTGAATGACCTTGAACAATACTTAACATTAAACGAATTTAAAGGTATTGAATTAGACATGTTACAAATATTCCTTCTCTTATATGCAGATGATATCGTACTCTTTTCGGAAAGCGAAAGCGAACTCCAAAACGGTTTAGATCTATTAAAAAGTCACTGCGACAAATGGAAATTAACAGTAAATGTTGATAAAACAAAAGTAATGATCTTTCGTAAAGGTGGAAAACTGCGAAGAAATTTATCTTTCAAATATAACGAAAAAGAATTAGAAATAGTTAACAAATTCACTTACTTAGGTATAACATTTTCCTCTAGTGGATCATTTTATCACACATTCGAGTCTATGGAAGGTCAAGCTCTGAAAGCAATTTTTGCGTTAAAACAATACTTAACAGTTTTTAAAGGATTGTCAATTAGTCATATATTAGATCTATTTGATAAATTAATTCTTCCTATCTTAAATTACGGTGCAGAAGTACACGGTTTCCAAGACTGTGAAAAATTAGAAAGAATTCATACACGTTTTTGTAAAAAGCTTTTATGTGTCAAAATGCAGACGCCAAATAATTTCATTTATGGAGAACTTGGCAGAGTACCTTTAAAAGTAAAACGCAAGTCATGCATTTTCAAGTACTGGTTAAAATTAACCCGATTAAACGAGAGAAAATACGCAAAACTCGTATACCTTCAAATGCTACACGACATGAATGATAACGAAAATACTAACAATTGGGCCTCAAAAGTAAAACATCTTTTAGAAAGCACTGGTTTTGGTTATGTTTGGATGAATCAAGGTGTCGAAAATATTAACGCATTCATGAAAATTTTCAAAAACAGGGTTAAAGATATTTTCATCCAAAATTGGGACCAAGAATTGAACATATCAACAAAAGCAATCACTTATAATTTAATCAGCTCTTTCGAGTTTAAAACATATCTTAATATTATAACTGTTAAAAAATATAGAATAGCCTTAACAAAATTACGACTATCAAGCCACGATTTGCAAATAGAAAAAGGTCGCTGGACAAAACCTAATAAAACTCCTAGATCTGAGCGTAAATGTAATTTATGCAACATACTCGAAGACGAATTCCATTTTTTATTCGAATGCCCCATGTATGAGGAATTTAGGTCAAAATATATAAAAAAGCACCTCTGGTTAAGACCCAACATCCAAAAATTTATAGAACTGTTAACAAGTCAAGAAACGAAAATCAACAGAAAACTGAGTATATACGTCTATAAGAGTTTTGAAAAGAGAAAATTACAAGAAACTCAAATTTGATCCCTCGAAAATATTATAGAAATTCTTATCACTATTTTAACTTTTAGAAAACACGCCTGTAACACAATACTATGTATATCTAACATTTGTATGTATACCAATAAATAACTCCTTCCCAAACAACACTTTCAGACTGATCCAATTTGAAATATACCACATACCACAAATTTGCCAAACATCAATTATAAAAAAATCCTTTACGGCTATTACATAGAAAATTGACCAGTCTGGATTTTATAAAGAGTGACAAAAGGTGACATTATATATTCTGCCTCTATTATTTCGATTCTTCAAAAGAGGCAATTTTGTTGAAATATTGCTAAAATAGTTTTAAAAAATGTGTATACAGTTAACTATATATCCAGAAATTCCGAAACGCTTCGATTTTCGTTTCGTCGAAGCGACAGCGATTTCTGGTACATTTTATTTTATACATCGTGAATCGATAATGTTAATATACATTGTATAATACATAGTTTCATAGTAGTTAAATTAGAGCAATAGTTTGAAAGAGTGAATAGAATACCGTACACACGGTTTAACAAAACAGTGTGTACGATGCTTTGTTCCAACTCTCGTTATAAAACAAAGAATTCAGTTTCTCTTTTCGAATCGTCAGTTGCGTTGAGGAGGCCGTAACTATGGCTGGTTTCAAAAGTAGTTGCAGCTTTTCCGAACGAAGCGAGCGATATTGCGCATGGAACCAATAAACGATAACAAAGCAAAATAACAAGGTAAATATAAAAGAAGGGAAAAGAAAACACCCGTTCATAATTGATATATTCCCGCTTTTCTCCAAACTTTTGTATCACAGGTATTTAATATACCTACTAATTACATCATTTATTGTCGTTTTCAGCAAAATCCTCGTAACTGCAGCTAAATACAGGCTGCAGTTACGAGGTTTTCATTGAAAAGCATTGTTGTATAATATTTTTTCTTTGTCTATACCATCATCACCGGAACACATTAGTTTATTTGGATAAATGTAATTTGTTTATATATGTATTATGGACAATTTTGTCTCATACAATAAAGAAACTTGAAACTTGATCTATAATCCGAATATTTTTAAGCAGAAAAAAAGAAAGAAAAATAGTTGGAAGCACAATCGATCAATCGCGGCAGTCAATCAAATAACAAGTCGATCATTCATTTAGACACGAAATGAGTTTTGATCGCCAACGTTAGCCGCCATTTTTGTTAACCTATTTTGTTTGTTTGGCGATTTAGACGTCGTAGCTTCAGCTTATTCAAGCTGAAGTTACGACGTTTAGGTTGCCAACCAACAATTCAACTATTTTGTTACATGCTACTGGCCATAAATTTTGCAAACTAATGCCGTCGAAAATCGAAGCAGGACTTCCTGTCGGAGTAAAAGGGTGTGGCCAAAGGAGTAAGCGGGCGGGACCAGCGATTGGTCAATTGCCAATATAAGAACTATGCGTACATTCATATTTGTACGACATCATATGTGATTTGAACATTACGTAAAGAAAGATTTTCAAAACGAAACCATTTTGAAGTAAGATTTGGTATTGTATCCCATTCTCACAAGAGATTACTAAGCAAGCAACCCCTAAATATTTAACAACCTTAAAAAAAAAAAAAAAAAAAAAAAAAAAGATTTAGCGCAGAAAAAAAGTCGCAATTTTGTTATTTTTGAACAAGCGAACCAAATGAGGGTGTCTGACTCTTAGCAGATGTAAAAAAAAAAAAAAAAAAAAGAAAAAAATCTAAGCAAATTAAATGCAGATAAATCGTTCAAAAACAAATTTAGAGTTACCTCCAATTATGATTGGTTGATTGAATGGGGTTTAGTGCCGCTTTGAACGGTATTTCAGTCATATCACGGCGACTGGAGCACCTAACAATTGATTCCTGGTATTTCTCACACCAGTACTACCACTACACTCTTTCCTAGCCTCCAGCTGCTATCCCACTTAGGTTTACGATTATCCACCCATTGGTGAGAGACAATTGTCGGAAAGAATATGTGCCGCCGTCGGGGATCGAACCCTTGACATCCCATGATTAAAGATTAGGAGTCTGGCGCTCTACAGACTGCGCCATGACGGCGGCACCTCAAAATATGAAGTCGAAGTTCCAGTACGATGACAACGTACGACTGTCACTCAAACATCTATAGACCAACCAAATCTTACATTCAGTCAGGAAGTGAAATTTGAATTCCGCAATTGGTCGACATTTATGTGAAGCAGTTTTGTTCCTTTAGCGGCTTACGTCATAACAACACCTTATTCAAGATGTAGTCACGACGTTTAGGTCGATGACCAACCATTCTATTTTTTGTTATATCTTACTGATCATTAATTTGGCAAAATAAATTCAGAAATAATAAGGTTACAATTGATCTTGGCTTTTTACTCACTTTCAACATAGTTTTCTCCTATTATGAGGGAATGTTTGGAAACGGGATGCCTAGTAAAACAAGTGAAATGATTTCATTCTTTTGAATAAAAATGTATCTCGAAACGGTTAATCCAGTCGCGTTACCCAGGTGACAAAAATGTGAACTGATCCAAAATAAAAGAATTGCAGACGAAAATTTCAAGTAGAAAGACGTTCAAACCTTTCAGTCTTTTTGTATAGAAAACACCAAGGAAAATGCTAGCAATGGTTCCAATCAATTTTTACATTTTACACATTGTTTTATTGCACCATTTAATGGGGGGATTTCCCTTTAATTCTATTTTTATTAAACTAGTTCAAGAGCTTTCTTTTATTTTCACCACCAGTTACAGTGTGTCTATTGTAATCATTGACCGAAAAAGAATTCTTGACGAAATCAGTGACTAAAATTTACCGAAGGAATGATAAAATAGATGATGACTATCAGGTTCTACTAGAATGTCCCGATAAATGTCTGACATGGACGTTTTCATAAATCACGGATGTCAATCAGATGTAATCGTTTAAAAAAAACAAGCGATCAAGGTTAAACGACTTATCTAAATGGACCATCAAAATTCAAAAGGATTTTTTTTTTATCTAATCTTGTTTGCTTTCTGAATAAAACTAAAAAGACAATGATAAACAAACAGACTCTTTTGTTTATAAATTAATAGAATAAAACAAAATGAAATGAAAAGAAATAAACAAAAGATAAATAGATAGTTAAATAAATCAAATAATAAAATAAAATAAAATAAATAAATGATTGTTGAATAAATGAATTACTGACCTAAAACTTGAAATACAATGGGCCAAGATTTTAACTTTTCTCGTTGCATTTTTTCAATAAGGCTTCCATTAATCGAAAATTGTCTTTAAATAACAACAACAAGAAAAAAAAAAAAAAAAAAAAAAAAAGAGAGAAGAAACCTTTGCAATTTAGATGAACTTGGGTCCTTGACCTTCTTACTATTGTGCTGAAATTTACATGCTGAGTGCACTATGTCTAATTTTGTAGAATGGTTTTGTAATATGACTGTAACATATCAACTTCCTTTGGCCCTGAAGGGCAGATTCGGGCCTGATTATTCTTGATAATAGTCTAGTTTTTATCAACGACAAACCTTTTCTATTCTTATTTTATGTTAAAATTAGTTGTTTATTTCTGTTTTAATTGCAATAAAAGTGTCTACGTGAAATAGAAACACATCTCTTCTATTTATGTTTTGTTATTGCTTAACTCATTCCCACACAATGACGCCTTTTGACGTCCCCCCAGAAAACCAGTTGGGAAACATAGAGTAAAATGAAGAATTTGCTTTGTAACAAGCAATGTCTTCTTTTTCCAGAATGTTTTCTACACATAAAGTTAAAAAACCCTAAAATTCCATAAATTTTAAATTGTCGCCTGCAACTCCCTTCAATTTGGACCAGTCTAAAATTTCGCAATCTGGTAATGGGTAAATTGTTTGCTGCTTGCTACTGACGAAAATCGACATTTCAGTTCGACTGAAAGAACACAAGTAGGTCAGTCCTTTATCAGACCACATCAGTCCAGACCGAACCAAATTCGAAAATAAATACAGACGACGTCTTAAAGCAGATAAAATTGAAAAATAAGTGCTATGTCGATTAAAAAGCATTGGGAGCGAAGGAAAAAATGACTGTGACAAGCAATGTTTCCCTTTCCTCAAAATGGTTTATATCCCTATATTTCTTCGGCATGTGTAAACGTGATAATATGGTCATGGATTAAACGGGAAAAGTCTGCTAGCTTTGGAAATATCATGCATAAGTTTGTACTAAGGTCATTTTCATTAACCCATTACCAGACGACAAATTTTGGTCTGATCAAAATTGAAATTAGTTGCAGAGGAAAACTCATAATTTATGAAATTTTAGATTTTTTCATCTTTCAGGGTAGAAAGCATTATGTAAAATGGAGAAATTGCTTGTTACAAGCAATTTCTTCATTTCACATAATTTTTTTCGATTTTTTCAAAAAGCGTCATTGTGAGGGAATGGGTTATAAGACTTCCCTAAAAAGCGGACAGTGCTGACCAAAACATATTTCAATTTATTAAACGAAATTATCGAATACTCGGAGAAATTCCTGAAAGGCGTAAAGGCTTGTACATGTTGTTGAAAACGACAATATTCGTCCCATTTGGTGAAGGAAACAGAAAAGAATGACAAAACGTCGTTATTTGTATAAAAGCTTATCACTCCCTAACGGGTAGTCTTATAGACACAATATTGCAATTAGAGCTTAACACCTACGGTAAATTGGATCAATCTGGAGGGCTGAAGGCATTGTTCATGTCAGGGTCTACTTACACGGCAGATTAGTCTTTTTCATAGACGGTAATTTTTCCTGCTTTACACTTAGTCAAATTTCTGTTACTGCATGAAATTAGTACCAACATACAAATGATGCATTTTTTCCTGTTTATAAGTTGATATATTATAAGTAAGTTAGTAAGTAGATCTACGGCTTTTACTCTAAAATTGGCCTGTGGCCTGTAAAATTGAAAAGACTCCATCCCCTGAAACTCCGTGGAACAAATATTTGTAAACGAGAATTTTTCCGGCATAAGTCAGTTAGATACGGTATTTCGGGAAGAACTAAAGCCTTTACACATTCGAATCCACCTAGAGTGATAAGTTTCGAACCTGTCCAATCTATGCAATATGCTCGGTCTGTCCAAGGTCGATAACCTAAGCACTTCCCATGAGGACACCTTTTCGTGTTTTTTGTACATTTGACACATTCTCAGTCAATGACGATTTTTGACACCCCCCCCAAAAAAAAAAAATTTAGGAAAACATTGTGTGTAATGAAGAAATTGATTGTTAGAAGCAATTTCTTAATTATTGACAATGCTTTCTTCCACAGGACAATGATTTCTCAAATTTCATCACATAGAAATTGTCGTCTGCAACTTTTTCAATTTGGACCAGTCTAAAATTTTCTCGAGTGATAATGTGTTAACAAATAGCTTTTCCTGTTTTTGTCTCTGGGGATTAAAAATGCCGTGTATGGACAAGTAAATAGTATAAGTTAACTTTGATAAATCTCTGGTATAACGACTATCTTTTTTCGAGTATGAAAATAAGAGGTTCTTGTTAAATGTAATGCGAAAAGTGACAAACCCGTAACTCTATTGCTATTTATAAAAGGAGTTCGGCATAGGACTTATCCAGTCCGCTTCCCAAACATCGTTACTGCAACTTTTTTAAAAAAGTAAACCCTTTCCTGTTTTGAAAAATTAAGACCTGTCTAAATTCAAAGAATTTGCAGACGTCACTTAAAATTGGTTTTAATTTGATGAATGACCATTCATTAAGGTAGAAAATACTGTAGAAAAAGAAGAAATTGCTTGTTACAAGCAATTTCCTCTTTTTTTCTACAAGGTTTTCTACACAGGGACGTAAAAACCAGGAATTGAACGGGAACGGGTTAAGGCGACTCTAATATCACCGCCCTCCGCTCCCTGCGAAACAAAAGAAGAAGATGTATTCGCCTGTTACTAGGCAGTTTTTTCACAATGTTTTCTACCTCGAAAGACAAAAGATTTCAAAATTCCACCACATAAAATTTGTCGTCATCAACATTTTTTAATTTGGACCAATCTAAAATGGGTCGTCTAGTAATAAGTTAAAAAAGTCAAGTTGACCTCGCCATAATTATTTTTCTATCCTGACGAGAAGTCGTTTAAGGATTCAAAAGGTTACTGGCAGAATAATATAAGAACAGCAAGTTCAAACAAGACTATATTTACAAAGAGATTATCACACAAAAAGACAGCGGTTAGTGAGGGATTATATCACCTTAATATTATGTTTGGGGTAATCTTTAAAGTGTTAGTTTCAATATTGACCACGTGTTAAAATAGAGCGGATCATCTCACCTTTGCTAACCACCCGGTGTGCATAGGATAGAATTGTTTCTTTCTTCTTCTTTTTTCAGCATTTTGCTAAACAATCCAATTTTGATTGTTTTATGAGATTAAGAACCTTTGTAAACTTAGCGGAAGAAGAAAATCTAGGCAACATGTATTTTTCCTTCACCGACTTTATTGTCTTCCTCTTCTCGTATAATTTTTAACCCATTCCAACTCAACAAAATTTTAGACTGGTCTAAATTGAAAGAAGCTGCAGACGATATTTTCAAGTTGGTGGAATTTAAATTTTCTTTGTCTATTTGGATAGAAAACATTGTGGATAATGAAGAAATTGCTTGATACAAGCAATTTCTTCATTTTCCACATAGTTTTCCAAAGCTTTTTTCTTGAGGGGCGTAAAAAGGAGGGCTTGAGTGGGAATTGGTTAATTATGAAAAATGCGAACAGATGCATGTAACTTACGGATCAAATCCGTCAATAAAACTTCGATTGACCAATCAAATTATTCATTTAGATAGGAAGTGAACTATTAACTCCAACATACAGGTTAAGTATTTTGATAGTTTTGCGACGCAAACGTCGCAATTACAGCATATTCTAGATGTACCTCTTCAACTAGTCATTTTAATCCTTTCCTGTTTTACAAAACCTGTCCAATTCCAAAGGTTAAAACAACAACACATGCTACTACTACTACAAAATCGGAAATGGTGGAACATAAAAGGTTTCCACTAACTTCTAGTCATAACCCAGCGCATGAACTCGTATCTCCGCCTAATTCATGTTTAATCATTTATCTCTAAGGCCATCTCGTGGTTACTTTTGAATACATGGAAATTAATGGTGAATATTTTAAAGATTTGGAAGTATGAAATGCATTTACACGTGAACCTTACAAGACAGAAAAACAGATTGAATCGGACTGAACTGATGCCAGTCAGTGAATTTTTGATAATGGGCGACATAATGGCGTACGTACAACTTAAATGGAGCTGTATTTACGACATTTTGATCACCGTCTAATTTATCATTTTCTTAGCACATTAACACACAATGACATTGCCTGACTCCCTAAAGAAATCCAATCCTTGAAAACGTTGTGAGAAAAGGAGAAATTGCTTTTACAAACCAATTTCTCCCTTTCTTGCAATGATTTCAACACTATGTGATATTATTTTAAAATCATTGTCTGGTAATGGGCTAAGCATAAAAATAAGGGTTGTTTGGATATGTGTTCAAATGAGCGACTTCTATTTTCTTTCGCTGTTTAATAATAAAACGACTACATTACATTACGTAAATTAGTGTATTTAATTAAAACTTGACAAAGTTCCCTACATGAGTCCAGGAAATAGTCAACGCGTGTCAAAAAGGTGAAAATCGATGGGATACATTTCATAGCGGTGGACACACCCCTTTCCTTCAAGGGATAAAACGGTCGTTGTGACGTCATGGTTAATGAGACACACGTGATCAGGGTATAAAAACTAAACTGTAACGCGAATTGAAAGTCAAACTTCATCGGTTATATCTAATACGGGTGGGACAGGTTTTCGAATCATTTAACTTGAAAATAATATAGAAACAGTTGAAAATAATAGTGCCTTATTTGATGATTTTAATTGGATATAAAGCAAGTTGAGAAGTAAGTAATTTTTTTTATTATTGAAAATAAATGTATATAAACAATAAATGATAGTTCACAGCGTAGAAACAGGATCGAATGGTGTGTTTGGCATAGTAGAATGACATTTTTATACGCCCACCCACCAACAGAAAGAAATAAAAAAGTAAACAATGAAAAAAATATATATATATATACTATCGATGAATGTTATTCGGCGCAATGAGCACAAGTTAACTAGGTCCGAATTTGTTCTTCTCGTCAGAAAGGTCCCTTATTGCGAAACTAGATTTTTTTTAATTGAAAATTTAACCCCCATTCTTGCACATGGCATCTCTTTCAAACTGTGTTTTAGTAACATGACAGAGGAAGGTACATATATAAAAGGCTCTAATATTTCCTTTCTCACACTGCTTTCTACATTGTGAAGCATTCATTTCTTAACCCTTGTCATGCTGAGCCCGGAATATTCCTGTTTTGGCAGCAGGTATAGACAAAGATCAGCCTGCACACAGTCTGAGCTTTGTCTACACCACCTGCTTGTCGCTTTCAGGCCAGATTTTTTCTAAATCAAATTAGTTTTCAAATGAAATATTGACCCAAAACTAGGGCTTCAAGTGATTTTAGTCCTTTACTTTTGAAGCAATTCTAAACAGGATTTTTATTCAGCATGCCAAGGGTTAATTTTCACATCTTTAGGAAAGTCTTCATTTTTTTTCAAAATTTCAGTGATAAACTTTGTCGTCTGGACACAGATTTAACCCTTTTCTGTTCAAACCCGGGATTTTACGTTCCTGTTATTTTATATTTGAGATAACATTGTGGAAAAAGAAGAAATTGCTTGTAATAAGCAATTTCTCCTTTTCCCACAATATTTTCTACCATATAGGATGGTTTCATTTCAAATTACATCCAATTTTCTTTGTCTTCTGCAACCTCTTTGAATTTGGACAAGTCGAAAATTTCGATAAACAGGAAAGGGTTAATGTAGTCATTTTGAATGTTCAATTATGCAGTTGTAAAGAAAGGCATTGTAAAAATGTCAATGCCTGATTTTGAACGGTTATTTACTCTAACCCGTTTCAAGACGTCGACATTTCATACTGGTCCAAATTGAAAGAGAGTACTGACAACAATTTTAAGTTGCTGATTTTCTTTCGGGATAGAAAACATTGTGGAAAATGAAGAAATTGTCACAAACAATTAAATAAGCAGTCAACCAATGAAATCATTGATAGAGACTGGAAGCTATCTTCAAACTCCAACACTGGCCGGCAATGCCTGATTTTGAACGGTTATTTACTCTAACCCGTTCCAAGACGTCGACATTTCATACTGGTCCAAATTGAAAGAGAGTACTGACAACAATTTTAAGTTGCTGATTTTCTTTCGGGATAGAAAACATTGTGGAAAATGAAGAAATTGTCACAAACAATTAAATAAGCAGTCAACCAATGAAATCATTGATAGAGACTGGAAGCTATCTTCAAACTCCAACACTGGCCGGCATTGTGAAGCAGTTTTGTTGGTTTCGCGACTTAAACGTCGAAACTACAGCTTATTCAAGCTGTAGTTACGACGTTAAGGTCGCAAACCATAAATTCTGTTTTTTTCTGACACGCTAATGGTCATGAATTTTTCAAAATAACGCCGTTAAATATCATAGAGGAACTTCCAGTCGATGGCGGAGCGAGCGGAGTAAGTAGGCTCGGTCAGCGATTGGTTTATTCCTAAAGAGAACTGAACAAAAAATTTACTTCTTAGTTTCATCGTTCTGTATCATGTTGAAATAGTGACAATAATAACTACGAGAAGTTTTTGAGACTAGCGTCATGCTTAGCACTGGCTATCCGACAAAAGTTGATGACTATGGAATTTTCAACCGTCAGTCTTAATCAAGAGATGATGGGAATATCTTTTGTTTTCATGGGGGTATGAACCGAAAAACTAATCACACTTATGTATGAATACGCGAAAATTTCTTTTGATTTAATAGCACCGAGCGAAAAAAGAAAGAATACCACAAATTTTGATACCTTTTTCTATGGGACTATTTTGTGCGAAAGCATACAAATTTGCTGCGTGCTCAAAATTTTGTTCATGGATTTATGAATATCGTTTTCGTCCAATCAGAAAACACTTTTTGATAGACGAAACTGTAAAGTTCAATTATAAAAGACACAAAACAGAGCATTTCGGAGCTCAAGAGTACGGGTGATTCAGAGGAAAAAGCACACGAATAGATAAGCCAAATTTGGTGATATATAAGTGAAAGATCGTTTAAAGCGGCGTTAAACCACCTACAATTAAAACAGACAGGGTGGTGAATCATTTGTGCATGGTGACTCGCAAAAGTGTCACAATGTTATCAATAGCGAAGTCCGGCATTCACAGTCAATGATCTGTAAAACCTGTCTCCGTCCATATCTCTTCAACAATCGCTAAAACATCTTATCACAAGATTGTTTTTTATATCCGTATTGTCGATGTGGTTTGTAAATATTGTAACTACAAACTTAATAAGCGGTAGATACATTCTTTTGGAACCACGGCTACTAAATGTGTCGATGTTTCAATAGGTCAAACCCGTACCGGTAATAGTTGCATGAAATTAAGGTGATTATATGTCCAAAGTGTCCATTACTGCCCAACATGTCAAAGTTTTCGTACCAGTGGGGCTTTCGACACCATCATCGATCCTTTATGGGGACATTTTTTTCTAACCGCCCATCTATCGGTGTCGATAACGTACGTAATTACGGGGTTGTCATACAACGGCTTATTTGGCAGTCAACGGCAATCTTGATTAATAGAACTTGTTATCTTTTAGTTAGTTTTATAGTTTTGAAACTTCATGTTATGATAACATTTTTGTGAAACTACTTACTTACTTTATATGATTTTGCGACGTACCAAGTAAGTATGACCCATATCATTACAGACTTTGTATCTAATAATTCCGAAGTGACCGAAACGTTTATATCGTCATTGGGCGTGCAAAAAGTTGTAGTTGCAGCTTTTTAAAGCTGTAGTTCTGATATTTTGTACGCCTAACTCTGTTAGCATAGACTCAGAGAGTAAATATAGAGACAGAAGTCTCATGCACACAAGGTTATATTTTATCCCATTCCCGCGAAATCCCGCCTTTTACGACAAGTAAAAAAGCATTGTGGGAAAGGAAGAAATTGTTTGTCACAAGCAGCAATTTCTTCATTATCCACAAAGTTTCATACGCCTCAAGGCAAGCATTTTTTAAATCAGTTAACTAAAAATTGTAAATTGCACCTTTTTTAAATAAAAAAAATACCGGTCTTTATTTTCTGGTAATGTGTCTTTCAATTTTTCAAATTCACTATTTTCAGATGGCGAAAATGCAGCCTTATATAGAGGTTCCACTCAAAATAGATGGGAAACGAAAGTTTATAAGAGGAGTGACGAAATACACAACTTGTGGTGACGTCCTGAAAATGGTACTTAATAAACGAATTGTCAACATGGACGACAACCAAATATCTTATGGATTATTCGAGTCGTCACGAGGTATAGAGAGATTACTTCCGGGTAAAAGTCGGATCTCGAAGGTTATGCGTACTTGGGGATCTGCCAATGATTATGAACTCGTTCTTAGAACAGTTAACCCAGTAGTGTCTCTGCCGAAAGTGTCCGAAGCTAAACGACGGAAATTATCGAAGGTTAGTGCCAAGCGATCTTTGGCTGCATTCAGTAACAAAGAAAACAATTTTGGGTGTACCGTAAGTGATTCATCTGGTGCTCCCAATAAGGATTTATCGCGATTACAAGAAGCCAAACAAACTTCATCAACTGGTTGTGTTCAAGAGATCTATTTCAGTGACTCCGACAATACAATGCATAAAGTTGTTTCAAGAAAGAACGATGAGTATATGTCTCATCTTGCTGATAATTTAATTGGTGCGAAACCACGTGGAAGTAAAAATTACAATAACACTCCAAACATCGATTGGAATATTAGTCGAGATATAACGGGACAATCTGACACTCTATCCAAGTTGGTAAATATCCAAAATGTCACATCACTTTCAAACACTAGCCAAGTCAAATATGCCATAAGAAAACAGTTGAAGTCTAAACACACTACAAGCAAAGTTCGGCTGTCAAGATCAAGACATACAAAGACTGCTAGCGAACATTCTGAAGACACAATGCATAGTACGCCATGTCACATGACCAGATCGATAGCGAAATGCAATCGTGCATCTGTTGTCAAGCATAAGATATTGGCACAGACAATCAAGGAGCAAATCTCGCAAATGAACCAGAAGGAGGGCAAAGAAGCCATCCTTCAGAAATATTTCTCGGACTACCTTTTGTACAGATCTCCTAGTTCTATCGTTCTTAGTACAAAATACCGAGGAAGGGCCGACGGCGCTGACAGTCTTGACGAAGATGATCTTTTACGTCACGGAGACGGATCGTCCTCTCCAAATCAATCAAATAGTTCGTCAAACGATATAAAAATAGATACGGAAAGAACATCTTACTTAATTGATGATGTAACAAGTGATTCAGGTCAAGAAGACGACGAGTTTGACAATGCATTTATCGATGAAAGTCATCTTATAGATGAACATCCGTGTTTGAGAAAACTTGTTGATTATAGTATAACTGAGAGTGACATTTCTGACATATCAGCCATCGAGAATGATGAATCCAATAACATAAGTACACTTAGCAGTATATCTGATATCGTCAAAAGCGCTTTCAGTGAAAACGTTGATCTCAACGAGGACGATGTAATGGCAAGTTTCATGGATTCCAAAGTTTCTGATGAAAACTCTGATGAAGGACTTAGCTCACTAGGTAGTGAAGATGATCGCGAAAAGGAATTCGTTGTATGAAACATATTTCTATCCTCATACATTGGTCTGTTTATTATTTTCCCCACTGTATGATACATGTGTGAAGTAATAAAACGATTGTATTAACACGTTACTTTTGCTTTATTTCTGTTTTGGATTTAATTAATTACCCCACAATTATGCATTTTCACGCGTTAAAGAAAAAAAAAGCCTTTGAAAACATCGAGAGAACAGATAAATTGCTTGTAGCAAGAAATTTCTAATCCGTTCTTAGTCGGGCTTGTTATAAATTGTGATGCATTGTTGTCATTATTATAGTATTATATAAAACTATTTACTTTTTATGTGTTATATCCAGCATACGGACAGTTATAGAAAAAGGAAAGGAGAATGGCAATAGAAGTTTGGTAATCTGATTGACAAATCGCTGGCCCCGCTCACTGACTCCGCTAGCCCCACCCACTGAACTCCAACAGGAAGTTCCACTGTTTATATATAAACAGCTTCATTTTACATGATTTTTGGCTTGTGACATGTAATAAAAATCTAAAATGGTAGGTTGACGACTTAAACGTCGTAACTATATCTTTGATAAGTTGTAGTTACGAGGTTTATGTCGCCAAACTAACAAAAATGTTTAACATAAATGTCGACCAATGTCGAAGTTCAAAGTTCACTTCCGATCTAAATGAATTATTTGATGGGTCGATTGTTTCTTCGATGGATAGTCGCGTGACGTCATTTTTGATCCAGTACGCAAGAAAGGTCTAGTTGTAGAAGGAGATTTTAACTGACCATAATCAGGTCCTGACCAGACTGCAATCGACAGGTTTCTTACGTAGAATGGCCATTTTACCTTACTACTCATTCAATGTTATAGTAAATACCAACCTATTGACCTGTGTTGAAACCGATCTGGAGCCGCCAGACGAAAAGGGAAAGTGCGAAAATTGTCGATCCTGGCCACGCTGCGCGGACTGCACAGACAGACCATGTTCTTAACAGATTTCTGAATCTGGAATGAACATCCTACCTTACTACCTGTTTTATCTCGAAATACCATATTTTCCTTCAACTTTGCTGAAAATATATCCATTTTCCAAATATTTGAAATCTTGGATGCTTCCGATGCAAGATCGATTTTTCTTTTATTGAGTTAACAACAAAGGCAACATTTCACCAATGGTTCCGACACTCGTGAAATTTAGATTTATTTTTCACCCTATGAAAAAAAAAAAAAAAAAAAATGAAATCGATCCTTCACTCAAACATACAAATAACCTCTGTATATGAGATAAAATGCCAATCGTGATGTCAATCAAGAAAGCAATCGCCCAATCAAATCATTAATTCGGCCCGGGCCTATGCCTGTCAACCCCGATATTGGCCGCCATTTGTGTCAGCCTTTTTGTGTTGGTTTGGCGAATTAAACGTCATAACTACAGTTTATTCAAGCAGTAGTTGCGACGTTTAGGTCGCATATCAACCATTTAGTATTTTGTTACCTGCTACTGGCCGTAAATTTTACAAAATAAAGCCGTTAAAATCGGACCAAGGGAGTCAGTGGGCGGGACCAGGGATTGGTGAAATAAGACTTTTATGAGAAAACGGATTGAAGTTATAAGTATCAAGGAATGACTCTTTGACGATTGTTTCTATTTAAGATCGTTTTACTTCTCGTCCAACACTGTTTTTATTTTGATCCGTCTGAAATTGTGTCGATTAAGAAAGGATTAGTCCGTAGCCAAAATACAGAAATTTGAACCGATGCTTTTCGAAACAAGTTGGAGATGCCTTCTTCTTTTTTCACATAATTGACCACTGGCAGCTGTCAATTAAATAATCAGTCGACCTATGAAATCATTCATTTAGACCAGAAGTGAGTTTTGAACTCCAACACTAGTAGCGATTTTTTAGCCTTTTTTGTTGGTTTAGCGGCTAAAACGTCGTAACTACAGCTTATTCAAGTTTTAGTTGCGACGTTTGGGTCGCGAACCAACCACTCTCCTTTTTTGTTACATGCTCCTTGTGATAAATTTTGCAAAATAATACCATCTAAAATCGAGGCGTAACTTGCAGTCGGAGCCATTGGGTAGGACCAACGTAGAAAGTGGGCGGGGCCAGCGGTTGGTCAATCACTTACCCCATCTTAAATTTCGATGTCAGTATTCAATAATCTGTCTTTTTTTCATAAATCCCAATGTTTAAATTTCTAACAAGAGCTCTGTTTGAACAAGACATATGCCTTGTCCAATCAGGGCCATAAGATAACAACAACAACAACAACAAAAATAGACTTGGTAGTAAATTCGATTTTCAGGACTTTTATTTCGTAGGCTTTCTTTCTCAATGTCATACGCCCCTTGATTGTTTTCTTTTACGTAAGGGGTTAATGAAACAGATTGAATTTCTTGTCTCGTTACGCACAATGGGCAAATTTCGAAATGCGAAAAATCTACACCCTGATTTAACAGCACAGATAATTATTAGAGTAAAATTCTCGCCTTTGAGAGATATTCTGAATAAGGAACAGTCCTACTGTCATACTACCTTACTATCGACCAAAGTTTGATATATGCAAATCATGTTTATCACCAGAGTTAATAGCCCTGAAAAGTACAAAATGTAGGGTGGTGGGGTGGGCATTGTCCGAATGGGGTCGACGGTTTGCTGCTTTCAATCAAGTAATCAATTAGCCAATCAAATAGCTGATTTAAATCGGAAGTGGTTTTTTTACTCAGAAATTTATGTCATACGTTTACGTTGTCGGGTGACCGAAACTACGTTTATACAGTTTGAATAAGCTGTATTTACTACGTTTATGGCGCTCACCAAAATTTGGTTTTTATGTCCCCGACCATATGAAATTCTAGATTGTTCCCAGTTCAAAGAGGTTACAGACGACAACGAAAATTGTATGCGATTCGATTTGAAACCATCATATGTCGAAGAAAAAATTGTTGGAAAAGGAGAAATTGTTTGTTACAAGTAATTTCTTCTTTTTCCACAATGTTTTCTCAAATAAAATTCACAGGGACTTATGATCCCGGGTTTGTGCAGGAATGGGTTAAAGTAACGTAGTTGTTACAAATCAGAGAGTGGGGGATGGGGTGGGGGAGCGAGGGGAGAGGGGGGTTGAAGTTTAGTTGGCGAAACTAGAGACCCTGCAACTTGTAGAAACATTTAGCCCCGATCTTGATAAGAATTTCGCTTTTAAGATAGATTGCAAATCGGTGACAGATCCGTCGGATATAATTTGGGCATTTGCTTGTACGATCATCCATTCACTAAGCGCCATTGTCTCGTTCCAAAGGTAGAAGGAAAGGACGAGTAGAGAAATACAGATATTCTAAACAAATATTTTATTACATTACAGAACTTAAGAAATTTTGAAAGAAACGTTAAACTCAAACAAATCCTTCGTTATAGCCCTTATTTTATTCCCATTATCATCTTATCCTCATGTTCTTCTATTCTTAAGTTTTTTTTTCTAATCGTTGTTACGACAGTTTCCCATCATAACCTCGTAACTAAAGCTTCAATAAAGCTGTAGTTACGAATTACTGTCGATCCGTGAATGTTTGCTTTTTCTTTCGACACAGGTGTGCCTTGTAAAGAGAGACTTAACAGCAACATCGACTCAACCCATTCCAACAACAAAATTTTAGACTGGTCCAAATGAAAATAAGCTACAGTCAACAATTTCAAGTTGATGGAATCATCTTTTTGGGTAGAAAACGTTGTGGTTAATAAAGAAATTGCTTGATACAAGCAATTTCTTTATTTTCTACAATGTTTTCAAAAGTTTTTTTCTTGAGGGGCGTAAAAAGGAGGGATTATGTGGGAATGGGTTAAGAGTCTGAAGAGTCATTTTGATAGGATAGTACCACCAAAACATATTCTGAAAGCCACGCCCACTCAGCGCCTACAGGAAGTTCCACATCTATATCAAACGGGATTATTTTCCAAGTCATTGTCAGTAACATGTAACAAAAAAGTAAAATGGTGTAATTTGAAATAAGCTGTAGCATCGATGTTTAAGTGGACAAACGAAACGTCATAAATGTCTGCCAATGTTGAAATCAAAGTTTACTTCCGGTAAAAATGAATGATATAATAGTAATAATGATTCTTTGATTGACAGACGCGATCCGTTGTCTACGCTATACGTAAATGCGTAGGAAACGTCATTCGCATGTTAACAGATTGATTCAAATAGCAAATCCACTTCGTGTGTACGGTCAGTTTGAAGTTAACAGGGCAAACGTGCACACGATGTGTAAATGGGACCCTTTGGGAAATTTGAAAAAATATTGACTCACGTCTGACCGCAAGTATTATGATTGTTGAACGAGGGATCAAAGTTTTCGCTAAAACAAATTTTGTTTTTATGTTTATTAGCTCTCCGATTGTTTCTTTTCGGCAGTATATAAAAGACCTCATATTCCTGTCGAACAAGTATAATGGCCGGTCATAGGAAAAAAGGACCAAAAGGGAAAGTTAACTCAGTGTGGATACTTTTCCATCTTGCGAGATAGTCCCTTTTTCGTGACGGATTACAAATATTGTCAGTGAATGACCGAATCGTCACAAATACAGTTTATTTTATTCAATATTGAATTTTATAATAGACATTTATATGTATAAATTTGAAAAAAATATGTTCATTTATTATACGATAATGATTTCAAAGTATATCAAATAAGCAAAAAAAAAAAAAAAAAAAACGCTACAGGATTAGGCGAAGTCTTATTTACTTCTTAACCCTTTCCCGTTGTTTTTTTGTTGTTGAAAATTTAGAATTATCCAAATTGTAAGGGAGTTGCAGACACCATTGGATGCAATTTCATATGAAACTTTCCTATTGAAGAAAATATTCTGTGAAAAGAGAAATTTGTTTCAAGCAATTTATACTTTTTCACAATGTTTTCTCAAGTATAAGTCAACAGTAGCGTAAAATTCCGGGTTCGAACAGAAAAGGTTTAAACAATTACGTGCTCTTTTTTTCTTAGAGGCATGACATAATGATTTTAGCCAACCAGAATTTCGGAATTTGATAGACACAACTAGAATTAAATCAAAGGCAAAGAATGTAAGTACATTTCTTGTGATTTAGGTTTGTTTTCCTAGTGTCTTTTTTGGATATGTGTATGAGATGACATTAAAAAAGACAACAAGTATATTTGAAATAAGATAGTTAATTTATTTTTTTCAAAATTGAAAACGAAAGTTCAAGATTATTAGAAAAATATTTACATTAATTAAGCATAGCGCATTTAAGATAGTATCTATATGTATGTATGTAGTGGACAGCGTGTCTGTGTCAAACCTTTTGTAATAACAGACGATTACAAAATGATATTCATCTTCAATATCGCACAATGCGTCAAAGACAAGATATACGTCGTGTTTTCCTTGCGGGTGGTTTTGATAAACATATTATTCAATTTCTTATGTCGATAAGAATTTGAAATAAGTATAAACATGTATACTTTGACTTATGAAATCAAACTCGATCGTCTTCTACAAAACACGTGTTTCGGATAGGCACAGAGAAACTGTATTCAATGAATCGCTATCCTTATTTTAAGAGCGAAAATTACATCGGCTGACTCGCCTATACGGTGTTAGCATTATCGTACATGTAGGCCTCCAAAACACCTCCTATTTGAACAAATAACCCTAAAGAAACTTGCAGTAACAATGTATAGTCGCCAGAACAGTCGCCAACAGGGTATCCAGAGTTATCGAAAGTATCAAGTGTATGAGTGTTGTTTGGAAAGTTCTAATGAATTGCTGAATATTTCAGAATATAAGTAATAACTTAAAAGTGACAGGATTCATATTATGCTTGTATTTTTTCTGTATTAAGGTAAAATACCAAGTATCTTATATCTCTTGTAAAAATTCCTGACTACACGTATTTAAATGATGACATCTGCTTGACATCGGCGCAAAAGGTTAACTCGAATTCAGAGCTTTATACTGTACATATATCTAGCACTGGCAAACAGCATTTTTTCTAGTTTAATAAATTGATTGACTACAATAAACTGTATATTTAATCGTGCAACTGAATGTTGCATGATATTTCATGGTAAATATAGAACCGGTTATATAAGTAGTGCTATTCTTATTTAACTTTTGTCGTTTACAGACGTAAGATTTAGAAGCCAACATCGTGATAGTTTTTAGCAAAAGAACATCATCTGAGTACTTGACGACATGTCAAATCTTACGCCTACCACGACGTGAAACGATGCCATTAAGATATATAAGGTTATTGCGGTTGACGTTCCTGTGTATTTCGTCAAATCCATATCCAACGTAATGACTGCGATTAGTCAAATTGATTTTGCAACAAGTAACTAAAGAAATGAACAAAGCCATCATAGCGTAATTCATTTACACACCTTTTAGTAAATAATAGAGTTGTGAGTTTCATTTCTGTTGTGGTCAACATTTTTCCCGACATATGATAAAAGTCAATGGGCTTATGATAGGTGTTGTTTAAGAGGCACAGCTTTTGTCTCTAATTGAATATTCTGGTTCTACTAGCGTGAAAATAGACCGAAAGCAAACCATGGTTTGTACTGAAATATTGTTCGAAATGGGTTCGATTTAACCCATTAGCAGACGGCAAAGCTTTAGTCTGGTCCAAATTAAAAGGAGCTGTAGACGACATTTCAAGTTTATGAAAGTTTGGACTTTTTTATCTTTCGGGAGAAAACATTGTGGAAAATGAAGAAATTGCTTTTAAAAAGCAAATTCTTCATTTTTCACAATGTTTTCAGAAGCTTTTTGGGTTTAGGTGTCTAAAGCGTCTTTGAGTGGGAATGGGTTAAACCACAGACAATGCATAACAAAACACCACCACCAACAACAAAGTGGAATGCTCTTGATGATTTTATTGGTCTCGCTCATGCACAATGTGACATTGCGTCTTGGACAGAGACATTGATTAATATATCATTAGCTAGGTTGGAGTGGTCAGTTGAAATTCGAGATGAAAACATCTTGTTTAACATGGAATGTGTCTGGACTCTGTCATTTAATCGGACTTTACGTGAAAATAAATGGTCATTTAACAACACGAGACGGTCTGAAAGGGGCGTTATTTGTAAACAATTTGATTTGCCACGCATTCTTTGACCGTGTCATTGATTTAAGATTCACCATATTAAATGAAAGTCTCTTCGCTCTGTGAATTTTATCTTTTTAAATGAAGGCGTCGTGAAATTTATGAATAGCGCTTTTGTTTTCTTGAGTTGTCGCTGTACACTCTTAGCATCTGACATATTTTAAGCTAGCAAAGCGTCAGTTTTGGTAGCTTACGTTAACAGACAAAATTTTGAGGTCTTCTCTGAGTTCATCGAGTGCAAACTGCCACTGGAGGCTTAACCACTAAATCCATTGAATGCCTACGCTCTAAAAAGGAGTTCTTAAGTAATTCAGTAATATTGCAAACGCTGCCTGCAAGTTTATTTCCTAGGTATTTTAGCTCACTTGAGCACGTCGTGTTCAAAATGATCAGACGGACCAGAGTCTTCAAAAAATTTGCAGACGACAATTACAAATTATTGAAAATTCTAAAATAATTATCCCTCTGGGTAGAAAATAATGTGGAAAATGAAGAAATTCTTTGTAACAAAACTATTCCCCAAGGGGCATAAATTGGGGGGGGGCATTGTGTGGGAATTGGTTGACTCTTTTCTTACTTGTATATGTACTGTCTTGACCATCATTTGTGTTAATTTATATTGTAAATGGTCAAAGGCAACTTGCAGATTTACCATTAAAGTTTCTTCTTTGACATCTTAATTTAACATCTTTTATTCATCATTTTAACCTTAGACATAAGAAGATTGCATAACAAAAACCATGCTTTGCTAGCTTACGGTACTTTCAGTACTTTGCTTTTTTCTTCATGACCATCCGTATTTCTTTGCATAGAAATTATCAATGTACGAATAAAGAACGAAAACAAGTATTTTTAGCTTTATTTTCAACATGGGTACTTTCTTTGCAAGTAACGCCCACCTTAAATTCTTTAAAACACCGTCTTGGAAATTTTGTCTTCAATCGCGTCATCTGACGATTGTTTTAATAGTCTTAAATTACCTCGATGGTAAAGAAATAATTCAGTTTTGACTTGGCGACTTTCAATCCTCGGGGCAGATATGTCAGAGATCACACTGCTTGTATAACGTTTTGTTTAACAATGATATTTTCAGTTAATGTTTATAAATTCATGGTTAATGAATTTTATATCGGACAATAAATTGCAATTAGAAAGGCAATAAAATGTATACGATAAGTTGTAATTTCTAATTGACAATTCTTGCCTGAAAGTCTGGAAATTATGAAACTTATGTTTTTTTCTTGACAGGAAAAGAACTAGACTTTAGTGTTGACAACATATTTTTGAGTGACGCGATCTAGCTAAAACCGCAAATATTTTAGGGAAATGGTGTGTTTCATAGTTTCATTATAAGATAGGCAATTATTATTGCCTGGCGAATGCTATTTGAAACGCATCGGTTGCTTGTTGAAATAGACGATACCGGCAAAAAATATTATTTCAATTAAATCTTTCTTATTGTGCTTTACACAAACACCTACGCCATCAAAATGAAATACACATCTTCAACAAAATGAGACATCGAAGAGAGACTTCCTGTTGGAGCTGAGTGGGTGGGGCTAGCGATCCAACCATTTCTGTCGTTCTGTTGCCTGAATGTTCAAGCAACATACACATGTTTCCGTACTCGATCAAGGAAATAGCTAAGTTCACACTCTTTTTGCTTCAGAGAAGTCGATTATTTCATTGATATTTTTACATGAATATAACAATGAAATAAATCCTAATTTCGACAATCCACTATTGACTTTATTCTACGAATGTTTGATCGCATAACGTCAAGTTTACTGGAGCATCAAATCTCATTTCCCCCCGCCCAACGTTTTTTCTCTTTTCAACATATGAATAACACGTCGCAGAATTGTACACTAATTTTCGAGGTACCTTCCCTTACTAGATTTTGGGTCAGGTGGGTATTTGAGCTTATGCTATTATGAAAGGTTTTAAAAAAGGCCACCAATAGATATCACCAATTCAGTGGTGTCCGTGGTTGAGAGGTAGAGCGTCGGCTTCTCGATCAAGTGGCCACGAGCTCGAGAACTGGTGTATTCTCCAGAAAGCAAAATCGAGAGGGATTAATCTTAGTTGGAAGAACTTGTGTCACAACCAATGTAAACCGATTTTATTCATACCACACTTAAATCATACGTCGAGAGGTTTCAGAAACTTGGTTTCTACTCCTTGATTATGCTGAAGTTACGAGGTATAGGCACTTGAACGACGAAGAACCTTTGGTGTTTGTTCGACCTGTACGGACCTTTTATAAAAGACGGTACTGGAAACTACATACGCATGTATTTTCAAAATATGTTTTGTGTAGACATATATTTCGAGCGGCTGACTATAGTACAGGTCTCAGTAAAACAACCACCGCATTTGAAACAAGAAATCTAGAACGTCAAATATCATCAATGTGTTTTTTTCTTTAAAAAAAAACTGGAAAAAAAAACAAAAAAACAAACAACAAAGTAGAATAAATATGAGAAAGATAAGCTGTCAACGGTCTCGTCACAGTTTATCTAACTTTGTATTCACCCGATTGGACTCGATTTGCATGAAGGGGACAGATCACGAATATGCATATTGTCGGTGCACGAGCAAAATGTAATATATACAGCTGTAGTTACAACATTTTGCTCACGCACTGACGCAAAATTGTTTTACTATTTTGAATGTTAAAGCAATGTTGGAACGTTTAAATCTTTAAATATAACTTTTTATGTTCTTTTTGATATAAAAAGGTTAGTTTTTATTTAGAGGTTTCTCGGTTGAATTCGCTAATATTACCGACAGGAAATCGAATACAACTCATATTGAAATGTTTACTTTTATTTATTTACACAATGATTGCGGGTCGTCAAGATTTATTGGGTTTGCTTAGATTTTGTAACAAAGTTATCAGTTTTTAACGTTTCATTCTTTATGATACTCTATCTTTTATCGAAATCTAAATCTTGAAATCACCCCTTACGCATCGACGCCCGAAAAGGTCGCAAATACCTATAAAATGTAAGTCCAATAAGGACTTTTTTACACTATGTGCCTGAAATGTTAGAACTCATTAAAATCCCGAAACGTGTTTCTCTATTCGCCAATCGCGGCTGTCAATCAAATAACCAGTCTACCAATGAAATCATTCATTTAGATCAGAAATAAGTTTGGACTCTAACATTGGCCGCTATTTTTCATATTTTCTTTTGTTTGTTTGGCGATTTAAACGTCGTGACTACAGCTTAATCAAGCTGTAGTTACGACTTTTAGGTCGCCAACAAACTATTCTCCTTTTTTTGCTACATGCTACTGGCCATAATCTTGCACAATAACACCGTTTAACCCTTTCTTGTTCAATCCTTGGTTCTTACGTCCCTTTGATTTTATAATTGCGAAAACATTGTAGGAAAAAAAGAAATTACTTGTAACAAGCAATTTCTTCATTTTCCACCATATTTTCTACCCTTCTGAATCGTTAATTTCAAATTTAAGACACTTAAAAAAGATTCTGTAAAATCTGTGAATTTATACAGGTCTAAAATTTTGCCAACCAGAAAAGGGTTAATATCGAAGCGGGACTTTCCGTCGGAGTCAGTGGGCGTGGCGAACGGAGTAAGTGGGCAGGACAAGCGATTGGTCAATTGGATCTGTTTCGATCATTGACATAGTTAAAGGGGCTTAGCATCAAATAAAAGCATTCTTAGGCTGTTTTTCATTTACATCTCTTATTCTAAAGTCCCATATTTCAGTAAAAAAATCTATCATGTAGGTCGGTACTTAGATCGCAGATAATCCTTTGAGGGCGCTTGTGTTACTTTTTCAAGCGATAAATAAACTCGCAATAAATTACATGACAGGAAAATTCGTGGAAATTAGAAAGAACGCCCTTGATATTAATATCCACATTATCCCGCTTTTTTACAAGAAAAGAATTGGGAATACATTTTGGAAAATGAAGAAATTGCTTGTAACTAGCAATTTCTTCACAATATTCCTACTCGAAGAGGAAAATGATCTTTAGAATGCCATCTACTATAAGTTGTCGTACGCAACCTGTTTGAATTTAGACCTGTGTAAATATTTATCGTTTTGAAATCTTTAAAAGAAATAAAAATACTGCAACAAAATTCAAACACCAGACCCGTTTAAAGTAAACAAAAAGGCTTCTGGATTTTTACACGTTACAAAATATGTGTTTAGAAATTATGCAAACAAAAACCATTTCTTTGTCAAGACTATTTCTTGTTTAGACTTGACACTTTTCAAACCATAATCCTGTTACCACCCCATGCCCGTTCAATTAGCTTAAAACTTTTTGTAATTACAATTGTGTCCCAAGAAGGACGACCCCTGCAGGTCATTTACTATTTGTTTAGCCCATTCCCACACGGCAGAATTTTAGACTGGTCCAAATTGAAAGCAACTGCAGACGGCAATTTCAAGTTTATGGAATTTTAATTTTTGTCGGCTTTTGAGATAGAAAACATTGTGGATAATGAAGAAATTGCTTGATACAAGCAATTTCTTCATTTTCCACAATGTTTTCCTAAGCTTATTTCTAGAGGAGCGTAAACAGGAGGACTTGTATTGGAATGGGTTAACTGATAAACCCACAGTCCGATAATATGGCGATCTTAAAAATCTACGGCTATGGGAATATTGTTGAAAAAAAAAAGCGGGTTGTCTTATCTCATCCCTTTTCCACAATATCTCCTTCCCTTCATAACATCTATTGATTTTGTCACGACAATGCTTTTACTCGAAAAGACAAATATTTTAAAGATTTCATAGACTTTCATAGACTTAAAATCGTCGCCTGCAACTTCTAAAATTGTCGTCTTTTAATGGGTTAAGAATTGTTCCGCTACACTTTTATGATTGCAGAAATTTTTGTATAAACTTTCGTATATCTTTCACTTTTTATATATACAATGTTACGTTACTTAACATTTTTCCTAACATCCCGCCCCCAAAACATGACAAAACAAACAAACGACAACAACAACAGTTGCCTTTTTTTTTAAAAATGTTTTTCTCTGTCTAAGAATTACTTACATGTATTATATACGCCTACTCTGAATAGCCATCTACAAATCCATACAAACATTAATATAGTTAAGTATAATGTTAATATGAGAAAAATGAAATAAAAAAGAACAATAGAGCATGTGGGTCGTTTCTAAGAGCAAAATTGAGTAAAAATATTATGAGAAAATTAAAAAAGTAACAAGCACTTGTTTCCTTCTCCCACAAAGATTTCCGTTACCAAACTTACAGACGACATTCCAATGTCCTCTAATTAAAAATCAGCAAAAAGTTCAACAACAGAGCAAAATGAGTAAAAGTATTGTGAAAAAATAGAAAAAAAAATGTAACAAGCATTTTCCCCTTTCCCACAAAGATTTCCGTAACCAAACCAGGGCATAACAAGGCGTAATTGTATGGAAATGGATTGAACCGTGAAGCCAATACATTAACCCACAGTGTATCTAGTGTATCTAGTATCTAGATTCAAGCAATTTCCTTATTTTGTATGATGTTTTCTATCTCAAAACAACAACAACAACAACAACAACAAAAGAAATTAAAAAAATATCAGTTAAAAATGTTGTCTGCACGATCTTCGATTTCAATTTGGTTAAAGATTTCAAAGACAGCATATCTTGACAAATTTAGCACCTTAAAGATTATGAAAATATGAGATTTCCTTTTTCCTGAAATGATTTCGAATTACAAAAACATCTCTCGGAGTCGTTAGAAGATGAGATTATTTTAGACAAGGACTTAAGCTTGATTTTCAAACAATAGGAAGACTTTGTTACGTCATTCAAAATTGTCAACGTTCACCGCATGAATCCTGGAAACGTCAACGCGTGTCAAATCAAGATGGAAATAGACAAAATATGTAAGGGGCGGAGAGATTCATATTTGTTCATATTGATATAGTTTACCGATGTCAGTCATGAATGCCATAATAGCTTCGTGGGTATAAAAACGTTGGTGAAACTGGAATACTTTGCATTTATTTATTTGTCGATGAAAGGTGTATGTATAGCAACTTGCAGAGAAATCGACCAAGGTACGGAGAGTATTTCATTTTTGATGTCATTTTATTCAAAATTCTGGTTTTAGTCAGAGCTAAGTCTCAAATGATCTTTCTTTCCTTTAAGAGAATCTCTTTTATTCCACTGCAACAAAATCACATAGTCTTAATTCACTGGGTAATAGCTTTGGAAAACATTGTGGGAAAAGGAACGTTTGCTTGTCCAGTCTGTTCTCCTTTTTTCACAGTGTTTTCAATCCCATTCTATACTTAACATTTTTTTTTTAATTCAAACGTATATTTTGTCGTCTGTAACATTTTTTTCTATTTGTACAATTCTAATATTTTGCCTGGTAATATATTATTCACGTTTAAATGTTTTAGACTGGTCCTAATTGAAAGGAGTTGCAGACGACAACTTAAAGTTCGTGAATTTTAGATTCTTAAACTTACTGGATAGAAAACATTGTGTAAAATGAAGAAATTGCTTGTTACATGCAATTTCTTCATTTTACACAATGTTTTCCAAATTGTTTTTCTTGAGGGGCGTCTAAAAGCGTCACTGTGTGGGAATGGGTTAAGTTGCAACGAATACCTAATTGAGGATATGGGTCGAGCCTTGGTTCGAACCTGCGACCTATGGTATTGACCGATCACTGGCCTACTGTGCTCCACTAGGAGGTTCCGATTTGGTTGGCAACATAAACATCGTAACCACAGCTTGAATAAGTTGTAGTTGCGACGTTTACGTCGCAAAACTGATGTAAAAGTCTACCAATTTTGGAGTTCAAAGTTCGAGTTCGGTATAAATGAAGAATTTGATTGGTCGAGCGATTTTTATTGGCAGTCGCGCGTTCCTTCAATTTGCATCGTATAGTGAACTAACGAAAGTAGCCGGGACTAGACATTGTCGATTCCCCTTTTTAATATTCTCCTTTTGATCTAATATTTGCCATCACCACCAAAAACACAACAACAACATCAAAACAACAACAACAAAACAACAACACCAAAAAAAAAAAAACCAATAAAAAACACCCAAACAAACAATGCGCACATCTTTAAAAAAAAAGTGACCCATAATGCAATCCCAGATTACAGAATTTGTCACTAGCCTAATTAAGCGACATAAGCACAAGACAATTAGCCCTTTCCTGTTTTCTTAATTTTAGACTTGTCAAACTTGAAAGAAGTTGCCGGCGACAACCAAAAGTGAGTGCAATTAGAAAAGTAACCAACCTACAGGGTATAAAATATTGTGGGAAAAAGACAAATTGCTTTTTACAAGCAAATTCTTATTTTCCCACAATATTTTCTCAAGCAAAAATCACAGGGATGGTTTCATTTCAAAAAGCAAGCAAATTTCATTGTTGTCTTTAACCTCTTTAAATTTAGACCAGGCGAAAGTTTAAAAAAAAGGGGAAAGGGTAAACGTTATTGTGAATAAGAATCTAATTCGCCCTTATAAACGACCAAACTATTTTAATAAATGTTTAAAAGAAATATAAATGAACGAAAGATGAACAAAGATGATTTTGTAAGCATGTCATTAAGAAATGAAGAAAGAAAAAGTAGATAATTGCAGACTTTGCCTTTGTGATATGCAAATATTTTTACCTAGATTACAGGAGCGAAAAATTCTCTAGCGGTAATACATTAGACTACAGTGTCAGGGGTCGCTTGTTTTGTTCAGTTTAGGTAAATTAGATTTCCCGATCTGTCGAATATCGACTTATCGGGAAAACATTATTAAAAGAAAAGAGAAACAACTAAAAAAAAAACTGCGAAGAGCCTTAAATTGTAAGTTTTTATTTCATTTTTGTTAGGAATTCCCTGGCAACTTGAACCTTAGTGCGCTAAAGCCTGTGTTGAATAGGAAACAGCAAAATGGTTAAATATTACCGTTTGACGTGATTTTCTACAAGTTCAAGTGTATTTACTTTATTTGTCGGCCATTTTGGTTTTACAGTAATTCGACACGAACCTTATAGAGATTCATTTTAGAAAGGTTCCAAAAGCAATGTTTTCCATATCAGATGATATTTACCGATCAGGGGACATTGTCATCCTATAAGAAGAGGTTTTAGTGACAGGACATGGGGAAATTTAATTTAGAAAACTGTCGGAGAAAACGTTTTAGAAAAAGAGAGACTTTGTTGCTCAAGCATTTTTGCTTTCAATACATGTACATGTACATTCCCGATTTTTTTTCTAAACGATGATCTTTAATCTAAGGGTTATTGGAGGTTTGCTTGCTCTTTTGAGTGAAATCAAAATGCTCTTGTGTACTTTATACACACATCGGCAGCCTTTTCATCAAAACGAATAAAATAAACAGACACTTTCGGCACTTTTGTCCTTAGCCAGCTTTCATCATGCGTCTAAACTGAGTGCTAAATATACCAAATATCTTTATTATTAGGGACAGTAGAAGATTTAGTCTGTATAGGTCATCCCACTCAATTAATGCAAATATACTTCTTTCTAACTATCAAACATTAACTTCTCTCCTTTTCCTTTCACATGGCTTAAATTTGGTGTACACACTTAAAAGACTTAGGTGGAAACAACGTGAAGGTCTTGGGTTTAGGATCATCCCGCAGCACAAGTATCACTCATCATTCATCAAATCATTCATTGTCAATAACTACTTCCGTATATCTTAAAATAAGAAAGAGGTATGTCTGTGTGTGTGTGTGTGTGTGTGTGTAAGTGTGTGTGTGTGTGTGAGAGAGAGAGAGAGAGAGAGAGAGAGAGAGAGAGGAGAGAGAGAGGGGGGGGTACAGTTAAAAGAAGTAACGATTCGATACCAGAAATGTCTTGTTTTCCTACAATATTTTCTTAAATATGATAACACAGGGACGTACAAATCAGGGGTTGTATGAGAAAGTTTTAAACAAATGAATAAACTCAAAGTTGTTAGAAGAGCTGAAAACGGTATTTCGCTTCACATATGAATCTAGACATCTGTTTCTCTTTCCTTCTGTCTATCTTCAAGTCTCTATCTCTCTCTCCTCTCTCGCTTTCTCTCTCTCTCTCTCAACCCCCTCTCTTTCTTATTTTGAGTTAAGATATGCGGAAGTAATTATTGATAATGAAGATGTGTTATTATTAGATATGATGATATCTCGGCTCAAATCTTTTTCTAGCTCGCCGCCCGAGTGCGCTACCATCTCGCCGACAGTAAGATCATTGTCGGGGGCCGGGCAAACCCGTGTGAATCAAAAGAAAAACATTCAATATCATATTATTACATATGATTAGAGGTCGGATAATGGATTTAAAATCGCAGATATTTTTGTAAAACATTTCGATAACAATTTTTCTTTGAATCCGATCACACTTTAATGGCCCTAGGCAACGTTGTTTGTATATAAGAATCTGGGGTAACCATATCTCCGTTACTTTGAGATTTGACTTGGATTTGAATGCTCTCTCCAATGAATATAAGACTTTCCTAAAATAATCAGTTTTTGAAAATTGGATATTGCCGAGTAAGTTTAAGAATCTGTTTTGTATTTTTTGTTATGCTTTAGAACTGACCAATCACTGGGTCCATCCACTTACTACTTTGGCCACGCCCGCTGACTCCGACAGGAAGTTCCGCTTCGATTTTTAACGGCGTTATTTTGCAAAATATATGGCCAGTAGCATGTAACAAAAAGTAAAATGGTTGGTTGGCGACCTAAACGTCGTAGCTACAGCTTGAATAAGCTGTAGTTACGACGTTTAAGACGGCAAACCAACAATACAGATTAACGATAATGGCGACCAATGTCGGAGTTTAAAGCTCAGGTCCGGGCTTATTGAATAATTTGATTGGTGGGTTTATTCCTTGATTGACAGCCGGGATTGGTCAAACGACTTGTCAATCGCATGTTACATTCAATATTTCTACGACATGATTTCTATGTAAATTCTTTGCTGCGTTATGAAAATTAGATAAAACACGAGGAAAATATCATTGCGGAAAGGGAAAGATTGGTTGTTAGAATCATTTTCCCAATCAACACCGTTTTCCTCTGCTTTTTCTACAATGAAGCCCAAAAATGTATTTTTCTAATTGGTTAAAAGGAAAGGACTCGTAGAAAGTTGAAGAAGCTGTTAAAATATGGCTCCAATCATACGTGACCTGTCTCCTCCCGTACTTAAGCAATCATCGCCGTAATTCAAAAATTCAATCTACCAATCAATCACCCATTTCGACCGAAAATGAACTTTGTACTCAAATTCTTTTTCGACATTTATGTTAAGAATTTTTGTTGATTTTGCGGCTGAAACGTCGTAACTACAGATAATTCAAGCTGTAGACAGGACGTTTAGGTTACCAACCAACCATTGTATATATCTAGTTCATGTTTCTGTCCATTGTTTTTCTCGCTGTTTTTATATCTAAGTCGAAGTTCCTGTCGGAACTAGAGGACGGGGCCAGCGATCCGTCAGTCGGTCCATCTGAAAGAAATTACCAGAACTTCTGCTCTTAGAATCTTTTAGGCGTTTGAATGAAGATTCTACCTTACTGTATATACTTTGAAACTCTTGTTCACGGCTGATCTTTGCTTGGTTCCATGTGTTTTTTAACTGTTTTTTTTAACTAGGTCCAGGGCTCACATATTGTATAGACAGTTAGAGCAGTATCGCATTCGACAAATCGCTGGGCCCGCCCACTGACCATTGGGCCCTGCCATTGACTCCAACAGGAAGTTCCGCTCCGACTTCCAACGCGTTACTTTTCAAAATTTATGGCCAGTAGCATGTTACAAGTCAGTAGAATGGTTCGTCGGCGACCTTAACGTCGTAAATACAGCTTGAATAAGATATAATTAAGGCGTTTAAGTCACCAAACCAACAAAAATGATTCACCACAATGGCTTCCAATGTTGGAGTTCAAATTGATCTTCTATTCTAAATGAACGATTTCATTGGTAGACTTATTATTTGACTGGCAGCCGCGATTGGTCAATTAACCCATCGACATGGAAGTTATATCTTACTATGACGATGAACAGTTCTCTTCAACTCAATATAAATTTTACCTGTATGGAGAGATGTAGCATCCTTCTAATCGATGTTCATTATCTTTTAGATGAAGAATACCAGTATTGACCCCAAACAATACCAGATTTCTCTGACTCTAGACGATCGGTGTATACTAGTCCAAGGTGTGACGAATAGGACAACTTGCAGTGACGTCATCGAAATGGTGCTCAAAAAGTTCCCGTTCTACACAAAGAAACGCGATGTACCATCGTTGAAAGTATTCGAATCTACACGAGGTGAGGAAACATTATTGTCTGGCAAGAAGAAAATTCTCAAAGTTATCCGATCATGGAACTCCTCGAAACAAGGCGAATTCGTTATGAGGCGGATCAGTGTTGTTCAGAGGAACAAAACATCTGAAGCTCGGAGGACGAAGATAGAAAGAGTCGAACCAGAAGGTTGCGAGACCCATTGCAATCCTGCTTACCAAAGTAGAGCCACATCTTCAAATTTGTATTGTGCAAAGACGAAAGCAATTTCGAATCCCCAGCCAAATGATCTAATAGTACATGGAAATTTCTTTGATAATTCGAAAATTGGAAATAAAAAAAGGATTTTTAGTTATTCAGATTCGAATTGGGATTATCCTGAACCATTGCTGAAAAGAATGTTTGTCGATATAGGTTGCAAATCTTTATGTGGTGCAAACATGAGTCGAAATGTCACAGGTCAATCAACAGCGATTACAAACTTTACAGACAGGCGGAATACTACAATGGGTGTACAGGCGAATGAAATAAAATACGCAGTAAAGAAGACGTTAAAATCTGGGAACATAACACCTGTAGAGAATAAGAGTGAAACAACTGACGTCTGGGATAATAGGAATAAAACCTATACGAATTCAGTTGACAATCACCAGAAACTTGCACAAAGTATCCATAATCAGATTGCGAGTATGGACCAAAGAAAAGGAAAAGAAGCCATATTGAATAGGTATTTTGCGGACTATTTACGGTATCAGTCTCCGACCCTACCATCCACATACAGACGTCATGGCGACGGTGCGGAGTATAATGACAATGATACTTTAAGACTTGGGGATGGGTCCTCATTTTCAAGTTATTACCCGAAAAGCCCTGTAAATTCTCCTCATTATAACTCGTTCTGTAGTGATACGTGTTCTGACAATACCAGTGATTCAGGCAATGGTGATCACGAATTTGACGTGGCCTTCATTGACGACAAGAACCTCGATTCTGAACTTGAAACAGCATTTATCGAGGACAAGGATGATAAAGTTAAAAGACTTGTGGATTACAGTTTAACAGAAAGTGATATTTCTGCCATTGAATATGACTCTGAGCATGAGTTGAGTAGAATAAGCAGTGTTTCTGATTTCGTTAAGAGTGTTTTTACTGATAACTTAGTTGAAAATGAAGACGATGAATTGGATAGCTTTATGAAAACAAAACTCTCAGATGAGATTTCGGATGAGGGATTGAGTTCATTAGGCAGTGACTTTGAAAATTAGCCCTGCTTAAAATTTTTAAGTCCGTTTGACGGATCAAGAATCTTATTCAAAGAATAAATCGTCCGATCAAATTATTCATTTAGACCCGAAGTGATCTTTGAACTCCGACATTGGCCGACGTTTATGTACACCACTTTTCTTGGGTAAACGTCGTAACTGCAGCTTGAAATAATGTAGCAGCTTAAAGCAACGCAGTAATAAGCTTTTCTAGCAAAGTCTTCTTTAAGGTTGTGACACAAAAGATCCCTTCTTTTATCTCTTTAATTTTTTTATGCATGTATAGATCTGCGACACAAACGTCGCTGTTAACATTCCGCCGTCGTGATTTCCCCCACCTCTTTCTTTCTCTTTCTCTGTTTGTCTGTCTGACTCTCTCTCGCGCGCTTTCTCTCTCTCTATCTGACAGTCTCCCCGCCTTCTCTCTCCCTCTTTGTTTCTCTCTTTCTCTCCCTCTTTGTTTCGCTCTTCCTCTCTCTCTCTCTCTCTCTGTCTGACCCTCTCTTTTTCTCTTCCCCCCTTGGAGATTTAATAGTAATGTATGCTGTTTTATATAAGTTTGTCAATATGATACAAAAAATCTTTAGTGTACGCGTATACTTTTCATATTTGAGACATGGGTTACTTAAATTTCGTTTCGTTTAAGAATCCCTTGTCTGTTATTAATAGGAAATAATCGCGAGTTTTTCCTGGAGACAGTTTCGTAAAGACAGTTACAATTACCCTTAAACTTGGCCCTTTTTATAGTTTGGATAGGAGTACTATGTCACAGAGCGTTTAAACTTGTTTAACTGATTCTGACTTAATTACTATTTTTTTGCCATTCAAGAAAGGAGATGAGAAAAGGAAAGATGACGAAATTGATTGTAACATGCAACTTATTTACTATTTACGAAGTTTTTTATCCCAGAAGACAAAGACTTTTAATACTTCATAAACTCAAAATGATCATTTGCGAGTTCTTGAATTTTGATATGTCTAAAACTTTTCGTCTTATAGGTTGTTAAAATGAGATTACTATATTTGTACACCTTCTATATATTTCATGAAATTTCCCTTATCACACTTCTTTTGTATAACGATATATAGATGTTTTTTCTCACGGTTGCCTTGTAAGAAATAAGAGAAATAAAGGATATGTTATTGTATTGGATCTCTCCCTCTCCTTGGTCTCTTTCTCTCTCTCTAACTATCTATCTCGTCTCCGTCTGTGAGTTTAATCTCATTTCCCTCTAGGTCTAATTTGTGTCTTATTTTCACTTTCTCTATATTCCTCTGTCTGTCTCTCTCATTGCATTCCTATCTATTTTTCTGTCTCTCAACCATCTTTAACTTTCTTCATAACCCCTATAATGTTGGTGTTACATGTATCTTGTAAATGTTGTCTGTCCCTCTCCGTGATAGATTATATATAAATTATGTTAAACATAGATCTTTTGTTGTTATTACATTGATAAAACCTATCGTCGTTAGAAGCTCCAAATGTCGTAACTACAGCTTCTTCAAGCTGGAATTACTACATTTTGAACACCCAACAACGCTAAACTCTTATTGAAAGTCCATTACTAAATTATATGGCATTGCTATATGCTAAATCGTCCTTTGCCAAAGTTATACGCCGAAGACGGGTAAAAGGTAGTGACCTGGTTATAATACAGTAAATTATGTATTTAGCGACCTCTTCAGGGTCAACCAATTGTGGTCTCTTAAAAGAATGGTCGCTTATCTATATTCTGGCAAAAGATATGAAGAATTGATTCAATTGCAGAGTTCTCGCTTATTACTATGTTGTTTAACCTCATCAGAATCGCCTCGTTAAGACGATCCTAATGAGATCCATAAACATGGAATTTAGATACGATTCTACATTTTAGCAAATGCTTTCTCTTCTGGAGAGTGTTTGCTTTTAAAAAGGGGACTTCTATTATGGTCTCTTAATCAACTTTGTCGCTTAACAGAAGAGGTTTCTCGAGCAAGATAGACTATATAATCGCTTAACTATAGTGTGAGAGATGATTAGAAATCATAGCTAGGTGCACAGACCGCGTCGTGATGTAACTATCAGTCAGTCCGGTATTTCACATCACACAGACAAGCAACCATATCCTCACTGGTATCATTTAGAGGTATATTCGCTTTATAAACTCTTTTAATAGAGGTTATACGAACTCTCCCCCTTAACATCACACAGACAAGCAACCATACCCTCACTAATGTGATATCATTTAGAGTTATATTCGCTTTATAAACTCTTTGAACCCTTTCCTGTTTTACAAAATTTTAGACTGGTACAATTTCAAAGGTTTTGCAGACGACAATTTTATGCTGATAATATTTGAAAAGTATCCATTCGGTAGGGTAGAAAATTTTGTGGAAAAGTAGAAATTGCTTGTTACAAGCAATTTCTTTTTTTCCACAATGTTTTCTCAACTATAAAAACACAGGGACGTAAAAAACAGTGATTGAACAGGAAAGGGTTAATAGAGTTTGTACGAACTCTCCCACTGTCAACAGCGAGTTTACATCATATAAATATTTCAGCAAACGTATAACCTAAAGTCGAAAGATCTTCGCTACTCTATAACGCGTCTATCTGCTTCCGAAAATAAGAAAGGTCAAGAACAAAAACATTTTATGTCTATTTCATAACAATGTTAACCATTTTCCTACAGAACATATCGAGGCTTAGAACAAAAAACATAGTATGGCTCTATACAATGTATAGAGCCATACTATGTTTTTGCTACAAGCCATCGATATGATGGCTATAGAAATTTACACGAGTTCTTCAACGGTCTATCTCATCAATTGTTAGATCGCGGCTGTCAATCAAAAATCGATATTCCAATTAAGACATAAAATGAGACAAAATGTTTAGTGAACTTGGACCACAGTTGACCAATCGCTGGCTCTGCCCACTTACTTCGTTGGCCACACTCATCGACTCCGACAGGCATTTTTCTGATTTGGCGACTTAACCAATTCCCGCACAATAAAATTAAAAACTAATCCAAATTGATAGAAAAGATGAAGAAATTACCTCATACAAATAATTTCTTCTTTTTCCACAATCTTATCCAAAGCTATAGCGGTCGTAAAAAGGAGGGATTATGTAAGACAAGGTTAAATTTCATGACTACAGCTTATTCAATTCGTTGTTAAAAAGTTTAATTCGCCAACCAATCAGTTTTATTTTTGATTACATGTTTATACTTTCAATTAATTTTTGCAAATAACGGCGTATTAATAAGTCGAGCTTCCTGTCCGAGTTAACTGGGCGGGGTCAGCGATCCTTAGATTTTATGATCGATTTAATAAAACTTCTGTCTCCAAATGTGATGTAATAATTTGTGAATGAAATCCGTTATATGAAAAAATGATATTTTTATGACAATGCCCGCAGGAAACAGAACGCTTTATGACATTTTTTCCGGTAATAAACAGTTTTAATTGTCGTTAAGTTGTCCGTTATAATCGATTAATGACGCTAAAATTTGCAACATTGTTTAAGTATAATTTAATTAACATTAAAGATTAATTCTTTTTTTCAAAACTCCAAAACATTTTTTTTCAAGTATTTGGTCGTATTGTAAAATAAACGGTCATTTAGGTTAATGGAGCCTAAGCGTGACATTTCCAACACTTTCGCATGTGCGTGACTCGCAGCATTAAGCACCTTTGTCAGCCATTCGGGGTAATTAGAACATTCGCTGATTGTTTAAAGAAGCTTTGGGTCAGTATCTTTCTACGGAGTGCAGAGTGAAGACTCTGATCAGACTGTGCGGATGCACAGACTGATCTGAGTCTTTACTTGGCGAACGTGTGTAATGGTTGGAAATTTCACGCACGCGCTCTATTTTTATTCGATTTATTTATAGATCTTTTAGTCTGTAGCTCATTTAACTTTTCCTGTTCAATCCCTGCATTTGCGTCTTTGTGTATTTTTACTTGTGAAAACACTGTAGAAAAAGAAAAAAATTGCCTGTAACAAGCAATTTATTCTTTTCTCACAAGATTTTCTATCATATATGGGGATATTGTTTAATTGTACTTTTTTTAATTCCATCTGCCACTCTTTTAAATTCGGACAAGTCCAAAACTTTGACAACAGTTAAAGGTTAAAAAAAACACCGTTTTGGTTGGGAAAAAAAGATCGATTTACCGACATTGATTGTTTGATTGAATGGGGTTTAACGCCACTTTTAACAGTATTTCAGTCATATCGCGGCGGCTGGACCACCTAACAATAAATTCCTGGTATTTCTCACACCAGTACTATCACTAAAAACTTTCCTAGACTCCAGCTGCTTTCCCACGTAGGTTTACGATTATCCACCCATTGGTGAGAGACAAATCTCTGAAAGGCTGTGTGCCCCCGCCGTGGATCGAACCCATGACATCCCGTGATTGAAGATTAGGAGTCTGACGCGCTACCGACTACGCTCTGACGGCGGTTTTACCGACATTGTCCCACAGTTTTTTTTCCATATTAGGACTAAATGATCCATTCACAAATCTAAACATTTATTTTCGAATCGGACAATATCACTTATCAAATTAAGTGTGAAATTTAATCTTTCATTTCGCCGGTTCTCTTGACTGGATACTTGAAATAGACACGAGGAATGTTCATTCTTTATAACGATAAATAGGTTCTGTCCCTTTAATAGCGCTTTAAACGGATGAAATTGACATTTAAATATGTTGACGTCTTATTCCCACCACCCTCTTAGCTCTTGTCATGTTGAACCTGGAATATTCCTGATTTGACAATGGTTTTTAAAGGTGTATAGACCAAGATCAGCCTGCACATACGTGCAGTCTGATCTTAACCTACACTACCTGCTTATTGCTGTTGGTTTGAGAGAAATCTTTGAACGCAAGATTGATCTAATTATGTTAGAGTTTTCAAACATTGTGAAAAGAGAAAATATATCCAGCAGAGCAAGGGTAAATTGATCTAAAAGCATTTGGGGGTTGGCTACTTGCCATCATTAAACCCATTCCAATTCAATCCCATTTTTACCCCCTTTACGAAAACGATCGATTAAATATTGTTGGAAATTACGAAATTTCTTGTTATAATTTCTTCATGAGCTATCCGTCAAGACAAGGATCATTTAAGATTTCACCAACTTAAAGTTTTCGTCTGCAACTTCTTCATGTTGTCTGGTAATGGGTTAACTTACGGATCGCGCGTACGAAATGCCGATGGACCATATGAATAATACATTAGGATCCGAAGTGCATTGGCATAAGTCGACATCTATGTGAAACGTTTTATTGGTTTGGCTACTAAAACGTCGTAAGTACAGGTTATTCAAGCTGTAGTTACGAAGTTTAAGTTACTTTTTGTTTCATTTTACTGAAAACAAATTATGCAATAATTCCGCCTTGAAATATCGAAGTTGAATTTCCTGTTGGAGGTTGGTGGGCGTGACCAGCGATGCGTCAATAAATGGTTACGATGAGTATGATTACACTGGTATACCGGAGATTTTGTATCACACCTTTTCCTTCGTTATGAGTCCTAAAGCGTCAATTATTTCTGTCGAAAGTCCCTTTCATATACTTTCCCAAATTTATCAACAGACGCTTGAATATTTTCAACGAGTTCATCTCATGATGATAAAACTAATGGCCACATAAGAAATACGAGATGATTGTTTGTTTCAGTGTAAGATCCATTTATCTTTTATTGAGTGAACAACAAATGCTGTATTTTCACGAGTGGCAGAGCTATTTGTGAAAAAAATGCTTTAGTCGTTCACGAAATGATAGCTGTATTTAATTTACAAAAACAAACCGGTTTTCTATTTCTTAAAAGCAAACAGACACAAAATTTAAAGCATTCGGAACATCTCTCGGCCGATCTTCGATCAACGGTATCTTCCCGCTTACGGGAATGACCGAGTGTGTTCCGATTGAATTTAAGGGTGGATTTCCAAAAACGCGCCATTTCGCACATGACACAATGACGTCATGAATGTAAATGACGTTCAGTAGCGCTCATCGAACTAAAGCAGGTGTATATATATCTACTTAAACATTAAGACTATTACTTTGATTATTAAGAGATGAAGAGATTATTTTTTGTTTTATTGCAGGTATGAACAGAAAATCTAATCACACTGTATGAATACGTGAAGCGGATTCATACATAAGTGTGATAAGGTTTATCGGTTCATACCATGGAAACAAAAATATTCTCTTAATCAGTCTGTACGAATAATTCGACCTAGAGGGAAGATTTAATTAAATACAACCAAGGTCATTGTTTGCTCAAAGCATAAACATTTGACAAAATAATAAATATATATAAAAATAAATAAAAATAAATAAATAAATAAAAGAATAAATTAATGAAAGCATATGTTCTATGATTTCCCTTTACTAATTTTGAAATTTAATCTAAGAAACTTGAATAAAACGGAAAAAATAGAAAAAGACGGTTTTCGTTTCAAGAATGCCAAAGATTATCTAGTTTTCAAGTTTCTTGTTAAAATCTGATCTCTACCTATCTCATTACCATACGACGAAATTATAGACTGGTCCAAATGACAGACTATAACCAGACGGCAAAATTTTAGACTGGTCCAAATTGAAAGGAATTGCAGACAACAATTTAAAGTTTATGAAAACTAGATTTGTTCAACTTTCTGGGTAGTAACTATTATGTAAAAGAAGAAATTGCTTTTTGCAAGCAATTTCTTCATTTTACATATTGTTTTCCCAATTGTTTTTCTTGGGGGGCGTCCAAAAGCGTCACTGTGTGGTAATGGGCTAGTTAAGATGACGACTTTTAAAATTTCTTGTGTTTTGGATTAGAAGACATTTTAAATGGTATAGACATTGCAAATTCTCCGTTTTCTCCATTGTTTTCCATAGCTTGGTTCTGGAGGGAAGTAAAAAGCAATATTGTGAGGGAATGGGTTAAGAGACACAAAGAAATCAAGAACATTAAAGGGACGTAGGTCAAATAATTATAAAACAATCGAGTGGTCGTTTTATCTCCCTTTTAACTGGGTATGCTATTTACTTCCGGGTTCTTTCTATTGATTAAGTTCCTATGACAGAATGCGCTTTTGATTTTTAGACAAAAAACACTGATCCTATCCTTGAACTAGATCTAAAAACTTTTTCTGTTTTAACATTTAGCACATTTGTTTTAAATTTGGAAAGAAAAGGTAAAATAGTTTGCGCGTAATAGCTTTATCCGAGTCTTAAAATCTGTTGTAAGCTTCAATATATACTGTAGAGTAAAAATCACTTTTTCGGACTCTTGCACCAAGTTAAAATGGCCGAAATATTCTTGTAAAATGAGAGAGAGAGAGAGAAAGAAAAAAAAAAAAAAAAAAAAAAAAAAAAAAAAAAAAAAAAAACTGCAAAACGTGGTACCATTTACGATAATTTGTTATCGCAGTGCTATACTTATATACGAGAAGAGACTAACTAATAAAAACATTGAGTGAAAAGGAGACATTGTTTGTAAAATGCATTTTCTTCTTTTCTCCCTTTCTTCCTTTCTTATAATTCAGTCGAACTTTGAATTGTCGGCTGTTGGTGATCCTCGGGTCCCCGAGGGCGGAGCCCTAGAGGGTGGGGTTGATATAGAAATAAAGAATGCTTTTTAAACGACATCTCCTCCCAAACTACAGAGCCAATTTGAACCAAATTTGGCAGAAATGTTCCTGAGGTGGTCCACTCTAACAATATCTAAAAAAATTGAAATCTGTTTAAAACTCTGGTTGCCATGGCCACAAAAGTGACATTGTATAATAATCTTTATAACATCTTTTTCTCCTGACCCAGAAGGCGTAGAACCTTGATATTTTTCATGAAGCATCAGTAAATTGACCTCTTTCAAAAAAGATAAAATCACGATCCTCGAATCTCCAGGGGCGGAGCTTGAGGTGGGGGTCCGGTGAGTTATATGAATTAAGTATCAGTTCACTGACTTCTGTCTTATTTCTGAAATTATAACCCATGGATCCAGATGGAGGAAAAAGTTTTCTCCTTCTTTCACATTTGCCCTGAAGCCTTTGAATTTGTTATTTAGACTTTCGGATCCCCAAGTACATAGTCTATATTTGTACAACGTATGGCCAACTTGTATCATAATCCTAACCTTACCTTAACATGAAATAAGACTGTTGAAAGAAAAAGATCCTTTATCTTAGGTGAGCGCCTCAGGAACAACGGCCTTCTTGTTGCTTTAAGAATCACAATTGTCTCTCAAAAATGTCCAGAATGTTTATCTTGGTGATATTTTTTTCCTACGAGGGTAACACGATAAAGGGTCGAAAGACTCTTATTTCCATCGTGGTCCTAACCCATACAAGATCTTATCATGCACATAGAGAGAGGCAATGGATTCTAACCAATGCTACCCACTTTTGCAGCTGGGTGGACTGGGACTCTGTCTGTATACAGAACCCGCAACCACCAGATTACTAGTCGAGCGAGCTAACCACTCGGCCAATTCAGGCCATGTTTCATATTAGTTTATTTCAGGTCAAGAAATAGGTCGCAACGTCAAACCCCTTAAGTCAAAACGAGATCAAAACCCTGTTTTTGATCTAGGGATCCGTGTTGTCTATCAATGTCAATTTTAAGAACTTCTAAGAACAAACTTTTCTTATTCTTGTTCTTAATCACAAACACACCTTGTTGAATAATGTAAGAATAGGAATATTGTATAACCCTTTTGTGGTCGACAAAAATAATTCATATTATCCTAGATAGAATCAAACCGAATGTTGTTGGATCTCGGATTTAACATATGAGGTTTTAGATGGATAACTATAAATACTTCCAGATAGTTAGATGTAGAACAGTTATGATCAGATGACCGATGCAAGGTCATAACGCTCCTTTTGCCATACAGTGTAACTCTAAAGGATACTTTAGGCCATTAAACACTCCATAATGTGCATGGAGATCCTATTGTTGTTTCTTCTCGATCCATTTTTTTTTCGAATGAGGGAGATTGTTAATCATAAACTGAGAGATATGCCGATCTTACACAGACTGTAAACTATTACTCTATGTCTTTGTTACCAGGGGAGACAATATATGAAGAATTTCGAACTAAATCTCTTACAGCGCGAGACCAATTGACCAATCATCGATGTAAAACAAATAACTAGGACACCAATAAAACCATTTATTTAGACCCGAAATTAATTTTGAGCTCCAACATTGTTCGCCATTTTCAGGCTAATTTCCACCATTTTACCCCGACCGAGAATCAAACTTTTCTTCGGAGCCAATGCAGCTGAGGGATCGATTTTACCCATGCGCATAGGGGCCCGCAATACCTACCTTCGCCGGAGAAGGGTAAAAGCCCAAAACAACACCTCGGTCTCCTACTCTTTAAGTACATAAATTTTACCCCGACCTAGAATCGTACTTTTTTCCGGAACCAGAGCAGCCAAGGATCCGGTTTTACGCTTTTGCGTAGGAACCCAAAATACTACATCCGCATCAAGTTTTAAGTCTCTCCGAGTCATGGCGAGGGAACAAGTTGGTAATCGAAAACCACTCTTCGGCCACGCTTTCTCGCTCTTAGGTACATGTATTTTACCCTGACCTAGGATCGCATTTTTCCCCAAACTAAAGCTGCCGAGGTCCCAATATTTGCGCATACACGAGGGGGTCCCAATAGCTACCTCCGCACCAAGTTTGAAGTCCGTCCGAGTCATAGCGCCGGAGAAAGTTCCAATCAAACCGCTCTTCGTCCCCGCTGCTCCGCTTGTTAGGTACCTCTACCCACGACCTTATTTTTTTAAGGAACCAGGGCACCTTGCGCATGCGCGTATCGGCCCTCACTACTCGACGCACAAAGTTTCAGGCCTTTCAGAGGCAGAGAAAGGTCCAAACAAAAACCCGCACTTAAGCCAATTTCGGCAAATTTCCCCCGACCTTGGATCGACTTTTTCACCGGAGCCAGAGCAGCCGGCGGTCCTTTTTTATGAATGCGCGTAGGTACCAAAAATACATGCCTCCGCACCAGGTTTGAAGTCCGTCCTAGTCATAGCGCCAGAGAAGGGTCCAAACCCAAACCAACCTTCGGCTACACTCTCCCGATCTTTAATTACATGGTTTTAACCCAGGTGCGGAGGTAGGTATTGGGGGAATCTACGCGCATGCGTAAAATCGGGTACGCAGCTGGTCTGGCTCAGGAAAGTATTTGCGATCCTTTGTCGGGGTAAACTACATAAACCAAAAGAGTGGGAGAATATGGACGAAAAGTGGTTTTGGTTTGGACCTTCGATTCTTTGTCAGGGTAATGCTCGGAATTGGTTTGAACCTTTCTCTCCCGCTTTGAATCCGACACGCCTCAAACTTGATGCGGAGGTGGGTATATGGGGCAACTATGCGCATGCGCAAAATCGGGCCGGAGGCTGCTCTGGCTCCGGAATAAAGAGCGATCTTTTGTCGAGGTAAAATACATGTACTTAAAGAGGTAGAGAGCGTGGCCGAAGAGTGGTTTCTGGTTTGGATTTTCTCCGGCGTGTTACTCGGACAGACCTCAAACATGGATAAAGTCAGGCCCGTGGCTATTCTGGATCTGGTATAATTCGACCTTATGTCGGGGTAAAGAGGTCGACATTGGCCTAAGTGCGTGTTTGAGATTTGACCTTTCCCTGCGGCTATAACTCCGACACGCCTTAAACTAGGTGTTGAGGTAGGTAATTGGGGCTCTATGGGCATGCGTAAAATCGAGCCAGTGGTTGTTCTGGCTCCGAAAAATGTGCTCGCCTTGGTCGGGGTAAAATGCATGTACCGAAAAACCGGGAAAGCGTGACCGGAGAATGCTTTTGAGTTATACCTTTCGCCGGAGCAATAACTCTATTGGACTTCGAACTTGATGCGAAGGTAGTTATTGGGGTCCTCTATCGATCCTAGGTCGGGGTAAAATTGTCGAAATTAGCCTAAGTGCGGGTTTCAATTTTGACCTTTCTCCGCTGCTATAATCCCAACCCGTCTCAATTTTTTTTCAAAGGTATTGGGGTTCCCTACGCGAATGCGCAAAATAAGTCCCGCGACTGCTCCCTCTCAGGGAGAAAGTCCGATCCTAGGTCGGGTAAATTACATGTATACCTTAAAAGATGAAGAGCGTGGCCGAAGAGTCGTTTTTGGTTTAGACCTTTCTCCGGCGGTATGACTCGGACGAAGCTAAAACATTTTGCGAAGGTAGGTATTACGGGTTCCTACACACATGCGTAAAATTGGACCCGCGGCTGCTCTTGCTAAGAAAAAATCGACCCTGGGTCGGTGTAAAATGGTCGAAATTGGCCTGAGTGAGGTTGGTTTGGACATTTCTCGGTCGCTGTAACTGTGACAGGCCTTAAAGTTGGTGCGGAGGTAGGTATTTGGGACCCCTATGTCTAAGCGTAAAATCGAGCTCGCGGCTGCTCTGGCTCTGGAAAATTGAGCGGTCCTAGGTCGGGGTAAAATAAGAGTGGTTTCGGGTTTAGACCTATTTCCGGCTCTCTGACTCGGACATACTTCAAACTTGGTGTTGAGGTAGGTATTCGTGGTCTCTAAAATCAGACCTACGGCTGCTCTGGCTCCGGATAAAAGTTTGATCATAGGTCAGGGTAAAATTGTCGAAATTGGCCTAAGTGATTATTTTGGTTTTGGAGCTTTCTCTGCAGCTATAACTCCGACACGCCTCAAACCAGGTGCGGAGTTAGGCAGTGATTGCCCTTACGCGCATGCGCAAAAAACATGATCGCGGCTGCTCTTGCTCCGGAAAAAAAGCGCGATCCTAGGTCGGGGTAAAAATCATTTACCTAAAGAGGGGGAGAGCGAGGTCGAAGAGAGGTTTTTCTGTTTGGACCTTTCTCCTGCGCTATGACTCGAACGGATATAAAACTTGGTACGGAGGTAGGTATTGAGGGTCCCTACGCGCATGCGTAAAATCAGACCCGCGTCTGCTCTGGCTCTGGAAAAAATTTCGATCCTCGTTTGTGGTAAAATGGTCAAAATTTGCCTAAATGCAGGTTTGGTCCTTTCTCTGTTGCTATTACTTTGACACTCCTAAAACTCGGTGCGGAGGTAGGTATTTTGGATGCATACGCGTATGCGAGAAAATCGGGCTCACAGCTGCTCTGCCTCCGGAAAAAAGCAACACTAGGTCGGGTTGAAATACATGTACTTAAAGATCGGGAGAGCGTGGCCGATGCGTGGTTTTGGGTTTGGACCTTTCTCCTGCGCTTTGACTCTGGCCGACTTCAAACTTGGTGCGGAAGACGGTATTGAGTCTCCCTACACGCATGCGTAAAATCGCAGCCGCGGCTGCTCTGACTCCGGAAATAAATTTGAAACTCGGTCGAGATAAAAAGGTCGTAATTGGCATTAGTGCGGGTTTGGGTTTGAATCTTTCCCTGTCGCTATAACTCCGACACGCCTCAACCTTGATGCGACGGAAGGTATATGGGGCCCCTTTGTGCATTCGCAAAATCGGGCCCGTGGCTTCTCCGACTTCTTTTTATTGATTGATTGATTGATTGGGGTTAAACGCCACTTTTAACAGTATTTCAGTCATATAGTGGCGGCTGGAGCACCTAACAATGGATTCATAGTATTTCTCACACCAGTACTACCACAACATCCTTTCCTAGCCTCCAGCTGCTATCCCACTTAGGTTTACGAGTATCCACCCATTGGCGAGAGACAAATGCCGGAAAGGATATGTGCCGTCGGGGATCGAACCCATGACAACCCATGATTTAAGATTAGGAGTCTGACGCGCTACCGAATGCGCTATGACGGCGGCTCCCAGCCACTTTGAAGGTTGCACTTTGTCATGTCACTGCTTGATTTATCAACGATTTCCTGTTCAATCACTGATTTTACGCCCCATTGACTTTATAATTGAAAAAATATGTAGAAAGCAAGAGTAACAAGCAATTTCTTCTTTTTCCGTATTTTACCCTACTGAAAGATTATATATCGAAATAAATGCACTCCTAATATTCACATGTAAAACTTTTAATTTTGACCGGTCTAGTATTTAGCAAATCAGGAAAGGGTTTAATCTAATAGGTCATCCCTATGAAACACATGTGTCTCTTTTTACACTAGCACAAAACAACACAATTTGAAACTGGTCAATAGGAGATACAGACATGAACTCGAAAGTCACAAAATTAAATCTCTTTTTTTTTTCTTTAGGGAAGGAAAACATTATTAAGAATTAAACAAAAGATTTCTTGTTACAAACCTTTTCTTCATTTCCCATGATATTTTCCAAAGCTTTATTCTTTAGGTGCGTAAAAAGAAGTAGGAATGGGTTCAGATTAAGGCTAGATAGTTTTATTTTACAATTGGTTATGGACACTTCTTTAAAACACAAGGGTTTAATCATTGTATCTCCCAAGTATGTGGAAGACAAGTTGGTTTTGCTTGTAGTAAATACTGTTTTCTGTTCGTTTTTTTGTCACATTTTGGTGTTTGGCAATTATTTCCGACGCTACTTTGCCGGTTACAATATACAGTCGAAGACGTGTTCACTACAAGCTCAAGATGGGCTAGAAGCAAATTGCCCAGTGTTCATTCTCACAATTAGAGGTCAGAATCACACATAATCCATGTCTGGATGAGAGCTTTAACTATATGCTTGGTCAATTCTCAAATTTTTCTGTTACATATGTATTCAGTTATAGTCCTAGTTGTGTGTGTTTCATCAAAGCACTGAAAGTACTGTAAGCTAGCAAAGCAGTAATATTTGTAAAAGGTTACCATGATTAGTGGGATTAAAAAACCTTTGTCTTGTAGAGTAGAAAACATTGTGGACAATGAAGAAATTGATTGTTACAATGTTGCCCAAAGCTATTTCTTGAGATATTTCAATTAAGTGGGATTGGGTTAAAAAGCATTCTACTTTAGTAGTTGTCAACAATTTGAATAAAGTTGGAAAGGTTGCAATACTCCTTAAATAAAAACTACTTTTTATTGCGTAGGCATTTAATGGATTTCGTGGTTAAGCTTCCAATGGCAGTTTGCACTCGTTGAACTCTGAGAAGACCTCAAAATTTTGTCTGTTAACTTCAGCTATAAAAGCTAATGCTTTGCTAGCAAAAAAACGATTTCTTTTGCTCAAGGAATATTGAACAGATCAAGGTCAAATTCTAGCTGTGCGTCTTCCAATTTAAAACTGAGCATGGATTCACGTGGATAATCCGAAACAGAAATGTTTCTCTTTTGGCTAGTTGGAGGCCCTTAACCCTTTCCCACACAACTCATCCTTTTTACGCCCCTCAAGGAAAAGGCTTCGGAAAACATTGTGGAAAACGCAGGAATTGCTTGTATCAAGCATTATCCACAACGTTTTCTGTCCAAAAAGACAAAAAAGTAAAAATCAAAATAAAAATAAATAAAAAAAAAAAAAAAAAAAAAAATAGATAAATAAAAAAAAAAAAAGAAATTGTAGTCCGCAGTTTCTTTCATTATAGACTACTCCAAAACGTGCTTGTGTTGGAATGGGTTAAAGAGTTCGATGCGATGATTGTCCGCAACCAGTTGAAAGGTAAAATGCAAATGAAACAGAGTTTGCAAAGTATGCAAGGTGCTTCATAGTTTCATATCATTGCAGATTTTTTTTCTTTGACAACACAACCTTTCTCGGGAGTGTGGTGATTGTTATTATTTAAAGTTCGATTTTTGTAATATAAACAGTATTTGAAAAAAACTATTTAACCCACTACTAGACGGAATATTTTTAGGCTAGTCAAATTGATAGGAGTTGCTGGCGACACAATACAGTTGGTGAAATCTTAGATTTTTCATTTTTCTGAGTAGTAAACATCGTGGCAAATGAAGGAATTACATTATGAAATAAATTTCTTCATTTTACACGATACTTTCCCGATTTTTTTTGAGATTGGCGTCAAAAAGCATAATTGTGTAGATATTGGTTAACCCGCCACGAGGCTTGTCAGATTATAATATGATGCTGCAACGAGGTATCAGTAAAAGTACCTTACTTGATAAATACATCCCATACTGAAAAAAATGGATACGTCAGAAAAAATCCGTATCTGATAGTGTCAAATACGGTTCCATGTTAAATGGCCTAAGATTACGGCATATCATTCTGTAGATGATAGCCATAATACGAATAAACGAAATCAGAATGGTAAAGAAGAAGGGAAATACTTGTACTTTCTTTTTTATCATTTTAATTCAATGTACAAAAATGTAGGTATATAATAAATGGGATACTTAGTTACGATAATGTTACAGTATCTTGTATTTTCTTTGAGCAGCGAAAAAAGAAAAAATATTCACGAGACAGACGGTGGAGTAGAACATGAAATTTATTTCTCTGCAGCTCAAAAATACAACATATTGTATGGCTAACGAAACATGATATCCGCTCTATATGCACAATATTTCTATTTTAGCCACCAATGACAAAATTATAATAATAATAAGAATTATTTGTTGCATTCGTCGCAGCGCTTTTAGCGCTTTGACTTACAAGGTTCCGTTTCACATTACTTCTCTTTTTTATCAGGTTAAGTCCATTTCCACACAATGCCCCATTTTACGTGACCATGGTGTATTCGTTTTGAAAAATTGTGGCAAAGGGACAGTTAATTCAAACCATTTCTTATTTTTCGCACTTTGCTATTTAGTTTGACAACGAATTTCAATCGTGAAAAAGTCTGAATTATTGTTTGTCACCCTTTTAACTTTGACTGGTCTATTATAATTGTCCCATGAAGAGGGTTAAAATGTATGCCAACGAACAAGTAGGCCATCTTGACGATCGAATAGTTCAGTGACTGTAAAAAGGTTGGGGTAATCATTTCTGATGGTTTGAAAATCATCTCAGTCACACATGACGGGTGCTTATCTCACCTATTGAAGTCTTCCACATCTAATGTACTTGAAATTCCCTACAAGTAGGTGCTATAATCTTGCAGATATTAGGAGAGGTGTTCTTCTATACTACTTGCATATTTTTCTTGATTCATTGGCTTTTCTTCAACATTTTGCTCGCGCACCGACGATATGCAGATATTGCATGCTACCGAATGACACATCAGACTTACATTATTTAAAGAAAGCCAATTTCTCACATTTAACTGTTAGATAGACACACGTACATTAAGGAAGAGATTGACAGACAGAATGAAAGCAAAAATGAAACCGAGATTACCAGAAAAGTATGCCACAAAAGTGTTTTTCGTTAATTGTTATGAACCTTTTCGATTCTGAATTATGTAAATTCAACGAGAATGTGGAAAAAAGGCAGAAATCTTTATCGCGATAGGTAAAAAAAAAAACAACAACAACAACAACAACAACTATTCTAACCAAAAGCTTTTCCCCCCGATCGTATATCATCGGTTTTCATTCAACCTCATTTTAGGCGCATGTATAAATTATATGTATTGCATTCAGCAGATAGTATTAAATTTTGTTTGTGTATATAATTTATTTCTAGTTTCGTCTATCATTGTTAAAGCGTTTCAACTGGCTGAATCCTTTTTCCTACTTCAACGAACAAAATTTTGAGCACGCAAATATTTTGTTTGCTAATGCACAAAGAAGACCCATACACTTTTATTACGAGGCTGTCAGACCTTAACGTTTTACTCATTGATTGCGGAACGTATTGGGTTTAACATTATACGAGTACGCTATCGGTACGTTCCGCGCACGCTGGCAGTACGCTGTAATACGCTGGCATACGTTATGATACGTTGGGTATAACGAAAAATGTTGTTCATGCACAAATTGCTCGACGTATGTTTAGCATGTTGACATACGCCACTCGCACGTTCCGCAAAACCTGTGTATACGCTCCGTACGTTCGAGACACGCTCTGAGAACGTTCACACACGCTACAAGCGCGTTAGAAACATGTCGGAACAAATATAAGCGTGTCCCCCTTCTTAGTCTTTCAGCATCCTCGATATCTTCGATAATATAAACTAGAAATGGCAGGTACCTTGTGTGATTCCTTTTTATTTAGTATTTTCTATTACACGCTACCAACACGTATTCCGTGCTTTACGAAAACGTTATGATCGTTCCGAGAACGTTACGAGCACGTTCGTTGCACGTTCAAGCACGTTCGAATACACTGCTTTACGTTGTAAGGACGTTCTAGAAACGTTACCCACAAGTTACTCACAAGTTACTCAGAAGCCCAAACTCGCTATTAGCGTGCTACGAGCGCGTCGAGAATTGGAAAATACAATTGTAGGTGAGCGTAAAGCGACGTTTTCGGGACTTTGTCGATTTTCCGAACGCGTTAGTCACACGCTGACTGAAATGTTAAGGTGTGACAGGACCATTACTAAACTTCTAAAATACTTGTCTTGTTTTGCTTGATGACATAAAATTATAAGAAATGAAGAGAATATTTTTGTTTTTATTGAGGTATGAAACCTTAATCACACTAATTTATGAATCCGCTTCGGGTATTCATAAAGTGTGATGAAGTTTTTCGGTTCATACCTCAATGAAAACAACAGATACCCTCTTCAATTCTTAAAACAGTTACATAATAATGCTTTGCTAAAACATTGTGGAAAAGAAAGGATTTGGAAAGCGGGTGTAGGACATATTGATAAGAAACTATGCATTGTTTAGGCCACTAAAAACCTCACGTGTAGTCACAAGATTTGAAGTACGATTAGTTGTGATTTTACAAGCCACTTAAATGCTTTCATCGAGCTACTTATAAAGTCATATGAGATGAGACGAGGCTTTCTTTGGTGATTAGTAAACAAGTGATTCTTTAAAGGGCTGACCTATTCTGTATTGCGTAATCATTCAAATAACTCACTGAGAAACAATGAATTCGAAACAAAGAACTATGTTATTTCGACGTGTGAGGAATATTAATTGTTTCAGGTAGAGTATTTGAAAATTCTATCGTACTCATTTTGTATTTAAGATATGTATGTTATGAAAATCATGATTGATTAAAAGCGGCCCTTTAACAAATTTTCATGATAATTCGATACAGGAGAATTATTTACTTTTCCAATGTTTATTAGCCCAATCCCAGCCAGTTACGCTTTTAAATGCCCCCAAGGAAAAGGAAAAAAGTTTTGGAAACATTGTGGAAAATGAAGAAATTGCTTGTTACAAGCAATTTCTTCATTTTCCACAGTGTTTACCACCCAGAGAGTTGTAAAAATTAAATTGCCATTAACTTTAAATTGTCGTCTTCGACTTCTTCCAATTTGCACCAGTCTAAAATTTGGCCATCTGGTAATGGGTTAATGCCATGTTCACGATAAATATTCTTTTTTATGTCAAATCTACTAAATTCAGTATAAATTTAATGTCTTATATTCCCTATAAAACAGGAATTCGTCTGGTGGTGTCGTTAGTCTTCGGATGATGTCGAGAACAGAGCAGATCATAAGTTTATTACAGACGTTCAGCATATAAACTCATTGTAAACCCCCCCCCACACACACACAAAAACAAAACAAAACAAACAAACAAAACAAACAAACAAAAAATAACAACACCCCCCAAAAAAACAACAAAAAAACCCCACAAAACAAACAAACATCAACAACAACAACAACAACAAAAACAACAACAAACAAACAAACACACCAAAAAATGGTGCCTTGGATAAATGTGAATATATTTATTCAGACTCGATCGAGTAAAAGTTTCTCATTTTTGAGGCATTTAAATAGAATGATGACAGTTTTATAAGTTGCTTTTTATTATAGGTATTAAGTAATGTGGTAAATTTATACATATTAGGATGTTTATGGTAAAAAGTAGGGATATACTTATTTCTTAAATCCTTATTAATTATGATTCACGGTGTTATAAGCGGAAACCAATCACTTCATAGATATGTCTTGAAACCACAAATTATGCAATTTTCGGTACACTCGACAAATAATATATTTACCTGACGAATTTGGATTGTACTTAGTTGAGTTATGTGGCGTCTCTTGCTTTTGTGTTCTTTTTTTTAAAAGTTATCGGAATTTATTTTAATTACAAAATCAGCCTAAAATCCCTACATATAACATAACATAACATAACATATATTTTATTCATCTGACTTGAACGTACTCGTTCATCGTCAAAACATGTGAATTTACATACAAAACATATAAAACTACAAACATGTGACAATGGCGGAAATGCAATACAAAACTAGATCGAAAATATGGCATAGATAAAGAGAAAAAAGTCGGGAAATGAAAAGGGTTGAGATTTGGTAGAATTTACAGTCATATATCTGAATGCATTAAAGTAAATCAAAGTATTGAAAGTACTGTAAGCTAGCAAAGCATTATGTTGTTAGTATTCTTTTTTTGTCAAACGTGATAGATAAATGCAGTAAAAGGAACCAAGGAGTTAACCCATTTCCGCACACACACCCTTGTTTACGCCCTCTAGAAAAAAGTTGTGGAAAACAATGTGGAAAATGAAGAAATTGCTTGTCACAAGCAATTTCTTCATTTTCCACATTGTATTTATTACCAAAAGAGATGAATATTTGAGAATTTTCAACAAGACTAATCAGAGTCATGCGTATTGAACACGATGTGCTCAGGTGAACTGAAAATACCCATGCAGAGTTTGCACTATTCCTGAAATACATATGAACTACTTTTTATGGCGTGAGCATTTAACTGATTTAGTGGTTAAGCCTCCAGTGGCAGTTTGCACCTTTTGAACTTTGAGACGACCTCAAAATTTTGTCTGTTAACTTAAGCTATCAAAGCTGACGCTTTGCTAGCTAAAAATCTGATAATTAAGAGCCAATATTTTATGTCATAATATGTGCAAGAGCCGCTTTCCTGCGCTTGTAATTTGCTGTGTTTATATCCTTACTTATATCTAAAAACTGTCTCGGGTACTTAATCTATTGTTTTTATTTTATCTTTAACATAATTACAATGTATTTGGTGTCTTAAAGTTAAATTCAGTTTCTCAATGTAGCGTCCGGTTCTTGTCCCGTATTGTCGATATTTTTAGTAATTCATTCATTCATATTCTTTATTTCCTCCAAATTTGAAGATTACAAATATACATCAGAAATAATTGTGCAGGTGAATATATGTTATAGGGTGAAAATCAACAACATATTATGATAATGACGGAATAGAAAAAAAAAAACTCTTTAAAAAGGGAAAAAGATTACACTGGATATATCATGCATCTACAATAATGCCTTCCACGAAACGAAATAGGAAGATAATATAAAAGTGCAAGATAATTACGTGATCTTTTAAAGACAATATACAGTCCATTAAAATTGTCGTCTGTATAAAGACAAAATTTTGTGGAAGAAGCATAAAACTAAATTGCAAAATTGTTCATATTGATCTCCAAGATTAAACACGATGTCACAATTTAAACCAAATAAAGTTCTAACATACTGCCGTCGGTCGAGTGAAATCAGATTATTTATAACTGTGTGTCCGAAGCGGTGTGACACCTCTAAATGAAAAGTATTAATACATTCGTTATAATAAACACATCCTGTTAACATATGTTCAGTAATACTAATGCGCAGATTAGACTGGCCGCATTTAACACAATTTGAATTGAAACAAGATAAGTATGCAATTATCTGTGCCGTAGAAAAAGAGGCACTTAACAACCGTGGATGTTCTTTCGCATAATGCCAAAGAGGACACGAAATAAACCGAGGTTGAATCTCTCTATACAAAACAAATTCTAAGGTAGAAGTTCTCATATCCCATTGTTGAATGTAATAATTAGTTAGAGAATTTTTTATAATATTTTTCCAAATATATTTTGTTGGAAATGTTCCATAGTGTGCGTAATCTTGTAGCGCCGAAAACAAATTACATTTATGTAAAACATGTGCAATATCAAACATAAACCCGGTAGTGGTCATCGTTAAAAGATATGAAAACAGTCTCATAAGAAACATTTGTTTAACAGCACAGTTCCTGTTTAGTTGACACAGTTGACCAAAAAATAAAAGTTTTCTCTTGTCAATTTCAAATGCAACAGGAAAAGACCCTAACAAACCATGCACATAGCTACTGAGGGGGTTCAATCCATTTTTGTAAAGACCGTGCTTAATTAAACCAAAGAAAGTGGCCCTCAATTTTCTGTCAATATTTTTAACCATTGCAGACGATTTGTTGTACTTGTTACATAAAATTCCAAGATGGCTACATTCGACATTTTCCTCAATAAATGTATTGCCAATGCACCAAGATTTACGACGGCCATTAAAAGCTTTTTTGATTCATTAAACGTAACAACGACACATTTGCTAGGGTTATACTGAAACCTCCACTTACAGGCATAATTGTAACAAACGTTAATCATTTCTTGAAGGGAACATTGAGATAATGAAAGAAGGGTCATGTCGTCTGCAAATGACGGGGCGCTGAAGTCATAACCTTCTATTTGAAATCCTAATTTACTAATGACTATCTCTTCAATGAGGTCGTTGATGTACCATAAATAAAGTGTTGGGGACCACACCCCTCCCTGTTTGGTGCCCTGCAAGATAGGGAACCAATCGGACTGAAACCCGCCGTATAGGACACAACTAAATGTGTTTGTATGCATCGCTATAACGGATTTTAATAGTTTGCAATCGATACCGAGATGTTCTAGTTTGTAAATTAAACCGTCATGCCATACTCGGTCGAAGGCTTGCCGTGCATCTAAAAAACAGGCATGTAATCTAGAACCATTTTCTTTACAATAATTAATACTTTCATGTAAAATAAAGGATGTCATATTACTTCCCATACTGGACTGAAATCCACCCTGGAGCGAGTTTAACTGTACTGAAATAGACCCATTCAGGCGGTTTAGCAAGATTCTTTCGTATAACTTTAGTAAAGTAGATGATAGGGTTATCGCCCTGTAACTGTTGGGATCATTTTTAGGTTTACGGCCACCTTTATGTAATGTAATGATTGTTCCGAGTTTAAGATTGGTCGGAATATATGCGTTACAGTACATAAGGTCAAAAAGAAGGGTCAAACACTCATTTAAGAAATATCCACCATGAACAAGGTGCTCGTTACAAACACGATCTTTCCCACACATCTTACCAAATTTAGCCTTAGAAAGAGCAGATAAAACATCGTTTAGACAAATATGGTCATCGTTTATGGGGACAGACTTTTCTTTCAACGTTTGAACATAACGTGTTACTGTGTCAAAATGACAGGAATCGTAATCTCTGCAATCTGTATCAGAATACAAAGATGCAAAATGTTTACCCCATGCAGTACAGATCTGGTCAGGACTACGGAAAGTATTGTCATCAAACTTCATTTCGCTAGACGAGGTAGTCTGTGATTGTTTTACCCTCGAGTTAAACAACCTCCAAAAAAGGGGACAATCTAAACCAGCTGCATCATCAATGTCACTGTTTATTTTCTGTATGTAGTTAAAGGCATTTTTCCTGAGTAAATTTCTGAAAAGGCGCTTAGCTTCCTTATAGTTAACGAATGAAGAATGGTTACGATCATCTGGTCTATCGTCCTCAATCCACACCCGGCGTTTTTGTCTCATAAACGCATGGTGCTGCTTGAGATCGGCAGACCAATATGGCTTCAGATAATGGCGGTAGACTGTATGAGGTAAAACATTATCAGAAGCATCACATATACTATACACAATAAGCTCATATAAACTATCTATAAATTGGTAAATATCACTGTCTGCTTGATCAGTCAGTGTCTGTAAACGCTTGGAGAGACTATTTGTAAGCCAGCTGGAATACTGGGTAAGCTGCGCTTCACAAACCTTGTGCCACTTAACAGACTGCAAGATCGAGCGAGGATAACATAAGTTACTTGTGTTAATTTCTAAACTAAAGACAATGGGTCGATGTGAAGATACGTTTAAACAGCTGTCATCAAGAATAAGACAATCCTTGACAGAACTGAGTAGCGTATTTGAGACAATGACATGATCAATAAGAGAGTGATATTTTCCATCGTAGGAAACATAACTTGTTTCGACACCTTTACATAAGGGTAATGTTGTTATAATACTAAGATTACAATCAAGGGACAAGTCATTTAAAGACGTACCTCTAGTATCAATCTTTTTGACAAAAATACTGCCGTTTAAATGAGCATTGAAATCGCCCATAAGAACAACCTGACCTAACTGGGAATACGTAAATATCAAGTTATACAATGTTTCAATGTATTCCCGATATACGGTTATATTGTGATTTGCACTTGGTAAATATACCTGTAAAATATAGATAAAGCAATCACGTGATTCTTGAAACTGAATTCCAATTACTCGGTCATCGTCAATACATAACGGTGTGATAACGGCGTCGTGTCGTCTATTCCACAATAGAGCGACACCACCCCTACCAATCCGTGTACTTCTGCAGATATTCAGACTTGAGTCGCATACGCCCATTCCGTGATAGTTTGGGTTTATGCTTCTCAAAAAGTGCAATTCACTTGAATATAGCCAATGCTCGGAAATGCCGCATATATCTATGTTCTTGTCGTCAAGAACGTTACTCAGATATAACGCACTAGACATTAGACCAGTAACATTCCAAGTACAAAGTTGTAAAGTGGACATAATGAGAAAAGTTGATATGTAGACTTTGGGAAACATGAACATTATACACAGTGTTTAAGGAAATTACGATCTATAATGCGAGTTGTAATATCCCTGATGACGCTCAGAACGGTTACTATAACATGTCTGCTGCTCATATTCATTACCATAGTTTGCATGACCATTATATCCATTTTGATGAAAACCGTCATATCGATTATGTGTTTCAACATTAGATCCGTGAGGAGCACCGTTATCAAGAGATCCCCAGTGATAATGATGCTGATCACGATCTGATCTACGATTTGGACCAGGATAATCTTTTGACTTTGACTGACCAGCAGTGCGTGAAGGGGGGCCATTAACAATATCATTAGTCAAATCATCATCAGCATTATCATTTGCACTATTGTTGTCCCGTGTCATATACGGGTACTTCTTGCTATAAGCCGCCTTACTTAACCATGGCCGGCAAATAACATTTTTTGGCCAGAATCCATTATCTGTCACTTTATGAGCGTCGGGCGCTTCGAAATTGTAAGTTTAATATTTTTTCATGTTTCAAATTTGGCCAAAAAAGGGTTTGCTAATAACTAGTGAGGTGTTTTAATTATTAAAACCTTACACTTTTGGTTAATCATTTTGAAGCCTTTGTAATGAGATTTGCATTTAGCACTTTGTTGATGTTAGGATATTGTTTTTGCACCTTTATTTAAATATGTTGGTCTTGTTTGGACAACAAATATCACAACATTCCAATCCATTTTTCTTTGAATTCGTTCTCACATGTCAATAGACTGTTTTTGATCTTAACTGTCTCAAGTAGGTGTTAAGCAATCAAGCTGTTTGAAGTCTTTATGACCAATTATTACCTTTTTGACATGAAAGTTAATTCTCAATCTGTTTGTCAAGCTGCTTAATTATGTCACCTGGAAACGGTTGCCCATTTAAAGCCACAGACTTCATCAAGAGAGTCATTCGATTTTGACTGTTGAATGAAGTGTGTTAAACCGGGCAAACAATTTGTTTTCCAGGTAAGACAAATTTTATGTTTCTCTTTATATTTTAAATATCTTCTCTTGTAATAATTACTGATATTTTTTTTTGAACTTTGAAGTCTAACTAATTGTAATTTTTGGCGTTTTGTCTTTTGGTCAAACTAATGTTTGAACCAAATTAGACTTTTAGCTACATGAATGCTTTTTGTGAATAAATGCATATCTGCTCTACTTAGAAACTGAATTCGTCTGTCTGTCTAATTGTCCGTTTAACTAAACATACATTGCAAGAATGAGAGTAATTGTTCTTACATTTTAGACAATTATGCTTTTCTTGCAATGTTGTGGTAAAGCTCAATTTCGATATTGTATTGATTCACTGATTTTTTGACTCTATTCTAAATTACTACTTTTAATAACATGTTTACTATTTAGTCATAATTTATCATTTTCAAAGAATATCTCCTTTTTCCTAATTATTTACTAAATTTGATATTTGACTGTAATATGTACTAGGCTTGATTGGAGATTGCAGAATGTTGTCCTTATAAAGAATTCTATGTTCAAGGAATTGCTTGTATCAAGCATTATACACAAAGTTTTCTGTCTCAAATGACAAAACAACAACAACAACAACAAAAACTTTTGACATTGTAATCTGCAGCTTTTTCATTATAGACCACTCTAAAACGTGCTTGTGTTTGAATAGGTTAAAGAATTCGACATGATGATTGTCCGCAACCAGTTGAAAGGTAAAATGCAAATGAAACAGAGTTTGCAAAGTTTGTACGGTGGTTCATAATTTCGTTTCATTGCAGATTTCTTTTCTAAATTAAAAATATTCGGGAGTGTGATGATTGTTATTATTTAAAGTTTGATTTTTGTAATATATAAACAGTATTTGAAAAAAAAGACTATGTAACCCACTACTAGACGGAATATTCTTAAGCTAGTCAAATTGATAGGAGCTGCTGGCGACACAATACAGTTGGTGAAATCTTAGATTTTTTAACTTTCTGAGTAAAAAACATCCTGGCAAATGAATGAATTACATTATGAAATAAATTTCTTAATTTTACACGATACTTTCCCAACTGTTTTTTGAGATTGGCGTCAAAAAGCACAATTGTGTAGATATTGGTTAACCCGCCACGAGGCTTGTCAGATTATAATATGATGCTGCAACGAGGTATCAGTAAAAGTACCTTAATTGATATATACATCCCATACTGAAAAAATCGGATACGTCAGAGAAAATCCGTATCTGATAGTGTCAAATACGGTTCCATATAAAATGGCCTAAGATTACGGCATATCATTCTGTAGATGATAGCCATAATACGAATAAACGAAATCAGAATGGTGAAGAAGAAGTGAAATACTTGTACTTTCTTTTTTATCATTTTATTGAATGTACAAAAATGTAGGTATATAATAAATGGAATACCTAGTTACGAAAATGTTACAGTATCTTGTATTTTCTTTGAGCAGCGAAAAAAGAAAAAATATTCACGAGACAGACGGTAGAGTAGAACATGAAAAGTTTCCTCTGCAGCTCAAAAATACAACATATTGTATGGCAAACGTAACATGATATTTGCTCTATATGCTCAATATTTCTATTTTAGACACCAATGACAAAATAATAATAATATTATTATTAATTATTTGTTGCATTCGTTGCAGTGCTTTTAGCGCTTTGACTGACAAGGTTCCGTTTCACATTACTTCTCTTTTTTATCAGGTTAAGTCCATTTCCACACAATTTTTCGTTTAACGTGACCATGGTGTATTCGTTTTGAAAAATTGTGGGAAAGGGACAGTTAATTCAAACCATTTCTTATGTTTCGCACTTTGCTATTTAGTCTGACAACGAAATTCAACCGTGAAAAAGTCTGAATTATTGTTTGTCACCCTTTTAACTTCTACTGGTCTAGTATAATTGTCCCATGAAGAGGGTTAAAATGTATGCCAACGACCATGTAGGCCATCTTGACGATCGAATGGTTCACTGACTGTACAAAGGTTCAGGTTATCATTTGTGATGGTTTAAAAATCACCTCAGCGACATCTCAGTCACACATGACGAGTGCTTATCTCACCTATTGAAGTCTATTGTACTTAAAATTCCCTACAAGAAGGTGCTATAATCTTGCAGTTATTAGGAGATTTGTTCTTCTATACTACTTACATATTTTTCTTGATTCATTAGCTTTTCTTCAACAGCCGATGGTCCCCGACGGCGGCACCCATCCTTTCCGACAATTTGTCTCTCACCAATGGGTCGATAATCGTAGACCTATGTGGGATAGCAGCTGGAGGCTAGGAAAGGATGTAATGGTAGTACTGGTGTGAGAAATACCAGGATTCCATTGTAAGGTGCTCCAGCCGCCGCGATATAACTGAAAGATTGTTGAAAGCGGCGTAAAACCCCATTCAAACAAAATTGTTTATCGTGGTTATGAACCCTTTCGACTGCATTTCGATTTTGAATTATGCAAATTCAATGAGAATGTGGAAAAAGGCAGAAAGCTTCATCGCGATAGGTTACAACAACAACAACAAAAACTATTCTAACCAATCTTTCCGATTGTTTGTCTTCAGTTTTAAGTCAACTTTATTTTAGGTGCATGCATAGATTATATATATTGCATTCAGCAGATAGTATTAAATTTTGTTTGTGTATATGATTTAATTCTAGTTTCGTCTATCAATGTTAAAGCGTTTTAACTGACTGGATCCTTTTTCCTACTTCCACGAACAAAATTTTGAGCACGCAAATATTTTGTTTGCTATTGCACAAAGAAGACCCATACAGTTTTATTACGCGGCTGCCACACCTTAACGTTTTACCAATTGTTTGCGGAACGCATTGGGTTTAACATCATACGGTCCTCACCCACTTTGTACGCTATCGGTACGTTCGGTACACGCTGGCAGTACGCTGTAATACGCTGGCATACGTTATGATACGTTGGGTAAAACGAAAAATGTTGTTCATGCACAAATTGCTCGACGTATGTTTAGCATGTTGACATACGCTCCGCGCAAGTTCCGCAAAACCTGTGCATACGCACCGTACGTTCGAGACACGCTCTGAGAACGCTCACACACGCTACAAGCGCGTTAGAAACACGTCGGAACAAAGATAAGCGTGTCTCGCTTCATAGTATTTCAGCATCCTCGATATCTTCGATAATATGAACTAGAAATGGCAGGTACCTTGTGTGTGATTCCTTTTTATTTAGTATTTTCTATTACACGCTACCAACACGTTTTCCGTGCTTTACGGAAACGTTATGCACGTTCCGAGAACGTTACGAGTACGTTCGTTACACGTTCAAGCACGTTGGAATACACGCTGTACGTTATAAGGACGTTCTAGAAACGTTACTCACAAGTTACTCAGAAGTCCAAACTCGCTATTAGCTTGCTACGAGTGCGTCGTGAATTGGAAAATACAATAGAAGGTCAGCGTATGGCGAAGTTTTCGGGACTTTGTCGATTTTCCGAACGCGTTAGTCACACTCTGACTGAAATGTTAAGGTGTGACAGGACCATTACTAAACTTCTAAAATACTTGTCTTGTTTTGCTTGATGACATTAAATAATAAGAAATGAAGAGAATATTTTTGTTTTTATTGAGATATGAAACCTTAATCACTCTAATTTATGAATCCGCTCCGGGTATTCATATAGTGTGTTTAAGTTTTTCGGTTCATACCTCAATGAAATCAACAGATATTCTCTTCATTTCTTAAAACAGTTACAAATAATACTTTGCCAAAACATTGTGGAAAAGAAAGAATTTGGAAAGCGGTTGTAGGACATATTGATAAGAAACTATGCATTGTTTAGGCCACTTAAAAACCTCACGTGTAGTCACAAGATTTGAATTACGATTAGTTGTGATTTTAAAAGCCACTTAAATGCTTTCATCGAGCTACTTATAAAGTCATATGAGATGAGACGAGGTTTTCTTTGATTAGTAAACAAGTGATTCTTTAAAGTGCTGACCTATTCTGTATTGCGTAATCATTCAAATAACTCACTGAGATACAATGAATTCCAAACAAAGAACTATGTTATTTCGATGCGTGAGGAATATTAATCGTTTCAGGTAGAGTATTTGAAAATTCTACCGTACTCATTTTGTATTTAAAATATGTATGTTATGAATATCATGATTGATTAAAAGCGGCCCTTGAACAATTTTCGAGGAAATTTAATACAGGAGAAATATTTTATTTTTCCAATGGTTATTAGCCCAATCCCAGCCAGTTACGCTTTTCAATGCCCAAAGGAAAAGGAAAAAAGTTTTGGAAACATTGTAGAAAATGAAGAAATTGCCTGTTACAAGCAATTTCTTCATTTTCCACAGTGTTTACTACCCAGAAAGTTGTAAAATTATAATTGCCATTAACTTTAAATTGTCGTCTTCGACTTCTTTCAATTTGCACCAGTCTAGAATTTTGCCATCTGGTAATGGGTTAATGCCATGTTCACGATAAATATTCTTTTTTTTACGTCAATTCTACTAAATTCAGTATATATTTAATGTCTTATATTCCCTATAAAACAGGAATTCGTCTGGTGGTGTCGTTCGTCTTCGGATGATGTCGATAATCAACAACAGAACAGAGCAGATCATAAGTTTATTACAGACGTTGAGCATATAAGCTAATAGTCCAAAAGCTAACATATTATAAAACACACAATGGTAAAACAGTCACATAAATAAACAATATCAATTATACCATGTTAATAAATAGAGTATCATAATGTAGCGTAAACTGTATAAGTCATAGAACACCGTTTCCAGGCCCACAAAAACATTGCAAACACAGCTTATCTCTATCTGCTTTACAACCCTTTTATCGTTAACACACACACACATACACACATACAAACACACACACACACACACTTACACACTTACACACACACACACATACACACACAAACACACACACACAAACCACACACACATACACACACACACAAACAACAACAAAAAAAACCACCAACAACAACAAAAAAGGTGGCTTGGATAAATGTGAATATATTTATTCAGAATCGATCGAGTAAAAGTTTCTTCTCATCTTTGAGGCGTTTAAATAGAATGATGACAGTTTTATAAGTTGCTTTTTATTATCAGTATTAAGTAATGTGGTAAATAAATGTTATGGTAAAAAGTAGGGATATACTTAGATCTTAAATCCTTATTAATAATGATTCACGGTGTTATAAGCGGAAGCCAATCACGAAATAGATATGTCTTGAAACCACAAATTAGGCAAATTTCGGTACAATCGTCAGATAATATATTTACCTGACGAGTTTGGATCGTACTTCGTTGAGTTATATAGCGTCTCTTGCTTTTGTGTTCTTTTTTAAAGTTATCGTAAGTTATTTTCATTAACAAATCAGCTTAAATCCTTATAAATATCTGAATGCATTAAAGTTACAAATCTGGAAATTAAGAGCCAATCCTTTCTGTCATTATTTGTGCAAGAACCGCTTTAATACGCTTGTAATTTACTGTGTTTATCTCCTTACTCATATCGCCGCAGTCATATAGCAGTTGGTAGCGTGTCGGACTGTCAATCTAGAGGTCCCGGGTTCGATCCCCGACGGCAGCACTCATCCTTTCCGACCATTTGTCTCTAACCAATGGGTCGATAATCGTAGATCTATGTGGGATAGCAGCTGGAGGCTAGGAAGGGATGTAATGGTAGTACTGGTGTGAGAAATACCAGGATTCCATTGTTAGGTGCTCCAGCCGCCGCGATAGAACTGAAGGATTGTTTAAAGCGGCGTAAAACCCATTTCAAACAAACATACAAATCCTTATATTTAAAAATTATCTCTGGTGCTTAATCTATTGTTGCTATTTTTATTTTATCTTTAACATAACATAACTTTATTAAGAGAATCGACTTGAACACATCGTCGAACATACATTATAACTAACATACATGAGTATGGACAAAATATAGAAATTCATAGAATGAAATTTCTTAGTGCGAAAATAAAGGAAAGTGTAGAATCTTACCAAAAACATTATATAAAGAAACTATAAATTGACAGTAGGAGCTGAATGAAGAGAATGTGATTTTAACATTTTATGAGAGGAACAGGAAACTAATTACAAATTATATTTTAATCGGTTTTCTTGCGGTTTTGTAGGACAAAACGGTATTTCACATCGATGAACCGGAAACAAGTTTTAACACATTTCAGCTCATTTCCACGCATACTCATAAACTTGTAGTGAAAATATATGTGATCGCCTCCATCTTGTTTCGGCGCTGATGAAGAAAATAACGTACTTACTGAATGCCAACAGCCTCCTATTAGTCATGAATATCAAAGAAAATGGTTTAAACTTCGACTTAATATATCCATAGGAAATTGTCTAATGAATTGTCTAAATAAAGAAATCATTTCCTTGCGTTTCAAGATAGAATCTAGGTCAGTGGTTAGTGGAGTAGGCGAATACTTGTAAAGAAACTTGGCAGGACTGAGCAAATTTACACCCGTATACGTGTCGTGCCCATTCTTGAGAATGCCCATTCTTAAGAATGGGCAGATGGTAAAATCAAGGCTTTGTCCATTCTTAAGAATGGGCAAAACGTCGATTTTAATAGGAAAATAGGCCTATTCGTTGGTAATACTGTAAGAAATATTAATTTTAGAACATTTAATTTGTATGTGAACCGTTATATACCATAATAAAACGTTATTATAGAAAACCCCACTCCGATACGGCTTCACTACAGTCGTTCGATATAACTTCCGGTGAACCAATAATCTTTTTAAAAGGTTGTCCCATGGCAAAATAAAATATCATGGTCATATTGTTTTTGGAAGATCAATAACATCTAATATTTCGTAATCTTATTCTGTTATCAATCTTCCATCTTAGAAAACACGAAGACGGAACGCAGTCAATCCTTAAGAAATGACGATGTCACTATGGCTGTTTCTACCGTATTCTGTCAGCGTGTAAACCCGTCTTTTGATTAAAAATAAGGCATATGTGACATTAGTAAGTGTGTGCAGTTATTCAACGAATTTTAACCGTGACAATAAGAGGTTTTACGCCTCTCAAAAACGGTAGCAACTTGATACATTCGTGTCCGGTGATCTTGCGTGTCCGGTGATCTTGCGCATTATGGAAGTTATCTTAGATGCGCAAGATCACCGGACAGCATCGTAAAGGAAAACAACTTTTAACCCAATCCCACACAATGGCGCTTTTTGACAACACTTAAAAAACAATTGGTAAACATTGTGTAAAATAAAGAAATTGCTTGTAACAAGCAATTTCTTCATTTTCCACAATGTTTTATAACCAGGAGTATGAAATATCTAAAGTTTCATTGAGTTAAAATTATCATCTGCAACTTCTTTCAATTATTGGACCATTGTCAAATTTTCTTCTGTAGGAATGGATTAACCAATTACCAGACAAATGTTAGATAATGCAAACACTGATAGAATTAAGCTGCAGGAAATTTTGCAAAGTCTACTCAAATTGGAAATAAGCACAAAATAAGGTAGAAAATATTTGGCAAAAAGGCGAAATTGCTTGTTACAAGCCATTTGCTCCTCTTGCTTCAAATTTTCCTTAATCATATTTCTTCAGGGCGGTAAGTGAAATTATGTGGTAATGGGTTACAAACAAGAGTAACAAATGGATGCTAAATCACTTACAATCTTGTGTCATCTATTCTACTAAAGTAACCATCCTTTATAAAGGTGTCATTTTGGTGACTACACAAACATTTAGGCATGTTTCATAAGTATAATTGACAAAAAGGGTGATTAGATGAGTAGTTACAATTACATTGCCTCTAAGACAGCACAATACCTCATATATATCTAACCATGGATTCCTAGTATTTCTCACAAGTACACAATAACTACATCCTTTCCGAGCCTCCACAAATGTCGGAAAGCACATTTGCCGCAAACCCAGGACCAAACCTGGAACACCCTAGCTGAATATAAGTCTGACATGCTACCGAAAGCAATATTGCCGCGGCCACAGAACTCAATATAAACTGAATTATCTTTGCCATATCTGGCAAATAAATCTGGGCAATGAATTCTTTGAAATAGTTCTACAGAAGCACTTAAAATGTTTCACTTTTTTACAATAGTCAAGTTAAGGTATGTAGAATTCATTCAAATAAAAAGGTATTCACAAAATTTTTAAAATATCCATTCTATGCCATGGACATAAAAGCTATGTTTTTCAACTGACCAAGGTTATATTAAGGTAGCTGACAAAGAGTCATTCTGAGAGTCATTCCTGTGAAATTTGGTTAAAAATCCCCATCCACAGGATTCGGTGAAGATTTTAAAGTTTTCAGAATATATTTCATATTTGGAAATTAGCCCCCCACCAGGAAAAAGCCATGCTTTTAATATAATCAAATTCATTGAGGAAATCTGTTAAAGGGTCTCCAAAGGATAATTTTGTTGAAATAAGTCGACTTGTATCTGAGAAATAAAAGTTTTCACTGTTTACCATATATGGCAATAAGAAAGTCACCAAAGGCTCATCCCTGTGAAATAAGAATAAAATCAATCAACTGGTTTCTGAGAAAAGTTTCTTAAAAGTTTTCACAATATTTGGAAATTAGCCCTGCCCATTAACCCTTAACCATATGACAAAGCTTTATACCAGTGCAAACTGAAAAGAGTTGCAGACAACAAATTGAATCCTGTGAATTTTCTAATTTTTCAATTTTTTTGAAAACATTTGGAAAATGAAGAAATAGCTTGGTTCAAGCAAATTGCTTCATTTTAAACAATGTTTTCTAAATTGGTTTCTTGAGGGGTGACAGACAGTGTCAATGTGTGGGAATGGGTTAAAGACACGATTTTCATCTGATCAAATTTGTTTGAAGGAATCTGATTCAGGGTCACACAAGGATCCCTCCTGCAAAATTTGGTTGAAATCTATCAACTGGTTCTGAGCGGCAATTTAAAACTTTCAACATACAATGTTTCCACCCATTTAAGCCATGTTCTCAAACTGATCAAAATTCTTTGAAGGAATCTGATGAAATGTCACCCAAGGATCATTTCTGTAAATTTGGTTGAATTCAGTTCAGTTCTCTGGTAAGAGGATTTTTACAATAAAACTTACGGACAGAGAGACTACTGGACGCACAACAGACACCAAGCCATGTCAATAACCCTATGGCTTTTAGCCAGTTGAGCTGAAAATTATGATCTATAGTGCAGTGTTGGATCATATTTGTAACAAATCATATATGTAACACCTGTTACATATATGATCACATATGTAACATGTGTTACATATATGACTCGGAAATCAAGCATAAATGTAACATATTTTGTGACGAATATGATCGATGCCGGTTTTTGATGTGACATGAAATCACATATGTCACAGGTCAATTTTGATTTAAAAACAGTACAAAAGAATGCATATTTACATCTGAAACACATTTGTAGCAGGTTTTTATTCACCAGATGGGCCAATATCTTGATACTGATTTGTTGTGTCACTTTGTCCATCGTCGTCATCGGTGGTGACGTCGACGTCACTCTTTCGCGTCCGCTCCATATTTCCTCAACTCTTTAAAGGATATTCATGAATATAATGTCCGGTATAATGTCCGGTATCGTGGCTGCTCTCTGTTTATATATATAAACATATATATATGGGCCACAACGTGAGAAAATGTACCTTCGGACAATTGGTGAGTATTTGATAAACAACGTTATTTTGAATGTATAATATTTCTGGAGTATGTTAGTCTTTATTTGAACAGATTATTCAGGTTATTTTGTGAGTTATGACCAATTTACTATATGAACCCTACAAACGTCATTTACCTGAAAAATGAAGTCAAAGTTGCGTAATGCATTTCTGCGTGTTAGCAGAACCTACAAAACTCGATGCATTTGCTTAAAATTGTTTAAGCACTTATCAAACCCCGTATTGTTACGGCAATATGTTGAAATTATTTTGTGTATTTTATTGCGATGTGGTTGCTATGGTTACCTTTTAACGATAGATATAGGAAAATATATAATATGGGCTGAGACAAGGGCAGATAACTCCAAGTATTGAAATAAATATGTTTTAAAACTCATTCAGTCGAAAGATTACAATTACAGAGATATTTTTAAAACATTTATATTACATGATCTTTTTGCAGCTTTCTACTAGTGATGACAGAATGTCCGAAGGTCACGTTGAGATTCATGCGTTTGTGTGTGTGTGTGTGTGTGTGTGATTACACACATGTGTTACATATGTGATCATATATGTGTTACATATGTGATCATATATGTAACACATGTTACATTTGTGATCATATATGTAACACATGTTACATATATGATCGCATAACACGTTACAATTGGAATATGCAACTAAAGTAGTCTTATACATGTACATGTGTATGTTCTTTTTTGCGTTTTTTGTCTTGTTTGTTACGAATTTAATAACCCAGTGGTACAGCATCCGTTCCGAGTGCGGGAGATTCAATCCCCGGTCGAGCCTTACCGAGGACGTTAAAAATGACACAAGCAGCCCTTGCTTGTTGCTCAGCATTCCCCTACCGATGATTCACGTTGGACAGCTGTCAGAAACTGGCGAAGATATGCACTTTGTACTGGTCAACCCCTTAGGCCGGAGGCCTAAGTCTACCCAGGAACTGTGAGTAGGTAGGTAAACTGACCGCCGTAATATGACTGACATAATGTTGAAAAATCTCGGTATGGTACTGAAACTTGATCATGGCCCGTCTTGATAATGTTTGCTTGCGAAGTTGGCAGTTTAGTGGCGTGAAGGTGACAGCATAGTGGCATTCAGTTGGCAGACTAGTAGGCATGTGTGGCAGTCTAGGCCAACAAGTCGCTAGGCCGCCACGCCACTAGGCTGCTAGGTTGCTGGACTGCAAAGTCCACGCCGCTAGACTGCCACACATGCCTGCTAGTCTACCAACTTAAAGCCACTAGGCTGTCACCTTCACGCCACTAAACTGGCAACTTCGCAAACATTATCAAGACGGGACATGATCAATTTTCACTGATCTCCTACTACTGCAGATGCGCAGGCTGATCTTGGTCTACCAAAGACGGTAAGACAAGGTTTGTTTCTCAAGGATTTACGTCCCTCGACCGGGTCCAGCGTTAGGAATGGCCCTTGCCGCTGCCCAGTATCAAGGTGTGGACGGTGTACGCTGAATCATGGCTAAATAGACTTTAAGACACCCAATACCCGGGATTTCCTGTCATCAAATGATGTTGAACGCCGACTGAGATAAGAAATCTGTCTTGTTATCTTTTATTCAACAATTGATCGACAGTCAGTACGAGGCACAGATTGTTGGAAGTTAAACTGTATGATGTGTGTTTTGCCTTGAGTTCCAATCTGCAGATCAATTTTCTTGCTGTTTGGATGTTGCTGGACACACTCACGTGCGCGCTCGAGATGCACTGGTACCTTGGGCAAAAAATCATTATTCCACACGTCCTCTCTCTCTCTCTCTCTCTCTCTGAGGTTGATTCAAGTTGGAGTGAGTCTCGAGAGCGATTAGCTTAATGTGCTAACTATTGTTTTGCAATCGAGAATAAAATCAATAGTGTAAAGAATATAATGATGTTGCTATTGCTGTTAATTGTTTGAATACAAATAGACAACTAAACCTGTTACATATATGCTTCTTATGTCAACCCCCATTTCGGACAAACACATTTGTAACACACTTTATCTGTTACGAATGTGATCATGTACGTAACAAATGTGTTACATATATGATTTGTTACAAATATGATCCAACAGTGCAGTATCAATGAATTAGTCACTAAAGCCCCTTTTCCAGTGACAATGGATGAAATGCTACCATGTTCCATAGGCATCAATCATACATTTTCAGCAGGCTTGAGCCATAAGAGTGATATGTTGAGTTGAACAAGGAAGTTGGCTTTTCACCTAGTATAGACAGAATTGGAACCATGATTATTTAACCCATTACCACACAATGACACTTTTGGACATCCCTTAGGAAAATAACGGGAAAAACATTGTGTAAAATGAAGAAATTGCTTGTTACAAGCAATTTCTTCATTTTTCACAATGTTTTCTGCCGAGAAATTTAAAAGATCTAAAATTTCATAAACTTCAAATTGTCGTCTGCAACTCCTTTCAATTTTGACCAGTCTTAAGTTTTGTCATCTACAAATGGGTGAATGGAGATCATCCCTATGACCATACAAACATCTTCAGCATGTTATAGAAAGATTTACCCCAAACTGCAAGGTTAGAGCGGTAGCCTTGACATGGTCATTATTACAATCCCCCCCCCCCTTGATATTGGGTGGAATGTCAACATAAAAAATTGAAATCATCAACAGTTCAATAAAAACAAGATGTGTTTGTGAAACACTATGCCCCCTAAACAAGAATTCTTTATAAACGGGCAAAGGGTTAAATTTTTGACCTTGACCTTGATGAAATGACCTTCCCCAGTTGCGCCTTGTTGAGACATATCTACATGCCAAGTATTAGCATTGCAACTTAATCAGGGTTGAAGTTATAGGAAAATGTTTAGTAGGCAGATTAAGTTTTACAGACAGATGGACAGACAGACAGACGGACACCGGTAAAACAATATGCCCCCGATCTTATCGATGCGGGGGCATAAAAATCCAGCATATTTGAGTAGGGTTGCACCAAAATTGTGACCCGTAGAGCGGTAACACTGAATTGACAATGGATGACAAACAACACACAACCAGAGGACAATCTGGACATTCAACAATAAAATAGTCCACCATGAGCACCTTGTTGTACGGTGAGCTAAAAAAAAGCTGAACTCAGTTAACTTAGTCAGTAACACACTTTGATCCTGAATCCAACGGTCATGAGTTTGAACCACAGATCAGCTATATTCATTTTCAACATGTGTCATTGCATGTGTGATTAATTTGTCTCTCACCAATGGCCAAATGAAAGTACTTTTCATTGACATTATATGGAAGCTCCTTGAATGTTCAAGTTCTGGTATGGAAAACAACAGGAAGCCATGGTTAGGTGCATCAGTTGCCCTGATATAACTGAGTTACAGTTGAAAATAGCATTGAACTACAAACAAATAAAAAAGAAAGGTAGTAATTAAATATTTGGCAAGTGAATATAAAATAAGCTATTTTTACAGGCCAAATGCAAATGTATCAAATCCATGAGGAATTAAAATTCATATTTAACCCATTACCAGATGCCAAGATTTAAGACTGGTCCAAATTGAAATTAGTTGCAGACAAAAATTTAAAATCTGAGAAATTTTAAATTTCTTTTAAAATTTTTGGGTAGAAAACATAATGTAAAATGAAGAAATTGCTTGCAACAAGCAAGTTCTTCATTTTTACAATGTTTTCCCAATTGTTTTTCGTGAGGGGTATCCAAGAGTGTTATTGTGTAGGAATAGGTTAAATAAAAAAAAGCAGAAATAAGCCAAGAAGTTTCCCTCATAGCTAGCTTGTTTAGTTGGACAATCAACCAAGGGTTTTGCATGTCTCATTAGTGTCAGGCTATAAATCTGAGAGAAATTGAGGGTTGCAGATTCGAATCTCTATGACTGCACTGCTTGTCAAATAGGTATCTATGTTTTTGATATTCAAAGCCCAGGCTTACATTTACTGATACGGAGGAAGCTCGTGAATACTCTTATAATTCTTTCCTGTTTTCCTGTTTTTTTTTTCAAAAGTTAAGGCTTGTCAAAATTCAAAGAAGTTGCAGAAGACAATATAAAAAGGGTGCAATTTTAAAGTAACACATCTTCTTAGTAGAAAATATTGCGGGAAAAGAGGAAATTGCTTGTAACAAAGAATTTATTCTTTTCCCACAATGTTCTCTAAGTTTTAGATTATAATGCCTTAAAACCAGAATTTGTTCAGGAAAGGGATAGGTGGACTAAGTGATGATATAGCTGGAGATCTTTAAAGTGTGGCATTAATTACCATACAAACAAACAACTGACTTCAATACAGCTGTTCTCTTCAAAGTAGTTAAATGAGTTAACTTCTAATTTGACATACAAGTGAAAATAAAGGTACATGTAATCTTAACATTGAAATGGCAAAAATCACTATTACATCATGATGCTTTCAATGATATACTAAATCAAATGGTATGTTGTTGCTATCTCACCCCTTCCTGTTCCAACTCGGGATTTTACCTTGCTGTGATTTTATACTTGAGGAAAGATTGTGGAAAGAGAAGAAATTGATTGTAACAAGCAATTTCTTCTTTTTCCACAATATTTTCTACTACATACAATGATTTCATTTCAAACTGCATCCAACCACATTGTTGTCTGCATTATGTAGATGCATAATAAACCGATTATAAGACGACAAAATTTTAGACTGGCCCAAGGTGAAAGGGATTGCAGACAACATTTTAAAGTTCACAAAATTTTAGATTTTTTCAACTAACTGGGTAGAAAACATGGTGCAACATAAGAAATTTTCATTTTATACCATGTTTTCCCAACTGCCTCCCTTGAGCGTTAGAAGGCGTCATTGTGTGGTAATGGGTTAAGCCCATTGAATGTTACTGATATACTGTTCTAACCAGCATATATCCCAATACAACTCATAGGCAAAGTTTCTGATAATAAAAGTCTTTCCACTAATGTTTCTATAGTTATTCAAGTAAAAAAAATGCTAGTCCACATATCTAGGCCAACTTCTACAGGTTTCAGTCTTTACCAAAGATCTTCTTTTAGCTAAATGCAGAGGCATTCAAAATGCCTGTATGTGTTTACTACCATTACTTAAATAGACAAATAGACTCTAGCAGAACACTTGCTGTAGTATAATATATTAACTGATGGATAAGAAAAACACATGTATTCATATTTCAAGAAAAGTCCAAATATGTGTTTGGCTTGTAAAAATAGGGATCAAAAGGTTATTATTTCAGATATTTTCATCACATTTATCAAAAACAGCTCCAAAGAAGACTTTTTAGTATCAAATTTCAAAGTCTTTTCTTTTATGGGTCAAGAGAAGATTTCTAATTATACTTTTGTTTATGAAGCCAAGATTTTAAACCAGTTACATATATCATTTCTTTGCAGATGATTTATGGAGATGTACAACCTACATAATATAGCTACTAAATTAGTTTAAAATAAACTATAGATGTACATGTTAAAGTGAGTGATCAAAGGTCAATTTTGTCTATAACCTGTAAAGACAAAATTGACATTTGATCATTCACTATAACTTGTAAATCTATAAAATGTATTGGTGAGTGCTCAGTAAAATAAAACAATCTTAATTTCTTCATTCTTCATTGCCCAAAGGAGATCCTGAGAACTTTGGAGAACCATGTGACAAATATTGATATCAAGTTCATTGATAAACTGTTTAGAAAATTTTTTGAGTAATATTGTTGTTTAAGAAAATATCCTCTGTATCTCTAAAGGCCTATTGTTTCTCTTCTCTTTTGCTAAGCCATCTCACAATCCATAAAAGTAATGTTGATAGCAGTTCTCATAGAGGACCATGATCTTATGCATAATGCCAAATAACAGAGCTATGAGCTATCCTAGTCATGGGGAGAGCATTTCCAATCTTACCTGTCTAAATTTCTATTTGTCAGTCGCTAAAGAAACTAGTTTGTAAGAATGTAAAAGAAAATCCACTGATAATTCCTACAGCATTAGGGGTTTGTGAAATGCTTTTTTTAATCCCATCCCACCCCAAATCCACTAATTGTATATAGGGTGACCCTTTGAGACTCACACTTCATACATGGTAGGAAACTTTTTTATTCCAGGAAATAGAATTATTTCCATGGGTCTCTGCAACTTGAGACATGACTCTCTACGGTCATAATTGGTATCAGAATCATAGAATTAAGCCTAGCCTATAAAAGCCCCCGTTGTTTTTATTGGTTATAATAAGGGATCTGCATTGTAAGGGATCACCCAAGAATCTTTCTTGTATATAAAAGCCATGTTTTCAGAAATATGAGAAAGCTTTTCCAAGACCTATTGATGTGGAATTTGGTTGAAACCTGACCAAAGGTTCTGATAAAAGGATTTTTCACTATACATAATTATTTTATGCCAATAAAAAAATCATTTCAGATTAACATAAGGAATCAGAAAAAAGGGTAACCCAAGGATAATCCCTGTGAAATTTGTTTTAAATCCATTAAATATTTTCTGTGGAAAATTTATAAGAAACTATTTGATTGGGTCATGACAGAGTCAAGGCAATGACAAATCCCCCTCAGCCAGATTTAGAATTGGCCCAAAAGCAAACTAATATTTTCTTTTTTGTATTGAAATACTTATTTTGGATTTTGTTATTGCAAGAATTAGTAGGCAAGGTTGATGTTAGGCTAATATAAGTTAGATTATATATTGCCTGAAGCATATCAAAACTATGTAACTACAGCAGGATATTCAAGCTGCAGTAACAATCTTCAAGTAACCTATCAACAATGCATATAATTTTGATCCAGGCATCTCAATTCAAAAAGCTTTATCAATCTTTTACTTCATTATTGAACAGATTTTTTTTTTCATAAAATATATCAGAATTAGTATGCAATACAGTAGTACTTGTAGTTACTACAGTAATGCAATGAATCTTTTAGAGCTGTTTCAGTGCAATACTGTAGTAACTCACACATATACATATAACTCATTATATACAGCTTCTTTTCCAATTTCTTTTCTTTATTATTTTCTTTTAATGAAAAAAGGAAAATATGTTCAGAATTTTTCCTTTAGTAAATTAGAAATGAAAAAATGAGAATGTTTTTTTTCCTCTCTCCTGTAAAATTTTCCAAAAACAGAGTTACTACAGTTTTGCGATGAACCCTTGATATTCAATTACAATATTAAGAGTAAAGGGTCATTAAGATGACCATACAAATATCTTAAAGGTGGAAAAATGTACAGGCAAACAAGATGTGTTTGTGAAACACAATGCCCCCACCGTACATGAGTGTTTTTTGTGTTTGATCTTGGTGTGTGACCTTGACCTTATCACATGACCTTGACTTTGAAATGAGGAGATGCGTATTATGGAGATGTATTTTGAATATGCTGGTAGTAATTGGCAATGTTAAGTTTTTTGGTTAAGTTTTGCAGACAGACAGACTCAATGACAGACAGACGGACAACGGTAAAACAATATGCCCCATCTTTCGATGCAGGGGCATAAAAGTATAAAATGAGCTTCAAAGCTGTTATAGATACTAAGTCCCCTTTTTACTTGATATTTGATGGAAAAAACTATTTTGTTAGCATTATGATTCTTTCTACAAATTTGACTGCTTAACCAATGACCAGACAATTTTGCTTTTTGGCAACCTGAGGAAATATGATCACAGAAAACTTTGAGGGGAAAGGAGACATTGCTTGTAACATGTAATGTCTCCTTTTCCCCAGATGTTAACTACTTTATTTGCCAGTTACTTTCCAATCTTAGTCCGATTTGAAATGTCAACTGTAAGTTTTTTCATTTAGAACCAGTCTAAAATTTGTTGTGTGATAATGGGTTTGAGTTGCTAGGATATTTTCACCTAGCCATTCCCACACCATTCCACTTTTTGATGCTTGTCATTTAAAAAGCTTTGATAAACATTGTGGACAACAAAGAAATTGCTTGTTATAAGCCATTTTCTTCATTATCTACAAAGTTTTTACCCAAAAGCTAAAGATTATCATAACCTAAGTCTTGATGAAAGTGTTGTCTGTAACTTCTTTTAACTTCGACCAGTCTAACATTTTGTTAACCTGTATGAATGGCAGAGTTTCCCTTGATATTTGGTGAAATATGCTATTTTATTTGATATTGGGACTTCCACATAGCTTGAAAAAATATTTTGAATTCCCTTGCAGCATATAACACAGAGACTAAGCCAAGATTTTTGACTTGTAAGCCATAACAAGGCAATTGTCATTAACACTTTCCTGTTCAATCCCTTGTTTATAGGTCCCCATGGTTTCATGCTAGCAAAAACATTGTGGGAAAAGAAGAAATTGCTTGTAACGAGCAACTTCTTCTTTCCCACAATAATTTCTACCCTGTACATTGGTTACTTTTCAAATTGCACTGTCTTTTAATCGTTGTCTGCAGCTTCTTTCAAATTGAACAATTTTAAATTTTGACAAACAGGAAAGGGTAAAGGCCCCTTTTTTATGATATTCTATACAAGAATCTTCCTTGCATGTAAGAAAATGTGCAAAACTTGTATAGATGTAATTATAGGAAATTGTCATCAAGGTTTATTTGTTGAATGGTGTTTAAGGCCACTTTCAACAGTATTTCTGATACATGGATATCATATGACTGGTGCACCTAACCATGGCTCCTGTCATTTCTCACACAAGTAAAACCACAAGCTACATCTATTACAACGTTCCACTTTTAATACAACATAGGCACATAACAGATCCTATGACCATACATGAGAGCCATATGATGCATGTTGTGATGAGCTGTCATATTCCTCATTACTATATAACCACTTCCAGCAAGTTTGAGAAAGATCGAGCCAAAATTAAGCACCTGTTGCCTTGTAAAGAGGAAACTGGCATTAAGAACACTTTTCCTGTGAAATAGGATGGAATGTCATCAAAGTCCAAAGGGATCTTCCTAATGACCATTCAATAATTTCTGTAAGTTTGAGAATACCCACCAAAATTGTGAAATCTAAAGTGTTATTGCTGAATTTATGCCCGACATTAAAGGATAACAAAAACCCACCATGAGCATATTGTGACCAGGTGAGCTAAATGACTGATTGCTTTTGATCACCCCTTTAATGGATACAAGATATTGATTGTTTGCATGAACAGTGATGTCAATGACATTGCATTTCATTGGGTGATATGAACTTGAAATTAAAATCTGAAAAACAATAGACTTTGTGTCGACAACATTGATAAATGAGTGATTAAGTCAACACAGCAGATGTTAGCTTGTAGCAATTAACTCCGTGTGGAGAGCATATTTACTGACCATCTTTGTTGAGCCTGAAAGTATTAATTCTTATTAGACTGCAAAGAATTTGTATGTACTTAATATGCATATTCTTTTATTTCACACTTTCCTGTGCAATCCCTGCTTTATAAGTCCTTAAGATTTTATACTTGAGAAAACATTTTGAAAAAAGAAGAAATTGCTTGTAACTAGTGATTTCTTCTTTTCCAACTATAGCTTCTATTCTGTGGGTTAGTTACTTTTCAAATTGCACTCTAATTTCATTGTTGTCTACAACTTCTTTGAATTTTGACAAAGTGAACTTGTGAATTTAGCAAAAAGTGTGTTACAAACTGAGCTACCTGGATTGTACAATGCATTTCAATTGGCATGTGCTCTTGAACCTATTCCCACTCATCTTCACATTTTGATGCGTTAAATAAAGACTATTGAAAACACTGTAACACATTGCCATGTATATTGCCTATGACAATATAACTTTTGGGGACTGCGTCCATAGCACAGTAAGTAACATATGCCATTCCAAGTTGCGAGGTCGCGAATTCAATCCCGGCTGGGACAAAAATCCTTTCAGACATTTGCCTCCCACAATTTGGTAGATAATTGTAAACCTAAGTCTAATGAGCAGCTGGGGGCACAGAAAGGATGTTGTTGTTGCACTTTGAGAGAATCTAGGGGTAGGTGCTCAAGCCTTCATGATATGACTGAAATACTTTTAAAAGTGGCTGAAAATAAAATTTAAGGGAAGTCAGTTCAATAAATATGTGTTCCTATGGGATGTCATGGGCGCCAATTCTTAAGAATGGGCAAAATGTGTCTGCCCGTTCTTAAGAATGGGCATATTCTAAAGATTGGGCACAACATACGCAGTACATATACGTTACAAGTTACAACCATGTTATAGTCGCGATTCAAGCGCCTATTTAATCCCACCGGATAAAACACCCTCGAAATTCGACTATTTCTTTGAAACGGACATGTAGTACCTCCATCGTAAAAATAATATGCTCAGCACAAAAGAATTAAATGTTAGCTTTGATTGCTTTACCTTTTATCATTTAACCTTTTACCACATGACCACAAATTGTCACGCACTAATGAAATAATATTAAAGAAAACGTTGTGATTAAATCAAAATAGCGATTTCGGTAAACAGTAAAAGAGTCATGACTGATTGAGTGGGGTTTTTACGCAGCTTTTAATAGCATTTCACTTATATCGGGGCGGCTTGAGCTCCTAAACATGGATTCCTGACAGTTCTCAAACCAGTATTACCACTACATCCTTATCAGGCCTCCAGTTGCGCGTCCCACTTAGGTGTACCTTTATTTACTCATCTTGATGATACTTGTTGGCATTATTGAGCGCGGTTACTGATAAGCCAGCAAAACCACTCTCAGGACTTTCAGTCCTTTGATTCTTTTATTCATTGCTTTAGTTTAAAAATTGCCAGTGGCGTTTAAGATTTGAACATTTTCTGATTTCAACACCTCTATTAGCTTGGTTTGATGTAATAGTATCTTCGTAAGTAAATATGTCTTAATTCTTTATATGCGGGACAGACAAGTAAAAAGTGAAAATCATCTTCTAATTCGTTTTTGTCACAAAGCTCACAGATTCTTTTATTTCTAGGGTTGTTCCTATGGCGTCCAGTGTCCACCAGTAATTGGTGAGCAGATAATCTTCATTGTGTAACGGCATTTCTGTACTTTACGATTTTCATTTTATCCAAGTAAATTGAAAAGGTAAAGCTATCTTATAATCTTTGAAAAACTGTTGAGGAGCGATTACTGATATCTTGAAATCATTCATTTACATAAACATCTCTTAATCGACAACGAAATATTGGTAATTTTTTTTACAATTTATTTGGTGTCTTAAGATTAAATGTAAAATAGCGTCCAGTTATTGTCCCGTATTATCGATGGTTTTAGTAATTCACTGTTAGAAAGCGTTCTCTTGCATTTCTCGCGTCTGTAATTTTCCTGATCAAAATCCAAGTTCGAATCTAATATTTAAGCCAATCCCACGCAATAACGTTTTTTGACGCACCCATCTTAAAAAAAAGGTTTGGGAAACATTGTGGAAAATAAATAAATAATGAATACATAGAAAAACAAAAATAAAACATTGCTTGTAACAAGTTATTCTTTCATTATTCACAACGTTCTCTACCTCGAAGGACCAGAATAGTTAAAAATTACGTCAACTTTAAATGGTTGTCTGAAACACCTTTTATTTTTGACAAGTCTAAAGTTTTGTCGTTTGCTAATGGATTAAATGAAGACGGGTAAAATTCTAAAAAGAAAAAAAAAAGGCTAGGTAGGCGTCATTTTGTAAGACTTAACCCATTCCCACACAATAAAATTTAAGACTGATCAAAATTGAAAGAAGCTGCAGACGACAATTTCAAGATGGTGGAATTTTAACTTATTTCGTCTTTTTGGATAGAAATCATTGCGGATAATGAAGAAATTGCTTGGTACAAGCAATTTCTTCATAATCCACAGTGTTTTTCCAAAGCTTTTTATTTCGAGGGGCGTAAACAGGAGGGATTGTGTGGGATTGGGTTAAGTTACAGCTGTAGACATCTGGTCCCGTATTGACCCTTTCCTGTACAAACCCTGGACTTTACGTTGCTGTGATTTTATACTAGTAAAAAAATTGTAACATGCAATTTCTCTTTTCCCACAACATTTTCTACCCCGCATGATGGTTTCATTTCAAATTGCACGCAGTTATCATTGTCTTATGCCACCTCTTTTTAATTGGACTGGTCTAAAATTTCAAAAAATGGATATGGATTAAAAATTCACTCTTCATAAGCCTTAAATTGTCGTCTGCAACGCCTTTCAATTTGGACCTGTATACAATCTTACCGTCTGATAACAGATTATGTGAATTGATACTTCAGTAGAACTTTCTGTATTGTTATTACGAGAAACATGGGTGTTGAAGCGGCATCTATCTAAGGGTAACTGTAAATCGGGCATAGGTCCCGGGTTTAATCCCCGGCCGAGGCGAATATCCTTTGGAGTTTGCCCCAGCTTTTCTACCCTGTCCCCATTTCAGGCTAAGATGAAATTTAACTTTGAAAGAAAGAAAATGATAATAATAATAATTAAAAAGATTGAAATTATATACAGGTTTGCGCCCGACCAGCAATACATTTCATCTACACTCTGCGTTGTTTAAAATGGTCCAAGTTAAAAGAAGTTGCAGACGACAATTTTAGTTAATGAATTAAAAAAAATCTTTTGTGATATAAAACAATGTAACACACGAAAGAAAAACAAAAGTTTGCTTTTGGGAGGCTCATGTACATCGTTGCCTGTGACGGGTGGAGCGCTGGGCCCGCCCTGGCAGAAATGTATAGTAATCGGCTTTATTTCGATTTAATATTTTTCACATAAATGGTGGCTGACGTCCAAAGTTCACTTCCGGTCTAAATGTGTGATTCGATTTGTCTATAAACTATTTGATAGGCTGCTACGACCCACCAATTAAATATTAAAGCGTCAGTGCACAGTTTTCTGAAATACCATATCTTTTGTAATGGCATGCCAAAAGTGCAAGTTAACTTAGCAATTTAGAAAACGTTGTACGAAACCTTTTTGAACGGCTTGAGTGCCCTCGTAAATCATTCGGAGGGTTTTTCGACAGCAGGCAGGTCGGGGCTAAATCGTGATTATTCTTAATTATTACTCATGCGAAATAGTATAAAGATAAGTGATATAAAGATTTTTAGATTATAGATTTATAGATTTTACAAATGCTTTCGATTTGCTAGTAAAAGAAAATGTTTTCTATAAATTAATTTAATATGGCATAACAAGTACGATTCTCCAAATTACAATCCAATTCGGTGTACATAAATATTAGACTGGTACCACTGTCATCTTTATCAAAGTCGACGGCGGTACCGGTCTACATAAATATGACATCACGAGTGAAATTCGAAATCAATGTTGCTACCTTGGTGCGCCCAAGGGTGACTGTTTGTCCTCATTTGTTTCGCGATTAATGTAAATGATCTAGAACAGTATACGTCCCTTAACGATTTCCAGGGCATAACCCTAGGAATACGTATATTATATTTCTCCTTATATGCAGAAGATATTGTTTTAATTTCAAGTAGCGAAACAGGCCTTCGAAATACTAAAATCAATAATGCGATAAATGGAAATTAAGGATCAACGTTTCAAAAACTAAAGTTATTGTATTCCGAAATATGGAAAAGTGCCCGATTCACTTTTCTTCATATGCGATGATAAAAAAATAGAAATTGCCACATATTTTTCATATTTAGGTGCTACTCTTTCGCCAGGAGGCTATTTTAATCCACCTTTTGAAAAAATAGAAGGACACGCATCAAAGGTTATTTTTAGCTTTCAAGCAATTTTTAGCAGAATCACCATTAGCCATACCTCAGAACTTTTTGCCAAACCGATGTTTCGTATATGAAATTATACAGAAAAGGTCTGGGAATTTTCAGAAGTTGAATCCAGACTAGGGGCGACTTCCTTTAAATCAATACCACTTTCAAATATAATAAAATGTTGGCTGAAAATAACTAGAGATAATGAAACAAATTTATCAAGAAAACGCATAATCAAATGCTTTTTGAAATCGATTAACCTAAAAATACAAATATCTTGGCACTAAAAGTACTCGAAAACATAATCAGCATCTCTAAATACTTTTTAACAAAGAATAAAAGATTTCTTTATACAAAATTTGGACCAAGAACTAGATACACCAAGAGCTAATACATACATTGCCATTCGATTGTTTAAATCCAAAACTTATTTAGACTCAATAAAACGTAATAACTTTTATCTCAAAACTCAGATTATCTAGTCACAGACTTGAAGATTGACCAAACAGAAAACCTTAACGTCAATCAGAACATGCACACTTTGTAATTTGCTAGAAGACGAATGCCATTTCATTTTTGAATGTCCTTTGTACAATGAGTTGAGAAAAGCCTATATAAATGTATTTTTGGTCAAGGCCTATCATGCAGAAAATAAAAAAGGGAATCTCTCGGCATCTTTATCTACAAAAGCTTTAAATCAAGGAAGAACACTCAATACCAGTAATTCATTCTTTTCTCATCGAGGTACATTGTATCTAAACAATAAGCGATACTATAAATATAACTCATTTCTTAATTGTCATTATTATATCGATAACAGTTTTTTCAACCCATAATTAATTTACAACTTAGTTATTGATTCAATCCAGTCCACAATTTTTAGACTTTATAATTTTTTTTTGAACAAGAAAGAATGTGGAAAAATACTTTCAAATAGAGCACATTTTTAATGTCATATGCCCTATATTTCGCTATTCTTTTGTAAGAATGGCAAATATATGGACATGCTTCAACTTTTGATTCAATTCAAAAAGGCGTAACTACCATTACGTACAATACGCAGGTACGTTATAAAAAGATTATCCTCTATCAGGGTACCATTGATGTGTGATCAAAGCGTAATAGCTGCGGTTTATCTAAACTGCGGTTGCGATGTTTTGACCATCCACTAACTTTCATTTTTTTTTAATATGAAATTCTATAGAATACAATTTTCAATAAGCATATCTACACCCCTTTATCTATTTGTTTCTTTAGACAAATCATTATGGGTTGGCTAATTATTGAATAAGAGTGGGTGAAAAATTCATTCATTTACTTTCCTCCAATCCTATTTTTTAACTCTTTTGGAATTTGCACAACTGTAATTATAGTGTATATGTACATGAAAGACATTTTGTCTTCTGCTTATTCAATAAAACTATAAACTGTATAAAAAATAATAAGGAAAGGGGATGAGGGAAAAGGCTATATCTTAGATAAGACCCTGATTACTACGGTCTTTACATCGTAGAACCGCCTTTTTCGCAAAGCGTAAGCATATTGTAACGACCCTGGGGTACGGTAGTAGGGTAAACTGGACAGATGGCCGACCCAGGTCGCGCCGAACGGGGAAGAGACCTTTCCAGTAACAGGAACTATGGTAGAGTGAATGACTTAACAACACTAGATATCCATTATACTGACATAATTTAATGAACGAAATAGACGAATACACTTGCTTTCTCACACCTATCAAGCCGATCGGAAGTATGACACGCGACTACTGTACAAATAAACACTGTAACAAAAGGATAATTCGCGTTGCCCTTCACCCATGGAGATCGCGAGTGTGTCCCTAAACGTCGAGACCTGGCTCAGTACCATGAAGGGTGCCCGCCCAACCCTAACGGAGTACGCCCACTCCTTGCGTGACCTTTATCATATCCAATGTACTGCCAGTCTTGTCTCCTCTCAATGACGCCCACAACTCTACGACTCGAAGTACCTCAGGTATCCACCTCCCCCCCAACGCAAGATAACGAACTAAAATAATGTGTGAAAAACCAGTAACTGCGCGCTTTAAGTGCAGAAACGATTATTTCTAGGGTTCAAGATACTCACTTCATGTTGATTTTAACAATTTGATTGTTTAAATACAAGTGAAGCTGCGTTTAAATGGAATTACAAGTTTGATTTAGCGTTTTCTCTCAAGTCACCAACTTAAGGTTGTGGACCGGAACCGAGAAGTCGCTAGACTGCCAAACGAACCCCTATTTATAGGCTTCGGTTGGACGGTTGTCAAGGACTGTCCAGTAATTCTCACGCTTGATTGGTCCGCTGGTCACGGTTTCCAGACAGAAGAATCTGTCCAGGAAGAGCACCAATCAAGCACAACTGTCCAGAAAATACGGATCTGTGATTGTCTAGACGCCTAAACTGTGACATAAGGATAAAATCCGAGCACCCATGGACCGAATGAAAGTAATGAAGGCTCTCAATTTCAAGTTTACAAAATGTTTCCTGATTAAGATTTACGATCCACAAGAGATATGATTCGGAATGATTACAAACACTGAGTATATTCTGTCATGGAAGTACAAATAACATTCGCCACAATCCAATTGTGTGAATCTGGCCATAATAATGGCGGATGACAGAATGTAAATTACGCTAACAAATGGCAATTCTTTCTTCATTTCGGACGTTTAACATGATTGAATATCAACCAGCAATAGTGTTAAAGATTTAAAAGCACATAGAGCTAGGTTTATTTGTGCTCATACTTCCGATTGGGACACCACAGGGCGCATGTCCGACTTTACGTTAAATGATCAATTACTCTTGCATCAGATCGAGCCATTTTTATGATGTTAAAATAACCCGACTTCGCCAAGTCAGGTATTCTTCAATATATACAAATTCAAAAAAGTGTCGAGGTGAGAAAGCTGCGAGTAAAAGTTAACTTTTGAAACCGAAATTTCTATTTCCAGACATTCTCTTTGTTATATGTTGCCATTTGAAACGTCTCTCTAAGTACCGAATATATATTTATTTTTGGATTGATGATCTGGTGGTCAAAGCGCTGAACATCTTGTGTGTACGAATAACACAATTGACCAATCCGCGGCTGGCCCCGCCCACTGACTTCCTAGTCCCCGCCTATTAACTCCGATTTTTAACGGCGTTATTTTGCAATAGAATAAACCCCTTCAAAACAGCAATATCTTATACCTGTCCAAATCTTAACAGGTTGCAGACGATAAAATGAAGTTGGTTTAAATTGAAAATTTAAAAAGTCCAAATGAGGTAGAAAATATAACGAGAAAAGAAGAAATTGTTTGTAACAAGCAATTTCTTCTTTCCTCATAATGTTTTCCATAGAAATTTTTCGGTGCATATAGTAAGGGAGATTGTGTGGGAATTGGTTGAAACAGATCAGTATAAAGAAGAGAGATTGCCCTCTCCATTACCATTCAATACAGAATACAGATGGAATCTACGATCTGAGTGAATGAAAACACAAAACAGGGAATTAACCAGATCGGTGGGTCTCACTTAGACTTGGTAATACATATTCTGTTTACATAACATGACCCGATTCTTGTACAAATTCAGGTTTTTAGGTCGCTTAGATTTTATACTTGAAAAAACATAGTGGGATAAGAAGAAAATGCTTAAAACAAGCAATTTCTCCTTTCCCACAATCAATTTCTCCTTTCCCACAATATTTTCTACCACGTGGGATGGTTTCATTTCGAATCGCACTCTATTATCATTGTTTTCTGCAACCTCTTTCAAATTAGAAAACTTAAAAAAACTGAAAAAAAAAACACTAACAAAACGAAAAACAACAAACAAACACACACACAAAAAAAAAACAAAACATCAAGACAAAACCACCACCACCACCACCACCACCACCACCACCACCACCACCACCACCAACAACAACAACAACAACAACAACAACAACAAAAAAACCACCGGGAAAGGGTTAATTACGGAGCCCCGTAGGTGACATTCTATCGGAGTTCAAGGTTTTCCCCTCTATATGTATGATTTGATCGGTGTATCGGATCATCGATTACGGGGTTTTACGTTGCTGCGATTTTTATTCTAAGGAAAACATAGACATTGCTTCCAACAAGCGATTTCTCCTTTTCCCACAATATTTTCTACCACACAGGATGGTTTCCTTTTAAATTGAATCCATTTTTTTATTGTCGTCTGCAACCTCTTTCAATTTGGATCAGTCTAAGATTAAAAAAAAAAAAAAAAAAAAAAAAAACGGAAAAGGGTTGAGGAAAAATTCCAAAAATGACTTGTCTGGTTCTCAGCGGCGCCGAAATTCGCTTTTTGATATGCGTTTGTTTAGGGTTGGGATACCCAGGAAGCACTTAGACAATAAACATGTCCATGACATGAAGGGTCGCCGTCATAGCGCAGTTTGAAGCGCATCAGACTCCTAATCTTCAAACACGGGATGTCATGGGTTTGATCCCGGGCGGCGGCATATATCCTTTCCAATGGGTGGATAATCGTAAACCTTAGTGGGATAGCAGCTGGAGGCTAGGAAAGGAAGTAGTGGTAGTGCTGGTACCAAATAAATAGTTTTGGGAAACAAATGTGAAAAATGAAAAAAATGGCTTGGTCATAGCAATTTCTTCATTTTGCACGCTGTTTTTTTTTTTTTATAGAAAGACAGACATATGTGAATTAATACCAACTTGATATTGTAGTCTGTTATTTCATTCAATTTTGACCAGATTGATCAATTTTCCGCCTAGTAATATAGCATGGCCTAGACTGGATCCACTCACACCTGTTCCAAATGAACGGTGTAATAAACACAGCGATGCTAGCTTATTTAGAACCCGGTCTTTATTGAGTGAAGTGATATGGTAGCTTAACTATTTCAGTCTAAAATATTTGAAGCATCCATATTTTACAAGTTTACATAAATCTTGTGCGAAGCTTTAGTTCTTGATAAGTTATTTTTATGGAACAGTTAGTTGATTTGCATTTATTTCATGTGCTACAATCTTGAATGGGACCTTTTTATGGTTTTGAAAAAGCTCATACGCTTCATTATCAAATACGAAGAAATGACCATCAGTTTGCATTGAAGACTTGAAAGTTAAACAATTTAATATTAATATTAGATTTCCCTTTAAAACACTAACTTCAATTGTGAAAAAAGGATCTATCCTACTTGATTTTTGGATTTATTGTTCATCTGGTAAGACCTTAATTTTAACCACAATCTCTGGTTTTTACGTCCCTGAATTTTATTCTTGAGAAATAATGAAATAGCTTGTAACAAGCAATTTCCTCTTTTTTCAACAACATTTTCTACCTTACCTAATTAGTATTTTCAAGTACAATTGACTTTTGACATTAGTCTCCAATCAATGGGTGGACATTCGTAAACTTAGTGGAATGAGCAGCGGGACAGGATGAAGCGGTAATACTGGGGGGAGAAACAAAAGGAATCCATGGTTAGGTGCTCAAGCCGCCGCGACAGGACCGAACTACTCTTTAAAGTGGCGTCAAACCCTTGTCAATCAATCAATCAATCAATCAATCAATCGATCGAACGATCAATCAATCAATCAAACAAACAAACAAACAAACAATCCGAATCAAGAATGTCATTCTTTTGTTAACAAGATATATCGTTTTTCGTTTTATCTATACTTTACCGTCCTTTATACGCATTTTAAGGAGAATTTCGGCAGAACGTCAAACATTCTAGATAATGTATGCTGAATAAAATCCTTTCCAAAATTGTATTAAAATCAAAGGACTGAAAGCAGAGAAAGCACTAATTTAAGGCTGGTATTCTCTTAGGAAAATTAATGGTATAAGCAATGCGGGTTTTAAAGGGACAAGCAGGGTGTCTAGACAAAAATCAGACAGCACACATATGATCTTTGTCGAGACCTACTGCCAAAACAGGCATATTCCGGGTTCAGCTTTACAAGGGTTAAGATTAAATTGCAATATTTTTGTCGAACCTCATTGTGTTGAACGAGGCGTAGTCGCTTCACGTACACAATTCGGTGTTTATGTATTTGTTTGTATGTCCGTCCGTACAACTGACCGTTTTCTTTCGGACCGCAACTCCTACAATTGACCAATCGCTTGTACCCGCCCGCTGACTCCCTTGGCCCCGACTATTTACTCCATCAGGAAGTTCCGTTTCGTTTTTTAACGTAGTTATTTTGCTAATTCTATGGCCAGTAGCACGTAATAAAGGAGACAAATGGTTGGTTGGCGACCTATACGTCGTAACTACGGCTTGAATAAGCTGTTTATGCCGCCAAACAAACTAAACATGTTAACAAACATGGTGGCCTATGTTTAAAGTTGAGAGCTCAGGTCCGGACTGAACAAATTAATTGATTGGTCGGTTGATTTTTGATTGGCAGCCACGATTGGTCAATAGTGGACAGACTTCAAAATGATGTCACACAGTTGACTGATAGCTTAACCGGTCGATTGGCCTTCCTAATATTGCCGAATGGTCTATTACCCACTGGATAGGTAGATGTGCCAAATGAAATGTTCGTGTCTTATAAGAATACCGTGTGCAACTTCTTTCAACTTAAATACCAATCAAAATAGCATTTGTCTAGTGATGGTGTTATGTATTTTACACCCTTCTTCTATATTTTACAGTGCTGAAGAAGATCGAACTAAACCACCAGGAATCATGTCTATTCTGTGTTTAGTCGCCTTGAAAAGTAAACTCTGGTTACTGCCGGTCCTGACAGCGGCTTGGTTGTTGACGTCGTTCTGGACCTCGTGAGTTACTTATCATCACTCTTCTTCTTCTAAGTAATTAGAAATATACACTTCCCTCCCCCACTGTTCCACTAACCCATTCCCACACAACAAAATTTGGGACGGGTCCAAACTGATAGAAGCTGCTGATAACAATTTTAAGTTAATGGAGTTTCAAATTTTGTTGTCCTTTTTTTTTTATAGAAACCATTGTTGATAATGAAGGAATTGTTTGATACAAGCAAATTCTTTACTTTCCACATTGTTTTTCAAAAGCTTTATTCTTTAGACTTGTGAAAAGGAGGGATTGTGTCGGAATGGGTAAAAAGTATCACCCCGAAACTTCCAATATATCGTGAATTCGATAACTTTTTTTTAAATTTCGGCATACATTGCCAGCCCATCTATTTCTCGCATGCATTGTAAAACGTACATCTTATCAAATGCGACATTAGCTACATCTTGAGAGGATCATGATCCGATAAAGAAGACGAATTTTCACTCTCGGGGAAACGGCTGCAATTACTATCAACTCGAACTATGCTTTTGATAAAGGCTGGTTTAAATGCACGATACAGTCGTTTTACCAAGTGTATGCACCGACTAGATTATGGCATTACAGGTCGCAGGTTGATTTTAATTTTGAGAGGTAATTTCAAAAGGCGCTAGCGATGTTTTCTAATTCACCTATTTTCAAACAATTTAATTTTTAGTTACTTCTGTTAAAAACGGGCGTTATGATTGGTCGAAAAAAAAATGACCATACATCTACTAACAAAATTTTAGTATCCAGCTATTTTGTATGCTTCCGCACAAAATAGTCCCATACCAAAAAAAAATATCAATATTTGTAAAGTTATTGCTTTTTTCGCTCGATGCTATTAATTAATAAGAAACGAGGAGAATATTTTTTGGTTTTCATTCAGGAATGAACCGTAAAAAATTAATCACACTTATGTATGAATACGCTTCGCGGATTCATACAGTGAGATTAATTTTTTCATTCATATTTCCATGAAAACAAAAGATATCCTCTTCATCCATCATTTTTTTTTAATTTTAAGTGTTTTTTTTTATTCCATCTTATATATTGTTTTAAACAGTATTCTTACCATTACATTTGTCAAAGCCAGAAAAACGAATGAAATATGGTATTTCCTTCGTACCCAGTTAATCTATCAAAAGATTTTGGCGTGGAAAGTTCCAATGAATTGTGGGACAGTCAATTAGTTCGTCAGCCGCGGTCATAGCGTAGTGGTAGGACTCCAAGTAATTTGGGTTTTTAGTTCATACCTCTATGAAAACAAAAATAATCTCTTCATTTCTTATAGTTTTATAGCATCAAACGAAAAGGGAAACTTTACAAATTTTGAACCTTTTTTGTTTGGGACTATTTTGTGCGGAAGCGTACAAAATAACTGAGTGTCTAAAATGTTGATTTGGAGGGATGACTATTTGCTTCGACCAATCAAAACGCCCGTTTTTTGATAAACGAAACTAAAAATTAAAATATTCCAAATTTAAGTCGGTATCAACTTGAACAGTTCGATTACGTCATACTAGTAACATCTCTTCGAACGATAACCTTAAAATGTAATAAAAGGCGTGGCGATCAACTTCTCATGCAGTTTGTGCAATTTTATGAACATTATATCAGTCATTTACATTTAAAACACTTAAATCCATTAGAGCAGTTTATACCAAAGATCTCCCTGATAAAGTGCCTATTGGAAATTAATGGTTCTTCCATATGCAATAAATATGTTGAAACAGATGTATGCTAAAGAAAACCTACACGTTTTTACTAATTAACTTGCATTTCAAGTTCATAGACCCATCATTAGCTCGATTTCAAGTTTTATGAAAAGTGTTTAAAGATGGATCGCCTGTCACGCAAACTGACCTCTGACAAGGCAGTTACTAAACTACAGTAGTTTGCATAATCTATCTCGCACAAGTACCACAATGAAATCCTGTCCTATAGCTTCCAGCTGCTATCCCACTTAGGTTTACGATTATCAACCCATTGGTTAGAGACAAATGTCGGAAAGGATATGTGCCGCCGCCGGGGATCGAACCCATGACACCCCATGATTTAAGAATTAGGAGTCTGATGCTCTACCAATAGCGCTGACAACTGGCTTTTGGTATAAAGTGAACATCTACAAGATTTGTTCATGTGATACCTCTCGGGTCATCTTTAGGGCACTTCTGGACTAGCAATTTTTTAAATAGAAATGCCTAGAATTCTTTAATGCTTTTAGGTGGATTATCGAGAAATAACGGTAGATTATCATTTGATAAACTCACCGCCTATCTAGTGAAATCATCAAAAACTTATGCCCCGCTTTCGTTCATTTCACCCTATCTGACGTTATCTTAGCAGAGCCAAAATAAGCGACGTCACCATAAGCGTTGCATAGCAGTCACGTGCACAATGACGCGCTGAAAGAAAATTTGTCATAAAATTTTCGCATTTTGTCTAATTTTTGCATTAAAGAAATAGAACAATCGTTTGTTTTTCGAGTAAGATCGAATGATATTTCATTTCGTGAACAACAAAAGCAATATTTTCATGAAAATAAAGCTTTTGTTGTTCACTCAATGAAATATAAATCGATCTTACACTGAAACAAACGATTATCCTTTATATATTCTTCCCCGAATCAAGAAAGTCTAAAGCATTAGTATTTAGAATGTAGACATTATTAGGAAACTTCTACAACAATTGTCTATGTGATGCCCCGTAACTCATAACTACACGACAACGTTTAAGACAGGTCCAAATTGATAGAAGTTTAGACGACGATTCCATGTTCATTAAATTCAAAATTCTCTGGGTAGAAAACATTGTGGAAACTGAAGACATTGATTGTCACAAACAATTTCTTCATTATACACAACGTTTGCCAATTTTTTTTCCTTGAGGAGCGTCCATTGTGCCCTTAATGTTACTCGCCTTTCAATTTTCTTGTTTTCTTTCAATCGCCGCCTTCTACTCCTGTGAATTTGGACCAGTCTAAAATGTGCCGTTTTTAAATAGTTTAGATAGTTTCAGTTATGAAGCATGATTAAGAACAAACCCTTTATAACTGTTTTTGTTTTCACCTCCTAGATAACACTCAATGTTTATCATTATGAAAAATGAGGTCATTGAGAATTGTGCCAATTAGGTAAAACTGACCCGTACCTTGCCTGATTTGATACATGCAACTATTTTAGCATCTAACCGTGTTTGAATTTAACTCATTACCACCCAATCCCTTCTTTTACGCTACTCAAGAAAAAAGGGTTCGAAAAACATTGTGGCTAATGAAGAAATTGCTTGAAAACCCGTTAACAAACAAATTACAAGACTGAACACAAATGGTTAGCTTGTGAATATTTCCTAGATAAAACTTGTTGGATACATATGTCGTTGTTTGCAAAATCTCACTAATATTTTTTTGATGTGGTTGAAAAATGGGTTTTGAACTGGTAGGCAAAAATGGCTTAGGCGTGATAAAAAAAACCCCAATTTTGGTCAGAATGACCGGTCAGCACAGGTTGACCAGGGTCGAAACTTAACGCATACAGCGTGTTTTTTTTTAAAATGAAGAAACCATCTACACGAAAGAGGTGACCTCCGTTGGATTTAATCTATTTTTCAAACATTTGTTTACTGACATTCCTGGGCGGTTCCGTTTCACGTGACGGATCACAAATGCTCAAACTATTGGTATCCGAACACTTTCTTTCATATAAATGGCAAGCGCTTTCTTAAATGGTTCACCGAATTGACCGCTTCGTCCATTCTGAATTGACTTTCCTTAATCCCAAATTTTATCTCTTGAATCTTTTCCCTGCGTTTCAAAGGCGAAATCTATTAGACATAGATATTTATCCAACTATTTTTATTGAGTCCTTCGTTGAATATCATCGTTTGTTTGACAGTTATACTACCTTTCTTATTTTATTTTACTTGATCTGTTGAATCTAAGAGTTCTTCGGGATTTACGAAGATATCTGTTATTTAACCCTTTCCTGTTTAATCACTGGTCTTTACGTCCCTGTGATTTTATTATTGAGAAAACATTGTGGAAAAAGAAGAAATTGCTTGTTACAAGCAATTTCTTCTTTTTTCACAATATTTTCTACCCTACTGAATGGTTATTTTTTCAAATTTGATCCACTTTAAATTTTCGTCTGCAAGACCTTTGTATTTGGACAGGTCTAAAATTTTGCAAAACAGGAAAGGGTTAATTTTCGATCGATCATGAACGTGCAAATTTCACTTACATCGTATTTAAGTTATTGATCAATTTGACATAGTAAACTACGTAATTCCAATGGATTTTAATCCCCTCTCTGTCTTTTGGTTTAGTTGAGCATGGACTCTTCTTCATATATAGTGTGCGCAGTGTCATCGGTAACTTCTTTCAATTGGCTTAGTCTAAATCGTGTTGTCTTGTATGTGCCAAATAGGTTTTAAAGACTCATTTTTATGCCATGGACGTATTTACAAGAAAGCTAGCGTTTTGGAGAAAATTAAATATGTTGCTGTATATTGTCATTCAAAATAGAATGTAATTTACGTTACACTTGGCCAAATGAAAATGTGTAGTTATCAATCGAACTAATGTATTGGCCTAAATATTATGCCATGTCTGATACGAACGAAAACTGTCCTACTGTAACTATTCTTAACTGACTTGAGCAGAAAGACCAATATGAACTGTAATGATCGTTAATTGGTGGTCATTTAAAAAAAACAAACCTTTTCTTCGGAACCTGTAGGTTGATCAAACTGAAACTTGGAAGAAATAATTATTGATTGGGCATCATCTGGTAATCTTCCACAAACCGCGCTTAGGTCCAATTTAGACTCCGTCCGAGCACACCCTGTATGGCAAAGATAAAAAGAAGGAAACTGGAAAAAAAAACATCACACAAGAAAATGTTATGGATAGAGATTTCATATATTGTATTCTTTGTTTGAATGGGATTTAACGCCGCTTTTAACAATTTCTAGTCATATCGCTGAGACTGGAGCACCTAACAATGAATTCCTGGTACATCTCGCACCAGTACCATCCTCACATCCTTTCTTAGCCCCCCCAGCTGCTACCCCACTTAAGTTTACGATTGTCCACCCGTTTGCGAGAGTCAAATGTCGGAAAGGACATGTGCCGCCGCCGTGAATCGAACCCATGACATCCCATGATTGTAGGAAGCATCATTTTATGAGGCCTTACAGTCTTTAAAAAAAATTCTATTTAGGTCCCATTTCGAACCGCCCAGCCATACCATAACTGCTATAGAAGTTCAGAATTGAGTCTTTAACCCATTCCAACACAGCAAAATTTTAGACTGGTCCAAATTGAAAGAAGCTGCAGACGACAATTTCAAGTTGATGGAATTTTGAATTTTTTCGTCTTTTTGGATAGAAAACATAGTGGATAATGAAGAAATTGCTTGATACAAGCAATTTCTTCATTATCCACAATGGTTTCCAAAGCTTTTTTCCTAAGGGGCGTAAAAATGAGGGATTGAGTTGGAATGGGTTAAAATATTCTTTTGACGAACCACAAGGATGAAAATCGTCACATTTCGCCTTTTGTATGATCCAATGATTTTCTACCAGAGCTGATAAAATACAGTGATTTTCGTGAGCTTAAAAATCTTTTTAACCCTTTCCCCCACAATGACGATTATAACCACCCCGTGAAATATAATTTGGAAAACTTTGTGTAAAATGAAGAAAGTGCTTGCAACAAGTAATATCTTCATTTTTCACAATGTTTTTGCCAAAGAAGGTGAAAATGTACAATTTCATAACCTTCAAATTGTCGTCACCTTTCAATTTAGACCATTACAATATTTTTTTCGTCTGGTAATGGTTTAACCCTTTCCCGTTTTGCTAAATTTAAAACCTACCCAATTTCAAAAGTTTTCCAGACGAAGATTTTACTTGAAAAATAATCATTTAGCGGGGTAGAAAATGATATGGAAAAGAGGAAATTGCTTGTCACAAGTAATTTCTTCTTTTTCTTCAATGTTTTCTCAAGTACAAAATCACAGGGACGTAAAAACCAGGGATTGAACAGGAAAGGGTAAACTTATCAAAATATAAAGAGTTAAAAAAAAGGATGGCGTAAGTCTAGTATACAAAGAAACATAAAAAAGATTTTTTTCAATAATCATATCTTCATTTTGGTCATTTTTCATTATTCTTTTTTATTGGATGACGATGGTGAACAATTTAGAACCACTAAGGACCTCTTACCATGATCTTATAACACATTATAAACATTAATTCACAAATAGCGAATAAGTGAAAACGGGTGTTTACGATCAAATAATTATCGTCAAGTCAAACTAAGAAGGGGAAAACAAAGGAAAGAATGCTGTGGCTGGGAGCAGATTTGGCAATACATAATTTGAGAAAATTAATGTAAAAAATAAACAGTAGTGTATCTTAAATGGCAAATCGCTGGCTTCACCTACTTAGCCCATTTCCACTTGACAAAATTTTAGACTCGTCCAAATTGAAAGGAGTTGCAGACGACAATTTAAAGTTTATGAAGTTTTCTGGGTAGAAAACGTTGGAGGAAATTGAAACAAGCAATTTCTTCATTTCCTCAACAACACAAATCTTTGGAGCTATAAAGTAAGGGACTTACTACAGAGAACTGGATTTTATGACGTATGGTTATTCCCTGAATCTGTTTGCCTAAAAAGATTTTTACCAATATTTCGTAGTAGATTAATAGATATTTATATCTGCGAGTGGTTTCAGGATATAGGTAATCGGCCATCTTTATTGATTTTTAGAAACTTAAAAGATAATTTTTGTTGTTCTGGGTACTTAAATAAAATGAAAATAACAAATTATAGAAATGCAGTAGTCAAATTACGTATATCAGCACACCATCTTCTTATAGAAACAGGACGTCATAGAAATGTCGCAAGGAATGAAAGAATTTGTAACTTGTGTAACCTCAATCAAATAGAAGACGAATTTCATTTCCTGTTAGTTTGTCCTTTTTATAAAGAACTAAGACAAGTTTATTTAAAAAAAAAAATATTACAGCAAACCGAATATGTTTAAATTAATAGATTTGTTGAACTCAGATAACGTCAAAATTCTTAATAGTATTGGTATTTTCTACATCAAAGCGATGCACAAAAGAAAAACCGAGTTAAATCTAATTAGTAATTAACATTTGATTTCCTAAGCCTTGTTTAACCTTTCCATTCTAAATACTCTATTAAGACTCTTTTACTTCATTATTTCCGCAATCGACAATCATTTATATGTCATTTTTTGTTTTTGTTTTGTTCTGTTTTTTTTTTTTTGTCCATACCCATACATGTTATTTCATTCATTATGTATGTACATGTCTTATTTTGACGATGAACCGTATGTGTTCAAGTCAAATTATTGAATAAAGAATCTGTTCTGTTCTGTTAAAAAATGTTTTCCGAAGCTTTTTTTTCTTGGGGGCGTCTAAAAGTGTCATTGAGTGGGAATGGGTTAATCAATTGGCCCCGCCCATTGACTCAAACAGAAGGTTCCGCTTCGATTTTTAACGGCATTTTTTTGCACTATTTATGGCCAGCATCATATTACAAATAGGTAGAATGGTTGGTTTGCGACCCAAACGTCTGTATAAGCTGTAGTTTCGACATTTAAGTCGCCAAACCAACAATATTGATTCGCCAAAATATCTGAGTTAAATATCTCAGTCTATATAAATGATTTCATTGGTCGACTGATTATTTGATTGACTTTGCGATTGGCCAATTGTGTGTGAGTATGAAATAAATGTTAGTCTTACTTGTAAAACCTATATACGTGTATACTATTCATAACGTGAGCTACAAAAATGTATTTTCATCGTGGTAGTGGATTTAATTTTTGTTGTTCAATCAATGATAGATAAATCCACTTCACACAAAAACTATTAAAAGGGTTCGCATTTTTATCGCAAGGTAAGATGGAGACTTAGACATGTTTAAAAATACTGTTTTTTACGATTCTAATCGCCATAATCGGACATTTTTGTTCCAAAAATAAATCTCTCAAATAACTAAATTTAATTAAATGGTACTTGTTAAGGATTGTAATAAAATGTGCAAAGAGGCAGTATTTAAACAATAAATGTGTTAAGTACATTCTAAAGTGATTTATTACTTTCTCTGAATTCAAGAGTTATGCTTTGGAATTTTTAGGAAAATCTTCGAAAATATGATTGCATTCCTGTTTTTATCAAAATCTCAAGTCCCTGTATATCCTTATTTATTTGTGTCATGTGTCTTTTGAATCCGACTTTTGAAATATATGAATTTTCGCAGGCAGCGTGAGTTGAAAAAAGGTCGAAAACAGACATTTTTTCAGATAAAAGTAGTTTTCTATTTTTTTTTTTTTTTTTTTTTTGCAGCATAGTAAAATGATCCCTTTATCAATTTTCTTTTCGGTGAATATCAATCTCCAATATGGAATTACGTGCATAAAACGACGATGCCAGGGGGAAAATAGCCCTAGAGAGACCAATTTTAAGCGATTCTCCCTTTAAAGCGATTAGCCAATTTTTATAGTCAAAAGAACTTAGAAAAAAGATCTAGTTGCTGATTTCAGTATTGTTCCTAAACGCCATTGAAAGCTCCGATGGCACAACGCCGAATGTAAAAATCGTTTTAACCCATTCCCACACAATAAAATTTTAGACCAGTCCAAATTCAAAGAAGTTGCAGACGAAAATATTATAATGACGAAACCTTTAAAACCTTTGCCTTTTGGGATAGAAAACATTGTCGATAATGAAGAAATTGCGTGTCACATTTAATTTCTTCATTATCCACTATGCTTTCCAAAGCTTTCATATTGAGGGGCGTTTAAAAGCGTTACTGTGTGGGAATGGGTTAACTGGGTAATTTCGAAGAAATCCTTAACCCTTGTCATGCTGTATAAATTACCTTGCTGAAATGATGTCAAATCAAAGGGCTGAAAGCACTGATAGAGCTTGTTGTTCAAAAATCAATATTTCTTTTAGAAATCAACTTAATAAACAACTCTGGCAGGAAAAGTACAAGCAGGAGGTGTAGACTAAGATCAGCCTGCACATTAGTGCAGTCTGATCTTAGTCTACACCTCCTGCCAAAACCGGAATATTCCGGGTTCAGCATGACAAGGGTTAATATTGTAAGAGTCTTTGTGTTGTAGGTATCGACGGAGTTGTGCCAAGAATATGCCATTTTTTTCAAATAAAATCTCTCTATACTCTACTATAATGAAGTTGAATGAAATACCCCCATAAAGAACGAATCTTCGGGTAGAAATTAAGCAATCGTTAGCCCCGCCCACTTACTCCTTTGGCCACGCCCATTGACTCCAAAAGGATATCCCGCTTCCATTTCAAACGGCTTTATTTTGCAAAAACTATGGTCAGTTGCCTATAACAAGATGTAGAATCGGTGGTTGGTAACATAAACGTCGTAACTACAGCTTGAATAAGCCGTAGTTACAACGTTTAAGACGCAAAACAACAAATAAATGGCGGCCAATGTTGGAGTTCAAATCTCGATTCCTGGCTGGTCGACCTTTACCCTTGATTGACAGTCGCCATTTTTCAGTTATGGTCCATTCTTGCAGTATAGGGGGGGTATAAAATAGAAAGATTCTTTATTTACATGTCCATTACATTTTCTTTTTAAAGTACACTCCACAAACAGTGATATATAAAATGATAAATTCTAAAACGAGGATAAATACCTTGTACTAAAGCGGCGGGTCCGGGGTTCGATCACCGGCGGCGGCACTCATCCTTTCCGACTATTTGTCTCTCACAAATGGGTCGATAATCGTGGACTTATGTGGGATAGCAGCTGGAGGCTTCGAAAGGATGTAATGGTACTACTGGTGTGAGAAATACCAGGATTCCATTGTTAGGTGCTTCAGCCGCCGCGATAAAACTGAAAGATTGTTGGAAGCGGCGTAAAATCCCATTCAAACCAAACCAAACATTTTCCTGTTATAGTACACTTCACAAACAGTGATATATAAAATGATAAATTCTAAAACAAGGATAAATACCTTGTACTAAAGCTGCTCGGCTAACATGACACCAGCATTTTACATCTTTAGTGATAAAGTTAGACATGTATTATTATTATTACAATCAATAGGTGCCATAATTGACCAATTGCTGCTATTAATAGCAAATAAATTTGTAGTATGTTTTTAGCTAGCAAAGCGTCAGCTTTGATAGCTTAAGTTAACATACAAAATTTTTAGGTCATCTCAAAGTTCAATGAATGCAAACTGCCATTTGAGGCTTAACCACCAAATCCATTGAATGCCAACGCTATAAAAAGTAGTTCTTATGTATTTCAGGAATATTGCAAATTGTAAAGAATCCTGTCAAAGGCATGCTTTTTAACCCTTTCCCACTGAATTTCGCTTTTTAAGCATCTGAAGAAAAAAGCTTTGGAAAACATTGTGGACAATGAAGAAATCGCTTGTAACAAGCAATTTCTTCAATGTCCACAGTGTTTTCTATCCAACAAGGGAAAAATTTTCTTAATCCAACCATGCTTTGCTAGCTTACAGTACTTTCAACGCTTTGATATTTAATTGTTATAAGATTTTGGAACTCTGTATGGACCTGTTTTAGTAGATCTAGAAAGTTAGGTTCTTAACTATTGTCACTGCTTTTAAAGTCAAACCAGTAATTGCATTTTTTTCATTCCGTTTCGGTAAAATTGCAAAGAAGCTGGCTTCACTGGTGTTGAATTTGGGGATACTAGTTTACTTTAGACCTATTTATCACCCTTATCTTGGCGTGCGCTTCAGAGGTCATAAGAGGGGTAAAACAGGCCTAGTTGCGCACATTCTCTCTCTCTCTCCCCCCACACACATGTGCTCGCGCGAACGCACGATCACACGCACTCGCCGTCACATGCATGCATGCATACACATACTCACACACAATTCACTCCAACACAAGCATTATAATGCATCCTGCTCTTGTACCTTTCCTGTCTAGTTTTTTTTTTAAATTGTATAACTACTTAGCTTTGTTTATTGTTGTTTTCTATGTCTGTTAATATGTATCTATGTGTGTATATGTTGCGTGATTTTGTCATGTATGTAATGTATGTTTGTACTAATCTTCGACTTGGAGGAAATAAAGATGAATGTTAACATTTTTTTGGTGGTTTGGCGACTTAAATATTGTAATTATAGACCATTCAAGTTGTATCTACGACGTTTAGTTCGGCAAACAATTACACTACTTACATGTTACAAGCTACGGGCCATTAATCTTAAATATAACGTCGTTTAACATCGAAGCAGGACTTCCTATTACAGTCAATGCGTGGGGCTAAGTGATTCAAAGAATCAATTGAACAATAAGTGAACTTTGATTTTCAGCAATATTCGTGATAATATTCGTATTAATAGCCGATGTTCGTGTGAAGCATCTTTATTGGTTTTGCGATTTAAACTTCGTAACTACTGCTTATTCAAGCTTTTGTTATGACGTTGAGGTCGCCAACCAACAAGTTAACTTTGTGTTAAATGTTACTGGTCAATAATCTTTTAAAACAACGCCGTTTAATTATTATCGAAGTGGAATATCCTGTTTGAAGCTCAGCTGGCGTGGCCAGCGATCCGTTTTTTTCGGGGAATACCTGGTTTGGCGACTTAAACGTCATAACTACAGCTTATTCAAGCTGTAGTTATACGACGTTTATGTCACCAACCAAATATTTTACTTTTTTTGTCACATGCTACTGGCCACTGGAGTCAGTGGGCGGGACCAATGCGTGGTCAATTTAGACAATTGTAAATACATGTAGATGTAGATGTTTATTATCGGATATTGTATTTAGCATTTTGATAAGCTCCGGCACGCTTAAAAAGACAATCGGTTTATTCCGTAGAACAAAACCATGGAATTATGCCATATGTTAATCGTGGTTAATGTGCGAATTTTCAAAATTCAAAACCATCCCTATATTTACGACTTTTAAGATAGGTGTTTTGGAAAACGAAAAATTCCTTCATTTTTCACTTTGATTTCTGCATAATAATAAGAATGATAATGACAGAAAAAATATATAAAATTCTATCAGATTGAAATCGTCATCTGCAACTTCTTTACATTTCGACCACTCTAAAAATGTGTCGTCTGGTAATTAAATTAAGACATGATTGAATGATTCTACATTCACAAATCCTTATAAAATCGAAACGTTTCGATAGAACAGAACAGACATTTTGTCACAGTCTTATACACTTGGTACATCGACAAAACATCAACATGTATATACAAATGTATGATATAAACACATAGATCTGTTCATTCAAGCATCAGATCATGTCGGGGAATATATATTGAGAACACGATAAAACAATAATTTCTATGTATTCAATCATAATTCATTTGTGACAATGTAATGATTTTAAGAGATGAATAGAATATCTTTGTGTTTCCACGGAGGCATGAAACAAAAAAGCTAATGACACTGTATATATATGCGAAACGGATTCATACAGTGTGATTAGTTTATTCCGTTTCATATCTCCATGAAAACGAAATATTCTACCCATTTCTTATAATTAAATAGCATCGAGCGAAAAAAGCAAAGAGTTTACAAATTTTGTTCCTTTTTGTGTGGAACTATTTTGTGTTGAAGCATACAAAATATCTGCGTGCTCACAATTTTGTTCATGGTGATATGGATTTTTTTTTGATAGACGATACTGAAAATCAAATTATAACATAAAGGCTAATCGTTTGTTGGCGACCTAAGCGTCGTAACCTTGAATAGCCTGTAGTTATGACGTCAGTTTCACAAAAATAACAAAATTGATCGACAGAATTATTGGAAGACAACATTCACTTTAGGGTTAATGATTGATTTGATAGGTCAATCGAAATTTTAATTGACGACGAGGTTCTTTTATTTGAGCAATCGCGGATGTCAACCAAAGAATCAATCGACCAATCAAATTATTCATTTATACCGGAAAGATTTGTTACTTCCACATCGGCCATATTTTATATGAAACATTTTGTTTGGCGAATTAGACGTCGTAACTACAGTGTTCAAACATTCAAGCGTTTAAATCGCCAGCGAACTAGTTTAATGTTTCTTTTATACCAGAATGCTATTGGCCATGCATTTTTCAATGAAACATCTTTTATTATCCAAGGGAAACTTCTTGTCAGATCTCAATGTGCGGGGCCAGCGATCAGTGAAAGTTGGAAATGAAGATTGTCCAGATAAGAAGCCTACAAATCACGGACTGATGGCAATGCTCGTCGTTTGTTTTAGAAACCGCCAGTCTGCAAAATAGAACCTTTTAGCTTGCTAAGTCCGACTCCCTAGAAATGTTTTTCACTTTCGAAATCAAATTATCCTGAAAACAACATGCATGACCTAAGCGTTTATCTGTCGATATGTTTTAAGCATTGCTTTTAAACAATTTAAATACGCTTCAAAAAGATAAAATACATTTGAAAAACTTTTATCGCATTTTACGTTTTCTCTTATCAGTAATTGAAATCTGCTATTCTTGCGCTGTGCGGTATCAACGTCATTGGGGCGCTTTAGAGTTGTAAATATAGCATCTGATACCTCTTTTAACAAATTAAATGTAACCAAAATAATAGCAATTTGAAAACAAACCAACGAACGAGCATGTAAGCCAGCAAACAAACAAAAAATCAAACAAAAAGCGAACAACACAAAATCCTTCAACCTGACAACAGCAAAAAAAAAAAAAAAAAAAAACCCTGTTTAAGCTCTGAGCGACTTTACAGGTTGATCTATGACTTAGTTTTTCAAATTGAATTTTTGTTTATTTTATGTTTTCTGCATTTTACATAAAAGCCATTTTATATGAAGTACAATCGGCATGAAACGTTCGCATTAAACGAAATTCAGGACGCGTATGTTTGAAAATCACTTTAACCCTTTACTGTTTTTTGAAATTTTAGACTTGGCCAAATTCAAAGGTTTTGCAGACGACAATTCAAAGCTGAATTTATTTTATAAATAATCATCCAGTAGGGTAGAAAATATTGTGGAAAAAGAAGAAATTGCTTGTAACAAGCAATTTCTTCTTTTTCCACAATATTTTCCCAAGTATAAAAACACAGAGACGTAAAAACCAGTGATTGTACAGGAAAGGGTTAACCGATGAAAAAAAAGGGGGGGGGATGGATCTAGTCATACTACAAACCTCGTTAACCCATTCTCTCACCATGACGGTTTTAACGTTCCCCAAGAAAGGCAATATCGGGAAAACATTTTGTAAACAAGAAATTGCTTGTAACACGATGTTTTCTGATTTCTTAGATGAAAAAATCTAAAATTTCACAAACTTTAAATTGTTGTCTGCAGCTCCTTTGAATTTGGACCAGCCTATTATTTTGCCGTCTGGTAATGGGCTTTATGTGAATTATTGGTGCCGTATGTTAAAAGCGTATAATTTTTTTTTATCTCTCTATGTAGATGTGTACCTATTTCAACCATTACTTTATCAATATGAGTAACGAAATTTTCAAATTGTCCCTTTTTGCGTGGTGGGTCAAATGAATAAGTCGAATAATATCGTAGCAATACATCAACATGTTTGTAACATTTTTTCTTGTTGATTTTATAACCCAATATAATAGAATGATAGATAGTTTGGCAAGTATTCTGGCAGTTAGATAAACGATAAACTTTTATCGAACACCTTTTCCCCAAATACGATTATGCAATTTTAGACGATGCTTTTTTTAAAAAATTACTTAGACTTTTCGGGTGAAAAAGTAACTCCTTCGAAACGCGAAAAGTATCGACCCTGGCAATGCTGAGTAGGGTAGAAATTTTTGGATCTTTGTAGATATTCTGTATTTTACCTTACAATATCGATGGCTTAGAGCAAAATCATAGTATGGCTCTATACTGTATAGAGTCATACCACGCTTTTGCTCTAAGCCCTCGATATATTGCATCTAAAAAAAGGGCCTCTAATGGACTTCTGCTACATCCTTTCTCCTTCTCCAATATTTGATTTACGGTACTCCCTGGATGTTCTATTTCGAATGACGGATAACAATTGATTATTTGTTTAACCAATTCCCACTCAGTGGCGCTTTTAGACGCCCCTAAGGAAAAAAACCTTGGAAAACACTGTGATAAATTAAGAAATTGCTTGTGACCTCAAGCGTTTAGGTCGTCAAAACAAGAAAACAATTTAATGAAATATCAAACGGCGTTAGTTTTCAAAATATTTGCCAGGGATATCGTTGAGTGTTGACCTCAAGTGTTTAGGTCGTCAGAACAAGAAAACAATTTCAATTAAATATCAAACGGCGTTAGTTTGCGAATTATTTTGCCAGGGATATCGTTGAGTGTGGATCTCAAGCGTTTAGGGCTTCATACAAGAAAACAATTAATCTGATATATCAAATGGCGTTAGTTTGCGAATTATTTGTTCAGGGATATCGTTGAGTGCTGACCTCAAGCGTTTAGGTCGTCAAAACAAGAAAACAATTTCAATTAAATATCAAACGGCGTTAGTTTGCGAATTATTTGTTCAGGGATATCGTTGAGTGTTTACCTCAGGCGTTTAGGTCGTCAAAACCAGAAAACAACGAAACTGAAATATCAAACGGCGTTAGTTTGCCACTTATTTGGCCAGGGATATCGTTGAGTGTTGATCTCAAGCGTTTAGGTCGTCATACAAGAAAACAGTTAATCTGATATATCAAACGGCGTTAGTTTGCGAATTATTTGTTCACGGATATCTTTGAGTGCTGACCTCAAGCGTTTAGGTCGTCAAAACAAGAAAACAATTCAAATGAAAAATCAAACGGCGTTAGTTTGCCAATTATATCGCCGGGGATATCGTTTAGTGTTTACCTCAAGCGTTTAGGTCGTATAAACAAGAAAACAATTTAACTGAAATATCAAACGGCGTTAGTTTGCCAATTATTTGGCAAGGGATATCGTTGAGTGTTTACCTCAAGCGTTTAGGTCGTCAAAACAAGAAAACAATTTAAATGAAATATCAAACGACGTTAGTTTGCCATTATTTGGCCAGTGATATCGTTAAGTGTTTACCTCAAGCGTTTAGGTCGTCAAAACAAGAAAACTGTTTAAACACAATGTCGGATGTCATCATTTACTTCAGCTCTAAAATGATTTGATTGATCAGTTGGTTTCTTGGTTGACAATGGCGATCTAATGACCAATATCTAACGATAAAACGACCATTTCAGAGTGACGTAAACCAAATATTTAAATAAAAAGGGAGTCAACTTGGGACAAGATTTATGCAACGTATATGTGAAAAATTGACGCTTCACCCATAACCAAACGACAAAATTTGGACCAGTCTTAATTCAAAGAAGTTGCAGACTACAATTTTTTTATAATAAGACTTAAAAATTCTTTGTCTCTTAAAATAGAAAACATTGTGGGTAATTAAAAAATGCTTGGAACAAGCAATTTCTTCATTTACCATCATATTTTCCAAAACCTTTTTCTTACGGTTCGTAAAAAGGCGGGCCTGTATGGATACGGGTTAAAACGAATTTCCAACATTCAGAAACCCAGCGAAAACTAACTGGACCAGCATGTCGTCGTTTGGCGCGCAAAATGTCGTAAATAAAGCTTCATTCAAGCTGTAGTTATGCCATTTTGCACGCAAAAGGACGATGTGGAATCTAAATCTTATCTCGTATCATTAACCTGTCTACTGAACAAACTGTAGCCCGAGCATGTTATGTATCCCTTTCCTGTACAACACCTGGTTTTTACTTCCCTGTGATTTAATGCTAGAGAAAAAGTTGTAGGTAAAGAAGAAATTGCTTGTTGGGAGCAATTCTTCTTTTTCCACATTATTTTTTACCCTGTATGTTGGCTATTTACAAATTGCATTTACTTTAAATATCGTCTGCAATTTCTTTAGAAGTGAAACGAGACCGAAAATCTGAAAACAGGAAAGGGTTTAAAGAATTTGCGGATTTTCTAAAACCAGAAATCTTCTATACATTGTATATTGTATATATATCCTGAAACTGTCTTCTTTCTTGCGTTTATGAAATGATCAATGAAAAATAACTATATACTAGGAGAGTATCGTTATGAAAACTAACTATATTCTGGGAGTATATACTTATTTTCCATTACGCATTTCAATTCTTTCGTGAATTTATCAAATGCGTAATGAAAAATAACTAAATACTAGGAGACTGGTAGTACAGAGTTATTTTTCATCACGCATTTTATAAATGCATGAAAGAATTTGGGTTTGGTAGTTTGTTTCAGGAAAAAGATGGAATATCAAATATCAATTTGCTTTCAGGTACGCAATCGCGGTGTCCTATAACCATACAGAAGCAAACTTCCCATATATAAGGTAAGCAAAGAGCATACTGTTGGAGCACCAGCGGAATAATCCGACCAATGGCTGATTGTGGTCATTCATGTTTTACTACGCAATAATAGTTTTCTCGGAGAGTATGTGGAATAAACGGATGCCAACGGGATGCCACACTTAGATATAAATGGTGTACTTTTGTAAGATTATTGTCCAGTGGCTTTTAACAAAACGGCAAAATGGCTGGTTTGCGTTCTAAAAATCATAGCTTGAATAAGCTGTAGTTATCACGATTAAGTCACCAATTCAACAAAAAAAGCTTCACATAAATAGCCAATACTGGAGTTCAAATTTAACTTCTGGTCAAAATTAATGATATGATTGGTCGATTGTTTCTTTGATAGACAGCTATGACCCCTCAATTAATTTGATCTATATTGTTGAGAATTATTTCCTTAGACAACAATACAAAATTAATCCGATGGTTGTTGATCTATAGGTCGAAATTACTTTGCATTAATGTCAGGAGAAATACATTGCACTTCGATCATATCTTAGAGAATAACCGATAGAATTATTTCTTTTACATTAAAATGATTGTAAACCATTCGGATAAGGATGTATTTTACATAGTACATATTACGCAGTTACTCAAGATGTCCAAATTTTGTGCAAATGCTCGTGACCATTCCAAAATAATATAATTTTTTACTACCCTTACGAACAACAACAAACCAATCAAACACACACATACACACACACAAACCCCCCAATAAAACAAAACAAAACCCCACCCACTTAGTAAACATTGTGAAAGGGCAAGATATTGCTTGTGAGTACGATTTCTTCAGTTCACATAATGTTCTCTACCTTTTAAAACGAAGATCTATAAAGTTCGATTCGCTTTCAATTGTTCTTTGTAAATTCTTTGAATTTGGACCAGTCTATTGTTTTTGTCTCCTGGAAAATCGTTAGAAGCGAAAATATCTTTGAATGCACTTCCTTGTTATCACAAATACTCGGTTCTGTATGAAATTTCCTGTGGCTCTGGCGGATTGTATAATTTGACGGGATGTGTGCATGTTCATTATTTATCGCTTCTACCGTACCATTTGTCTATATTTGCCCATATGAGCAACGGCTCAAAAGGAGATTACTTGTTACGGAGAACAGTGCAAGGATACAGGCCAAGACCCCTTGGAGCCCCACCTTGTTCTTTTACGTGCTCTGACAAACGGGACCTCGGCTTAACGCCCAGCCCCCTTCCCCCCAAAAAAGTTTGTTTACGGGGCAAGCCTTGGTACCCGCGAATTCGATGGTTGAAATCGAGCGCTCTACGAACTGTGTAAACAGGGCTGACAACTTTGGTTTGGCACCATGGCTGTCACATGTGGAGCCACTAGGTCGAACATCTCATTGCTGTCTCTAGCGAAGGTCCGATAAGTATGTCTGAAGTTCTCATCTCACAAGCTAATTACAGAAATTGGGTCCGGTAGTTCAGTATGTAATTGGTTTTCTCTGCGTATTTTTCGTACAAGAGAGCAACATTAATTCAATATCAGATGAAAATTTATTTCACCCTGAGGATGTTACATTTCGTCGCTAGGGTAACATGCCTTCATTTCGTCTACGTAGTACTATTGTAATCCATCTTAATAATTACTAGATATTTATTTTTTGTTTCTGTGAACTGAAGTACGAAACAGTGCAATATTACTAATGATAATTTCCAGGTAGTTTCTTCGGTCGTAAAACGGGCACCTTGAGGCTCGTGAAGGGTTTAGTGGTAGTTCTGTGGTGAGAAATACCAGGGATCCATAATTCCACGATAAGGTGCTTCTGCCTCCACGATATGACTGAAATACCGTTAAAAGTGCCGTTAAAACCCTATTTAACAAGTTACCAGACAACAAAACTTTAGATCGGTTCGAGTTGAAAGGAGTTGCTGACGGCAATTTAAAGTTTATATATTTTCTGTTATTTTTTCAACCCTCTTAATACAAAACATTGTGTAAAATAAAGAAATTGCTTCAATTTACACAATATTTCCCACGTGTTTTTCTTGACGGGCGTCAAAGAGCGTCATTGTGTTGGAATGGGTTAAAACAGTGTCTTCCTTGCGCGTTCTGTGGTAAGATTTACCTATCTATTTTCAGTCACACGGCCATTGAAGCCCCTGAAAGATGTGTGTTTGGACAGATGGTGAATATTGGTGCAGTTATGTGTAAGTTTTCGCTTTTTATTTATTATTCAAGTATTTACGCAAAGGCTTGGAAAAATAATTACCGCCCCAAGTTATTAGTCCACAATTAGCAAAAACAGCTACACGCATATTGTATTGTGTTCTGGTAGGTTTGACATCAATATGCAGCATAAGCCTAATTGTCTTTAGCCAAATATGATCGCAAGCTATAATCTTTCTAAAATACTTGTTCAATGATTAACTGCATATGTTCTTCTGCCTAAACTTTCAGTGTGGATGAATGTAATCTTACGATATCTTTTCGTAAAGAAATTTCTTCTGCTGAAAGACATTAAACCAGACGACAAATATTATAAATTCAACCTAGCTGGTCTAGTGATGGGGATACTGTCGGCTTTTGGAGTGAGTATGGTGGCGAACTTTCAGGTAGGTTTATTGTAAATGCATAATATATACCATAAATATATCATCTTTGGTTGACCAAAATGTCATAATTACAGCTGTGTTCAAGCTGTATTTACGACGTTTTGGAAGCCAATTTTTCCTTAAAACTCAAATATAACAAGGGCGAATGTTTTAACCCTTGTCATGCTGATCCCGGAATATTCCTGCTTTTACAATGTATTTGGCAGGTGTATAGACTAAGATCAGCCTGCACAGATGTGCAGTATGATCTTAGCCTACACTACCCGTTTATTGTTGTGAGAAAAAATCTTTGAACACAAGATCAATCTAATTATGTGAAAGTCTTCAAATATAGTGAAAAGAGGAAAACTATTTAGCAGGACATGGGTTAAGTATAAGGTTTCTGGCCTCTTACAACTTATCTGTTCTCGTTATTACTATTGGTCTTGTGACTGTGATATTGACCGCTTGTGGCCATTTTTTATTGCATCTCTATTCTTTTCTTCCCTTTAAAAAGACAATTTAAAGCAATAGTATGATATGAATCTTTTAAGTCTGAATTACATTTCCAATAGGCGAAAAAATCGCATATGTTGTTTTAAAGTCGTGTTTGAAAGGACTAAATATTTCATTTTAATTCGTAAAGTGAATTCCTAATTCCTAAACATAAGTATGGCTAGACCCTACATAATAAATTTAATTCATAAAAAGAAGAACAGCAAATTCCTTTATATAATTGCATTTCTAATTCACAGAAATGTCATACTATAATTCAATTTCAAATTCACAGATAGAAATACAACAAGTACTCCACAAAAAATGGCATATCTTATTTACAGAGAGAAGTACAGCGAGTCCCCAACTATAATTTCATTTGTAATTCACAGACAGAGATACAGCGAATACCTTACTATATTCCTTTGTCTCATTCACTGACAAAAATACAGGAAATACTCTACTATGATTTCATTTCTCATTCACAGACAGAAGTAAAGCTAGCTCTAAATTAAATTTTATTTCTAGTTCACAGCCAGACGTACAGGGAGACCCCGACTATGGTTTTATTTCAATTTTTTTTACGGAAGTACATTGAGTCCCCGACTTTAATTTATTTTTTTATCACATACAGAAGCACATCGAATACCCAAATATAATTTTATTTCAAATTAACAGACAGAAGTACAGCGAGTGCCCCGATATAAATTTATTTCTAATTCACAGACAAAAGTACAGCGGTTACCCCCAACTAAAATTTTATTCTAATTCACATATAGAAGTACAGCGAGTGCCCCAAATATAATCCTATTTAAAATTCACAAACAGAAGTACAGCGGTTCCCTCACTATCATTTTATTTCTAACTCACAGACAGAAAACGGCGAGTACCCCGATATAAATTCATTTCTAATTCACAGTCAGAAGTAGAGCGAGTACCAAACTGTTATTTTATTTCTAATTCACAGACAGAGGTACAGCGAGTGCCCCACTATAATCTTATTTCTAATTCACAGACAGAGGTACAGCGAGTGCCCAACTATAATTTTATTTCTAATTCACAGACAGAAGTAAAGCGAGTACCCCACTATAAATTTGTTTCTAATTCACGCACAAAGGTACAGCGAGGACCCCACTATAATTTTATTTCTAATTAACAGACAGAGGTACAGCGAGTGTCCCACTATATTCTTATTTCTAATTCACAGACAGAGGTACAGCGAGTGCCCAACTATAATTTTATTTCTAATTCACAGACAGAGGTACAGCGAGTGCCCAACTATAATTTTATTTCTAATTCACAGACAGAAGTACAGCGAGTACCCCACTATAAATTTATTTCTAATTCACGCACAAAGGTACAGCGAGGACCTCACTATAATTTTATTTCTAATTAACAGACAGAAGTACAGCGAGTACACCACTATAATCTTATTTCTAATTCACAGACAAAGGTACAGTGAGTGCCCCACTATAATTTTATAATTCACGGACAAAGGTACAGCGAGTTCCCTACTGTAATTTTATTTCTATTTCTAATTCACAGACAGAAGTACAGCGAGTACCCCACTATATCGGTGTATTTTTCGCTTTCGGTACCGGTATTGTTTACTGTGCTCTACAGACACGCCTCACCTTTAAAGTACGATATATATGCTGTAACAAGATAAAGATGTTTATGGTCCAACTAGCCAATACCATTATCATGGGTATACTGCTCATCTTATGTATCCTTTTTGTTGTGTATATATATACCCCATCAGGTGAAAATGGACACCCTGTGTTCCCAGAAAGCAAATCATTTATGAACGAGCAAAATGTCGAAAATTCACCTCGAATAAAGCTGTATTTACGAAATTTGGCTCACCCACCGACGAACAACCTGGAAAAAGAGATCGGGATGAGCAGCATGTTATCAGAGATAGCATTTCTAATTTATAGCCGTGGTAAGGAAGAATGGCCATGTTTTGTTTTCGAGAATCTACACTCTAGACTCTTGTCAGATTGTGGTATTCTTGCAATCTGATCAGGATTGTTACTGTTCGCACTCAAAAAAAAAAAGGTATCTTTTTGCTCGACAGGTCATAGATACTTATTAACTTCGAAATTATAAAGAATGAAATGAAGCTTGAGGTAGCTTCGTTGTAAACACGTAAGTTATTGAAAAAACACACACGCAAAAAAAAACCAAAAAAAAAACAAAAAAAAAAAAACAACAAAAACATATCCATATATTGATATATTTATTCTTTGCCATAAGAATCCTTGACAGTATTCCAGTTATATCTTCCAAAGCTGTATATAAATTGAGAGAATATAAAGGCCATGGATCAAGATGGGTAAGTTGAATAAACCTTTAATAAAACGACCATATAAACGCCACCCGTCTCACTTGTTTATAAATATGATAAAAAGGGTTACCAAAGAATCTTTTCAGTGAAATTTGATTGAAATATATTAGGTTTAACGCCATTTTCAACAGCATTTTAGTTGCCTGGTGCACCTAGCCATGGCTTGTAGTCGTTTCTCGTTCTGTTAGAACAACAGCTGCTCATCCGACTTAACTCATTCCCAAACAGTGCCGTTTTTGGACACCCCCCCCCAAAAAAAAGGGTGGAAAATATTTTGTAAAATAAAGAAATAACTTGTAAATTTAATTACTTGGCATGAAAACTGTATGGGAATCATAACACTTGGGAATTCTAATTTATCTCCTGTAAACAGATACTTAACATTTTTAAATAGAGGATGAGAAGAACTTGAATCGAATTCGACCAGTCCAATAAAAATGCACGAAGGTTGGTTAACATGTTGATTCTGGTTAGTCAGCGCAATTGTAAGGTCGTTGGTTATCATAGACATCTCATGGCAGGACTAGAGACAGGGGGTACTTGAATCGAGTAATGCCACCGCGGGCATGATATTTGAACGCATACGTGACATTTCCAACCATTACATATGTGCGCCAAGTAAAGATTCAGATCAGCCTATGCATCCGCACAGTCTGATCAGAGTCTTCACTCTGCGCTCTGTAGACAGATACTGACCCAAAGCTTCTTTAAACAATCAGCGATTGTTCTAATTGCCCCGAATGACTGTCAAGAGAGCTCAATGTGTGCGAGTCACGCACATGCTAAATGGTTGGAAATGTCACGCATAGGCTCAATTTTAACCCTTTCCAGTTTTGTAAAATTTAAGACCTTTCCAAATTAAAGGTTTTGAAGACGACCCTTTCCTGTTTTGTAAAATTTTAGACCTGTTCAAATTCAAAGGTTTTGCGGACGAACATTTAAAGTGGGTTTGATTAAGGGGAAAAATCATTCAGTAGGATAGAAAAAATGTGGAAAAAGAAGAAATTGATTATTATAAAAAGAAGAAATTACTCATTACAAGCAACTTCTTCTTTTTCTACAATGTTTATCTAAATAGTAAAATCACGGAGATTTAAAAACAATGGATTGAACAGGAACGGGTAAATAGCATATTGCCCGTTTCCACCTGGGTATTAAAGTATAAATGGGTACTTGTGGAAGTTATACTAGGTAGAATGTACTGTTGCTGCATTCGATCCATTTTTGTACTACTGTCTTTTAAGTCGCTGATCGTCGGGTTCATTCTAAAATTTTAGAGTCAAGGGAAATTCGGTTTGAAAAGTCTTAAACCCATTCCAACACAATAACGCCTTTTAATGCTCAAGATAACAAAGAGGAAAACATTGTGAAAAATGAATGAATTGCTTGAAACAAGATAATTCAGGAAGGAAAACTATGTGTTGTATATAACGAGCAATTACCTCTTCACCCACAATTGTCTTCACATAAAGCCGTATCACTCCAGGGTTAATTAAAGGCTCTATTGCTCCAAATAGCATATTTTTTATGTTGATGTTACATTTGTCGCGAAAATGTACCATGTATCAATGTGGAGTTCGGGATATTTTGGAACTATAGCGACTGTCTGATCAAGGAATATTTTATGTTAAAGAAAAAAATGTTGAAATTTACTTTAGTTTTCTATTTGGCATGGCTTTACATAGCCGGCTTATGACCTATTCTGAACTCATTGAAAGAAGGCTCTGTACACGACTTTAATGAAGATTTTAGAGTTCTTATTTGTGAAAAAACCTGTCCCCACGAGAGCCATAGTGCCTTTTACCCTTTCCCGTTTTGGAAAATTTAGACTGGTCTAAATTGAAAGAGTTTGCAGACGACAATGAAAATTGGATGCAATTTGAAATAATATCCATCCAGTGGTAGAAAATATTGTGGGAGAAGAAGAAATTGCTTGTTACAAGCAATTTCTTCTTTTTCCACAATATTTTCCAAACTATAAAATCACCGCAACGTAAAATTCCGTGTTTGTACAAGAAAGGGTTAAATAGTGCCTCGACACCTGTCATCGGCGCAACTTATGAATAGATATTTACAGAAGTGGTTTAACGATATCGAGAAAAATAATTTACTTTCTACCTCATATAAGTTCATTAAGCCTTCTTTTTTAAATAAGTTTAAATATTTAGAAAAGAATGTTCTTTAAGCTAAACGAATTGAACTTTTCATCAAGATAAGAAAGAATATGTCCTTATTGAAAAAATGGGCCAATTAGAAGACGAGTTCCAGTTTGTTAAAGTTTCTGATCTTGAACGTTTTAAAACAATAGACATGAATTGAGTAGGTATTGCAATTCTTTTTACTTTCGACGATGTATATTTTTGATAGGAATAGTTTCGTTATGGAACAGTAGAAAATTTGAATATTAACCTATAGACTTCACGTTAAAAAACTTTCTTTACCAGGATTACCTAAGATGAATTACCCTACATGTAACGTCCGAGTGGCTACTAGGGCTGACTATCGGCTAAGAAAATCACTATCGCGATAGTTTTACTATCACAGTATTGATATCGTGATACTATCACTATCGTCAGAAATCAATCGCAATATATCACGATACTATCGGTATATGTTACTTTGTTTATTTTCTATGTTGATCTGTATAGATAGCATAGTCTACAGGCGAACCTCTTTTTATCAATGTTTTTTCCTTCCTTTACAAAGCAAAAAATAGTCCCAAAATGGTCCAAAACATGGGCCTTTTCACTATCTCTAAATTTGCGGCCATGTCAGACGACACAAATACGTAAAACAGAATAACTCGATTAGTGTGCTCGAAATAAGTAATTCATTATCGTAATTAATCGAATATCATTTATGATTGTCTTATTTTTATTTTTTCGACGATTCAAGCGCTGAGAACTCATAAAACATTGATTACAAGTCTTAACTTAACATGCCTTTGGATTTTTGAGAACCTTTTCACTTTGTAAATCGAAAGTTAAAAATCAATTCCTAAACAAAAAAGGAGTACGGAAGAAACAAAAATCAAACGTGCCTATCACGTGATAGAAATTGAAAGTAGGATAACTTGTTTTCCCCTTTCTCTCTCTCTTTCTCTCTCTCGCTCTCTCTCTTTTAACCCAAGAGACCAAGAAAACATTGAATTTCTGTGTAAGTATGCTTTGCATATTTACTATCGAAACTATCGATATTTGAACAAACAATCGCGATAGTTATCGATGTCAGGGAATTGCAATCGATACATCGATATCGTGACTGTCACTATCACAATACATCGACCTATCGATCTATCGTTACACCCCTAGTGGCTACAGATCTTAGTAATTTTGACTTTCATTTGAAATAGATAGATTGATTGAATTGGGTTAAACGCCACTTTTAACAGTACTTCAGTCATATCGCGGCGGCTTGAGCACCTAACGATGGATTCCCGGTATTTCTCACACCAGTACTACCACTACGTCCTTTCCTAGCTTCAAGCTGCTATTGCATTTAGTGGAGATTGATGCGCCGCCGTCATAGCGCAGTTGGTGTTGAGATTGATTAATGTCTTTTTCAGGACACCTTAAGAAGTATCTACCTAACATCCACAGTAACACAATGGCTACTTGCTTTGTCAATATTGACATTTACTTTGACGTTTGCGCCAGACTTTAAAAACATGCAAGTAGACGATCCGGCCATATACCTCAAAGAGGAGTATGTGGTAAGTAACCCAGAAGTTTGTGATTGAACACGACCTCTTACTCTTTTTCGTCATGCTGACAAGTGGTTTATCGAAAATTTTCGATGTATTATCACATGATAATCGCAATGACGATCCATAGGGAATATTACAACAGTGTCTTTTTCTATTTTGTTGTTATCGTGTTCGAGAATCGTGTGTAGGTATTTTTTCATTTGATGAGACCGAGGTCGAATCCAATTAAGAATACCTACAGGCTATTCGAGAACACGACAACAATAAATAGAAAAACACACTATTGTAATATTCCTTTTATTATATACCTTTTAGGACATGACATAAAGAAAAATCTCTTAAATGATTAAGAAATAACCAACTTTCCGAAAAAAAACCGAACGTCAATACACAAAGAAGTAGTCCGTGTTTAACGGTACTCGATGAATACGGTTTTTTGTTACACGCCAAATACGGATTAGATAGCCAGATTTTAATCCATATCTTTTATGGGTATATAACAAAGTAAAATATCTAAAATGGCAATCTTACTGTTTTGATGAGATATAACCGCGCTTAAGTATATTTTGCGTTACCAAACGTCATCTCAGCGGAACCTGACTTACTGACGACGTTACGTATCAAATGCCACGTTATTCACGCGCCTAAGGAGATCTTTGTCGAACAGTTTGATATTTTCTCTCTTTGTGTAAAATCGACAAATCTTTCTTTTTGTGAACACCGTAAGCTGTCTTATCCGAAATTATGGATTTTGCTATTCATTCATTTTTATAGACAAATTTGATCCTACACTGTAATAAATAACTATCATTTATGTCATCTTCATTTTGATAATTGAGAAATCAAAGGGCGTTATATAATCTAGAGCAAAAACAAAATAAACCCTTTCCCGTTTTCGGAAATTTTAGACTAGTCCCAATTGAAAGAGGTTGCAGACGACAATGAAAACTGGATGCTCTTTGAAATGAAACCATCCTTTGTGGTAGAAAATATTGCGGAAAAAGGAGAAATTGCTTGTTACAAGCAATTTCTTCTTTTCCACAATGTTTTCTCGAGTATAAAATCATAGGAACGTAAAATCCCGTATTTGAACGGGAAAGGGTTAAATGCGTTGATGGGCGACCTTTTCATCTTAAATTAAGATAAAGTGTTCTGTATTTACGACATTTCAGTCGTCCATAAACCAAAACATTTTATAGCAGATGTCAGAGGACATCTATTTTCAGCCGAAAATTTTCAGCCACTTACTAAATTCAATGATTTGATGACACAATTTTTATAGAGACCTTTGGCAGCATATTATATATACCGATATCTAATATTACAAATTTATGATCTTTTTGGTAGTGGGCGAGCTTCACGTCGTAAATTAAGATTGATTGTCCTGTATTCACCACGTTTCAGTCGTCCACATACGAAAATGTCAGCAACTATCAGAGGTTATCTTTTTTCATTTCAAAATATTCAAACACATACTAAATTCATTGATTTTACTCTGGTCAGAGTTCACACTGTTTAAATCGAGGTTTTTGGCAGTGAATACAGCAAATTGAATATTGTGAATATATCTTTCTTCTTATTACTTTTGAAAGTTTACGTTCAGTGCAAACGTTGGATCTTTCCTAAACCAATTACCTGAGACAAAATTTTAGGCTGGTCCAAATTCAAAGAAGTTACAGAAGACACTTAAAAAAAATTCTGAAATTTTATAAACATCTTTGACTTTACGGGTAGAAAACCTTGTGGAGATTTGTTTTGTATTTGACTTATAGAAAATCAAAGTACTGAAAGTACTGTAAGCTAGCAAAGCATTCTTTATTAAGTAATCTTCTTTGTCAAAGGTTATCAAGACTTGTTGAATTTAGAAAACATTTGCTTTGTAGGGTAGAAAACAGTGTGGACAATGAAGAAATTGCTTGTTACAAGCAATTCCTTCATTGTCCACAATGTTTTCAAAAGCTATTTTCTTGAAATGATTCAAACGCGCGATTGAGTTGGATTTGATTAAATAGCATGCTTTTGATGGCATTGTCCACGATTTGAATAAAGTTAATTCATAAGACCATAAAAAGCAGTTGCAGAGCTTACAATATTACTGGAATAAGACCTACTTTTTATGGCGTAGGCATTCAACGAATTTAGTGGTTAAGCCTCCAGTGGAACTCTGAGAAGACCTCAAAATTTTGTCTGTTAACTTAAGCTATCAAAGTTGACGCTTTGCTAGCTAAACCTCACTTCGTACGGCGATTCATTTCAATTTATTATTGTCGTTTTAATGTTATGACTTAGAAGTTTTAGATAAAAATCCAGTAATTTACTCACAAATCCATTTCAGAGAAAGCACTCACGCGCAGACTTTCAAACTCTAGATACAAACAGCAACTTCAAGTCAAATTCAAACATTCAAATAGAACCAGCAGTCACAATCCTTAGCGAAAAAGCAGAAAACAAGACTACCAGAACGGCAGAAAACAGGACACTGTCAAATGAAACCCCGTGATGTTTTTTCAAAGGGAGGCAACTCGAGTAACTAAATGTAAAAATATTACTGTTACGCATCCTGCCAGAACAAGTGTGAATATGTGTTCAGTAGCACCAGGTGAAAAGTGGACGTGTCCTGTATATAACATGTTTCATTTCAGACGAACCCATGATCATTTTCAGGGGTAAAAAGTAAAACATACATATTTCGGAACATAACTTTTAGGCAACGGTCTATACCACTGATAGACAACAGTGCAAAAATACACACTCACCAACCCCTTCCCCCACCACACACGCCGTTTTTGACCTACGATGGAATACATACACTTCGAACGGAAACGTTTTGAACAAGATAGCCGGCAGTAGTCCATACTTTTCTATCCTCGGAGAATAATTTTGCTTTCTGGAAAAATGATACAATTTATCAAATCAGCATAAAGAAATAAGAAATGAGAATATTTTTGTTATCATGGACGTATGAAACGAATACACTTATGTATTGATTTTTCTTTCATTTCATACCTCCATGAAAAATGTATTATCTTTATTTCTTATGATTTGATAATATCGTGCGAAAAGGCAAATACTTTATCAAATTTTGATACATTTTATGGAACTATTTTGTGCGCAAGTATACATCTATACATGTAAGACATTTTCACTATCAAACCCTATGCTGTGCGTAATCACACGATATACCATCTAGACAGTTCATTAGAGTCCCATGAATAATGGATACGGCTGTTGATTAGAGTGAACGATGATATCTTCCACGGGGATGACAGGTCAATTTGTAGTCGAATTCATTTGTTGAATAAAGTAGCAAAAATGCATTGTTATCTCAGCTCACTTAGGAAGAGCTTAGGCAATGGTCGGCTTCCTTCCCGAGTCAAAGTTTTGACTATCTTGATTTGAATTATTAATTTTAAGTGAATAGACCTTCAGAGAATGGACATTAGGTATCTCATATCGACGTACCTCAACGTGCAATAAGATCATGGTCATCTGTAAAGGTCGAGTTTCTAAGGTCAAGCTTCAGACAATTAGCTCATATAGGAGCATCTACATGTCGTCAGTAGAGAGTTAATGAACCTGCAACAACTTCCTGTAGTTTATTGTTAATCTTTTGTTCTGTGATCTCGAGTCTATTTGTCTTTTTTTAATCATTCATAGATTATTGATATTCGTTGTTGTTAGTGTAACTTTTTTATTGATACCATTGCCTTTTTGTTTTTTGGAGAAACCTGTGGTATAACTATATAACCTTAGTATTTCTATTTACAGTTATTTGATTTCTCTCAACAACCATGTCTTTTCAACCCTAGCGGAGAACAAATATTATATTTGACTCTTACGGGATTCGAACCTATGCGGATACGGCAACGATGCCTAGCGCTGCAATGTCCGACGTCTTTAAACTCTGCGATACCGAGACATCCCCAAAAAGAATGTTCAAATAACGCATATAAAGCTTCCGGACACTACAGCACACTCCATATAAGGGTTCTATTTTTAGAAATTCTATATCCATATTCTATATCCTTAGTATTGATTCCGTCGTTGTCTTTCAAGTGACCAATCGTGGCTGTCATTCTATATATCGATCGACCTATAAAAAATACTCATTCAACCTGAATTCAGCTTTGAACTTCGCCATTGGGCGCCATTTTTGTAAAACTTTTTCGTTGATTCGACGACTTAAACGTCGTAACTTACGTCATAAGAACAACCTTGAATGTAATTTATGTATAAATTGACCAATCGCTGGCCCCGTCCACTTACTCCGTTGGCCATGCCCATTGACTCTGGCAGAAAGTCCCGCTTCGAATTTTAACGGCGTTATTTTGCAAGCAAACGATCAATTGTGACCCTTTTAATGATATCTTTTATTCACTATCCAGCTTCCACAAGTCGAGCTCCAAACATCCGAACTCGTGCTTTTGTTGAATATACATATATATATTTTTTTAAATCTATTTCAAAGATTTCACTTCAATCTGTTTAACATATTTCTATAGTAACACTTTCAAAAGAGCCATACGTCATGTACATGCACTGTGTGTATTTCCGTTTATTTATCGTCGCTACCGTAGCATATGCCAATATGAGCGACGCCTCCAGAAGACGGTTAGTTGTTTCTAGAGATAGTGCAAGAATACAGGACGAAACTGCTGAGAGCTCCACCTGGTTCTCTCAAGTGGTTTATCTGGATGTTCGTTTTACTTCATAAATGTCCCTGGAATTGGCTCCTTGTTGATTTCAATTCTACCTTAATGTTATTGTAACCTCTTATGCTTAACCCTTTCCTGTACAATCCCTTGGTTTTTTCCAGTTGTCTTATACGCGAGAACATAGTAGGAAAATAAGAAATTGCTTGTACCAAGTAATTTCTTCTTTTCCCACTATATTTTTACCCTTTACGATTGTTGCTTTTCAAATTGCACACACTTTTCATTGCCGTCTGCAACCTCTTTGAATTTGGACAAGTCTAAAAACACAGGAGAGGGTTATAGGGACCAACTTATAAGTGTGAGAAGATTCATCCTTTCTCTAGCTGCGCACATCCTTTATCTTACCTGTCAATCAAAGAATCAATCGACCAATCAAAGTTTTCATTCCAATATATTTGAACCGAAAGTGTACTTTGAACTCCATTATTGGCCGACATTGAACCGGAAGTGAACTTTGAACTCCAATATTGGCCGACATTTATGTGAAACATATTTGTTGGTTTAAGCTTCGCAACTACAGCTTATTCAAGATATAGCTAAGGCAATCAGGTCGCCAAACAACAATTTATCTTTTACATGATAATGGCAAAACCGTTTAATATCGCAGTGTCAGTTTCTGTTGGGGTCAGTGGGTCTTGTCAGCGGAGACATTGGGCGGGGCAAGCGATCCGTCAATTGTCGACCCTTTTCACCTTTTGTAGATTTTTGAAATGAAGATATGGCTATATAGCCTAACTGTACATCTGCTTTGAAATACATGCCCTGCTTGACCTGTGCTAGATGCAGAATATTTATAGATTATTAGTTTCTTTCTTGTTTTTCTAAATATTAGACTTGTCCAAATTCAAAGAAGTTGCAGATGACAACTAAATGCGAGTGCAATTTGAAAAGTAACCAACCTACCAATATTGTGGGAAAAGAGGAATTCGCGACTTAACGACTTGTTTTCATTTGTTAAGATAGAATTTTACTAAACTGTCCATCAGCTTTCATATAACCCTTTACCAAACGACAAAATTTAAGTTTATCCAATCAATGTATTTTGCAGACGACAATTTCTTGTTGATAGAAACCAAATTTCCTTTGTGTTTCAGGGGCAGAAAACACTGTTGATTATGAAGGAATTGGTTCTTTTCCCGCAATGTTTTCTGAAGTATAAATCACAGGGACGTAAAAATGCATTGACTGAACAGAAAAGGATTAAAAGAAATTATAGATGGTCCCTTTCTACATATACGGACAAAAAAAATAAATTTTTTGTTTTATAGATAAAAAAAAATTGAGAAATTTTATAAAAGTCGTGTTTTTTGGGGTCTTTTTGACAGTTATCAGCTTACTTTGTTTCATTTAAGCCATTCCAATACAACAAAATTTTAGACTGGTCCAAATGAGAGCTGCTGGCGACAATTTGAATTTTGTAAAATTTAAGATTTTTCAACTTCATGGGAGAAAACAGTGTGGAAAATGAAGAAATTTCTTGCAACAGGCAATTTCTTCATTTTACACAATATTTTCTAAAATGTTTTTCATGAGGGCGTCTAAAAGCGTCATTGTGTGTGAATCAGTTAAAACTGTGGAATTCCCATATAAAATTGTAGACACTTAAGATAGTTGTTTAATACATTTTCTAAATATTTTGTACTGTTGTGAGTTGTTATGCATTTTAACAATTTAACAATTACTAGAGTAAACGGTTGTAATTTGTCGTAAAACGAATTTTGTGGAATTATATGATTTTAAAAGAGAAACTGCTGAGAATTATAGCATAGTTTATGTATGTTTCTACACAAATGTCGAAGTTTAATACATTTAATTTGAACATTATAAAAAGGATAAATTCTCTCTCCTGAGTGAGTTATCGCTGTCAATTTAAACACGATTTCAAAAATTGGATTACTTCCATTGAAATCGCTTATTGTTCCAATATTTCATACATTAAAGTATGCGAAATCGAAATATGTAAAAGCGGGGGGTGTCAACGAAAGAAAGTCTGATATTAGTGTCTAAACGTATTTTTACCTATCATGACTTTTAATTGTTTTTACTTGCACAGAAAGAATTTCACTAAATCATCCATTAGCTTACCCACAACCCTTTACCAAACGACAAAATATCTGGTCATTATTCCAATATTTTACAGACGACAAAATTAAGTTCATAAAAATTTAATTTCGTTTGTATTTTGGTGGCACAAAACACTGTGGATAATGAAGAAATCGCTTGTATCAAGCAGACACCCATACTTTAATTCAAATATTGAATAAGGGGCAATAGAGGTGACATGAGGAGTCAACGTTCTGGTCATCTAAACAACGTTATGATTTAACGGCGTCAATTTACGGTACACATTTTAACAAATAGATAAACATCAAAGTACTGAAAATACTGTAATCTAGCAAAGCATGGTTGAATTTAGAAAACCTATCCCTTGTTGGATAGAAAACATTTTGGACATTGAAGAAATTGCTTGTTACAAGCAATTTCTTCATTGTCCACATTTTTTTCAAAGCTTTATATCTTGAGATGGGTGGGAATGGGTTAAATAGCATGCTTTTAACAGAGTTCTCTACAATTTGAAAAGAGTTTGCAATATACCTGAAATATAAAAGAATTATTTGTTATGGCGTAGGCATTCCATAGATTTGGTTGTTAAGCCTCCAGTGGCAGTTTGCGCTCGTAGAACGTTAAGAATGCCTCAGAATTTTGTCAGTTAATTTAAGCTACCAATGCTGACGATTTGCTAGCTTATATACTCATAGATCATACACTTTGTTCAATTTGTTTGAATTTTTTTCAGTTATATTAATAGAGAACGAGTCTTAAAGTTGGCAAACTATGGACGAAGTAGCATTTACAGTTTCCCCTGAATTCTCGCGTGTTCATTGCTGCGAAATTTGAAGGATTTTGAATAAAATTACTCCATGTGGCCCTACAAAGCAATGCGCATAGTGAAGACTCTGGTCAGACTCATTTTGAACACAATATGCCCAAATGTGCTAACTATAACTAGGGGATGAATTTGCAGGCAGATTTTGCAAAATTCCTGAAATAAGTAAAACGTGAAGCCATTAGAATAGGTTTGCATCCCAATATCAGGTGCGAACCGTATAACAACGCCCTCCCTAGACACGAACTCTTTTATTAGACGAGTTATTATATTATCGTTTTACTAAACTGTCATTCAAAGAATCAGTCAGCCAATCAAATCATTCATTTAGACCGGAAATGAATTCTGAACCCCTACATTGACCGACATTTGCGTGAAGCATTTTCTGGTTTTGGCGATTAAAATGTCGGAACTGCAGGTTGAAAAAGCTGTAGTTAAGGCGGTTTAAATCACCAAACAGCCATTTTACTCTTTTGTTAAATGAAACTAGCAAGAACGTTTGAAAAATAATGCCGTTTAACATTGAAATGGAACTTACTGTTTGAGTTCAGTAGGCGTGGCTAGCGATTCTTTACGAAAGACCGGTGGTGACATCAAGAATTCACAGTTCACACTTCATACATAGTAACTCTGAAGTGTGAAGTCGGAAGTTTGAAGTGAGAAGTTGGAAGTATGAAGTCGGAAGTGTGAAGTGAGAAGTTGGAAGTATGAAGTTGGAAGTATGAAGTCGGAAGTGTGAAGTGAGAAGTCGGAAGTTTGAAGTGTGAAGTTGGAAGTATGAAGTGTGAAGTGTGAAGTCGGAAGTTTGAAGTTGGAAGTGAGAAGTTGGAAGTATGAAGTCGGAAGTGTGAAGTGAGAAGTTGGAAGTATGAAGTTGGAAGTATGAAGTCGGAAGTGTGAAGTGAGAAGTCGGAAGTTTAAAGTGTGAAGTTGGAAGTATGAAGTGTGAAGTGTGAAGTCGGAAGTTTGAAGTTGGAAGTGAGAAGTTGGAAGTATGAAGTCGGAAGTGTGAAGTGAGAAGTTGGAAGTATGAAGTCGGAAGTTTGAAGTTGGAAGTAAGAAGTTGGAAGTATGAAGTCGGAGGTTTGAAGTGTGAAGTTGGAAGTATGAAGTGTGAAGTGTGAAGTTGGAAGTTGGAAGAATGAAGTGTGAAGTTGGAAGTATGAAGTGTGAAGTTGGAAGTTTGAAGTGTGAAGTTGGAAGTATGAAGTGTGAAGTTGGAAGTTGGAAGTATGAAGTGTGAAGTTGGAAGTGTGAAGTTGGAAGTATGAAGTGTGAAGTCGGAAGTTTAAAGTGTGAAGTTGGAAGTTTGAAGTTTGAAGTGTGAAGTTGGAAGTATGAAGTGTGAAGTTGGAAGTATGAAGTGTGAAGTCGGAAGTTTGAAATGTGAAGTTGGAAGTTTGAAGTGTGAAGTGTGAAGTTGGAAGTATGAAGTCGGAAGTTTGAAATGTGAAGTGTGAAGTGTGAAGTTGGATGTATGTATACCTTCCAACTTCCAACTTCACACTTCACACTTCAAACTTCCAACTTCACACTTCATACTTCCAACTTCACACTTCATACTTCCAACTTCACACTTCAAACTTCCGACTTCAAACTTCTAACTTCATACTTCCAACTTCACACTTCAAACTTCCGACTTCATACTTCCAACTTCACACTTCACACTTCAAACTTCCAACTTCACACTTCAAACTTCCAACTTCACACTTCACACTTCATACTTCCAACTTCACACTTCAAACTTCACACTTCATACTTCCAACTTCATACTTCCAACTTCACACTTCACACTTCAAACTTCCAACTTCACATTTCAAACTTCCGACTTCACACTTCATACTTCAAACTTCCGACTTCACACTTCCAACTTCACACTTCACACTTCACACTTCAAACTTCCAACTTCAAACTTCCGACTTCACAGTTCATACTTCCAACTTCACATTTCAAACTTCCGACTTCACACTTCATACTTCCAACTTCACACTTCACACTTCCAACTTCACACTTCAAACTTCAAACTTCCAACTTCACACTTCAAACTTCCGACTTCACACTTCATATTTCCAACTTCACACTTCATACTTCCAACTTCATACTTCCAACTTCACACTTCACACTTCAAACTTCCAACTTCACATTTCAAACTTCCGACTTCACACTTCATACTTCCAACTTCACACTTCACACTTCCAACTTCACACTTCACACTTCACACTTCAAACTTCCAACTTCAAACTTCCGACTTCACACTTCATACTTCCAACTTCACATTTCAAACTTCCGACTTCACACTTCATACTTCCAACTTCACACTTCACACTTCCAACTTCACACTTCACACTTCACACTTCACACTTCAAACTTCCAACTTCACACTTCAAACTTCCGACTTCACACTTCATACTTCCAACTTCACACTTCATACTTCCAACTTCACACTTCATACTTCCAACTTCCAACTTCAAACTTCCAACTTCAAACTTCAAACTTCCGACTTCATACTTCCAACTTCCGACTTCAAACTTCCAACTTCACACTTCATACTTCCAACTTCACACTTCAAACTTCATATTTAATTTGGTTTGATTATGTACTGTGAATTTAAGAAGTCACCACTGGTCTCATAATTCACATTTCACACTTCCAATTTCAGACTTAATATGTATGAAGTTTGAAGTGTGAACTGTGAATAGATGATGTCACCACCGGTCTTTCGTAATTCTTTAACCCTTGTCATGCTGTATAAATTACCTTACTATATTGCTGTAAAATCAAAGGGCTGAAAGCACTCAAAGAACTCGTAATTCAAATTTCAATATTTCTTTTAGAAATCAATTTCATAAACAACTCTGACAGGAAAATTACAAGCAGGAGGTGTAGACAAAGATCAGACTGCACTTATATGCAGGCTGATCTTGGTCTTTATCTCCTGCCAAAATCGGAATATCCCGGGTTCAGCATGACAAGGGTTAATTAAACACACGCCATTTTGTTTCCGCACTTCCCCGTCAGAAGCATTTAGTCACAAAGTATATGTATACTACTGATAAGACAACCCGGAATTCGCGACTTTCCGTGTTTCTTCGCCGAGCCAGCCGAAGTTGGGTCAATATTTTAAAAAGAAGAATATGTGTAACTTTTTGCTTTCAACCCAAGAGGACACAATCTTAGACTGGTCCAAATTGAAAGGAGTTGCAGACGACGATTGTCTTATTTTCATCTCTTACGCCTTCTCGGTCAGGATTTTAGTTGCTGTTGTTTCAGTCGGCATCTGTCTTATCGTCTATTAGCGGCAAAAGCTGTAGTTACAACAATTTAGGTTATTGAGAAGCGGATAAACGTTCAACGGGTTATTGGTGATTTGTCTAAATTGTGTAAATATTTTTTCTAGTATATTATAAAAGGTCGGTCTTTGTCACATGACGCATTCAAATATCGTTCAAAAATCAAAGTTCTGAAAGAACTGTAAGCTTGCAAAGCATTGTTTGCCTTTTGTAGGGTAGAAAACATTGTGGACACTGACGAAATTGCTTCTTACAAGCTATTTCTTCATTGTCCACAATGCTTTCCAAAGCCTTTTTACGGGGATTCTTAAAAAGTGAGATTGAATGGGAATGGGAATGGCATGCTTTTAAAGGTGTCTCTATAATTTGAATAAGGTTAATTCATGTGGCCAGTCATTTTGAACACATTATGCTCAAGAACTACTTTTTTGGCGCAGGCATTCAGTGGATTAAGTGGCAGTTTGCTGTCGTTAACTCTGAGAAGACCTAAAAATTTTGTCTGTTAACTTAAGCTATCAAAGCTGACGCTTTGCTAGCTAAAAAATATCGATACAAGCCTAATGTAGTAGTCAATACACTTCGACATTGAAAGGTTCTGTTTTTGTTGTTGTTTCATTCAGTCAGTTAACCCCTTTGATTTTTAAATATATCGGAGGTGTTGAAATGTCACGTTTGAGAAAAAAATATGGATCAGAGGGCTCGATTTCAAATCGATACCAAATGAAATAAGTTTGTAGCAAGATCAGAGGCATTTCTCTCGTCGGTAAAAACTAAAAAAAAAAAAAAAAAAAAAAGAAAGAAAAAGGAATCGTAAGCTTTACAAGTACAGCTTGAACAAACGTTGTAGTCGCTTTTTTGACGACTATATAAACAATAACCGTACCAGACGACAAAACTTTAGACAGGTCCAAGTTGAAAGGAGTTACAGACGACAATTTCAAGTTTGGTGAAATTTGTAAATTTATAGCAAGCAATTTCATCATTTTCGACAATGTTTTCCGAAGCCTATTTGCTTGGAGGTGTCTTATAGTGTCATTGTGTGGGAATGGGTTAAACGTCGAAGGAACGAGTAGGAATTACAATCTGCGTGAAAGTTATATAAGGAATGTCAAAGTATAGCTGTGTTGTAAAATATTGTATTGGATTCGAGCTGCGTAAAAGAATTTGGATATTTCACGCGACCTTATACCAAATTTTACTTTGCGGCGAGAAAACAATTTAGGAAAGGATGAAATATTTACTCTATTTTGTATATTCTCTTTTTTAATCAAATGCAACATGTCTGATCGCGCCAGTCAACTAAAAGTCGATAGACCAATAAAATCTTACATTTAGAACGGAATTGAAATTTGAACTCCGACTGTGGTCGACATTTAGGCGAAGAATTTTTCTTAGTTATAGCTAATGGGACCTGTAGTTACCACATTTCGGTTGCCAATTGACCAATCGAGGAGTTCAATCAACCAAACAAATTATTCATTCAGCCCGGACCTGAGCTTCCAACCCCGACATTGGCCTCCATTTTTGTTAACCTTTTTTTTTATTGTTTTGGTGACTTAAACGTTGTAACTACAGCTCGTTCAAGCTGTTGTTACGACGTACAGGTCGTCAACCAACCATTTTGCTTTTTTTGTCACATACTACTTGCCATACGTTTTTTTTTTTACAAAATAACGCCGTAAAAAATCAAAGCGGAACTTCCTATAGGAGTTAATGGGCCGGGCATTTGGAAACCGTGGGCAGGGCCGGTGATTGGTCAGTTAACTTCTTTCCTTTTTTAACATATTAATGATTATCAAGTTGAAGTTCCTGTTTGGGCTCTATATGCGAGGCCAGCGATCCGTCAATTGAATTGTCATCTGCGGTCTCTTTCATTCTTTAACAGGCTTAGTTATTGTCGCCCAGTTTTTTAATTTAAATGGTTACGTTATCGTTTTTAGAAACGAGAAAAAGTTTGGTACAAGGAATCTTTCGTTCTCTCAGAATCTTTTATTCTCAATGTTCATATTTGTTATCGATTTTTATTTCGTTTCAATCTTATAAAAGCTTTGCGTTCGGTAACCAATTGAATTAATTTCTCCTTTCTTAAAATCTTTCAAACTTGTGTATTTCAAACTTTAAGTCTTGCAAATCTCATAATGATACCCCCCCTCCAACAACAACAACACAACAACAATTACAACAACAACAAAAACCAAAACATCATTACAAAAAACAAACCACTAAAGAGGCTGACCGTGGAATTGGATTGAAGTTGTTTAGCTCTAATATCTGTTATCGTTTTATTTTATCTCGTTTCCTTTGTCCGGTTACCAATTGAATTAATTTCCCCTTTCTTAATATTTTTACACGTGTATATTCTAAACTTTAAATCTTGTACATTTTATAATGTTAAAAACCTCAAAACACTATAGAGGATGACCATGGAATGAATTTGAAGAACCTAACAGTTGTTTAGCGCTAAACAGGGATTATTTTCATCTTATCTGTATCGATTTCAAATTTAGGAGATTTGAGAAAAAAACAACACATCCTTTTCCTTTCTTTCTGTTTATTTTTTTCTCTCTTCGCTTTTACCAATACTAGAGATACTTCAACATCAATGCATGATAACTATTAACTTCTTTTGATTTCGACCAGCTTAATTTTTTTTCTGATAACTGGTTAACCCATTCCCGTACAATTCTCCCTTTTTTACGCCCCTCAAGACAGATTTTGAAAACATTTTGGACATAGCAGAAATTGCATGATTCAAGCAATTTCTTCAATGTCCTCAATTTTTTCAACCCCAAAAAGACAAAGAATTCAAAACTACATGAACCAAGAATTGTTGTCTGCACATTCTTTCAATTTCGACCAGCCGAAAACAGTTCGTTTGATATATGTTTAAAATTGCTAACTTACAGCCAGAGAAAGATATTTTTACCACAATGCTAGTCGCCTACTCTAACTGGTACATTTTAATGTGACCAATCAGCTATATTCAACTGATTACAAATGTTGCAATTAAGTAATGCAACGAACAGGATGGGAGAGTTTGAATAAGACAAAATATATCAGGGTAAATATTTTTGAAAATGTGGCAAAATCATTTGTTCGATGAACATGTTGTATGATTTGTGTGAATTATTGTTTTTTATTCAAATTGAATCGCAAGCTGCATATTTAACCCAATCCCACACAATTTCTCCTTTTCACGCCCCAAGCAAATAGTTACGGAAATAATAAGGAAAATACAGAAATTGCTTGTTTCAAGCTATTTCTGCAATTTCCACATTGTTTTCTACCCAGAGAAGCAAAGATTTTTACAGATTTCATCAATCTTAAATTGTCATCTGCAACTTCTTTGAATTTGGAACAGTCTTAACCCATTCCAACACAGCAAACTTTTAGACTGGTCCAAATTCAAAGAAGCTGCAGAAGACAATTTTAAGTTGATGGAATTTTGATTTTTTTCGTCTTTTTGGATAGAAAACATTGTGGATAATGAAGAAATTGCTTGATACAAGCAATTTCTTCATTTTCCACAATGTTTTCCAAAGTTTTTTTCTTGAGAGGCGTAAAAAGGAGGGATTGAGTTGGAACAGTCTTAAATGTTGTTTTGCCGAAATGGATTAACCATTCTGTCAGTAGTTATTTTTGTTTGATGTTTAAATTTTACTATTGAAAAGACAAGTGTTAGTTTACCCAAAAGGAACTAAAAAAACAAACAAACAAACAAACAAACAAACAAACAAACAAACAAACAAAAACAACAACAACAACAAAAAATGTTTCACATTAAGAATCAAGACGACATTTTTTAAGTTCATGATTATTTTATAAGTTTTTCATCGAAGAAAACATCTAGGTTATAGACGAAACTGCTTGCAAGCAATTTCTTTATTTAAACATTATATGAAAAAACCGGGATTTTACGTCACTATTATTTTATACTTGAAAAATTATTGTAGAAAATGAAGAGATTGCCTGTAACTAGCAATTTTCTACCCTAATAAATGGTTATTTTCCGAATTAAATCCACGTTCAAATTTCGTCTGCTAAACCTTTGATTTTGGAAAGGTCTAAAACCTTGCAAGAAGTAAATAGTTAAAAATTGTTTTCCGAAGCTGTTATCTTAGGGTTAAATTATTTAGTTGGAACTGACCTATTTAAACCTTTTCCCGTTTTTTTATGATTGACATTTTTTACTCTCAAATTGAAAGAGGTGCAGATAACAATGAAAATTGGGTGCAATTTGAAATGAAACCATCAAAATCATGTGATAGAAAATATTGTGGGAATAGAAGAAATATCTTGTCACAAGCAAGTTCTTCCTTTTCTACAATGTTTTCTCAAGTATAAAAACACAGGGACGTAAATCAGTGATTGAACAGGAAAGGGTTAACACTAAAAGGACAACCTGATCTTTTCTAATGCATTTTTATGGAAAATGGTGTCAGCTTATTAACGAAGAATTTTTTAGTTTCAATTAGAAAATTAAACAATCGCGGCTTTCGATGAAAGAATCAATTGATCATTCAAATCATTCATTTAGTTTGGAAATACATTTTTAACTCCGACGTTGGCAGACATATCCGTTGAACATTTTTGTCGGTTTGACGACTTAAACGTCGAAACTACAGCTTGAATAACCGATGTTTAGTTTAGGTCCCGAACAAGCCATTTTATCGTTTTTTTTGTTATATGTAACTTAACATAAATTTTTCAAAATAACGGCGTTCAATATTGAAGGGGAACTTCTTGTTGGAGGCAGTGGATAAGGCCAGCGGAGTTAGTGGGCGGGGTCAGAGATAAGTCAATCCATATAGTCTTGCTTGACCTCCGAACATGGTATTCCTATTCTTAAAAATATTACTTTCAGATCTAAAAGTCGTATGCAAATAATTATGATTTAACAGCCATGGCGAAGTATTTCGAAAAGATACGTGCACGCCGTCCAACTCAAGTATTCGATGGTCTGGATGGAGAAGACGGGGATTTTATTCAATTAAGAATTCAGCGTGAGAAGGTAAAAAATTATTTAAGATTAATTTCTAAAACAACCACAAACACCACCATCAAAAGCGTCAACAACGGGTCCGGAAAACTTGGCTTTGTAAACTGGTAGCCGGCTGTCAAATAGAAATCGGACCCAATAGACGTCAATTTTGATATAAATATCTGTCAGTTAAAATTATCATTTTAGATTCAGAAAATGTGATCCAGATTAAGAATATGTGATCCAGGTCAGTTTGCACAACACGCGAGGCCTGACCAGGGCCGATTGTTTTTATAAGTTTGAGTCAGACGTTATCTTCGCGGTAATCTGATAGGCTTAGAGTTGCTTTTTTGGTTATATCGAAAAAGTTCAGCGGAATTCCAGGTTATTTTCAGATATCACGGAATTCAATTGTCGACACCGCAGACCTAATTTGCGTATGACCCAAAGTCAACGGAAGGTAGCGAAACAACCAATGTCCTAAATTATGTTACCAAAAAAGGTAAGCGTAAAACAACGGCAAGTGTCTATATTCGTATTAACGCTTATGGCAGTTTCGGATAGCGAACATAACTCATGATGACGTATTGATGACGTTGGTATGAGCAAATTCAAACTGAATACGGGATTCCAACGGTTATACGCACCGCTTGAATGACCCAATATTCTTCATAATTGTCTCGGTTTAATCTAAAAATAGATTAACAGCCTACGTAGGCTATTCGGGAAATACCATTGTTTATTCAGATAAACGACCTCTGATTTTATCAAAACTACTTTTAAGAATATTGTTTTAAAAAGGTAAACGAAAGGGGAATAAGAATAATCAAAATCTGTGACATGAAAAAACAACGATACCTACCTTTGAATTTCAGCATTTTGCAGGTCTTCAATGAGCTGTAATTATAATATATTTAATGAATAAAACTGACGCATTTCTGACAAATTAACAACGATAAAGATTTAGTATATAGTTGGTTGTCCTATTCTTTTTACAAAAAACTCAAACATGCCCTTGGAAATTAATTTGACGGAACATGACTGCAAAGTTCGCCATAAATCGATCACCCGATTTTAATGTCTCATGCCAATCTATTAACTCTAATTACCGTATTTAGATTAAGTGATTTGTATAAAGGCAAAAATGTGATCATAGTCCACTTCTTACTTGTTATTTGTGGACATGTCTGTATACAAGAACATTAAAAATCTTTCTCATAACAATACACATGTTTTGTCAAGTGGTGACCTTTGACAGGTAACTACGAAATTGTCAATAAGACCATTTCCCCCTTGACATTGGTTGGAATGTCACTATATGCAATAGGTATCTTCTTATAAACAAAATAACATTTGAAGCTCATTTGAGCTAAAACTTTGAACAGTACAGTAGTTACAACAAACTTGTCCTGAAGATGTTCCTGAAGACCATAAACATATTTTCAGAAAGATTGAGCCAAACTATGACCGGTGAAGCGGACAAAACTAAATTGTCCTGAAGGCCCTTTTTCGTTAAATAATCGATGAATGTCACCATATTCAATAGAAAAACCGATGATATTAATTTTCAGTAAGTTTGAGACAGATTAACCAAAACTGTGATCAGGAGAGCCTTGAAAATAAATTGCTATTTTACCTTACTTAACTCTGTTAAAATATTATGAAGTCTGTGACTGATTAATTTCACTGTGAGCCGAAAAGTATCAGGGAAAATGGCTAACTGCAAGGGAAAGATGTTTCACACCACTCACTTTAAACCATTTAATATGGAACGCCTTAACTGTCTTTTGTATAAATCAGACATGTTATCCACTGCATTTCTGTTTGACAGAGTCGGTCTTTCATTATCTGCAGTTAAACAAAGATGCTATTTACTTGTATATATGAACTATTCTGTTAATAAAGTATTGTTAAATCAACTTGTAAATGTTTTGAGTTTCATTGACAAAATGTGTTGTTAGATTGTCACTTTATACAGCTGTATTAAACTTTGGTAAGGTTCTTAAGTCGTTTTATTGGGCTAAGTTATCATAACATTGAGTCCCTTTATTATCCAATAGAGTTAATTCATGGTTTGCATGGATAACAAGATATGGCACTGACCCAGATAAATTTCTGATTTCTTCATATGTTGTTAACTGTTGTCAAATTAATATCATGTTGGATTGGTCACTCATCGTGTTAGATCAAACCATCGTTATATTAAGTCCGGGTAATATTACACCCAGTTTGTAAGTATTTATAACGACTAAAATTATTGTATGTTGACTTCGTTTAGTGTTAAAAATGCTTATATCAACATTTTGTTAGGTTCATAGCTCATTATGTTAGGTCCAGTTCTCCATATTCTAAATCTGATTTACATTAAATTAAGTTAATTTGTAAGAAAAACGGTTAAATCAATACTATGTTGGGTAAGTAGTACATCACGCATGTTCAAGTTATTATTATGTTAAGTCACACTAACATTATATCAAGTAAACAGTTTAATTGTGGTGGTTAAGATTGCTGTATGTTTAGTCTATATATAGTGGAATAATGTTAAATCAAAATTATGTTGGGCTAATAATTCACTGTACTAGGCCAAGTTCTCATTATATAAACTCAGATTGACACCATATTTGGTTGGTATGTACTTGTTATGACTAAGATTATTGTATGTCTAATCCATTTATTGTCAAATAAGGTTAAATTAAAATTATTTTGGTTTGATATTTTCATGTGTTACGTCTTATTGCCTATAATCTGAGTTACATAAACATTAATTTGGTTAAGCTGTTATAATATGATTAAATGTTCGCTTGAAATTCATGCTGGTTTAGTTCATCTAATTTTCTCTCGTCCTTTGATTACTGTTATCGGCTCTAATTTTATCCCGTTACGTTTAAATAACATTATGATGAGTCGACTTGAAATTATATGCTCATCAATCGGAACTCCTCTGTCAATTCTACGAATCAAAAGTTTCTAATTCTACGGGAGTTCCGATTGGATGCGCATGCTTTGTTTATTTGGAACGCTCTGTTTCAAACCGCGAAAATGGCGTCGAATGATGCGGGCGGGTTTATTTTGAAAAAGGTCCTTGAAGCCAAAGATATTTCTTTTAGCATGTAGCCCGTATTAATTAGACTTTAAAGCGTGTCGCTTGAAATCAGAAACTGAGGTGGCCCTGTAGACACAGACATAGACATAATTTATTCAGTATATAAGGCCATCGGCGTATGATACATACAATACAATAAAAAATGTTAACAACAAGAGTGACAAAATTAAAACAACTGAAAAATGTAGATTTCATTCTGTTTGAAGATTACAGTTTAGAGACAAATTGATTAGTTAAGACAGATCATATAGCATACGAATATTTTTTTCTGAAAACAATAGCCTATTACAGTCGTTCAGAACATTTTTTCGAATAAATCACATATATCCGGTGTATTTTTTCCTTTAAAAAAAACTCCTAATACCTATTCAAATTAAGCTTTTCCAAAATATTATTCGTGTTTTACAGAGTTTTTTTTCTCACATCTGAACTATCTGGACTTCGATATACAAACACCAAGGGATAAATGGCGAAAACGAAACGAGTTTAAAAAAAATAGAAAACAAATGATGTAATGTAACTGAGCTGTGAAGAAAAATAACACGAAAAGTGCTTTTCAATACCAAATTAAACATTCTTCAAGTATACATGTTATCAAATTATAGCAGCTTAACCAAATTAATGTTTATGTAAGTCAGATTATAGGCAATAAGACGTAACACATGAAAATATCAAACCAAAATAAATCTGATTTAACCTTATTTGATAATAAATGGATTAGACATACAATGATCTTAGTCGTAACATGTACATACTAACCAAATATTGTGTCCATCTGAGTATATATCATGAGAACTTGGCCTAGTACAGTGAATTATTAGCCCAACATAATTTTGATTTAACATTATTCCACTATATATAGACTAAACATACAGCAATCTTAACCATCACAATTAAACTGTTTACTTGATATAACGTTATTGTGACTTAACATAATAATAACTTGAACAAGCGCGATGTACTACTAACCCAACATAGTATTGATTAACCGTTTTTCTTACAAATTAACTTAATTTAATGTAAATCAGATTTAGAATAAGGAGAACTGGACCTAACATAATGAGCTATGAACCTAACAAAATGTTGATATAAGCATTTTTAACACTAAACGAAGTCAACATACAATAATTTTAGTCGTTATAAATACTTACAAACTGGGTGTAATATTACCCGGACTTAATATAACGATGGTTTGACCTAACACGATGAGTGACCAATCCTACATAATATTAATTTAACAACAGCTAACAACATATGAAGAAATCAGAAATTTATCTGGGTCAGTACCATATCTTGTAATCCATGCAAACTATAAATTAACTGGATAATAAATGGACTCAATATAATAATAGCTTAGCCCAATAAAACGACTTAAGAACCTTACCAAAGTTTAATACAGCTGTATAATGTGACAATCTAACAACACATTTTGTCAATGAAACTCAAAACATTTGCAAGCTGATTTAACAATACTTTTTATTAACAGAATGGTTCATTTTTACAAGTAAATAGCATCTTTGTTTAACTGCAGATAATGAAAGACCAACTCTGTCAAAAAGAAATGAAGTGGATAACATTTCTGATTTATACAAAAGACAGTTACGGCGTTCCATAATTTAAAGCAATATAATGATAATTTAAGTTCAATTCAGATGCTTTGTTCAATATACATTGTCATCAAAATCTCTTACGTTGTACCAGTTTAAAATGTGTTGTTTATTTCTTTTGATAAAAATAGCAACCCACATCAAATAATAATCTTATGCAAAAAGATAATGTTAAAGAAACAAGAGGACCTCGATGGCCTTAAATCATTTACCTAAGTTTCAAATCTGAGAAAAATATTCCGAGCATACTTCTCATTAAGCATTTGGACCTATTCTATATTTGAAACTTGTGATGTATTCAAATCCCAAGCAAAAAACAAGAAGCGAAAATAGGCATGAGGTGATCTACTGGCTCTCAGAAAAACACCGTTTGCCTCAACCGCTGCTTGTCACAACAAGGTCCACGTGGTTCTGTACTGCTCACCTATGTATGATTGCTCTATGATTTGGTATGGGAAGAGAAAATCTTGGATTTCCTTCTTCATCTCTATATGAATTCCGGGATCCCGGGCTAATTTTGATATAATGGTGATACTTCGATCTGTTTGGGTAGCTCAGCATGCAAAACCTGAAAGTTGTAGGCCTAATTGTTTTATAGGAGAATATTTCAAAAGATTTCATTCTTTAATCTCTCAGTAAGTATAACATCTAACAATTTCGGACAATTTAGAGTGATAATTGTATTCATCAAGGAAGACAGCATTGATACAACGCTACGATGGGAATATGAAAGTTAAAGGTCAAATGGTCATGAAGGTGAACATTTTCTAAATATTTCAATCTTACTATTAAGTACAGCTCACGTTAACCTATGGATAGTTTTGATCCGAGAGCATTTATTTGAATTATTTTGGTAAATAAGAATAAGGCAAAGCTATATGCAAAATATGAAAAAAACGATATAGGCCTAGTGTTTCGAGAGATTTTAAAAGATTCCTCCTTAGTTTCAATGTAAAGACTTGGATCCAACAATATCTTCCAAAGTAACAATTCTTGGACAGACACCTGGACAGACTGGAAACATGACAACACTGTAGCTTCTAAATTACCCTTCGGTCAGCACAACTTAAAGCGGACCTAGATCCTATTAAGACAAACATCTGCAGTCATTAAGTTTAAGAATATTAAGAAGATTTGTCTAAAATTAAACAAGTTAACTAAGACAATCATAATCAAATATAAGTAAGTTTTTTTTCAATTACCAAGCCTGATTTAAGTCTTCAGAGTATAAAGATTATATTTTCAGATTTGAACAAATTTGACCATTTATATATTGATTGATTGAATGGCGTTTGATACCAATTTTAACAGTATCTCCGTCATATCGCGGAGGCTGGAGCACCTAACCATGGATTCTAGGTATTTCTCACACCAGTACTACCACATTCTTTCCGAGCCTCTAGCTGCTCATCCCAGATAGGTTTACGATTATCCACCCATTGATAGGAGACAAATGTAAGAAAGGATATTTGAGGTGACCAGGGACCCAACCCGACTACATTTTTAACAAGGCCGCAGAAGGGTTTGACCTAGATGACATTGGAATAAACAATCTTAAAAGAGTAAAACTTGTAGGATGTAGCATACTAACAAGATTTTTGTCAGATTTGATCTTCTAGTTACAAACATACCTAACCAATATTTGATGTTGGCCTAAATATTGATGAGATAAACATACTGTGAAAGTTCCATAACGCTGATTAAGATTTGTGGCCTTAATAGGTTTTTTTTCTGAATCTGACTTAATAACCTATTTTATGTTAAAGAGTTTGCAATATTTTCTGTGCAAGATATTACTAAGTGACTTGGTACTGTCTTGCATGAACTTTTTCGTTTCTTTGATTAGAACTATATTGTACAATCACGATATCATTTTTATATGTAATATCTGAAAGCCATCTTTTACATGACATTCACAACAGAAAATGGAGTTTATTTCTAAAATAAAAATGTCATATTTTACAAAAAAGTTGTAAGAACAGTTTTGCGCTGAGCCCTCGATTTGTATTTTTTGCCATGTCTGTTCTTGAGAATTTCTATAATTAAGATTAGCAAATGTTAAAAGTCAAAGTATTCGTCTATTCTTAATAACGGACCAGTGTTCGATATTACTTATAAACTTTGATAAATAAACAAAACACCATGGCACATCTGTATGAGCCCAACGCTCCTTCCTACAGAGACATTATTAGCTATCAAAGCGTCAGCTTTGATAGCTTGAGTTAACAGACACAATTTCGAGGTCTCCTCAAAGTTCAACGACTGCAAACTGCCACTGGGGGCTTAACCATTAAATACATTGAATGCCTACGCCAAAAAAGTAGTTCTTGTGTATTTCAGGAATATTGCAAACACTATTCAAATTAAAGAGAACTCTTTCAACGCATGCTATTTAACCCATTCCCACTCAATCCCGCTTTTAAGCATCACAAGAAAAAAAGCTATGGAAACATTGTTGACAATAAAGAAATTGCTTGTTACACAATGTTTTCTATCCTACAAGGGTAAGGTGTTCTGAGTTCCACCAACTTGAAATTATCTTTTGCAACTACTTAACCAGACTAAGATTTTGTCATGTTGTAATGGGATAACTCTTGGATTACTTTAACCTTGTTTATTTATCATGACAACCTTTGACGAAAAAAAAAAAAAAAAAAAGATTACTAAACAAAACGATGCTACTAGCTTACAGTATTTTCAGTACTTTGATATGTATGTTTATCCCTGCAACTATTCAGCTTTTTATTATGAGATTGGTTTAACGCACCATTCCATTTATTACGTAGAGAAAAAGGGAACTTGGAACAAGTATTCCAAGCGAACAGAAAAAGACGAGAGTCCGCGGAAACACACTAGAGAGATTGATAGAAACTTCAAAAAAGCAAACACCGGCATTAGCAACGGATGGAACGAAGAAACTACAAAAAAAGTTGTTTAAATGTATCGAAGACAAAAGCATCGATAAGGTAAGTTGTCGAGACTATTCAAGAGTGTTGAGCCTGTATCTTGTGTAAGAACTCCCCCCACCAAAACAAAACGAAATCCTAGCGAGTTTTGTCACTTAACCCTTTCCTGTACAAACCCGTGATTTTACGTCGCTGTGATTTAAACTTGGGAAAACGTTGTGGAAAAAGATGAAATTGCTTGTAACAATCAATTTCTCCTTTTCCCAAAATATTTTCTACCCATTAGGATGGTTTCGTTTCAAATTGCTTCAAATTTTGTTGTCGTCTGCAGCCTCTTTCAATTTAGACCAGTCTTAAATTTGAAAAAAGGGAAGGGTTAATATAACAAGAGTGCCATAGTCACAATATACGCCGCCAGTTTGCTGCTGTTTCACGAAAATAATTGTAGACACTACTTATTTTGACAGAACCAAATTCTAAACATTTGCAGACTACCTTTTTAAATTGTCAAGTTCAAACTGTTTGTTATGATTGATTGATTGAATGGGCCCAGAGACTAAGTGTCAAGGGGCACAACTCTTGCAAAAATCAATGAACCATAAAATTCTTGATCCATGTACATCTACATATTATGGTGATGTAATTGACAAAGTTTCATTTAAATCAAGACAAAAAGTTAGGAGGAGTTGCATTCACAAGGCTGCAATTTCAATAAGCCCCAGAGACAAAGTGTTAAGGGGGCATAACTGAGGCAAAAATCAATGAACCCTAAAATTCTTACTTCATGCGCATCTACCAATTTAGGTTATATCATCCACCAAGTTTCATTTAGACCCAGCCAGAAACTTAGGAGGAGTTGCATTCACAAGGCTGCAATTTCAATAAGCCCCAGAGACTAAGTTTTAAGGGATCATAACTGAGGAGGCAAAAATAAATGAATTATAAAACACTTACTTCATGCACATCTACCAATTAAGGTCATAACATTGATCAGGTTTCAAAAAGATCCAGCCAGAAACTTAGGAGGAGTTGCTTTCACAAGGCTGCAATTTCAATAAGCCCCAGAGACTAAGTTTAAAGGGGGCATAATTGAGGCAAATATCAATGAACCATAAAATCTTTACTTCATGCACATCTACCAATTAAGGTGATATCATTGACCAAGTTTCAAGAAGATCCATCCAGAAACTTAGGAGGAGTTGCGCTTATGAGAAAAAGTGGACGTACGTACGGGCGGATGGATGGACGGACGGACGGACAGACGGAGAAGATGACGCGAATATACGACCGCCTCCGGCGGCGTATAAAAACGTTGTATTTACATAGATGATAAAAACAAAGTAAAACGAGTATAAAATCTATTAGTCAGTAGTTTCTGAGGAGAAGAATCGATTACCAATAGATGATCGTAGCAACGCATGACGGATATGATGCCTAGATAATTGACCGATCGTTGACCCCGCCCACTGACTCTGCTGAAGACATCCACGGACACTAACAGAAGTTCTACTTCGGTATTTAAGTGCAAAACTTCGAAAAATCTATGGCAAGTAACATGTGAGAAAAATTAATATTGTAGGTTGGCGACCTAAACGACGTAACTAGCTTTTTTGCACTTAAGACTTCACACTTTTAGAATTAAACTTTAGACTTCACATTTTAGTCTTCAAATTTAACACTTCATACTTCAGACTTACAATACTGCTCAAAATATCGGTTCAAAGTTCATTTCCAGTCTTAAGGAATAGTTTGATTGGTTGATTGAATCTCTGAATGTCAGGCGTAACCGGTTAATAGGGACGATTTCCTAATTTCCGTTAATTGATATTGAATATACAGTTTATTTGTAGAATGTCAAATACTTGACATGCTTGGATCCGGATATACTTAACCCTTTCCTGTTTTTGAAATTTTAGACATGCCCAATTTAAAACAGGTTGCAGACGACAATGGACATTGCATGCAATTTGAAATTAAAGTATCCTATGTGGTAGAAATATTGTGGAAAAGGAGAAATTGCTTTTAACAAGCAATTTCTCCTTTTCCCCTAATGTTTTCTCAAGTATGAAAATCACAGTGACGTAAAATCCCGGGTTTGTACAGGAAAGGGTTAACCCACAATGACGCTTTACCCCTCACCCACATCAATATCAATGTTTTGGAAAACATTGTGAAAAATGAAGAAGATTTAATATTACATCAACTTAAAGTTGTATTCTGTAGCTTCTTTGAATTTAGACTAGTCTAAAAATTTAGCTAGTGGAAATGGTTTAATCTTAACTTGTCTTTCTCACCTACGAAATGTAAATTCATCGTTGACCCTTTTCAGTTTACACAATAAGGAATGTGGTGTGCGGCAAGTTTAATCAATTCCCGCAATAGCCACCCTTTTACGCCCCCCAAGAAAAAGGCTTTGGAAAACATTGCGAGAAACAAAGAAAATGCTTGTAACAAGCAATTTCTTCATTATCCACGCTGTTTTCTATCCAAAATGACGAAAATATAAAAGTAAAATTCAATCAACTTGAAGGTCGTCTGCAACCTCTGCTAATTTGGACCAGTCTAAAACTTTGCTGTGTGGGGATGGGTTAAATCTATGTGAAAGTATCTTTTATATTCCACAGTTTCTAGCCAACTTAGACAAACACGCGAAAGGGGATAGCTATGATGCGATCCGTGATCCTAAAACAGACATGAACATCTTGCACTACGCAATAGAAATTGATTCAATAGAAATTGCAAATCACTTAATCGAAAACGGGAATGTGAGACTGATTACATCCTCACATATCATCCAGCGATCTGGTTTAGAAGGATTAAGAAATATCATACATATTCTCACTGAGAAAGGAAACGCAGAATTAATTGTAACAATTTTGAATAAAATTGACGATGTCGACTCAAAAAGGAAACTGATAACCATGGAAACGGTAGTGGAAATAGATGGTCAACGCCCGAAATTACTCCCCTGCCTACATCTGGCCGCCTACCTCGGAAATACAAACCTTCTACAACTTTTTCTGGAAAAAGTTGAAATAGGAATTGACTTCTTGAATAGCAAGAAAGAATCTGCACTTATGTGGGCGTCTAGACGGGGGCATCTTGTTATGGTTCAGTTTTTAATAAAAAAGTGTGCCAATGCAAATATCGAAAATACAAATGGATCCACAGCATTATATTGGGCAAGCCGTTATAATCATGTTGAAGTAGCTAAGGCGCTTATACAAGAAGGAAAAGCTAATTTTAAACACACGAGGAAGCATGGTCTTGTTTCACCATTGGTACTTGCATGTGCATATGGCTATGAAGGGTTAGTAGACCTGTTTCTGAATCAAAAGTCCATTGATGTAAATTTGTCGATAAGAGGTGGGGAAATGGCATTACATCACGCAGTTACAGAAGGACATATTGGGATAACTAAAAGATTGATGGAGAAAGGAGCTGTGTTTGATAAACCAGACGCATACGGTGATACACCTTTATTACTAGCTGTAAGGAATGGCCATGTTGAAATCGTTACTTTGCTTATAAATGAAGGTGCTGACGTAGAATGGAGAAATCGCGAAGGGCATGATATTTGGGAATATGCAATTGATCGGGATACAGATGAAATGCTCGAAACGTTGGTAATAGCAACTCAAGAAACGCTGGATCTTACGAGATTACCACTGTGTATAGCTGCCGATGTAGGAAGGACTGACAAAATCGAGTTTTTACTACAAATGGGAATAGATCCACGTATAACAGATAAGAACGAAAACACATTTATCCATTATGCTACAATGCAAGACAACTACGAAGTCGTTAAGAAATTTTGCTCTCCAGACTTGATCAATTTGCAAAACAACATAGGAAATACTGCTTTCCACATCGCATGCTATAGGGGATTTGAAAACACAATAAACGTTTTTATTGACTTGAAAGCAAGAATCGGAATAACAAACGACAAAGGTGAAACTGTCCTTCACTCAGCAGCATATTGTAAGACAATTACAGCAAACGCCGTGAACAAACTTGTTGAATACACCGTCAAGAACTTCACAATGGACACACTGAATGCGAAAGACTACCAAGGTAACAACTGTCTGCATATTGCCGCAAAAAACGCTCCTCCAGATGTAATTTGGCAGTTTCGAAATGTCTCTATCAAAGACCTAGACAAGGATGGAATGACTCCTCTACATGAATCTGTGAGACCAAACGAACCTGAAACTTTAGACGTAATGCTGGATATCTTTGAACTCGTAAAAAGAGATGCTCGGTTAAATGAACAAACATTTGTTTCGCGAGAAACAGTTCTCAACTTTGCAGCACGTGCTTGTCACGTTGAAAGCGTTAAACGTCTTATACATCTGGGAGCTGACGTATCTAAGAGAGATTGTAAAGGCGATACGGTGCTTCACAAGATTCTTTACTCATGCACACAAGATGCCGAAAACAAACTTCACCACCTTCAAGTATTTGACGTTATTGTAGATAGTATTGTAAAATGGTGGTGTATCAAGTACAGCATAAGCGAACCACATGAAAGTGATACAGAAAAAAGAACTCAAATCAAAATAGAAGCAGTCAATAACATGGTTCACAGTCAGTTAAACACATCTGGAATGTCAGTTGCAGATCTTGCATTTGCACTTGGCTGCTCTGACGTTGTATCTCGTTTGCTTATGATGCAGGATGTAGCCTATACTTTACAACAAGATTCTGCAAGATGCAATCACATTTTTGACATCACCGATCTGATACCGAGAACGAAGACAACGCTCAAATCCCCCAACGCACATGAAAAGACATCTAAAGGTTCAGGAAAAATGGATATTGATCAACGGGCCGGTGAAAAGATCAATAAACTTTCGGGAATAGAATGGCTCATCACTGGGAAAGACAACAGTCACACTAGCAAAATATTAGATATTCCACCAATAACGATGATTGAGAAGCACTTCATGTCTATAGTGGGTACCATTTTCACAATAGTACTTGTACTTCATGTCATATACATGAGTATACTGACCTACATTGGAATAGAAATGCAGCACAGATTACGAAAAGACAACTTCAGTACAATCTTTGAAAAAGTTACTAAATCTGACTCTGCTGTCCTGTATTTCCTAGTTCCGTTAGAGCCTGTCATTATAGTCCTACTCATACTTTTCACTGGTATGAAATACTGTTACATTGGAGACATTCAGAAGAGAATACAGATGAGTAAATACCAGAAATTATCCAAATCAATATCATTCATACAAGCATTTGCTATGCCATTCGTGTATTTCTGTTTCGCAATTACAGTAATCGCTTGGATAATCTTATTGCGAGAAGAGAATCCCTACCAAGATTATCTACTAGCTCTGGCTATCTGTATTGGATGGTTACTATCTATTAGCTTTACAAGAGGTATAAAGATGGTACATTACTTCTCAAAAATGATGATAAGCATCATCATACGGGATGTTTTAAGGTTCCTGTTGGTCTACAGCTTTGTTCTTCTTGCGATAGCCTTTGGGCTACACGTTCTTTTTCAGGTTTCAGACGAGGTCGTAAAACAGTATCAAGATCCAGGGGAAACAATTTTTATGACATTAAACTTGATGACCGGTATGGCGACTTTGTTCGACGACACATTAAAAAGCGGAATGGAATCAGTCGGTAGGACAACGCTCTTTTTAAAGGCATTTTACCTGCTTTACTTTATTTTGAGTACGATTATCTTGTTGAACGTGTTGATAGCCATGATGAACGATTCGTATTCTAATGTTCTCAGAGAGAAATCTACGAACTGGAGAATCGAGTCAATCAAACTTGGAATGGAACTTGAGAGGGCATTGCCACTTTGTCGAGTATTGTCACCGATAACCATGAAACACGGATATTTCGGTAATTATCACTGCACCTTTTGCCTCGTAACAAACTGTCTTTACCTCGTAATTGACAAATCGCTTGCCCAACCCACTGACTCCGCTAACCATGCCCGCTAACTCCGATAGGAAGTTCTACTTCAGTATTAAGCGGGATAATTTGGAAATATGGCCAGTAAATTTTCATCCGCAGCGAAAAGCAAACAGATGTAGAAGATGTTGTGTCGCTATCGTAAATGATATACCGTTTACATTAAATAAATTAGATGGAATAATAAAAAAAAATCGGTATATCTACAAGCATTTCTCTTCCCCTCGGCCATTCGGATTACGTTTATTCGCATTATGACGTCACATACATAAAGAAAATGATGTCATGTTAGACTACCTTTTATGGAACCATATTTGACACTATCAGATACGAAATTTTCTGACGTGTTCGATTTTGTACGGTTCCATAGATGTGACATGTGCAGGTTTTATATCTAGACAAAAAAAAAAAATCTAAAAATATTCATAGAAGAGTGCGTTTTTTTTTAATTTTGAAAATCATTTTTTATTTTACAGTTGTTGTTTTTTTTTTTTTGCTTTTTTTAGTAATAAATGAAGAAACCGACTTAAACAAACGGTTATAGCACGTTTATCTTTTTTATATAAAAATAAAAGAAGAAAGAAAAGGAATGGCTATCTCATGGGAACGAGATACGCAGCCAACCAAACCTGCTTCTATGTCGTGCGCACGAGATAGTAAGCCGTTCCCTTGAGATAATCATCCGACCAGGCTACTTCTCTATAGTGGCATCAATTTTTTAAAGTTATAACAAGCTCAATTGAATAAAGACCGCATTTGATTAGTTGTGTATCTCATTCCAACGAGAAAGCAATTCGTTTTTTTTCTCCTTTATATATATATATATATAAAGGAGAAAAAAAACGAATTGCTTTCTCGTTGGAATATATATATCAAAGAAAAACGTATATGTTTTGGGATTTTTTTTAGGTCTAAACAAAAAATAGACGCAATATCTGTTCTTGAATCGGTTTTTTATCTAAAAAATGTATAAAACGGATTTTATTTATGAAAATAAAAGAAGAAAGTAAACGAATTGCTATCTCGTGGGAACGAGATACACAGCCTAAAAAAATCTGTCTATATGTCGTGCGCACGAGATAGTAAGTCGTTCACACGAGATAATCATCCAACCAGCTTACTTCTCTAACGCGGCATCCATTTAAAGTTATAAATAGCTCACCGACTTTGAATGGTTGTGTATCGCGTTCCAACGAGACAGCAATTCGTTTTCTTTCTTCCCTTAAAAACATATAAAAAATAAACAAAAAAAAAAAACAGCACATGTCACCTCTTTACCACCTTAATATTGTCTGCTTGCAATGTACATGTAAGTGTCAATCTAGAGGTCCCGGGTTCGATCCCCTACGGCGGCACTCATCCTTTCCGACTATTTGTCTCTCACCAATGGGTCGATAATCGTAGACCTATGTGGGATAGCAGCTGGAGGCTAGGAGAGGACGTAATGGTAGTACTGGTGAGAAATACCAGGATTCCATTGTTAGGTGCTCGAGCCGCCGCGATATAACTGAAAGGTTGTTGAAAGCGGCGTAAAACCCCATTCAAACAAACAAACAAATTTACATATATGATCAGTAATATTTATATGTATTTGATAAAACCATTTATACGGTATATCCATGATTCGAAGACGACTGACCACGCCGCCTTTCATTAAACTGAAATACCAAACAATGTTAGTTTGCGAATCATGGTAAGAGAGACAAGAGGTAGATCGGTGGTTGACGATCTTAACTTTCTAATTATGATTACTTGAATTATCTGACTTACGATGCGAAGCGGATTCATACATCACAATGATTAGGTTTTTCCGTTCATACCTCCATGAAAACAAAAAATATTCTCTTCATTTCTTATAATTCAATAGCATCGAGCGAAAAAAGCAAATATTTTACAAATTTTGATACCTTTATGTATGGGACTATTTTGTGCGGAAGCATACAAATTCGCTGCATGCTTAAAATTTTATTCATGTAGTTATGAATTAATTTTTTCGACCAATCAGAACGCCCGTTTTAATAGACGAAACTAAAAATCATATTATTTCCTGTCTAATTGAACGATTGGATTTATCAATCGATTTTTGATTGACAGCAGCGATCTACCATTTCCTTTCGATTTTCTCGTCATTTGAGTTTGGCATCATGAACTAAGTGTAAACATGAAGTCAATGCACGTTTACTTGACTTCATTTAACCGAATGTTTCGATATCCCCAAACGACAGTTATCTTTTAAACATTTACGAATAGAGGGAGTTATTGCACTTTCTTAATCCGTTCCCAAACAACAAAATTTTAGACTGGTCCAAAATAAAAATAGTTGCAGACGACAGTTTAAAAACTTGAGGGAATTTTAAAAAGTTTCGTCCTTTTGGACAGAAAACATATTGGTAATTTGATTGATACAGCAGTTTCTTCATTTTCAACAATGTTTTTCCAAAGTTTTTTCTTGATCGGCGTGAACGGGGGGGGGTGGTGAGAGGGAATGGGTTTAAGCAAATTTACGGGTCACTTGCCACGTTAATTATTCCTTCGTAATATTTTCCCCTAGGCCATCAAACAGCCAAGAGATGGTATATTGTACTTAGCGATGAAGACATGGAGCTCTTCCTTGACGAATTAAACAGAAAATCTTGTAGGCCGGATGCCTTGACAACCCGTCTAGAAGCCATAGAGCAACGCACCATTGTCATGGAAAGGGTGATCAACCAGAAATTGCAGCACATTATGGACACAATCGGAAACAAAAAGAAGAAAAAGACTTGGTATAAAAGGATGATTTAAAGCCTAGGAAGGATGGAACGTAATTTGATACAGAAAGTTTTGGTGACAGAGAAATTAAATAGGCTAAATCATGAAATCCAGACATTTTGGATTTGGACACTTTTTTGAGAAAATTTTGGAAGAAGTTGCAGACGACATTTCAAAGTGTATGTATTTTTGAAAACAATGACTGAATATGGTAGAAAACATTGAGAGAAAAATAGAAATAGCTTTTTACAAGCCATTTCTCTTTTTCCCATAATGTTTTCCTTAGCATTGATTTACATGGGCGTCAGGTGGTGCTATTGAATGGTAATAGGTTAACAAGATTTACAACTTGTAAATTTACGAGTTAACTAAACAAACAAACAAACAAACAAAAAAAAAAAAAAAAAAAAAAAAAAAAAACGAGATAAAAAGTATTAACCAATAGAACAAGAAGTTATACAAGATGCTGACGGATTGTTTATGCGGTGTATTCTTTCCAAAAAATCTTTTTCGTTTCTAGGACTGATTTAACAATAACTTCTTTCATTTCACCAAACCAATTCTGCATCTTTAACCCATTCCAACACAGTGACGCTTTTCAACCTCAAGAAGAACATTTTGTAAAACATTGTGTTTGTGACAAGCAATTTCTTCATTCGATACAATGTAATCTATCAAGAAAGTTGAAAAATCTAAAATTTCATTACCTTTGAGTTGTCGTCTGCAACTCCTTTCAGACTAGTCAAAAATTATGCCGTCTGGTAATGGATAATAGGAATAGAACGCAGACTTTCGTCGGTGTAATTCTAAAACTTCGTAACTACATCCTTAACCCTTTTCCGTACATTCTCTGATTTTTACGTTCATGCAATGTTATACTTGAGAAAACATTTTGGAAAAAAGGAGAAATTGCTTGTAACAAACAGACACAGCAATTTCTTATTTTTTCTATTTCTATCATTAGAAGATGTTGACTTTCTGAATCATACTCACCCTATATTTTCGTCTATTACCCGTTTGAATTTGAATTTGGACACGTCCAAAATTTTGAAAATATGTACGGGGTAACCGACCCTTCATTCATTCTCCGAACTTGATATCATTACAAGCTGAAAGGAAAACTGTCCAAGTTCTATAAAGAAGCACTGACTGTAATAGTGTTCATCTATTTTTAGTTAACAGACTGAAATACTGACTAAAATGTAGATTGAGAACTAAGTCAATTGATTGATTGAATGGTTTGACGCCGCTTTTAACAGTATTTCAGTCATATCGCGGCTGCTTGAGCACATAACAACGGATTTCTGGAATTTCTAATACCAGTACTATTACTACTTTCCTAGCCTCCAGTCGTTAAACAACTTAGGTTTACGATTGTCCACCCATTGGTGGGAGACAAATGTCTGAAAGAATATGTGCCGTCGCCGGGGATCGAACCCATGACATCCTATGATTGATGATTAGGAGTCTGACGCGCTACCGACTGCGCTATGACGGCGGCTAAGAGAACTAAGTCAAACTTTCTGAACGAGGCAGGGGGCGTAGCCGAAGATCCATCAATTGAAAGATCGAAAGCCACTATTACTTGACTCCGATCAAACAGACGTTAATTTGTATTATGATAGATCAGGGGCATAGGATAAAACGCCAATCGTTTGTTGACGATCTTAACAACTAGAATAAGCTTTAGGTTCGACTTTTGTGTCACCAAACCAAACGAAATGCTAAACGTAAATGTCAAAGGTCAGTATTTTCTTTCAGTATAATTAAATGATTTGGGTGGTCTTTAAAAGCGGCGACTGACGGACATTAGCTACGCCCATTTACCTCTGATTTTATACAACGATACATAGGTATTATGATACCATAAATTCTATTTGCTTTGAGCTGCGGGGAAATATTCGTGGAATACAAAAATATTCCTCCGCAGCGAAAAACAAATAAAAGATGTGTCACTATCGTAACATAGTTTTCCATTTATTTTATACCTACATTTTTAAAATAAAATAAAAAAAACCCAAAAATCAAATGTATTTCCACAAGTATTTCCTTTTTCTTAAGCATTCTGATTACGTTTATTTTCATTTTAACGCCACTCACTGGATGAAGATGACGTCATCTTAGACTACATTATATGGAACCGTATTTGACACAATCAGATACGGATTTCTCTTATGTTTCTGATTTTGTTTGTGAGGAATGAATATATTTTACTAGAAACATTTGGTGTATAATAAAAAAATAGTCAGATAATATCAATAAGAATAACTTTTTTTACAAATAAGGAACGATGAGGAATATCCGTTGAAAATAATCGGTTCCAGAAATGGCTTAATATGGTTGGAGTTCCAATTAACCCATTTCAACTTAATCCCTCCTTTTTACGCCTCTAAAGAAAAAAGCTTTGGAAACATTGTTGAAAATGAAGAAATTGCTTGTATCAAGCAATTTCTTCATTATCCACAATGTTTTCTATCCAAGAAGATGAAAAAAAATCATCAACTTGAAATTGCCTTCTGCAGCTTCTTTCAATATGGATAAGTCTAAAATTTTGCTGTGTGGGAATGGGTTAATGGTTGAAAGCGAGATGCATACGCTAGTGAAAACATTTGTTATCCAACTTGACTCAATATCTGCTTTGACAAATATTCGATAGGCAGTTTTCAATAGGAAGTTCCACTTCAATATTAAACCGCGTTATCTTACAAAAAAGTAACATTGTTTGTTTGCCACTTAAAGATCGTATCTACAGCTTGTAGAATATGCTGTAGCTGCGACAAGTAAGTCGCCATTCCAACGAAAATGCTTCACATAAATGTCGGTAAATGTCAAATTACAAAGTCCATCTCCGGTCTAAAGGAAAGATTTGATTGGTTGACTGATTCTTTAAAATTGACACACACAGTCGGCCAATTTGAGACAAAAATATAGGTTCTAGAGTGTTCTCCAGGTGTGACAGGGTGCCTAGCTTTTATCATCCCACATGACGAAAATAATATCGAACTTGACCAAGGATATAGCAGAGATAAATAACCTGGCCAAGTTTCATGGGAAAACCGCTGCATGTAGCTTTTAGATTACATTCATTATGGCATATAACGGACAACATACACTGCCTGACAACAAAAGCCAACACTTTGAACAGAAGTCAACTGAACAGTCAAGTACATGTATCTGATAGCTCACCGTCACCGATCGTGACGATAAATCGTAACAATGTAATTTTTCTAAACAAATTGATTTTATCTTCTGTCAAAACCCCTGATCACGCTCCGTTTGACGCTAACGCGAGGCTTATGGAAATCTCTTCAACTTAAATCAAAATCAGGAGAAATTTCATTAGAAGACATGATTTATCGACTGAAACAATCGTCCTACAGATAAGGGAATAGCAATTCATAGCAATAATATACCTGCACGAAAGCCTTCACGGTTATTCCAAAGTTTATCACGGTTTTACAAAGAGACTTAAATTTTCAGAATTTCAATGCTTGTGCTAATTAGCCGCCACAATGTTTTTGACAAGGGACAGATAGTCATTCTTCTTTCATGGACTATTTTTAAATTTTAACTTTAATATCAAATAATTTAATTTTAAGTTTCGTCTACCAAAAACGACCGTTCTGATTGGTCAAAAAAAAAAATTCATAACTCCATGAACAAAATTTTGAGCACGCTGCGATTTTGTATACTTTCGCACAAAATAGTCCCATAAAAAAGGTACCAATATTTGTAAAGCTTCTTTTTTTCGCACGATGCTATAAAATTATACGAAATGAAGAGAATACTTTTTGTTTTCATGGAGGTATGAACCGAAAAACCTAATCACACAATGTATGGATCCGCTTCGCGTATCCATACATTGTGATTAGGTTTTTCGGTTCATACCTCCATGAAAACAAAAAGTATTCTCTTCATCTCTTAAATTGTGATCGTCAGGTATCACACTAAAAATCAACCTTGTGATGATAGCCCATCACAATTAAACGTGATATCCTAACATAATGACTTGATGAGATTTGAAAACGAAAACTCAATCGATTAATGGAAAAAAGAAAGAAGACAAAAACATAAATTATAAATTGCATGTTATAAAGAATACAGTTAAATATGTGATGTATATGGTTTGAATATATGCTAAAATATGAAAAATCTTACAGAAAGCATTGAAACGTTTTATTTTCCCCCCTATTTCTGTTTCTAACTGACGGATCGCTGGCAAACCCCACTGAAACCGACAGGAAGTTAGACTTAAATATCAAACGTCGTGATTTTGCAAACTTTTTGGTCAGTAACATGTAAAACAAAACTAAATTGATTGGCGACCTAATAGTCGTAACCTCAGATTGTAGAAGCGACGATTAAGGCCAACAAAAATGTTCACTATAAGAGTTTCTGTCACAATCCAAAGTTCATTTCCGGTCTAAACGAATGATATGATTGGCATCGGCGATCCGTCGATTTGAACAAATCTTGGTATAAAAACTTTCCAAAAACACGAACTTATAGCTTATAACATGACAATAATCTGTAAAAAGAATTATATAAAAATAACAAAGAATGACAAATGAAATGAATATTAAACGTATATGAGACAAAGATGTACATGGATTCATGTAATTAATTTGATTTTAAAGGAAGGTATTTACACACTACTTTTGTGACTTCTTGCATCCCTAGACAACGATTCCATATCTGGCTTTATAGGTTTATCAATTCCATAAACTGCGCAGATAGGTCTATGTTGAATATTGGTCCTGATATGTATATAACATAGCATTGTTCAAACACAGGCTTGTCTACAAGGATGCAAAAATATCATGGACAGGGTACCTGACTCTTGCGTTCTTTTACAATCACACACAGACTCACAAGACATTCCAAGTTATAATAGGGGTGCTATGCATATTTGACAGATCGTAGCTCTAAATAAAAAAATCTTGAATTGAGCTGCGGAGGAAAATCTCGATATTTAACGAGACCAAAGGTCGAGTGGAATATCAAATTTCCCTCCGAAGCGAGGAAATTATCATATACCTAATATTTTTTATGAAATAAATTCGACGAAGTAATTCAAATGCATATCTACAGGTATTTCCCTTCTACCTTACTATTCTAATTACGTTCATTTGCATTGTGAAGTCATCTACAGAATGAAAATGATGTCATATCAGACTGTCTTAGATATGGAACCGTATTTGACATATTTGATGTCGGACTGTCAATCTAGAGGTCCCGGGTTCGATCCCCGACGGCGGCACTCATCCTTTCCGACTATTTGTCTCTCACCAATTGATGATAATCGTAGACCTATGTGGGATAGCAGCTGGAGGCTAGGAAAGAATGTAATGGTCGTACTGGTGTGAGAAATACCAGGATTCCATTGTTAGGTGCTCCAGCCGCCGCGATATAACTGAAAGATTGTTGAAAGCGGCGTAAAACCCCATTCAAACATCAAATTGACATATTTGATACTGATTTTTTCTGATGTGTCCGATTATATCTGTGTGGAATGAATATATTTTACTGGTAAAATAGCCGCTTACTACTATGCCAGAGTGGTGACTATAGTTCGACCCTCTTAAGCCTAACAGCCGAGCTAAAATGTCAAAATTTTAATCAACACATTCTGTGTCTTTCTTTTGTATCAAAACGAGATCCACTCATATTGTACTTTGAAATTACTTATAGGTTAAATAAATATTACTTCTATAAATTAAGAATACAAAAGTGTGTTTTAGAAAAAACAAACTTGAGCCTATAACTCTCATCCCCCCAAAATAGGAAGAAAATTAAAACAAAACAACAGCAACAACAAATTCAAAATCAAATAAGATATATTATATGTATATCTCTATAAAATAGCTACTTTGAAGGATACACTGCATGAGCAGATCTTTAGAAAGTAGGTAGGATTGATTCTTCAAACAGTAAACCGGAATCAATATTTTATGCGGGAAACATCTTCTCAATCATTGAAGACGATTATAATGAGGGTCTGGTTGCTTACGCATTCAGGCGGCTTAAAATGAATATAAATGCTCGTAAAAATTGTGGCTTAAATTTTCAAGCGAAATCGCAAAAAAGGAAAGCGTGATCAGTGTCGATGCTTATCGAACCTTTTTAGCTTCAATTGTTGTGTGATAGGGTACACTGTTAAAGAATGAAACACAATTATTTTTTCGTTCCATTTCTTTGAAATTATTAAGTGTGATGCTTCCACTTCCAGAAACGGACCCTTTTCCCGTGCAGACAATTCATTCAGAAATTTTGGAATAACACCTGATATGACATTTAGGAATAGTAATATACACTTATATATATATTCTCAAAAACAAAACAATAAAACAAACAAACAAACAACAACAACACACACACACACACACCAACAACAACAATAACAAATAACAACAACGATAACAAAGTTGATTACATATATATATTTATAAAATACTTATATCTTTTCTATGAATTTTTTTAGATATATTTTAAAAAATATTCCTGACAAAATATTTCAATCGGCCAAAATCTATAAAAAAAATGTTAATATGAAACAAATTTGACATACCAGTTCAAAAACATTACTCTTATTGATTGTCATTAAAAAATTACATCTAGTTCCCGTACACGTGTTTATTCCTTTTCCCTTTTTTCAAAATTATAGGCTGGTCCAATTTGAAAGAATTTGCAGATGATAATTAAAAGTGGGACCCAAATGAAAAATTGCAAACTCGCAGAATAAAAAATAATATTGAAAAAGAAAAAAATGCTTGTTGTGAGCAATTTCTTCTTTTCGCACAATGTTTTCTCAAGTTCAAAATAACAGGGCGTAATAACAAGAAATTGTGCAGGAAATGGTCAACACGATTCACCTCCGAAAAAAAGAAGAAACATGAACACATTTTGTGGATTTCATACGACACGTGACTACAGTAGAATGAGAAAAGCTGTTGGTGGTGCCACCGCAAGATGCGTGAAAAGTAAACCATTTTGTCTAGAATTCTGTTAGCATATCGCTTTGTGCGGTAAAATGGTACCAATGACAGCAATATATATACATGCATGGAATTTTAAAATCGCCACGGTGCTGCAACAAAAATTGACGTATCGCGGCTGTCAACCAAGGAATCAATAGACCAATAAAATCAAACATTTAGACCAGAAGCGAACTTTGAACTCCAGCATTTACTGACATATAACTGAAGAATATTTGTTGGTGTAGTGAATTTAACTTCGTTTATATAGCTTATTCAAGTTGCAGTTACGACGTTTAGGTCGCCAATCAAACATTCATTTTTTTGAACATTTTTTAAACAAAATAATGCTGTTTAAGTTCGACGGTGTAATTTCTGTTGGAAGTCAGTGGGCGGGGCCAGAGGTACCTATACTTGTTTGGTCAACATAATGTTTAGTGCGGTTAAATGGCGACGGTAATAGAATTGACAAACCGCTGGCCCCATCCACTTACTTCGTTGGTCACGCCCACCGACTCCAACAGGAAGTCCCGCTTCGATTTCAAACGACGTCAATTTGCAAAATTTATTGCCAGTAGCATGCAAAAGAAAAATAAATAAATAAATAAATAAAGTGGGAGAATAGTTTGTTGGCGACATAAACGTCTTAACTACATTTTGGACAAGGTGTAGTTACAACGTTTAAGTCACCAGACCAACAAAAAAGTTTAACGAAAAAAGCGTTCAATGTCTGAGATTAAAACTTGTGTCTGATCTCGATGAGTATTTGATTGACAGGCCGCGATTGGTCAAAGAATGATTAAAAAAAATTGTTTAACACAATTTCTTGGGTACGATTGACGCCATAACATCAAGTGGCATAACTATATCATAAGTCTATTGTCACACGAAAGAGATTCCAAATGATTATCTTAAATATAAAAAGTTTTTGAGCGTTTTTACATTTTCATAGATTTTGCTGGGCATTTCCGGAAATTATCCCCAGTGGTTCTTGTGGTCAAATCCTGGCGACCGAAATGCCAGACGCTGGGAAAGTATTGATTTTGTACAGCACTTAATTATTGGGATATTTGAAGGCATAAAAACAAAAGTTACACGCAAAATTTTACATACTGTTATCCATTCTTATCAAGAAAAGTGCTGTAGCATACACATGATATATTGTACTACTTTGTAGTGGTAAGTTTGGTTGTTTTTTATAAAACCCTTTCCCGTTTTTCAAAATTTTAGACTTGTCTAAATTCAAAGTTTTTGCAGACGACAATCCAAAGTAAATTTTATTTTAAGAATACTCATTCTCTAGGATAGAAACAGTTGTGGAAAAAAAAAGAAGAAATTGCTTGTTACAAGTCGCCTTAACTTACTCTATGGCAGACCAACCTGCGCAATGGTAGCCAAGAATGATATTTTATCACATTGTTATAAATGTTATTCTTGCCTACCATTGCGTTAGTTAAAGCGACTCTTTAACAGATTATGGATGAAACTTTTGACTCTCTATTTCCAATATTTTATGCATTAATTCTTGCAGACCTTTAAAGGAATGGGATTAAGCTGATCCTGTAACGACAATGACTGTGCATAACTTTAACAAAGCAAAAGAAAGAAACAAAGTATTTGCAAAATAGGTCGACGAGGTAAAACCCGAATGGAACCAGAATTTAAATACTTTATCTTTAGATTTCGCCTAACACTGTTTTATTAGTACTTTTTATGCCGTGTCAATTACGCCATTGGATTCCCCTAGCAAATAACTCGTCATCGACTAAATCCGATGTTTCAAAGAAGCTATTTAGAATATACTACATTAAAACTAATATAGTAAATTTAACACGAAGAAGGGCCATTTAGGACATTGCTACCTATTGATTTGCCTTTATAAAATTTAAATGAAAATAGCCGTTGAAAATGGAGAAAAGTGCCTCTCTAGGCCTAAATCGATACATCGAATAAATTTTATTGATCCAGTGAAGTTTTAAATAATTCAAAAGTAAGTGAAAGACAGCCCTGGTCTGCCATGCCCATATGTATGGGCCGAATTTCACACAGTTTCAAGTAACAATCACTAAAGAGACATTCATTAAAAGTTTGCTGATATTTTCACTAGTTAAAAAATGCGTCATTTAATGAAATGAATGAGTAAAACAGCCACGCCCATTTTAAGAGATAATGAAAACTTCACGAACAGATTTTTACGGGTCGTCAAAGCAATGTCCCCCGTGCTTTTTGTGTTTTTTTCTAAATTGGCGAAGTAGTTTGGGCAGAGAAGACTTTTACAGGCTCGTGTTTGGTCTTGATTCATGATTGAGGCTCAATTTCGGTTGGTGACCTTGACCCTTTGGCATCATCGTCTTCTGCCTTCGGCTGTTCATCTTTCTTCGACAAAATGTTGAATCGTTTATACCAAGCCTTTTTCTTCTGTTTTGTTTCTAGGGAATCAGTAATTTGCTTGAACTTCTGGATCATTAGTTTTTCGATAGCGGATGTTCGTTGTTCAATGATTTCGATGCGTTTTGTAAGAGCATCCGGTTTATTTGCCTTCTGTTCAAGTAGCCGAAAGTACTCCTCTATTTCGTATTTGTTTAGTGTAACGTACCATCTCTTAACCGATAGATGACCTTTAAAACGTCATGGAAATATCGAATTAACTTTTAACATGTAACACAATATCTAAATCAATCGATTAATTCTCATGAAAATAATATCAACGCCAACAGATAGAAAATGCATTTAGAACATGAAGTGATTCGAAAGAAAAACTCAAACAGATAACATAGCTTTTATGACAACGATGCACAAGTAAAATTGTAGTTAGTGGAGATATAGAAGAATAATTTAATTGTTAGTTTCGTCTATCAAAAACGAGCGATCTGATTGGTCGAAAAATTTAATTCATACCTCCATGAACAAAATTTTGAGTACGCAGCCATTTTGAATGCTTCCGCACAAAATAGTTTACTACAAAAAGGTATCAAAATTTGTTAAGTTATTGCATTTTTCGCTCGATGCTATTAAATTGTAAGAAATGAAGATAATATTTTTTGTTTTCATGGAGGTATGAACCGAAAAACCTAATCACACAATGTATGAATCCGCTTCGCGTATTCATACAGTGTGATTAGGTTTTTCGGTTCATACCTCCATGAAAACAAAAAATATTATCTTCATCTCTTAAGTGATAAATTGATCTAGTAAGTATCCTAGTCACTAGACCGATGACGTTTATTTAATTATTTACGATAACAGCAATTTGAAATTTCACTCAACATCAGTATAATTTAAGTTCTCATTAGCAAATAATTTAATTCTTTAGTCTTAGTCTACCAAAAAACGAGCTTTCTGATTGGCCAGAAAAAACATACTTCCATAAACAAGATTTTGAGCACGTAGTTATCTTGTATGTTAGCACACAAATTAGTTCCAAATAAAGTGTATCAAATTGGTAAAATGTTTGGGTGTTTCTCGCATGATGTAATTAAATTATAAGAAATGAAGAAAATCTTTTTTATTTTCATGGAGGTAAGAACCCAATAAACTAATTTTATTATATACCTATAAAAGATATGGAGTAAAACCTGGCTGTCAAATACAACTCGACAGAAAAAAAATCGATATTCGGCGTGTAGCAAAAAACCGTATTCGTCGAGTACCGTTAAACACTGACTTCTTTTTTGTGTATTGACGTTCCGGGTTTTTCGGAAAGTTGGTTATTTCTTAGCCATTTAAGAGAATTTTCTTAATGTCATTTCCTAAAAGGTATATAATAAAAGGAATATTACAACAGTGTGTTTTTCTATTTGTTGTTATCGTGTTCTCGAATCGTGTGTAGGTATTTTTTATTGGATTTGACCTTCGGTCTCATCCAATAAAAAATACCTACACACGATTCTCGAACACGATAACAACGCATAGAAAAAGACACTGTGGTAATATTCCCTATATACTTATGTATGAATCCGCTCCGCATATTCATAGAGTGTGAAGAGTTTGTTCGTTGCATGCCTCCATGAAAGCAAAATATTCTCTAAAACTCTTAAATGAATTGAATAAAAATATATTGTCAGCAAAGATGTTCTTATTCTTTTTACCTAAGTATCCATATTTGATCGATACACGCGAGAAGATCAATTTGAAATTGCTTGCAAACCGTCTGATATCATTTTAATAAAAGTTAGCATTAGTAAATAATTCAATTCTTAAGGGTTAGTCTATCAAAAACGAGCGTTCTGATTGGCCGAAAATAATCATACCTCCATAAACAAGATTTTGAATAAATAGTGCCAAATTAAATGTATCAACTTCGATAAATATTAGTGTTTTTTATTCGCTTGATGTAATGATATTATAAGAAATAAAAAAAATCATGTTGGTTTTCAAAGAGGTATGCCCCCCCCCCCCAAAAAAAAATCACACTTATGTATGGAATCAGCTTTGTATATTCATATAGTGTGATCAGTTTGTTCGTTGCATACCTTCATGAAAACAAGATATATTCTCTTCATCTCTTAAATGAATTGAATAAAAATATATTGACAGATATTCATATTCCACTTACCTAAGTATCCATATTTGATCGATACTGGCGAGAAGATACGACAAAGTGGTAATGTCCTCTCAAGCTCCAATCCAAGTTTTACGGACTCGATCCTCCAACCTACCGATTTCTCACGAAGGATATTGGAATACGAATCGTTCATCATCGCAATCAATAAGTTCAACATGATAACTGTTCCCAAAACGATGTAAAGCAAGTAAAATGCTTTTATATAATCGGTAGTTCGTCCAGCTGTTTGCATGCCCTCCTCTAAAGTATCGTCAAAAAGGTCGCCCATGCCAGTCATCAAATTGAAGGTCATAAATGCAGTTGATCCAAAGGTCTTATATTGCCCAACAACTTCGTCAGACACTTGGAACAACACATGCATGGCGAGAGATATGGCTAGTAATACGAAGGTGTAAATCAGTAGGAATCGAATGACATCTCGTAGGATAATGCTAACCAGCATCTTGTAGAAGTAGTGGACAACTTTAATACCCCTTGTGAAGCTTATTGACATCAGCCATCCCATGCAGATAGCAAACGCTAGGAAATAATCTTGATAACGATAACCTACTTTCAACAAGATGATCCAGGTAATAACAAGGACTGCGAAGATGATATAAGCGAAATACAATGCATACGCCTTCATGATGGCCAGCGATCTTGACATCTTTTTATTTTTTCCTAGTTGTATCTGTCTCTTTATGTTGCCAGTGAAACAATGTTTTGTCAGGGTAAAGAGCATGAGTAGAATTATAATAGTAGGTTCAAAAGGAACGAGAAAATATAGAACAGCTGCATCAGAGTTGGTGATGTTAGTAAAGATTGTCGTGACATAACTGTCGTTAATCCTCAGTTTGTGTTGGATTTCTATTCCAACATATGTGAATACGATCATGTAGGCCACATGTAGAATTAGGAGCAGTGTAAATATCCAGCCTACAATAGACATATAGTGTCTCTCAATAATCTGAACAGGTGGAATGTCCATTATCTCTCCTGTCTTCGGATGATCCATGCTGTTTATAAGCCATTCTACTCCTGACATTCTCTTTGCTTTTGTACCCACGTTTTGTTTGAACGCAATACTAGTTTCCCCCATGTTTACCGACTGTTTTCTGTTTCTTGTTGGCATTGAAGGCTTTTTTCCTGGCAAAAGTCCTGTAATGTCAAAGCTGTGAGTATATTCATATTCATGATCATTCAGAAAATATGTTACCTCTTGCATCATAAGTAACCGTGACAAGATTTCAGCACAACCGACTGCAAAGGCAGCATCACACACGGACATTCCCCTTTTATTTCGATGAGAATGAATAATGCTGTAAATGGCTTCTTCTCTGTATTTTGTCATTGTTTCCGTATCACTTTCGTATGGCACGCTGAAGTTGTTTTTAATGCACCACCATGGCACAATGTTCTCCAATATAACATCAAACGTTTCAATATGTTGTAGTTTGTTGTTCGAGTCTTGTACACAATCATAGACGACTCTATGCAGTACAGTATCTCCATTATAATCCTTCTCAGAAATATCTGCGCCAAGTTGTATAAGACGTTGTAGGCCTTCAATGTGACATTCTGTAGCAGCGAAGTGAAGAACAGTTTCCCTCGTTACAAATGTTTGTTCGTTTATTCTCGCATCTCTTCTAGCTTGTTCAAATATATCAAGCATGATCTCTAAAGCTTCGGGTTCGTTCGGTCGAACAGATTCGTGAAGTGGCGTCATACCATCCTTGTCTTGGTCCTTAATAGAGACATTTCGGAACTGCCATATAACACCTGGAGTTGCGTGTTTTGCGGCAATATGAAGACAATTATTTCCTAGGTAATCCTTTGAATTCAGTACATCATATGAAAAGTTCTTAACCACATATTCAACTAATTTGTTGACTATTTCTGCAGTAATAGTCTTGCAGTAGGCGGCCGAATGTAGTACATTTTCACCTTTATTGTTTTTGATACCAGGTTTTGCTTTTATCTCAATAAGGGTTTTGATTGTGTTTTCGAATCCATGGTAGCATGCAGTATGGAAAGCTGTATTTCCTTTTTTGTTTTGTAGGTCTATCAGGTCTGAAGAACCGTACCTTTTGATTATATCATGGTTGTCTTTCATTGCAGCGTGGTGAAGGAACGAATTACCCTCTTTATCAGTTATTTCAGTATTCACACCCATTCGCACAAGAAATTCAACCTTATCACATTTACCAAGGCTTGCGGCCACACATAAAGGTTGTCTTCCAAGATCGAGCATTTCCTGTGTGGCTACCACTATGGCTTCAAGCATTTCATCATTGTCCCTATCTATAGCATACTGCCAAATATCGTGACCCTCAAGATTTCTTCTTTGCACATCAGCACCCTCGGTTATGAAAATACTTGCCAGTTCCACATAGCCAAATTTTACAGCTAGCAATAATGGGGAGTCACCAAACTCATCAGGATTATCGACCAAAGATCCTTTCTCAATCAGTAATTTTACTATATCGGTATGTCCCTCTCTGGTCGCATGATGTATAGGCATCTCTCTTCCTCTAATGCATAAATTTACGTCCACTGTTGCTTGACCGAGTAAGAGCTCAACTATTTCAGTGTTACCATACGCACAAGCTAGTATTAGAGGTGACACAAGACCATACTTTCTGGTATGTTTTGGGTCAGCTTTACCTTCTACTATCAATACCTTGGCTACATCAACATGACCGTATCTTACAGCCCAATACAAAGCCGTTGATCCCTTACCATTTTCGATATTTGTATCAGCCCCTTGTTTAAGAAGAGCCCGGACTGTATCAAGATGCCCTTGTCTAGATGCCCACATCAATGCAGTTTCGTGTTTGCTATTCAAACAATCTACATCCATTTCATTTCTATCTAAAAACAGTTCTACCAACGGGGTGTTTCCATAATAAGCGGCCAGATGAAGACATGGAAGTAGCTTTGGGCGTTGGTCCTCTATTTCCAGCAAAGTTTCCATGTTAATCAAGTCTTTTTCCTGATCGACATCTGTTATCTTGTTAAGCACTGTTTCAGTTAGGTCGTTGTTACCTCTTTGAACAAGAATATGGATAGCATTTTTAAAACCCTCCAAACCCGAGCATTGGATTTTATATTTGGAAGCAATCAGGCTGACATTTCCTTCTTCGATGAGATATGTTGCTATGGCATGTGAATCGATTTCAAGGGCATAATGTAAAATGTTCATGTCCGATTTGGGGTCACGAATCGTGTCAAAGTTAACCCCACTTCCGTTTTTAGCTCTTTTTGCGTTGAACTGTAATGAAAAAGTTTTAATGGAGATATGTCCTAAACCAATTGAATCATTAGCATCTAAAAACTGAATAATCAAATGTATCACTTTGACTTAGAGCGAAAAATTGCCTGTTCGCTTCTGTAAACCCATTCCCACACAACAAAATTTTAGATGGTCCAAATTGAAAGAAACTGCCGACGACAATTTTTAGTTGAAATGATTTTTAAATTCTGTCGTATTATTTGGGTAGACACTATTTTGGATAATAAAGAAATTGCTCAAAGCTGGATTGGCTCATAAAGCTGTTCATGTATTATATACATATAAAAAATATGGATTGAAATCTGGCTATCTAATGAAACTCGACAGAAAAAAATCCGTATTACTACTGAATATAAGTTTACTTGAGAACGCTAGTTACCAATAACGTTGAAGTTTTACCTTAGTGATCGGTTTAAATACTTACTTTGTCCAAATTCTTCTCTTCAATACATTTGAATAACTTCTGTTGAAGTTTCAGTTGTTTGCCTGTTTCGACTTTCTTCGGCTGTTTGAACACGGCAATGCCTTTCTCCAAGGTTGAGGGTAAAAGACTATTTCCGCGTTTTTTCGGCTGTTCGCCTGTAGCGTCTGATGTTTTTCGTCTCTGCGAAGGTAAAAAAGTTTCAATCGGCTAATCAAATTATTCATCTGAACCAAAGTGATCTTTGGACTTCGACACTTCGAAATTTATGTGTATCATTTTTGTTGATTTGACGACTTATTCATGCTGTAGTTACGACGTTTAGTTCGACAACCAACCATTTTTTAATTACATGCTATTGGTAATAAATTTTAAAATTTAACGCCGTTGAACATCGAAGTGGAATTTTCTGTCGAGGCTACCGAAATCAGGTTGTCATTAAGTTACGAAAATAAAAATACTAAATGGTATAGTATGAAACAACGTTGCTTTCATCAAGGTATACGTTATGAAAAGGCATCATATTTTGACCAGTTAAAGACAGTTTTCATAGAACTAATTTGTCTGAAAAAAAAAAACCGTTTCAATTCATTTTCGTAGATGTATGATGCAAAGGTTTATTCTCGATTCCCCCACATTTGAAAATATCGATAAAAAGTTTGTACAGTATTGGTGTGAGATAATCCCTGCCTGGGGCTAAATAACCGTTAAGTTCTGAAACCCTATTCCATGAGCTTTTCAAAAAGAAATAGAGGATTTCGATTCAGGAATCCATTTTAATCTATGCCGTACAATGTCCTTTATTGATTGCAGAAGAGAAGTGAAATCATTGTGATTAAAGGAACAGTTACTTATAACAAGGAATTACCTTCTTTCTCGAACCATTTCATATGGTATCTGGCAGTTCCTCTACTTTCCAGAAGACCATTTTATCTATATCTCATGACTGTATCAGCAATCGAGTCGTTGAGGAGCGATTAAAACCTCTTAACTACAGCTTTATTCAAATTAAAGTTACGAGATTTTTCGTGATTATTAAGCAAAGGAAATATTTGGAAAAAGATAACAGTTAAGCATATGCCAATCGGGATTGATTAAGAAGCAAACATAAAGTGAGGTAAAGTGACCATTTCATATTAATCAAAATGTCGACCCTTGTAATTCTGTAATACATAGAATAGTGGAAAAAAAGATTGGTGTAGAATTGTGTATCGCAGAGAAAGGCAACCTATATCGATTCCATTGTTGTTTCTTGATCTGGGTTATTCTACCTTACTTTGTCCCAAAAAGAATTCTTGTTTACTGAGTAACAGATTTACAAATGGAAAGACGGGCAAAATATCCCCGTTTTGCAGATGCTTGTGTATAAAATTGAAAAAAAAAAAAAAAAAATCCAGATAAGTATTGTTTTTCTGCATTTCATTTCATTTTATTTCACTCGAAGCAAAAGGAATCCTATTATTTAAATATACTCGTATTCATTTTTCTCAGTTCCTTTATTTTCTGTAGATTTCATCGTCTAGATCTTTTAGGTTCAAGTAGAGTAGTTTAGAAAGAAATCTTATTAATGTCCGAATCTTTCAGCACATGTACATACAAAGTTTGTAAGAAGGCAATTATCTCTGTTGGGGTTCAGTATTAAGTTGAAGCCGTGGCCATGACTTTTACCGGTTTCTAATGTTGACTTATACATTATTTATTTCAGGTTTTATTTTTCATTTCACATCAGAATTACAGATTTAAACATAATTATCAATTCAATTTTAGTGATTTCATTTCGGCAAATTTTAACACGTATAAATCAATTTGATCACAACGAACAGAAGAATACAGGTGGAATATAATTTGAACCAAACTGTAATCACACATTTTCCCTTACCCCATTCTTCTCACCAGGTAAATGGTATTATTGGGTTTTCAAATGTGGGAGAATCGGCAAGACACCGATACAAAACTCTCGTTCAAACAAAATGCTCATAAAATCAAAATCTCTCATTTCATATGTATTTTGGTCATCTTGCAGCTTGGATTGAACATTGTAGTCATACGCTTCTTGTGTGAGAAACATTGTAAAGTCATAGTCAGATGCACCTATATACATCAAATACCCTTTAAAGTGACTTTGATACATCAACCAGACCATCATTAGCTGTGGTCGTATTATTAATATCAGGAGGTAGCTCGTAACAATGAATTCAGGTCATCTGTCGTTCACCCGTCATTCGGCTGAGTCCTATAAACTCAGTTGGTACCGCGCTTTGCTCCCGATCCTTGGATCTGAAGTTTGATACTCGACGCCATTTGAAAAAAAACAACAAAAAACCTCATCGAGCCGTGCATTTTTTGTCTCTAACCACAGGGCGGATGAAAGGTGGTGAACCGAAGATGGATGAGCAGCTTGCTTGGGTAGAATATAGCCGTTGTACTGGTTCGAGAAATGGCAGGTTGATTGATTGAATGGCGTTTAACGCCGCTTTTAACAGTATTTCAGTCATATCGCGGCGGCTGGAGCATCTAACAATAAACTCCTGGTATTTCTCACACCAGCAATACCACTACATCCTTTCCTAGCCTCCAGCTGCTATCTCACTTAGGTTTACGATTTTTCACCCATTGGTGAGAGACAAATGTCGGAAAGAATATGTACCGCCCCCGGGGATCGAACCCATGACATCCCATGATTTAGGATTTTGAGTCTGCCGCGCTACCAACTGCGCTATGACGGCGAAAAATAGCAGGAAGCTATGGTTAATTACACCAGCCTCCACAATAAATCTGATATACACTTTAACCTTGTCATGCTGTATAAAACCTATTTTATAATTGCATTGAAATCAAAGGGCTGAAAACAATCGTAGTACTTGTTGATCAATAATCAAAACTTCTTTTCCGAAAATTAATTTCATAAACAACATAAGCAGGAAAGTTCAAACAGGAGGTCCTGAATAAGATAAGACTGAGTCGAGTCCGATAAACTCAGTTGGTATCGCGCTGTGCTCACGATCCGTAGACCTGAAGTTTGAAACTCGGCTTCACCGCCATTAAAAAACAACATAAGCAGGAAAAGTTCAAACAGGAGGTGTAGAATTAGATAAGAATGCACCTCCTATTTAAATATTCTGGGTTCAGCATGACAAGGGTTAACATGAACGGATCGCTTATCCCACTGAGCTCCGACAGGAAGTTCCCCTTCGATATTAAATGAACCGTTATTTTGTTTCAAAATGTATGGCCTGGAAAATATAACAGAAAAGTTAAATGGTTGGTTAGCGATCTAAAAGTAGTAACTACAGTTTGAACAAGATAAAGTTACGATGTTTGTGTCGCCAAACCAACAAAAATGCTTACCATTAACATCAGCCAATGTCGGAGTTGAAAGTTTACTTTCTATCTAAACCTAGGTGGGACGAGGGTGCACTGGTAGTACTGTTGTAAACAATACAAGGAGCCAATGGTTAGGTACCCAAGCCGCCGCAACATGACTGGAATACTGTTATAATTGGCGTTTAACCTCATTCAAATTCTAATCCAAATTTTCATGCTTAAGAAGTTAGGGGTTCAGCATGTTATCTCTGAGTTTACCTTTTCACGTTCGAGCCTTAGTTGGACAAAGTCTCCGTCTTCCCCGTCTTGGGAGTTAACCACATCCTTAAGATGGCGTATCTTCTTCAATTGCGTCGCCATGTTTCTGAAAGCAAATAAGTTTGTTGGTTTTCATTTTCTCGGATAGATTTTTTTAATAACGCTTCCGAAGTCCTCAACAGGATTCAAATCGCACTGTCTGAGTAAAAGTTAATGCCCGGACTAGGCTGATAGTGCGGTTGAATTGGTCGAACCGCTTAACCAATTACCAGACAGCAGATTTTTAGACTGGTCCAAATAGAAAGGAGTTGCAGACGACATTTAACATTTATGAAATTTTAGATTTTTTTTTTCAATTATCTGCATAGAAAACATTGTGGAAAAATGAAGAAATTGCTTGTAACAAGCAATTTCTTCATTTTACATAATGTTTTCGCAATTGATTTCTTGAGGTACGTCAAAAAGGGTCACTGTGTGTGAATGAATTAAACGTGAGTACATTTACAATATATAGAATAATCGAGGGAGAGAGTACGCTTTCAAAAGCTGAACTTAATTTTTAGTGACACCTGGAAAAAGTGAAAGTTCTCGCATTTACATTGATGTACATATTACCGATCAGACGAAAGTGACCTTTAGGGAACTGAGTGACACGTATACTAGACAAAAATGAAGTATGATACAACAGAGGTCAATCAATGATAACAATTTGAAAACACACATATTTTAAGGTAGAATGGCTGTTCTTGATTCAGAATATTTACAAAGAACGAAAAGTGTCGACCCTGTTCAGTCTGCGCAGCCTTTTTTTGAATCAAATACTTTCACTAGGTAGACCTTTTTAGGCATATTGTCTGAAATCACAGCCGTAGGTATATTGTCTAAAATCACACCCAAATGAAGGTTAGGAAAGAAATCCAACTCGGTAGCCCGCAGTTAATTACATTTAACAAACAGTTATCGAGACACTCTAATTGATCATACGCGGCTGTCAATCAAAGAATCAATCGACCAATCAAACCATTCATTAATCTCGAAATTAAAATGAGAGCTCCAACATTCACCACCGTTTTTGTTAAACATTTTGTTGGTTTGGCGACATAAACGTCGTAACTACAGCTTATTCAAGCTGTAGTTACGACGTATAGGTCGCCAACCAACCATTTCATTTTTTGTTACATGCTACTGGATATTAATTTTGCAAATTAACGCCGTTTAAAATCGAAGCGGGAATTCCTGTTGGAGTTAATGGGCGGGGCCAACTGAGTAAGTGGGTGGAGTCAGCGATTGGTCAATTGGTAGATTGCTAGCTACGCCCGTTCTCTTCCAACAGGCAGTTCGACTTAGATATTGGACGGGGTTATTTTACACAATTTATATTAAGTAACGCAAAGAAGAATGACTAGCCCACACACAAACGCACCAAACAGCCTACGCATAAATTCATGCACCCACTGATGCGGACAGAAGTAACTCTATATGCCCGTCGCCATTACATGTCAGGGGCATAAACAAAGTCGAACATTAGAGTGCACTAAATTGTGTCGTTTTAACATGTTTTTTTTTACAATTTTAAGTAGTTGTGACCAATCATCGGGAAACAATTTCACCTGTCAGACGAAAAGGGATCTTCTAGGGAATAAAAAAAGTATAGATACCGGTCAGATTCCTCAGAATGAGCGTATGTACCAGGGTCAATATTTTTAGCTTTTGTTAAAATTTTCGATTCTAGAATGACCAATCCTTGTTAGTATAGTATTATATTCGAAATACATTATGTAATCGACCGATCGCGACTCTTAATCGATAGATTAATCGACCAATCGGATCATTCATTTAACTCGAAGTGATCTTTGAACTCAAAGCATAGGCTGACAATTATGCAAAGATTTTTGTTGGTATTGGCGATTAAAACGCCATAAGTACAGCTGGTTCAAGCTGCAGTTTCGACAGTTTAGACAGCCAACCAACTTAAACATTGTTGCGGACGACACGTTCAAGTTGTTGGGATTTTATTTCATTTTTTCTTCTTTTTGGAATAAAAACATTTTGGATAATGAAGAAATAGCATAGCTTGTATCAAGCAATTCATTTTGCACAATGTTCTCTATTCAAAATTACGAAATGATAATTATTATAATATATAAAATTTCATCAACTTGTCTTCTGCAATATATTTCCATTTAGACCAGTTTAAACCTTAGTTTTGTGGTAATGGGTAAAGAAACTGGCCAGCCAAGACCTTGGTCTATCAACACTTTTGGCACACCCTAGATGGCTCTTCTGACGGACGTCTTGTTTTTCAATACTCCGTCCTACGTTCGAAACATTTACATTTGGTAGATCTTCGAAAACCTGAGGAGTCATTCCGTCTTTCGAATGACTTTTTCTTATTGTCCTCTGCTGGAATTGATAACTTTTTTTAAAATATTTGTTTCACCGAGCTTCCTGTAAATCCTTATACGCGTAACGGGGTCCCATAGATCTGACGGATCGCGGTTTTCAAACCTATTGTCGATTGACAAATCAAATTATTACTAACTTACTAACTTACTATGTGATATTTCATTCATGGTAGACTTAAACGTTGTTACTACAGCTGTAGTTAAGATATTTAGGTCGCTAAACCAACAATTTTCTTTTTCGTTAATTGTTTCAGATCATATGAGCGCGTACCATTTCCAACCATTACACATGTGCGCCAAGGAACGACTCAGATCAGCCTGTGCATCCGCACAGTCTGATCAGAGTCTTCACTCTGCGCTGTGTAGATAGATGCTGACCAAAAGCTTCTTTAAAAAATCAGCGAATATTCTAATTGCCCCGAATGGTTGTCCAGGGTGTTCAATGTGTGCGAGTCACGCACCTGCGAAATTGTTGGAAATGTCACGCACAGGCTCATATATTTTAAACTGATGTCATTTGGTACCTCAGGCTATTTTTCTCAGTGGTCAGCGGGCGAGTCAAGCGATCCTTCAATTGCCTAATCGCGGATGTCAATCAAATAACCACACGACCAATGAAATTCTTCATTTAGACCAGAAATCCAACATTGCCCCACATGTCTGTTAGCTTTAGTTGGTTTGGCGACTTATACGTCGAAATTATAGCTTATTCAAGCTGTAGTTACGACGTTTAGGTCGCCAACCGATTACCCTACTTTTTATTACACGCTACTGGCCAAATATTTTGAAAAACAAAAATACCAATCGCTGGCCCCGCCCACTAACGTCGTTCGCCACGCCAATTGACTCCTACAGGAAGCCCCAATAGAAACGGCGTTATTTGGCAAAATTTATGGCAAGTAGCATGTAACAAAAAGATAGAATAGTTGGTTTTCGACCTAAATGTCGTAACTAAATCTTGAAAAGGCTGTAGTTACGACGTTTAGGTCGCCAAACCAACAGAAATGGTTAACAAAAATGGCGGCCAATGTTGGAGTTTCGGGCCGAATAAATGATTTGATTTGTCGATATATTCCTTATTGACATCCGCGATTGGCCACGTACCTCTTAAGGCGTCATTTAAAACTATCATTTTATCCATCGGTAAACGGTCAATCACTAATGAGCGAACTGTTTTGAACTTGACAGATATAGTTCAAAATCGTATTTTCTGAATGAAAACGATCTTAAAGGGGGGTATCGATGTTTCTGAACTTTTGATAAGAAAAAAAATGCTAATGCCTAAAGATACGCCCAAACGCACGCTTAACACTTAAATTTGATTCAGATATTCCTTGGAGGTTACCTGATAGGCTTAAAGCGGCTTTTTGGTTATATGGAAAGGTTCTCCGGAATTCCAGGTTAGTTTTAGATAACATTGAATTCGGTTTTCGACACCGCATCACCTCATTTGCACAACCGAAGGTAACAAACTAACAGGGGAAACAACCAGCGCCCTTAATCATGTTACACCAAATGTTTAGCGTAAAACTACGATAAGTATTTATATTCGTATTGACGCTTACTATGGCAGCTTTGGACTGATCTTTACAGAATTGAAGACCGGCTAGCGTACGAAACTTCTGATGACGTAACGATGCCGTTGGTTAGAGCAGAGCGGTATTGCAACGGTTATATTTACCGCATGAATTGCCCAATAGTCTTTGAAACTGACTAAAAATAGATTAACAGCTTACGTAGGCTTTTAAAGAAAAACCTGGTTTATTCTGATAACTGACCTCTGATTTTCGCAATACTACTTTCAGAATATGTATTGAAATAGTATATGAGAGGGAATAAGAATAATTTAAATCTGTAATATGAAAAAACATCAATACCCACCTTTATGATATAAATAGCAATTCGATATATTTACACGATATATTTTGACTTACTAATATCCTACATAATCCCTAATTTCTGCCTCCCTGTGATTTTATTATTTGAAAAATTTCGGAAAAAAAGTGTTTAAAATAATCAGTTTCATCTTTTTCGATGAAATTTTCTATCCTACTAAATAGTTACTTTTCAAACTAAATCCAGCTTGAACTCTGCAAATCCTTTGGATTTTCATGTGTCTTACTTTCTTTTCTTATAAAAAAGATAAGGGTTAAATCTGTGCCAGACGATATCCGCAATTCAAACAAGAGTCAGGTGTCTCTTTCACTGTGAGAACTAGATAGATCGGTGGTCCCGCCCACTGACTTCGCTGCATGGTCGCATCCACTGACTCCGATAGGAAGTTCTACTTCGATAAAAGACGAAGTTATTTAGCAAATATTTTTATTCGTAACATAAAAAGAAAAATTATAATGGTTGGTTGGCAACCTGATAGTTATAGCTACAGCTTTCATAAGCTTTAGTTATGTCGTTTTTAAGTTACCAAACCAACAAAATGCTTCACAGAAGTCTTTGAGTTCAAATTTCACTTCCGGTGTAAATGAATGGTTTGGTTGGTCGACTGGTTCTTTGACTGACAGCTACGTTTGGTCAGTTTCCGATAAAGATAGACGTTGAATGTACATACACCATTTTCGACAAGTAAACATCCCCTTGATCCACCTTATATCAGAACAAGCTTTGTATAGGGATACGCTGTAATTTAATTCCGTCTCATGATTACATTCTATTTTGATTCAGTCGCCCTGACACGATCGATTTTTCCTGTTATAAATACCGTAAAATTTTGTGAAAAAAGAACAACACATAAAACAACCACAACAAAAATCATCATCAAAAACAACAACAACAACAACACCAATAAACAACAAAACAAATCCTGGCGTATAAATGAAGTAAATCATAATACCGTAGTAAGAGAAAGATTGTTTTAACCCATTCCCGTTTTTCACAATTTAAGACTGGTCCAATATGAAAGAAGCTGCAGACGACAATTAAAGGTGGGTGCAATTTGAAAAGTAACCAACATATATGTCAGAAAAAATATGGGAAAAGAAGAAATTGCTTGTTACAAGCAATTTCTTCTTTTCCTACAATGTTTTTTTAAGTATAAAATCACAGGGACGTAAAAACAAGGGATTGTACGGAAAAGGGTTAAACCTTTATACAGTTGCCAGAGGGCAAAACCAAATGATTTTTCTATACAAAGTCGTCGCGCGATTTTTGACCAATCGCTTGCCCCACCCACTGACTCCTTCGGCCCCGCCCATTAACTCCGACAGGAAGTTCCGCTTCTATTTTCAACAGCTTATTTTGCAAAATTTATGGCCAATAGCATGTAACAAAAAAGTAAAACGGTTGGTGTGTGACCTAAACGTCGTAACTACCGCTTGAATAAGTTGTAGGTACGACGTTTAAGTCGCCAAATCAACAATAAAGGTAAACAATATGGCGGCCAATGTCGGTGTTGATAAGCTCAGGTCCGGGCTGAATGAATTATTTGATTAGTCGGTTGAGTCCTTGATTGACGGCCGCGATTGGTCAATTCGAAAGTTATGATGATTATGAATTGATTTCTTTGTTTGAATGGGGTCTAACGCCGCTTTTAGCAGTATTTAAGTCATATCGCGACGACTGGAGCACCTAACAATTTCTGGTATATATATCGCATCAGTCCCACCATTACGTCCTTTCCTAAACTTCTGCTGCTATCCCATTTAGTTTTACAATTATCAACCAATGGTGAGAGAATAATGTCGGAAAGAAAATGTTAGGCCGTTGGGGATCGAACCCATGACACCTTATGAATTAAGATCTGTTGCGCGACCAGCTGTACTATGACGTCGGCGAACATGGCTTGAGATTTCTTTAAAAAGTGCAACATACGAACTAATTTAGCTTTGAACTTACTAGGAATGTTTACTTTTTGTGGGTACGCTGCGTTTCAGAACCTTAATACTACACCAGATGAAAAGCATAGAAAGCTCGATACAAAATCCGAACTTCGAAGATGCAAAATCCGTAAATTAGATGAACGTGTTAATACAAAATCCGTAAAGCTATTCTTCTCATCTTTGTGATGTTTTACAGAATAAATAACTTACAGATGGAGTACTGTCGTATTTCCCGTCTATTTATGATGGATTTGTGTTAGATTGTTAATCTTAAGCCAAAGCTGGTTTCCGGGCTTTTTACGTCGGACTTTTCTTAATTCTTTTCAGAATTAAAGTCCTTGCATTGTATTTTGATATCACTGTATTTTAATATTTTTAATATGTTTCAGGTTGTAAACCAATTTCATCAGCATCTTCTGTAAGTCTGATACAGTGTGCCACTTGTTGCTGGTTTTATGAAATAAATACGTTAGAGAGCTCCGCAAGCGGATGCCAACGCGTCAATGTTCTGTGTCGAGAAAAAGGGGCATATTTCACTCAAAACACATTTGGAGTTATCCCCCTTGTTGGTACAGATTACCTTTTTTGATATCGAACATATATTTTAAGTTAAAAGTGAATGTGAACAATTATATCAGGGATATTACAAATGTTAAAGTTCGTTAACACAAACGCAGACGACAACTGGCCATGGCAATACCTCAGGAGAAAACAGCCAAGCTAAAAATCAAAATGACTTTCCTACCTTTTTCGAAAAATGCAGTTTTTGAAAACTCAAAATTTTTCATGAAAAATTTGCATAAAACATAGAAGAGAGAGAGAGAGAGAGAGAGAGAGAAGGAGAGAGAGAGAGAGAGAGAGAGAGAAAGAGAAGAGAGAGAGAGAGAGAGAGAGAGAGAGAAAGAAAGAAAGAAAGAAAGAAAGAGAGAGAGAAAACAAAAGTTTGTTCAGAACATCGAAACGATTAAGAGCTAGGAGAGTACGTTCTTGAATCTTTGTTAAATAAGGTCAGTATTATACATTCGAAGATTGGTCGGAGACTATTAGTATCCAGGCAAATCAGGCCATTTAGGGTTATTTGAAACAAACTATCCGCCTTATGAAGGCATGATGAGGGTATACAACACTGTTTTAGGTCGATCATTTTTTTACCAGTTCACTTCTAGTTGAGTGGGAGACAACACGAGTCCTTGAAAAATTCTGCCGCGTTTGAAATTCTAACTACGGACCTTAGGATTGGTATCAGCCAGAACTATCGAAAATGGGTTCGGGAGCTGAATCACATCCTTTTCCCTACAAAATCGTATCAGCTAGAGGAAATGCATGGCCCCGAACTGCCCGGTCAATCATGTATCCCCCTATTTTCCATTACCTATTATAGACCTTCTAATAATAATTACATATCACGGAGCTTCCTAAATTGAAAGAGATGAGATTTCAATTGTTGATTTAATATCATTGAAAAAGAAATTGTTTTAAAATCATTGTTAAAAAGGGATTACTGCTTACAACAGGCGGTTGTGTTCTTTCTTGCAATAACTTCCGCATTTATGAAAAATGTAGGGTGTGAACTGAAAAAAAAGAAGAAAAAAATCCAACCTCAGTTTTTGTATGTTAAGTGATTAGGTGAAATTTGTAACTGCGGACGATGTTAACTTTTGGCGACGAAATGAAAATAGCATGTAATCATGAGATAGAGGTAAAATAGAGCATAACACGATGTACAACGTGTAGAAGTCCTAGAGAATAACTGCAAATATGTCATAGCATATACAGAATAAAATCAAACTAAAGTAAAGTTTCAAAAAAGAAAATGCATTAAACATGTTACAACAAAAGCCAAATTGCCCCCCTCCCTCCTCGAAAGGAACAGTCATCCAAATGATATGAGGTTGAACAGGTACAATATAGCATAACACGATGTACACCGTGCAGAAGTCCTAGAGAATAATTGCAAATATGTCATAGCATATACAGAATGAAATCAAACTAAAGTAAAGTTTCGAAAAAGAAAATGCATTAAACATGTTACAACTAGAGCCAAATTGCCCCCCTCCCTCCTCGAAAGGAACAGCCATCCAAATGAAATGTGGTTGAACAACAATTTCAAAGTCAGCACTATATACCATAATAAATAGAAATTCAGCTCTACGAATAAAAGCCATGGTGATATCTTCCACGCCTCCCCCCCCCAAAAAAAAAAAGAATTATATGATCAAATTAATTCTACGCTTCAAGTCTATAACTCATGAAAGAAGGTTCCGTATCTTGAATTGTGACCAACCACAAATTGAGGTTTGTATACATAAAATGATGACGTCAGTGATGATGTCTTCACTTTCGCTAGTCATTCAAACAACTAGCGGAATGTGCTTTCCGAAGAACTTCACTCATCAGATTCCCTCCTTTTGCATTTTGATAATTTAAAGGTTCTTTTTTTGCTTTAGTGACAAAATAACCAATATATTGTTTAAACTGTTTTTCCCTTCCTCGGATGGAAGATCTGTCTTTAAAGGAATCTTATAAAGTGTCACTAAAATATCATTCTGCTGTCAGATCCAGAAGGAAACCGAAGACAAACTAAGAAAACTATTTTCGAAGTCTACACTATTTACTGAATACAGAAATTGGCCCACCGACAATGCTTAAACAGTCCCAATGGGAAATCTGATCGATAACGAAGGACCATTACAGCTAAATTTGACTGACATCAATTTAACGATTTCTTGGGAGAAGACGCACAGACGACCGCAGGACCGTTGCAGCTCATTTTATAAGCGGGTATAAATGTTTTTTCTTGTGACGAATGCTCGTGTTTTTTGTTGTGTTTCTTTTTTTTTTTTTTTTTGTATTCAATCTCATATATTGTACTAATAGGTAGATTAATAAATTATCAAAATAAGATATCCCTACCTTACTGCGTATCCAGTTAATCTATCTAAGATTTTCGCTCGGAGAGTTACAACGAATTACGAGACTGCCACATGGTGCATTAAAGGGTTACACCCACGCTTTCAATTTGAAAAGGGTTTGGTATCCCACTCACGCCTCAAAATCAATATCATCATGAATTCACATGAGTTTATACATACATTAATTAAATCATTAAAAAAAATCAATTTTGTGAATTCAAGTTCAAAACTAGACAGGCTGTTATCCCATCATATTTCATATTTTATGGTGCTGGTTGTAGCCTTTGTGACTTTTCTTTTCATTCCCCGAATTTGGGTCAAATGCAAATTAGCTCAGGCGTTGTCGACATCCGAACGTCGTTACTTCTAAAAACAATAGAGTGATTGGCCCTGGTAGGCTCACCCGAGATAAGGCTCCTTCGCTTCAATGCTGTCTATGTCTGACTTTTTTTTCGAATTTAACTTATATTACCATGGCGCCAGAGTTATGAACAAATTTCAGTTCTTATGCTTATTTCGAAAGAGAACCACATAATGAACATTTCAGCCCAACTTTACTGAACTAGTCCTTGTTTTGAGTAGTTCTCGTTTTAAAAAGGCCTTCTTTATTATTTATAGACACCTTCCCATTGGGGTTCAAGGGAAAGTATTAATAAATTTTCAAAGGGGACAATGTACTGATGTTTCATGCAAAATATTAAGGCTATTTGCCTTCTGAGACATGAAGGAGGTTTGTTAAAGATTTTTGTTTAATTTCACTTTTGTTGCCAGATATCCACAAAAATAGTCCACTTTTACTCATCAAATAACCATAAAGACAATATTTGAATCATGTATAATTATCAAATGTCCCTGTGAGTATTTCGGCTTGGTGTACTTTTGGATCTTTCTACCTTAGGTTATAGACATACGGGTATCCCCTTTCATGGCCTTGAATCAAATAAGTTTCATTCAAACGCGACACAAGACGGATATAGCAAAACCAAACCATTCCTCTATTGTGAATGTTTTCTACATAAGTAGAAACCTGATCGTAGCTGCTTTGTTCAAACTTACCTTAGCGTATTTTGTGTAAATAAGGGCAGCCGGTGGTAACGATGAGTACTTAGATAATCGCATATTTAAACGTATTAGAAAATCTGATGTTGTTTAGGTTTTTAGACCCTGTCGGCTACATAGTTTTAAATCCGCAATTAAAAGTCTGTTTGTCTTTTTATCCGTGACGTTATAATAGCGTAGGCAATGTTAATTCATCGAATCAAATATTGTTCCGAAATGAAGTGAAAACTTTTCTTCGTTGGGGTAAGAAATGAAATATTTTCAATCTAAAATGATTTTAGATAAAGTGTAAGTAGTGTTTTTCAATCACAGCAGCAAACGACCAATCAGTTAAGTCATTTGAACCTGAAGTGAACAATGAACTCCAACATTGGCCGGCTTTTATTGCGAAATATTAATATTGGTTTGGAGACTAAAACATCGTAACTATAGCCTTTTCATACTGTAGTAACAACGTTTAGGTCACCAACCACATGTTCCCCTTTTTTACATGTTGCTGAAAACAAAAACTAGCGGCATTTAATTTCAAAGCGGAACTTCCTGTAGGAATCAGTGGGCGGGACCAGAGGAGTCTGTGGGCGGGGCCAGCGATCCGTCAACTGACGGGTCGTCGCTGTCAATCAAAAATCTATTAAATAATATAATAATTCATTTAGACCGGAATGAATTTTTAAACTCGGATATTCGTATTTGACAAGTTTGTTGGTTTTGTGACTTAAACATAGTAATAAGACCCTTTTCAAGCACCAATTGCGGCGTTTATGTGCCCCCCTCCTTTGCTTTTTATTTGATGTCCCTGAAGACAGTTTTATGAAATAAAATTGTTAATCACCTCAGTCGAATTACTTTGTTTGAGTTCAATAGGCGTGACCAGGTATTCGCCAATTGACCAACTGCTGGCCCCGCCTATTTATTACTTAGGCCGCGCCCATCGACTCAAACAGGAAGTTCCGCTTCGATTTCAAACGGCGTTATTCAACAAATTTTATGACTTATAACGTGAAACAAAAATGAGAATAGGTTGTTTCCGACCTAAACCTCGTAACTACAGCTTGAATAAGCTGTAGTTACGACGTTTACGTCGCCAAACCCACAAAAAAAGGCTAACGAAAATGGCGGCCAAAGTCGGAGTTTATAATTCGATCCCGGGTTGAAGGAATTTTTTGATTGGTCGTTTGATTCCTTGATTTACAGTCGCATTTGGTCAATTGGTCAATTGACATTCATAATACACCAGCTTGAGAAGATGTTATGGCCAATTAAGCTAAAAAATACAATGGATCTATCACCCACAGTGTGATTTTTTTTCAACTGATTAAGATACGCGAATCTTACACACGCCTGAAATTGACGAATCACAGCTGTAAAAGATATTATCAGTCGACTAATGAAATCATTTATTCACACTTGAAATCTGAACTCCAACGCGTGCACCTATTTATATGAAGCATTTTGTTGGTTTTGTGACTTAAATGTCGTAATTACAGCTTGGAAAAAGCTGTAACTACAACGTTTAGGTCGCAAACCAACTATTATAAGTTTTTGTTACATGCTACTAGTCATACATTTTGCAAAATAACGCAAATTTAAAATCGAAGCGTGACTTCCTGTAGGGGTCATTTGGCGTGGCCAACAAAGTAAGTGGGCGGGGCCAGCGATTGGTCAATCAAATTATTTACTATGATGTTCAAATTCAGGCCATCTTTATCTTAGGGAAGAAATGCTATTGGAAACATATTTCATTAAACACAGGATACAACCAATTTTGCTTTAAAGACCACCTCTATTAAGCGACCACTTTCATCAACCGATCATAGTCAAATTTCGCTTTCAAAAAAGAATACGTTTTTGAGAATTTGAAGAAAAAAAAACTTTGTTTTTTACAAAAAAAAAAAAAAAAAAAAAAAAAAAAAAAATAATAATAATAATAATAGATAAATAAATAATTGATAATTAGAATCGTCTCAATGAGGCGATTATGCTGGCTTTGAAAATCATAGGATTTGGTGAGAAGTCTGCAATATTCTATGTATGAAAGCCAATCGATCTTTTATAGTAATGTCACAAAATGTATCAAACGACCATTGTCTCCCTTACCGTCAGTGTTCGCCTAATACATGGTTTACTTTATAATTAATAGCCCTGTTTAGATCTTAGAAAACCCGATAGACAGGGTTTTAAGCCTTTCCTGTTTATTCACTGGTTTATACGCCCCTGTAATTTTGTAATTGAGAAAACACTGTAGAGAGAGAGAGAGAAAAAAAATTGCTTGTGACAAGCAATTTCTACTTTTTTCCACAATATTTTCGATCCTCACGAATAGTTATTTTTCAGATCAAATCCACTTTAAATGTTCGTATGCAAATCCTTTCCATTTGGAAAGATCTAAAATTTCGAAAAAAGGGAAAAGGTATAATGAAGTAAATATTGTAAAACTTCATTTAAAAGTGCTTGTAACGTATATCACATTTACAGATTTTTTTTTTCTGTTATTTTTTAGATCTAATATCTGTCAGTAATGTGCAGCCATCTTCCTCAGACTATCAGATTTCACCAAAATATTTGTCGGGTATTCAGATAACATTCTGTTTAAAATTTCATGCATAATCTTTATTTCTCCAAGGTACAATACAACATCGGGTATTGCAAATGGACAATTCGAATGATGTGTAACTAAATGAACCTACGGCAATAAAGCCAGTAGCGCGATACAAAAAGAGAGACGAAAGTGCAAGATTTTTATTGAGCGTCAGTACTTTCACAACTTTGACCCATTTCGGGGATACGGTAGCGTCGACCAATCTGAGACTGTGTGGTAGAGCAATGACTGAGCAGAATTTACTACTATCGCTTTTCGTAATTTGATTTCCATGTAAAATATCCATTTGCTGTACATAAAATTACTTGGTGAGATCTCAGTCTCTTGTCAGGTGTTGTTCAAATTGTTTTAATCCATTACCATGCAATAACGCTTTCTCACGTTCTGAAGAAACACAATCATTGAAAACTAGTAACAAGCAATTTTTCATTTACTCACAATATTTTCGACTTTGATTGTCAATCATTTTCCGATTTTTGCGCAATTTGGAATGTCGTCTGCAACTTCAAATCCAAAATATTGTCCTCTGGTAATGGGTAAACAGTACTTCCCAAAATGCACTTTTCACCGGGCAGATTACCGCTACACTGAGTGTGCTTTACATATTCCCACAGTATCCCGTTTTTAGCCTTATAGCAAACAACAAGGAAAATGAATAAATTGCTTGTGACAAGCAATTTATTCATTGTCCACGTTGTTTTCTATCCAGGTATTTGAAATTCTATCAACTTACAATTGTCGTCTGCAACTTCTTTCAATTTTGATTTGTATAAGAAGGTTGTTGTCTGGCAATGGGCTAAATGGACATTAATTGCATGAGTTTTTGTAGTTTTTTTTATCAAATAGAATATTGATTTCATGACTTCTCTTTTGCTTGGCATTTATTCGCTTCAATTCTCTCGTCGTGCTCTCTCCTCCCCCATCTCTCTCTTTCTTCCGTCATTGTTTTATATCTCTCTTTTTCCTTCTTCACTTGCTTTCTTTCTTTCTTCTTTCCTTGCATTCTTTCCTTAAATCATTTTTTTTTCATTACTTTCTTTTATTTGTTTTTTTTTCAGTCTTTCTTAAATAATTACATTCTTCATGTAAGAGATTTTTCTTTAATTCACTCAGCATCAACCCATTCTCACACAATGACGCATTCAGAGTCCTTCAAGAAAAGCAATTGTAATTTCTTCATTTTCCACAATGTTTTCTAACCAGAAAGTTAAGAAAAATCTAAACTTTGTAAACTTTGATTTGTCTGCAACTCCTTTCAATTTGGACCAGTCTAAAATATTGCCGTCTGGTAATGGGTTAAGTTGATAATAACCAGCACGATTGCGCATTATTTTATGACCAGATATCATAAAAGACACACATCAACGTTGTTTTACACTATTGTTTTCTCATTAATATGTCACAATTAAATAATGCATGCCGAAGGTTAGCGCAAAACTGTGTCAAAACCGCTTAGAGTTATTCTGTACTAATATCGGCATTTTCGTTACACTTCCCAGTAAAGCCTCATAGTTTTTTTTACATATTAAAAAAAGGGAGAGAGAGCATGAGAGAGAGAGAGTGAGTGAAAACAATTTTTGTCTACAAGCATTTTCATAATATTCTTAACCAATTCCTAGACGACAAAATTCTAGACTGCTCCAAATTGAGAAAAGTTGCAGGCGACATTCTAAGAATCCTTTCCTTTGAGATAGAAAACATTGTGGATAATGAAGAAATTGCTTGGAACAAGCAATTTCTTCATTATCCACAACGTTTCCAAAGCCTTTCTTCTTGGGCGCGTCAGAAGGCATTATTTTGTGGAAAAGGGTTAATGTGTCTAAAATAAATGTAACGCCTTAACCCATTCCTGTTTTTCAAAAGTTTAGACTTGTCCAAATTCAAAGGCTTCGCAGACGAAAATTTAAAGTGGATTTAATTAGAAAAACACGATATTCAATAGGATAGGAACTAATTTGGAAAAAGAAGAAAATGCTTATTATATGCAATTTCTTCTTTTGCAACAATGTTTTCTCAATTATAAATCACGTGGACGTAAAAACCAGGGATTGAACAGGAAATGGTTAAAACAACAGATCACTAGCTACGCCCTCTGGATGCAAGAACAAGAAGTTACAAATAGATATTCAACGCCGAATTTTGTAAAATCCATGGCCATTACCTTCAAATATAGATAAAAATATGATTGTTGGTTGGAGACCTGAACGCCGTAACTACAGATTGAATAAGCTGCAGTTTCGACATTCAAGTCTCCAAACCAATAAAATTGTATTACATAAATAGTTTTAAATGTCAGAGCTCAAAGTTCGCTTCCGATCTAAATAATTGATTTGAATGTCGATTGATCCTTTGATTGACAGATGCGATCGGTCAACTCTACCAGCCTAGAACTTTATCGTCCTGGTAATGAGAATCAAAGATGTGGGCGTCAAACTGTCACGAAATGTCTGTTCCCATCAAATAGGATGTACTGATGTAAAAAAAGTACAAAAGGGACGTCTTAACTTATTTGTAAGTGTTCATTCCACTTAGAATGAGCGCGCAGAAATATCATGGCGAAATTTGGCCTTGAAGGTGCTTCCTTTATATCTAGATATCGCAGGACCGAGGTTTTAAAATGCTACAATTAACCCTTTCCAACAAGATCCCGGCTTCGTGCGACCTTAAGAAAATACCGGAAAAGTTTGTTGAAAATGAAGAAAATGCTTGAGACAAGCAATTTCTTCTTTGTCCACAATTTTTTCTACACTAAAAGACGAAAATATTTTTAAATTCCGCCAAAATGAAATTTTCGTCTGCAACTTTTTTGAATTTTGACCTGTCTAAATGTATGATGAGTGGTAATGGGCTAAAGAAAGATATGTGAGAATAAGTCGTGGGCGTTATTCGCAGCAATAGAGGCGACTTTCTACAATTCAAGTGTTGGACTTACTTACCACTGCGTCACGTAGGACCCTTATCCCTCGATTTTATATGACCGCTTCCTGAAAATTAGCCGCCGGCATAGCACAGTTGGAAGCACATCAGACTCCTTATCTTCAACAATGGGGTGTCAAGGGTTCGATCCCCTGGGGCAGTACATATCCTGTCAGACATTTGTCTCTCACCAATGGCGTTGATAATTGTAGATAGCAGCTGGAGGCTAGAAAGGGATGTAGTGGTAGTACTGGAGTGAGACATACCAAGAATCTATTGTTAGGTATTCCAGCGGCCTCGATATGACTGAAGTACTGTTAAAAGTGGCGTTAAACCCCATTCAATCAATCAAGCAATCAATCAATCCTATAAACTAGAAACTATAACATAGCCCTTTCTTCGATCTGTTAGAAAATTACATATATATAAACCAAAATATCCGGGTAAAACGACCCTTCATCAATTCAAGCCGTTACGGAGCATAGTGTACCGTATGAGCCAAAAGTCTGCTTTTAGTTGTGTAAGTATAAAATACCGCGTGGTCAGGGGCAACTGTGGAGACATTGAGCGCACTCGCATAAAATTACGAGTTTGATTGCACACGCTTAAAAAGTAAAGGCCTTTATTCCACACGGTCTCTTAAATATTATGTTATTTTGGGTTGGGATATTGTTTAAGTCAGGTTCAAATTAGTATCAGAATCTTTGAATAACCCTGTAAATTTCTAAAAAAAAAAAGATCTAAATCTAACCTGTTCTGTTCTAACATAACATATCCCTGTGCTTTTTTGAATAACAGGTTGTCACAAATTAGTTACGTAACATAGCTGATGGGGAACAAATACGAGCTGATCTACCTAGAGTAGATTTTGAATAGTTAGTCAAAGTACACTAAAATACCACTTCCACCATCGTAATAACAATATCATTTGAAACATCCAACAACAATACCTATAAACAACACATCTATTTCAGAATTGCAATAATACGCCACTATGTTTTTCGAAACATTACTTTGTTTGACCTCTGTGTTTTCGAGTGGACTATTCGTTGAATTGGGTCTTCTGAAGGTCCATTTTCCAAGTACAGACCACACTAATAAAACTGTCCTTAGTGTTTCTGTATTTAATAAACTATACAATAGTTTTGTATTAATTAAATGCAATAACGTGTATGGTGTCGCGTGCAGGCAATCAATTATTGATTTTATTGGTAATAATGACACCTCGACGTGTTTACATATCATTAAGATATAATTGCTTTTCTACGAAAAGTACATTTTCCTACATGGATAAATAGTGCTGCGCCATTGACCAATCGCTATCCCTGCCCACTTACTTCGTTGGCCACTCCCATCGACTCCAATAAGAAGTCCCTCTTTTTAACGGCGTTTTTTTTTTTAGATATATATATATATGGCCAGTAGTATGCACCAAGAGAAGAATAGTTGGTTGGCGACCTAAACGTCTTAACTTCAGCTTGATTATCCAGAATAAAGGTCAATATTGTACTTTGTTTTGTTCAAAGAGAAACAACTCTTACCATTTGTCTAACTATAATTTATTTCACTTACAAGAGTAACGAGATTCTCTGTTTTGGTTTCAGCTCCTAGATACATCAGGCTTCCAGAGAGACTTGCAAATTTTTAGAATGGACTCACTAGAAGTGAGTACTTATTAGAAAGCTGTTATTTAAGAGATAAAGAAAATATATTTTTTTTTTTTCATGGAGGTATGAACCGAATAAACTAATCACACTGTATGAATACGCGAAGTATGAAATATTTCTTATAATGTAAAAGTACCGAGCAAAATGAACAAAAACTTTACAATTTTGATACCTTTTTGTATTGAACTATTTTGCGCGGAGCATTCAAAATCGTTTGTGTGCTCAAAATTTTGTTCATGGTCAATCAGAACGCCCGATTATGATAGACGAAACTGAACATTAAATTATCGTTCAATATAACGATAGCGATGCAACATCTTGAATATATTGTCAGTCCGATTAGCTCATGTGGTACAGCACTTGCCTTCAAATCTCAAGATCACGGGTTCGAGCCATGGCGTGACCATATCAACTAACAAACTAATTGTCTTGCGGATGAGACGCTGAACCGAAGCTTCGTGTGACGATGCAATCCATCGAGCACGTTAAAGAATCAGGCGGTGCTCTAAGCAGTATCGCCCTGTATCCTTGCACTATCCCCCGAAACAACTAACCGTATTCTGGGGGCGTCGCTCATATGAGCACGTGCTACGTTATCGACGATAATTAGAAGGAAATACATACAATACATGTTGGTAACGTGAGTGTTGTCCACAGACGTAACGCAGCCAAAATAGCTATATTTTCAAACAGCTTTATAGATCGCATTAAAATTCATTAACAAACCAAGCAGAGGTTGCAGTCAGGAGAACTTTTCATTTGGGTAAGCATGATATCACCTCCAATGAGTCATTATAACTAATAACAATCTATGATAATTATGTCAAAATCCTTATTCAACCCTTTCCTGTTCACTCCCTAGTTTTTACGTTTAAGTGATTTTATATTCGAGAAATAGTTGTAGAAATAGAAGAAATTACTTGTAATAAGCAGTTTCTTCTCTCCACAATATTTTCTACCCTATTGAATGATTTTTTTCCAAATTAAGTCAACTATGAATTTTTGTCTTCAAAACCTATGAATTTGGAAGGGTCTAAATTAGTTCAGAACAGGAAAGGATTAAATGCACTAGATATTGATTGAAAATAAACATTTCCCGTGACACATTTAAAGGTGAGAATTCAGAATATGCAAAACGTAAACATGTCCACAATGACGCTATGAAAAGTCTATTGAAATCTTAAACAAAAAATACAGCTGCATTTGTATTCTCACGAAATGTTCCTTTATACTCCTACAAAACCCTTGCGAAAAGTTAACCGGTGAGATACACGTGAAGCGTCACATCATGGGGAACAATATATGATTATTGCAACTTAACTTTTCCGTGTAAAAATAGTTGTATTGACAAGGAAAGGCCGGACAGACATACGGACAGAATGAGAATATGAGACCAATTACGTCCATATTAGGCTGCGTATAAACATGGTCACGACATAATGTCCCCTTTAATTGAAGTTATAGAAGCTTTGTGGTCGCCACTTTACTCTTACAAATTTGGAATGCCAAAGAAATATATTCTAAAGCTTGATTTGAATCAGAATATTGTTTTTTATTTGATTATTAATATTGTGTCTTTACTGTGCCCCACCAATATGATTACTTTTGTAAAAAGGTCAATTGGTTAGCTTTCAGACAGAATTGTCTTCCTTCAGTACTCTCAGTCTTTTGATTTACTTCTCCAAAATGAATATTGCATAAAACTATGAAAAGAGGTTAACCGGCAGGAATTGGTGAATTGAGCGATTGTAGTTTTGTAAAATGATAGAGAGGGATGAAAAGAAGAAACTACAGTTTCATTGAAAGATGCGACGGGAAGCAAATGACTGATGCATCTTTTGAGGCGGACTAATATATTCAACCCCAAAAAATGATGACGAATTACAGACTGATTTAAATTGACCAACTGCAATAGTTACGACGTTTTGGTCGCCAATCAACCATTTACCGTTTTTGTTGCGTGCTACTGAACATATAATTTGCTAAATAACGCGTTTAAATATCGAAGTGGAACTTCCTTTAGGAGTCAGTGGGTGGGGCCAGCGAAGTCAGTGGGTGGGGCCAGGGAACAGTCAATTCAAGACTGATCCAAATTAACTGTACTTACAGACCAAATTAAAAGCGAGTTAAACTAAAACAGTATAGGGTAAAAACGTCAAGATAAATGAATAAATTGTGCCTGTGTGCTTGAACGAGATAGAGGGAATTGTGGAAAAGAAAGTCAACTGACAAAAATAAATAAAAGAAAAGGGGCATAAAATTATAAGGAAGAGAAAAAAATGTGAATTCGCGGATGTCAATCAAGGAATAAACCGACCAATCAAATAATCTATTCAGCCCGGACCTGAGGTTATCAACTCTGGCATTGACGCCATTTTTATTTACTTTCATTGTTTGTTTGGCGACCAAAACGTCGTAACTACAGCTTATTCAAGCTGTAGTTACGATGTTTAGGTCACCAACCAACCATTTTACTTTTTTGTTACATCAAACTGGCCATAAATGTGCAAAATAAAGCCGTTAAAATTCGAAGTCGGAGTCGGTTGCCGTGGCCAACGACGTAATTGGGCGGGGCCAGCGATTGGTCAATTGATAGGACTAGACAGAGGCATACAAGTGCCCTCTACCTGCGATTTTGCTGAGATATTATTTTTTTACTGTTCTTCGAAAGAACGGATCAACGAACAGGTAGATAAGAGAAGAATGAAAGAATGAATTAACATGGAAGAAAGAAACGAGGAAAATTGAATTGAGAAAGACATACAAAACGAACAATTGATACTTCTACGACTGTTATTACTACTAGCATCACGACTACTACTACCACTACAAATAATGATAATTGATCAATCGCGGCTGTCAATCAAGGAATATATAGACTAATCAAATCATGTATTACCCCTGAATTGATATTTTAACTCCAACATTGGTCGGGTCGCCATTTGTGTGAAAATTTTTGTTGTTTGGCGACTTAAACGTCGTAATTACAATTTAATCAAGCAGTAGTTACGACGTTAAGGTCGCCAACAAACGATTATACTGTTTTTTTAAATGCTACTGACCATAGTTTTTGCAAAATAAAGCCGTTTGAAATCGAAGCGAGACTTCCTGTCGGAGTCAATGGGCGTGGCCAAAAGAGTAGTGAGTGGGGTCAGCGATTGGTCAAATATAGCAAAGCTTATCATATCAGAAGTACCGACAACATAAGATTTAGTAAAACCAATACGCAAAATATGAGAAATATCTTAACGTTCGTAAAATTATAAAACTGTCTTACCTTTCAGGCAATACACGATCGCGTCACTGCCTGCAGTAAATATGCATTGTCAATTTTATCTTACCTTTCAGGCAATACACGATCGCGTCACTGCCTGCAGTGAATATGCATTGTCAATTTTATCAGTAAACTTCAGTAAACTTCTATAGTGCATTTTGTATGCTATTCCTTTTTTTCCTAACCGTGTGATGAGAAAAGGGCCTAAATCTTTGAAAGAATAGGTTTCTCTCACTAAACCCTTCCCATTCGATCCCTGGTTTTTATGTCCCCTTGGTTTTATACTTCAAATAAAACATTGTGGAAAAAGAAGAAATTGCTTGTTACAAGCAATTTCTTCTTTTCCCACAATGTTTTCTACGCTGTAGGTTGGTTATTTTCATTGCACTCACAATTTTTTCTAGCCAAAGAATAATTATTTTCAGATAGAATCAACTTTGAATTGTCGTCGGCAAATCCTTTGAATTTGAACAGATCAAAAACTTTGAAAAATAGAAAAGGGTTAAAAGATGAAACACCAATCAAATTATTCATTCACTGCCGAGCTAAAACTGACTGCAACACCCAACGACCTCAAATATGCCTGTACCTAGATATCAAGCGAAGATAATTTGCATTGTGGGCCGCCGTCATAGCGCAGTTGGTAGCGCGTCGGACTGTCAATCTAATGGTCCCGGGTTCGATCCCCGACGGCGGCACTCATCCTTTCCGACTATTTGTCTCTCACCAATGGGTCGATAATCGTAGACCTATGTGGGATAGCAGCTGGAGACTAGGAAGGGATGTAATGGTAGTACTGGTGTGAGAAATACCAGGAATCCATTGTTAGGAGCTCCAGCCGCCGCGATATAACTGAGAGATTGTTGAAAGCGGCGTAAAACCCCATTCAAACAAACAAATAATTTGCATTGTACATGTATATGGTTAGGAAAATTAAACGAAAAGCAAATCGTTGATGAGAATCCTAAACGTCGTTTCTACATCTTTGATAAGCTGTAGATGTGGCGTTTAAGTCGTCAAACCATTCACAAAAAATATCGGATGTCAAAATTAATATCCTTATTGAATGAATAATTTTATTGATTCGTGAAATTTCAGTGTTGGCCTTTATCTGTCAAATTTAATCTCCAACATTACAAAAATCAAAGTACTGAAAGTACTGTAAGCTAACAAAGCATGGTTTTGTTAGGTAATTTTATTTGTCAAAGGTTATCTTGATAAATAAATGAGGTTGACTTGAAATTGTCCTATTTTGAAGACCCTGATCAGGATAATTTTGAACCTGATATGCTCAAGTGAGCTAAAAATACCTAGGAGATGAACTTGCTGGCAGAGTTGCAAGATTCCTGAAATACATATGAACTACTTTTTACGGCGTAGGCATTAAGTGGTTAAACCTCCAGTTGCAGTTTGCACCCGTTGAACTCTTAGATGACCTCAAAATTTTGTATTTTAACTTATGCTATCAAAGCTGACGCTTTACTAGCTAAAAGGGAATATCATGTTGTTTTCGACCAATACATTTAGCGTCATCTTACTGCGAAATGACAAACTGGTCTGGTACAGTGCCATTTTTGCGTCTTTCGTTTTTAGCGTATTTTGCGGGTAAACTGGGATCGGATGTTTAAATGCTCCTTAATGTTATTTTCTTTTCAAAATGAAGATACTTGATAAAAAACTTATCGAAAAAATCGTACAAGGAATACGTATCAAGGAATCAAATACCCTTTCATGTGTTTCAAACTTTTAGACTTGTCCGATTTGAAAGTAGTTGCAGACGACAATTTAAAGTGAGTGCAATTTGAAAAGTAATCAAACTACAGGTTAGAACACATTGTGAGAAAAGAAGAAATTGCTTGTGCTTTTTTTCCAACAATGTTTTCTTATGAATGATTTAAAAAAGGGACGTTAAGACCAGGGATTGAACAGGAAAGGGATAAGTTGATTATTGAGATTGGAAAACCGCCAAATATTGAATACACGAATTATTTCGCAATCGCTTTTTTTTGCCCGAAATAGGGAACATCTCTGAAAAACTCTATTATCGGAGTTTTGTATTGATTTCCCATGTAGTGAGTATGGTAAGCGAACCATACTTTTATTTCCGGTACACTGTTTATAGCGCCCATGCTCCATGCTGTGATTCTCGAGGTCGATGTGATCCGTTCTTCCGTTGGGAAGTACGAAAAGTATCGACCCTGGACAGACTGCACGGACTGAACATCGATTTGTCATTCTCTAAACTACAGTCGATCATGCTCGGGCGACCACCTTCTTAAAACGAACACTTGCATTGAGAGACAATAACCATTATTCTCTTTCAAAGTCAAAATCTCTCATAAATAAGTGGTCGTGTTTGATAAGAAATGCCCTCACCTTAAATCTCAGGGGTTGACACTAAAATTGCTTCAATGGAATCCCATGGGAATCCCTAGTATTACTTCAGGGTTCCCTCCAGATGATCAGGGATCCCTCCTTGATAAACATTAACTCATTCACACACAATTCTGTCCTTCTAAACCCAAATTGAAAAAAAAATCTTGGAAAACATTGTTGAAAATGAAGAAATTGCTTGTTACAAGCAATTTCTTCGTTATCCACAATGTTTTCTACAAAAACAAGCAAATAAAAAATCAGGAGCATTAATTGATACATTAAGATCTGTTGAACTGGGAAAATATTGAAGGATCCTGTCGGAATCCCTAGCCTGAGACAGCTGGGGTTCCTTCCAATTTTCAGGGATCCTCGGGATACCGGGACACTGTTAGTGTCGACCCCTGAATTATCTAGTGTTATTTGAATTCATTAAGCATACTTAACGCAATTTAAAAATAGCCGTTTTATATATGACGAGTCTTATTTAGAAAGTAAAAAAATGGGTTGACCAATCAAATCGTTGATTTATACCGGAAACGGAGTTTCACGACATTCATGTTACGGAAGCTTACGACGTTTAGGTCACCAACCAACGATTTTCATTCTGATTGCCCTAGATCGTCCACCTGAGTTCTCGATTGAAAACAGAGCCATGAAAAAACTTTAACCCATTCCCACACAATAAAATTTAAGGCCAGTCCAGATTCAAAGAAGTTTCAGATGACAATTTAAGTCGATGGAATCTTTAGAATCTTTGCCTTTTGGGTTTGAAAACATTGTGGATAATGAAAGAATTGCTTGTCACAATCAATTTCTTCATTTTCCACAATGTTTCAGAGTGTCCATATTGAAGGGCGTTTAAGAGCCTCATTGTGTGGGATTGGGTTTAAGCAGCTCTTACTTGAGAAAGGCCAAGCAAAAAAAAAAAAAAAAAAATCTAAATAATAGGTTATATTGAGCAAATTGTCATAACATCCTCCATTTCCTGCGTCTTCAATAGACCTAGCCTACTTTCCATTGGATTAATGTTATGTCCACACACACAATCAAATTGAGTTTCGTCAAGATGAGCCCCATGCCCTGCGTTTTCCAAAAGAATATTCCCCTTTTCAAAAGGAATTATCCTTCCGTCCTTCAAATCACTCTGGCCAAGTTTCATCAAGAATCAACCAAATTTGTGGCCCATACAGTACAAATAAATTAAATGTCATTAAGGCTCTTTTTCCCGTGTTTTTCAAAAGAACGTTCCCATTCTCAATAGGATTCATATTTATGATATTATAATTTTATTGACCAAGTTATGCTACGATTGAGACAAAATTGCGGTCTCTAGAGCGTAAACACTTCAATTTGTTGACGACGCATGACATGTCGTTCGACAAACATTCAAGGATCACAAAAGCTCGCACTGGGCATTTTAGGCTCAGCTGCGCTAAGTATAAGCTAAATCTGATCATTTAATTGGAAGATACTTAACCCATTCCCACACAATCCCGCCTTTTTACGCGTCTCAATGAAATAGTCCAGGAAAACTATATGAAAATGAAGAAATTGCTTGTAACAAGCAATTTCTGCATTTCCCATATTGTTTTCTACCAAAAATGACAAAGATATTTTAATTTCTATAAGCTTGTTATTGTCGTCTGCAACTTCATTGAATTTAGACCAGTCTAAAAAATTGTCGTGTGGGATTCGGTTAAGCAAAGAATAAGAATTTTACTCAGAGTGCCATTTTCCCGTGATGTAGACTTCAAAATGAATGTTACAAATAGCGCATGGCCTGCAGAATTTGATTTATAACTAGAATACAACAGTTTAAGGAATTGTAACCAATAAAGAAGAAGAAATTAGGGACAAACTAATTTTTACATTAACTCCCATTTTCTGTGACACAGCCTTAAATCGAGTAACCGGGAAATGTATATCGAAAATATTTAAAGGACTGTGTATGAAGTTTTATCCAAATTGGTCCAAGGATTATGAAGAAATGGCCTCGGACGGACGGAAGTTCGCTTGGCAACTACATGCGCCCCGAATTTTTTTTTTGGAGGGGGAGGGGGGGATGCATAATAATTTGAAGCATTATGATACACGACCTCATGTTGATAAACCATACAAAATAACCTTTTTATTCCTGACAAGTAGGCATTTTAAGATTTCCTTATTCATTTCCGAGTGAAATATGAGATTCCAAAATAAATGGCTAATTTTCAAGAAAGAGCGACATGCCAAATATAAAAGCCCTAGGCCTTTCAGTTTGAAAAAAGAAGATTTTTTAAAGGTTTCCCTCTTTTTTCTGTGTAAGATCAGGTATCGCACGATATAGGGCTAGTGTTCAAGCTAGCACAATAATTTGGAGTATTTTGGTAGCGGACATTTAGGTGATGTAACATGTTTATAAATAAAAGCTCTTGGCATTTCGGTTTGAGAGCAATAGATTTTTCACGATTTTCTTCTTTATTTCAATGTAAAATCAGGGATCTCGCACAACAGGGTGCTAATTTTCAAGTTAGAGCAATAATTTCAAGTATGTCGATAGAAGACAAATAGGCCACATCACCTGCCAAAAATCAAAGCCCAGAGCCTTTCCTTTTGAAAGCAGTAGGTTTCTCAAGATATCCTTCTTTACCTTTATATAAAATCAGAAATCGCCCTACAAAGGGCTAATTTTCAAGTAAGAGCATTGATTTGAAGTATTGTGATAGACCAAACATCAAAGAACTAGAAAATCTATGTCTTTTGGGGAGGACGCAGACGACTTTTAAAGATTTCCTTCAATCAGGGATTGCACAATATAGGTAAAAGTTACGATTTGAAAGGCATTTTTGTAGAATGCTAGTAGGCGAGTTCAGCGCTAAACAGTTATAACTGCCTATATGTATATAGGCAGTTATAACTGTTTCGCGCTGAACTATCGGAATAAGATTTTATTCTTTTTTACGTTAAATCAGGGATCAACCAATAAAGGATAATTTTCATGTAAGAGTAATAATTTGAAATGACCATTAGGCGATGTCACATGCCAAATATCAAAGCTCTGAGCCTTTCGGTTTCGGAGGAAAAGGTTTTTTTAAGTTACACACTAGGGCGAGTATTCGTTGATATTTCCATTGATTTTGTATAAAAAAAGGTCTATTTAGATAAGGCACACATTTATGTTTTATCTTTTCCCTAATACACGTTTTCACAAGAACGTGGTATACGTGCGGTAATTGTAGGTCCTATGTCACAAGGATCATATTTTGTTTAAAAACAGAATTTGTATGTTACAGAAGAAGAAAGTTCCGCCAAACCTTTTAAAATTTAAATTCTCTTCATAATGTAAATCAAGCTGATCTTCACACATGTAAGACCCTCTCTGCTAGGATTTGTTCTGCTAGGATCTCTCACTAGTGCAGTGAGTGTTCGGCCATGAGCTATAGGGAGTGATAATCTCAATTGTGACTCCACAAACTCCATTAGTCTCATGAATATAATATGCTTTAACGCGAACGAAATAGCACCTTTGGTAAATTGACGCCATTGCATGCGTATACGTAATTCGCCGCCATGGCTCTGTTGTTAGCGCATCAAACTCCAAATCTCCAATCATGGGTTGTCCTTGGTTCGATACCCGGCGGCGCATATCCTTTCCGACATTTGTCTCTCGCCAATGGGTGGATAAACGTAGACCTATGTGGGATAGCAGCTGGAGGCTAAGATGTTATGGTAGATCTGGTGCGAGATATACCAGAAATACATTGTTAGGTCAATACAATTCGACTGAAAAAATTGTTAAAAGCGGTGTTAAACCCCATTCAAACAAATCACATGCGTAATGACGTCATTTTGTCGACAACGTAAAGGAGTCACCTTGGGGTTCGGATTCTTTTGCGTAGTTATTACATTACTTTTTATCATTGTGTACTATAAAAAAAGGCTCAACGGGTTAATCTCTCTCCCGATCCGGAAGTCATATTACAAAGGGACATAATCCGAAGCCCAAGCTTATTTTACTTGATTTCAATCCCAATCTTATAAAAGCTGTATTTAGAACGCCTAGCTAGCCCACCAAATATTTGCGATACATCCTAACAACAGCTTAATCAATTCCCAACGAACAAAATTCTAGACTGGTCCAAATTGAAAGAAGCATCAAATATCAATTTCAAGTTGATGGATTTTTTCATCATTTTTAGATAGAAAACATTTTTGATAGTGAAGAATTTGCTTGATACAAGAAATTTCTTCATTTTCCATAATGTTTTCCAAAGCTTTTTACTTGAAGGGAATTAAAGGAGGGATTGTTTGTTTATGGGTTAAATAAGACATATTTGGAATAACATTCAACCGGATGAGCGTGGGTTTCTCGTTTTATTACTTTTTTCCTAAGTACATGTAGTAGGTCAGAGGTAAATAATTGCACGCTTGATATTACCTTCACACTTCAATACTTATTTCAACAAAACAGGATTTAAACGCTTAAAAATGGGTAGAGTTTCATAATGCTATAGGTTTTTCTGTTTATAACATTTTTGAAAATCCGGGTTGTAAAATTATATCTAATGCGGTTAGTTATGGCGCTTGAAAATGGCTTCTATAATTTCACGTGAATATAGAATTATGAATGTAGTGCAATCAGAGCGTTGTTAAATCTACGTCAAGTTGGTCGCGAGTGGAACCTTTCCATTCCAATATACCTTTTCTTGGTGGTTGAGTATTGAAATTGCATCTGTTTTGGTTTATTGTTTTTGAAAAACCTGACAACACTAAATATCCACAGGCAGCAGGACTCCTCCGTTTTTCTGCCGTTGTTATTCGTCGGGATATAAATTTACCGACTTTCTCAGTATAGCGACCGAATTATACCGAACGCGACCAAATAGATTACACCAATACTAGTATGCATGCTTTTTACATTTGATATGTTTCTCTATTTAGGAAAATGTATCCACAATCAAATATTGTTCGAAATAAACTGAAGCCGGTAAAGTTTGGTACCAATCGGCTTTCGGTATGAATTTCGACGGACACGGTTGTCTTTACATTTAAAGATAAAATTTTGAGTACTGTGTTTTTTTTAATTCTATCACCATGAGTGGTTTTCGAAAAATGAAATACTAACAGTTAGTTATAACACACTTTCCCTGTTGTTAATTGTGTGATGGTGTATTAAATCAGTATCGTTTCTGTATAGATCTATCTTTAACACGTATCAATATATTCACAAGTAGTCCTCATATAGCGCCATGGCTAAAATTTCAATTTTACGTAATAGGCCTGTCGAAGGCGAAACTTAACATTAGATACCGACTTCCGGCGTTGGTGTGTGGGCTAGCGGGCTAACTTTTTGAATGACTGTTCACGTATGACGGACCTGTCTCCAAACCAAATGACCTCCGTAGAGGCAATTTACCAATCACGATGTCAATCACAGATACAACCGACCAATCAAATTATTCGTTTAGACCGGGAGTGAAGTTTGAAGTCCAAAATTGGCCGCCATTTATGTGAAGTATTTTTGTTGGTTTGGCGTCTAAATAATGAAAGCAGGGTAAGATTAATCGAGCTAAAAGTGAACTTATCGATAGCGGCAGTCAATCAAATGATGCAATCGATCAATAAAATGATTTATTTATACCGGAAGTGAGCTTTAAACTTCGACTTTGTCCGACGTTTATGTGAATCATTTTTATTGGTTTGGCGACTGAAAGGTCGTAACAACAGCTCTTTTCAAGCCTACATTCAGATCGCCTACTCACGATTTTGCTTTTTTTGTTATATATTGTTACCATACATTTTGCTAAATAACGCCGTTTGATATCGAGGTTGCACTTCCTGTAGGAGTCACTGGTCAGTCTTGCAGTCAGTACAGTATAACTATGATAGATAGATCTCGTACATTGTCGACCCTGAAGTCTGTACAGTATCGACCTCGTACATTGTCGACCTCGAAGTCTGTACAGTCTGCCTATAGGCTATACTCCTTGCTATTTATAAGTGGCAGTTTCAAGTTTGACAATGGTTCGGCCTCTCACGTCCTACCAGTCCTCCCCCTTTCCAAGACCAATACATCTTGAATATAGTTGATGCTTCTCAAACCTTGTTAGCCTCGAAATACCTTAGCTGCACCTTATCAGCCTCGCGGTCAACGCCATGCATATGCTGTTGATTCCATTTTGCACTCTGTCAGCCTCGCAGTCCCTAACGACAACCTATGATTGATATATTGGCACCTTGTCAGCCTCGCAGTCCACTTAGTCAGGAATGTCTCGATAAATGTTGGCACCTTGTCAGCCTCCAAGTTTGTGTAGTCAATTTATGGTAGTATTTTTCGCACATCGTCAACCTCAGTCGAACTTTATTCGATACATTTTGCAATGACAGTCAGGAGTATAGAAGTGGATTAACCCATTCCTGTTCTGCAAAATTTTAGACCTGTCCAAATTCAAAAGTTTTGCAGACGTAAATTTGAAGGGGATTTAATTTTTAAAAATAACGTTTTAGTGGGGTATAAAATATTGTGGGAAAAAATAAATTGCTTGTTACAATTTCTTCTTTTTCTACAATATTTTCTCGATTATAAGATCATAGAAATGTAAAAACAAGTTATTGTACAGGAAAGGTTAAATGTTAAATTACAGCGTATTTGTATCTTCTAAATTTGATTAGTTAGAATGGTGAGAACGTTACCACCAGCCGCAAACGGTCCTAGTGCGCTAGCCTATTTGCACCAGATCATCAAAAGGAAAAACTGACTGGTTATAAATGGATTGGTGAGCGGCGAATTGTCAAGTTCGCGTGTCCGTAACTTTCTCCTACGATTCTTTCGGAAATATTGATGAAACTGTTTGTCTTCAATTGACCTAGCTCATGTAATCCTCGTTTTGATTGAATACTATGTCATGTAACAAAGGAGACTTATTTGTGTGAGCAAGCGCCAAGTACTCCTGCTATTCTTGTAGGATTTCTATGAAATGTTCACCAAATGTTTGCCTCAGCGTTTTGTGATTCAATGTTGCTTCACGCAAGATAGAGACTTATTGTCATCATCTCTGTGTGGATTTATAAGGCAGATGTCATAAAAAATACGAGGGCCGTTTCTAAACGACCCCTTTGTAGTACCATACCGGCAAAGGGGACTTTAGGTTTGCAATCTGTCAGTCCGTCTGTTCGTCTGTCTGCCCATCCGTTAAATCAGTTTTCTGGATTTCTTCACTAGACACTGGCAGGTATTGAGCTCATTTTAGTATGTGGAGTTACAGAACAAGTTCGAGTTTCGTTCCGGTCCATTTATTTAGAAAATAAATGTGAAATTACAGTTTTCCAGATTTTCTGTTCCAAACGCTAGCAGGTATGGAGCTGATACTTGGTAAGTGTGTCTGCATTAATACCTTCGAATTTCGTTCCTGTTACGGTCCATTGATTTTTGAGGAAGATACAGATGGTAAACTTAGAAAATTACTATGAAAGTAAGTTTTTTCGGACTTTTTTCTTAACGTTGGCAGGTATTGAGCTTATTCGATGGTATGTGAGTCCGCTTTAGTGTGTTTTGGAACAAGTTCGAGTTTCGTTTGTCCATTGATACACATGCTGGAGTAAGAAAATTACAATTTTTCAGATCTTTTGGTCAACTCTGTAGGCGTCCATCAGTGTTACCCAGTTTTGAAAATTTGAAAATCCAGTATGATGTTACTCTGTTAGAAGAGAAGTAGTGCCCAGTTAGATTCGATGTATTATTTTATCAAAACATGTCTCCCCCAAACAACTGAAAATTTTGATAATGGCGTAATACGAGGATTCTCTATAATTCGTTGATTCGTTAAAGACTCCTCTTTAATTCGAAAACAACCACAAATAACCCGCTTAGCGTAGATGCTGTCACGGTTTCAATGACGCGGAGCCTTTCAATTATATAGTGAGTAATTTGACTTCTTCTTTTAGAACTCAGCATACCAGCTGTATACCGCGGGAGTGATCAGCTACACAGTTACATACGTTAAAAGATGTTTATTATTTTTTTGAATTAGCCTTTTCGATCCATTACCTAACGACACGATTTAAACCGCCTTAAAATTGAAAACTAAGGCCCAGGAAACATTGTGAAACAAGCAATTTCTTCCTTTCTCACAATATTTTCTTTCATGCAATTCTTCAGGGGCGTAAAAACGTGATTGTGTGGGCATGAGTTAAGCTTCTACAAGATCACGGAGTGTTTAAAGGATATACAGAATCTCTCATTTGTTTCTTACAGGAAATTATACTCAATGAATATTGCTAATTTAATATTGTCCAAGATTCTTAAATAATATCCTAATGTCTTTGGAATATGATAATCTCGAAAAGGTTTAAGAGTATTGATCTTGAAAGCCAGTTAGACTGCGATCAAGTGAAGTGTTTTACAGTAATATTTCAGCAAAACCGCGGTTGGTAGATGCACCCAACCTTGGCTTCTGTCATTTTTTACACTTACTAATAACTTGCACAACAGCGACAATAAATTTTGGTCATTACATGTGTAGCTGCTCAGCCAACTTAACAGGCAAACTACTTATCATATTTCCATCGGCGAAAGACAAATGATGTGTGTAACAATGGCATTTTTCCCTAACTTGTGATCGTTCTCAGGACTCCAGAATAGAAACATCCTGTATTACATGTACCTATTAAACAAACTAGGCCAGGCGAGAGGTTATGCTTAAGAAATATTATCTCTATTAAAATTGCGATTTTGTACACCAAAACGGGCATATCGCTCTACTATGCCAACACGGACGTCCATCATCAGTACTTTCAGCGCTTTAATTTTCTAAAATTTGGCAGATATTGAGCATAAACAACAAAATCGAGATACCTGTTTGCACTTAAAGCCAGATACAACAGTAAGACTTTCAAAAGAAATTTCTCTGGATATATTTATATGCCGGAAGGGGACTAAGTATTGCTCTGCAATACTTCAGAGTGCTTGTTTCTAAATTGTTTATGTTGAAGCTTTAGTTAAATAGCCTCTGATAGATACACTTTATATCTGTAATGTGTTGTCGCACAGATACACTCTGTAGCTGTCTTACGAGGAGCGATTGATAAGTTCATAGCCTAGGCCAGAAACAGATCTTTTATAAACATACAAAGAGGTTTTTGTAGATATCATGATAGCTTTGAAGTGACATTAGGATTTTTTTGTCGCTGTTATTTGATGGAATTTGACCTATCCACTACTATGAACAATTTTGAATAGCTGAACAATGTTGTTCATCATGCGGTTATTCAATACTTTGGGATCAACGGTAATTCACGAAGACATGGTGACAACATTAAGAAAGCAGTCCCACCATAAAGCATGGTAAAAATTGGCCGCTGATAGAGAGATTCTCGGGGATGATCCCCGTCCTGTCAGGCCACTATCGATAGAGTCCATCTTTGATTATAGAAGAACGGCGACTTAAACATTGATACATTCCTCCAAAGATATGTGTCTCACAGGAACGAATCCATACACTTATCCATAATGATTGCAAACTACAAAGATTTCTGTCAAATGAGTCAAAAAGCTTCTTAGTGTGGCCAAACACGTACTCAGTGCAACATGTCCAAGGCAAATCTCGCTACGTTTCAGCCTGATCGTGTGAAATTTCTCGATCAGTATGAAACAGTTTCTGAAATATGAGTAAACCACAATGACAAACCACCAGTCAAGACAGTAGAAACACCCGGGATCACCGCCCCCGATAAAGGCTTAGTCAGTAACATCCGCTGGAAAGGTGATGGCCATAGGTTTTTAAATGTAGAGGAGTGCTTCTGTTAGATTATATGACAAAGTATCACACTCTAACTGGGAGGTTTTATACTGACCTATTGAGGTAGCTTGATTGAAAACAATCAAGGAGAAAAACTGCAACACTGTCATTGGGTGTGCTGGGTGAATATCAATCTTGCACATCTGATCGAGCATCCTCTGAGTATTACTTTTTGGCAATATGAAAAAGAACGTAGCGATAAACATTTCCCATTGACGATGACGTAGGGCGAGCTTTTACGATGTTAATTGGACACAAGACCGTTCCTTCTACAGGAAAAGTACCCAAATACGTCAACGCCGTTGGACAAATTTTGTTACCATTTGATTACGTTGTAAAATAGACGAAAATATTTAGGTAAAATCGTTCCTTCATAACTTTGACCTCTCATAGGCAGGGCCGTACCTACCGACAACCCATTTAGATTTACAAATTTGACGTTCGCTTTATTTCTATTCATTGGGTATGAACAAGATTAATCGCTAACGCACGGATTTCCTCGATGTAAGATTTATTCATGGATTTTGTATTCTTGTCAGAAGGTGAGGGCAGGTGATTTTTCTTAACCCTTTCCTGCTTTTTTTTCAAGATTTTTGACCGGTCCAAATTGAAAGAGGTTGCAGACGACAATGAAAAAAGAATGCAACTTGAAATGAAACCATCCTGCATGGTGGAAAATACAGTGGAGAAGGTAGAAATTGCTTGTTACAAGAAATTTCTCCGTTTTCAACAATGTTTTCTGAAGTATAAAATCACAGCGACTTAAAACCCCAGGTTTGTACAGGAAAGGGTTAACCTATGGTCGACATTCTTCGCATCTTGACAGCCTCACAGCCCGTACAGTCTTACTGTAGTCGAACATGTAAGGCCCATGTCAATCTCGAAGACAATGCAGCCTCAAAACTTGCATACCTTTTTGGCCCCAAACTCCGCTAAATCTGTCTATATGTGGTACTTTTTGCACTATGTCAACTTTACAGTCCACATACTTTATTTTTGCGTCTGTGCTAGTCCCACTGTCCGTGAAGTTTCACTCCTTATCGGCATCGAAGTCCTTACTGGCTGTCTATGGTCAATGCATTTGCTTCTTGTAAGTCTCGAGGTCCTAACTGGTTATTTATGGTCGGTGCATTTTGCTTCTTGTAAGTCTCAAAGTCCTTACTAGCTGTCTATGATCGATGCATTTTGCTTCTTGTAAGCATCGAATTTCCTTACTGGCTGTCTTTGTCAATGCATTTTGCTTCTTGTAAGCCTCGAAGTCCATACTGGCTGTCTATGGTCGATGTATTTTGCTTCTTGTAAGCCTCGAAGTTCTTACTGGCTGGCTATGGTAGATGCATTTTGCTTCTTGTAAGTCTCGATGTCCTTACTGGCTTTCAATGGTCGATGAATTGTGCTTCATGTAACCCTCGGAGTCCTTACTGGCTGTCTATGATCGATGCATTTTGCTTCTTGTAAGTCTCGAAGTCCTTTCTGGCTGTCTATGGTCGATGCATTTTGCTTCTTGAAAGCTTCGAAGTCCTTACTGGCTGTGTATGGTCGATGCATTGTGCTTCTTGTAAGTCTCTAAGTCCTTACTGGCTGTCTATGGTCGATACATTGTGCTGTTTGTAAGCCTTGGAGTCCTTACTGGCTGTCTATGGTCGATACATTGTGCTTCTTGTAAGTCTCGAAGTCTTTACCGGCTGTCTTTGGTCGATGCATTTTGCTTCTTGTAAGCTTCGAAGTCCTTGCTGTCTGCGTTCGGTCGATACTTTTCTAACAACGCGCCCTAATTAGTACCTTCATGAACAAAGTTTTGAGTACGCGGCCATTTTGTATGCTTCCGCACAAAATAGTCCATAAAAAATATCAATATTTTTAAAGTTTTTGCTTTTTTCGCTCGATTCTATTAATTTATGAGAAATGAAGAGAGAATTTTTTTTCATAGAGATATGAACTGAAAGACCTAATCACACTTATGTATGAATCTGCTTCGCGTATTCAAACAGTGTGATTAGTTTTTTAGGTTTATACCTCAATGAAAAATAAAAATAAAAAAATACACGCTTCATCTGTGAAATGAAATCATGCTAATTTCGTTCCAGGTACAGTTCAAAATTTATCAGTTGTTCTCTTCCAAGCACTTAATCTCCGTTTAGACCAGTCTATACCGCGCTGTGCTCTCAATTCAAGGGTCTTGAGTTCGAACCCAAACTCGATCAACATTTTTCCGATATTTGACAAAAGTCAAGTCATAGTCACAATTGGGCGAAAGATATGTTGTTGGCCTAACTAGAATGAGCCAAAAAAGGCTGGCATGGTTGTATTAGTGTTAACGCTTGTCATGCTAAATAAAATTGCACCAAAATCAAAGTACTGAAATCATTGGAAGCACTAGTTGAAGGTCAATATTTCATTTAAAAACTGATTCTATAAATAATTCTGGCTTGGAAGGGACAAGCAGGTTGTGTAGACTAAGATCAGACTGCACATAAGTGCAGGCTGATCTTTGTCTATACCTCCTGCCCAAACAGGAATATTCCGGGTTCAGCGTGAAAAGGGTTAAAAACGACAGGAATGCATGGTAACATTAATCAGCAGTCGAGTCATAACTGTTATACTATCAAAACGGTATTAAAGTGCAAACAGTCGTCAAAGCCCAATGCTGTGTGTACTTTACATTATTTGTTGCATGATTTAACCTTTCAAACAAATATCCGATTAATATGTTAGCCTTGAAATCAGACTATTCTTTGCTGTGTGTAATTTACATTATTTGTTGCATGACTTAACCATTTAAACAAATATCCGATTAATATGTTAGCCTTGAAATCAGACTATTCTTTGCTGTGTGTACTTTACATTATTTGTTGCATGATTTAACCATTCAAACAATTATCCCATTAATATGTTAGCCTTGAAATCAGACTATTCTTTGAAAAACATAGGACATTTAAAAACTATAACAAACATTTAACTGAAGTAGGATAATTATATGTGATAAACATCTTGCAACTGAAATAAGCTCTAGTGCACTTTCTCCTTTTCAAGAAATATCTCAACTCGAAAGTTTTTCCCCAGATCAATTAAAGATGTCGTTTGTAACTTGAGTTCTGTCAACATGTTTTAGTTTTATCCTGTAAAGACTCTTGCTAGCTGATTTCAAGTACAATTCATTCAAAATTATCAGTTTTTTCTCTTTCAAACAAAATGGCGCGTTTACTTTATATAAATTTGGCACTTTTTAAACATTAAAACAAATACAAAGAATATCTCGAGTTAAGAGAGTGATTGCCACAAATTTGAAAACTGAATGATTTCACTGGGTTAACGGAGAAGTGAATCCATAGGATAAACAGGAAGTTGAACTTAAGGATAGTGTTTAATTAAAGAGTCTAAAATTATTTGAAGAGAAAACGTGATGTAAGCCGATAGGGGATAGGAATACGAACTGTCAAGATAAAAACGGCCTAAAATATATTATTTATACAATGCCGTTGTTTAATACTTAGAAATTACAGGAATTACGTACAAATTACATTGCTATCAGATATGCACTGTCAGACACTTAATGTAATTGATAAAACAACAATAACTACAGCATTAATCCATTACCAGTCTATAAAATTTTAGACCGGTCCAAATTGAAAGGAGTTGCAGACGACAATTATAAATTTATGGAATTTTATTTTTTATCGTCATTCTTGTTGGAAAACATTATGTAAAGTGTAGAAATTGCTTGAAACAAGCAATTTCTTCATTTTACACAATGTTTTTCCAATTGTTTATCCTGAGGGGCGTCCAAAATTATCATTGTGTGGGAATGGGTTAAGACGGAATGGATAGCCTTTAGATCATTACTGTAGATAGAGGACTAAATTGTCGAAACTACTACTTAATTTAGCAGTGATTATTACAAATGTCTTGCCCATTGGTGTAATGGTGAAACTGAAAAAGACCATCAACAACAATTTTCCAACAACAACAACAAAAAAAATCTCCTACAAAGGGAAAATTGGTTTATGTATAGACAATTTCCGTTCTCTCGATTCCACTTATCTCGAACAATTGTTTATGTCGAAGTGTATTCAGGATCTTTTTGAAATATAGTAGCAACCGGGTACTCCTATGTAGAGGAAAAAAGAACGATACGGGGGCACATTTTAAGTCATAGAGTAGGGCGGTCTTTATAAAACTACTTCGAATATAATAATTTTGTTTATCCAAGTCCCTCGATATATGTCACATCTGCTTCCACACACATCTTACACCGATCTATCAATTTTCGGGATGCCGCCCCGTACTCCTCTTTTTTGGTATATGACACTGGTAGACCACACTGTCTATACCACAACGGGTATTCAAAACGGTGCTCTGCCAGTATTTCGTTTAGTCTTATATTTATGATAGATCCCGGCTTTATCACTTTCAAACGACGGGGTCACATTTGTCATATTTTTCTATCATTTAAGTTTTAGTTTCGTCTCCCAAAAACGGGCGTTCTGGTTGGTCGAAAAAAAATCATTCCTCCATGAACAATCATTTGAGCACACAGCTATTTTGTATGTTTCTGCAATGTTTGAGTTCACTTCCAGTCTTAATGAATGATTGAATTGTTAAAATGGTCGCTTGATTGACGGCCGCGATTAGTCAGTTAGCAAGGTAAGCGTGTTTATGGTCTGGTACATGTGCGTTACATCACAGAACCCACAAACGGGTCATAAAATGTTATGCTTTCTGTTCGAAAATGATAAGTCAAGCGGTTTCACAATTACTCTATTGTTTCCGTGTTTATCGTAACAAGTCACTTCGATAATGCTTTTCGATGATTTACCTTTCCAAAATTTCCTTCATTTTGAAAGGTCGCTTGGCTTTAAACGATACGTTTTTCTCTTTCCCTTTCTTTTCCTGTAAAATTTTTTTGATAATAGACATATCATTAGATGCCGTAAATGTACAAATATTAGTGCTACTAATTCCAAATAAAAAAATGAATACGAAGAATAAATATGTTACAACAACAACAACAGGATTAGCAGCAACAACAACAGCATCAGCTATCATAATGATAATAATAGGGAATAATAAATTGATTGGTTGAATAGGATTTAACGCCACTGCCTGTCTTTCGTGGACGTGAAAACATCTTGATTGCGAGTGTTCGAGAGCGCCTCTATAAGCTTAAAGCTTTCGTCTTAACTGAAATAAATTAGTATGAATTAGTATAATTTAATTTCTAGTTTCGTCTATCCAAAACGAGCGTTCTGATTGGTCGAAAAAAATTATTCATAATTCCATGAACAAAATTTTGAGCACGCAACGATTTTGTATGCATCCGCACAAAATAGTCCCATACAAAAAGGTATCACAATTCGTGAAAATTTTGCTTTTTTCGCTCAATGCTATTTAATTATAAGAAATTAAGAGAATATTTTTTGTTTTCATGGAGGTATGAACCGAAAATCCTAATCACACAATGTATGAATCCGCTTCGCGTATTCATACAGTGTGATTTTTTTTTTTTTTTTTTCGATTCATACCTCCATGAAAACAAAAAATATTCTCTTCATTTCTTAAATAAACTGAAAAGTAGACATTTTTGATGGATCGCCGTTCAGTACACTGACCTCTGATATGGTTTTTAGACATTAGATAAAAATAGAAATATTTTGTAAAACTATATGTAGACTATGGCACACATCTTTATCAACTCAAACGATTGTTTAGTGCCCAAAACTGAGATAGTGGTGATATGGAATACTTTGTCTACTTCAAACCTATTTTATAATCCTTTACTGTATTGCCAAATTTTAGACCTGTCCAAATTCAAAAGTTTTGCAGACTATAATTTAAAATCCGGTTTATTCGGAAAAAAGGTCAAACTAAGGTTTGAAAATATTTTAGAAAAAGAAGCAATGTCCTCCTTTTGCACAATAGTTTCTCAAGTATTAAAACCTAGGAAATGTAAAAACCTGGATTTCTATATTAAAGGGTGAAATAAAATTAATTTATTTTTTCTGAAAGAGATACTAATGAACATTTCCATAAAGAGTGTTTCAAGAATAAGGGGTATTTGTGGAGCCATCTTAAATAAATCAAGTTATTTTGTTAACTCATTCCTACACGATAAGATTTTGGACCAGTCCAAATTCAAAGAAGTTGCAGACGAGAATTCAAGTTGATGAAATCTTCAAAATCTCTGTCTGATAGGGTAGGATACATTGTGGATAATGAAGATATTGCTTGTAACAAGCAATTTTTTCATTCCCCACAATGTTTTCCAAAGCTTTAATATTGAGGGGCGTGTAAAAGCGTCATTGTGTCGGAATAGGTTCAACAAGGAATGCTTTAAATGCCACCTTTAAACGCACAACCCAAATTTAAAGATATTATGAGTAACTGTTTTCTTTGATATGCATAAGCTCGTGACTTCTGTTTTGAAACGAATAATTCTACTGATCTGCGATAACATTCAAATGATTTAATTTTTAGTTTCGTCTATCAAAAACGAGCATTCTGATTGGTCGAAAAATATCATTCATAACTCAATGAACAAAATTTTGAGCACGCAGTGATTTTGTATGTTTCCGCACAAAATAGTCCCATACAAAAAGGTATCAAAATTTGTAAAGCTTTTGTTGTTTTTTTTCGCTCAATGCTATTAAATTATAAGAAATTAAGAGAATATTTTTTGTTTTCATGGAGGTAGGAACCAAAAAACCTAATCAAACAATGTATGAATCAGCGTGTTCATACAGTGTGATTAGTTTTTTCGGTTCACACCTCCATGAAAACAAAAAATATTCTCTTCATCACTTAAATACAAAACAACGAATGGAATCATATATTTAGACCGGAAGTGAACGGTGGCCGTCGGTAGCCTAATTTTGTTTTATGACGTCATTATGCCTTCATGATTACGTTTTCTCTTTTGTCACTGACCATTTTTTTTACATTTTCTAACGATTTGTGAAAGTTTCAAAACCCATTCACACACATTGTTGCATTATCACGCTCCTCAGGGACATGTCTTTGAAAACATAGTGGAAAATGAATACATTCCTTGAAACATGCAATTTCTTCATCTTCCAAAATGTTTTCTGCCACCAAAAGACAAAGATTTTTAAAAAATTCATCAATTTGAAAATGTTGTCTGTACATTATTTGAATTTTGACAAATATATCATAATGGTATTGGTTTATTGTCGACATGTTTGGTAAACCAACATTAGCGATTGGTATTTTGTACGATAAAAATAAGAATATATTGACATAACTAACAATTGACCAATAGCGGCTGTCAATCAAGGAATCAAGCGACCAATCAAATCATTCACTCAGCCCGGAATTCCGATTTGAACTCCTACATTGGTTGCCATTTATGTGAAACATATTTGTTGGTTTGGCGACCTAAATGTCGTAACTACATCTTTTTCAAGATGCAGTTACGACGTTTAAGTCGCCTACCAACTATTTCACTTTTTTGTTGCATACTCAGGGCTATGCATTTTGCGAAATAACGCCATTTAAAATCGAAGCAGAACTTCCTGTTGGAGTAAATGGGCGGGGCCAATGGCGTAAGTGGGCGGGGCCAGCGATTGGTCAATTGCACGTATATGAAGCGTAGAAGCGCAGAATATCGGCAGAATATTGACGAAGACTCGTATCAGAACATGCGGATGTACAGGCTGATCTGAGTCTAAACTTTGAATGGAAATGACTCTAACATAGTTAGTTCCAATGATCACCCTGTATATTAAAAAACATCAATTTTCTTAAAAAAAAAAAAAAAAAAAAGAACCTGTTTCGACTGATGCTATTCGCTTGCAAAAGCCAATACGCAAACCTGGTAGGTGCCGGGTCAACCTTTGAAATTGACATTGAAATTGAAATTAACATAATCATTATTATCGTATGATTAATTAATTCTGATGCTACTTAGGACAGGGTTTATTCTTTTATGGTCATGTAAATTACACCCCCAGCTGCAAAGGGAGACAATCAATACTGCCTTGTTCCTTTTTTAATTATTTGATAACGCCACCTGGCCTAAGATAATTTGTTCAGAAAAAACAAAACAAAACAGATTATGTTAAATGAATCAAATTACAATACAACTGTGATGTAAAAGGTTATGAAAGATATAAAACTTTATATAAATGCGCACTTGCGCTCGAGAGATCGCTAATCTTGATAACACGAGATAAATACAAATACGCACGTCACTTCTATTTATATTTAGTTTCGGCCCTGGCCAGCCCGCGAAAAAAAGATCGGGATCAACACAGACCTTAACGACCTTTTCAAGAAACAAGCCGCAATTGACGGATCGGAGTTGTCATTCAAAGAATCAATCGACCTACTAAATAATACATTTAGACCGGAAGTGAACTTTGAACCCCAAAATTTGCCTATAATTATGTGAAACCCAGTTGTTGGTTCGGAGACTTAAATGTAGCACCTAAAGCTTATTCTAAAGGTAGTTACAACGTTTTTGTCGCTAACCAATCGTTTAACCTTTTATTAAACGTTATTGACTTTAAACTATTAAAAAAAATGCCTAATATTGTAGTGGAGCTTTTTGTTGGTACCGGTGGTCGTTGCCATTGGCGTCGATGGGCGGGGCCTTCGATCCGTCATTCAAAATGGAAGATTATTTCTGTTCAGCCATATTCCTCCTTTGAGTATCTTGACCTTTACCAAACAGCGTCACTTTTTTCTTTATACCTTTCTTCTTTTTATTGTTAGTTTGTAAAGCGTCGCTGATCTGTTGAAAGTTGTGAACCATCAACTTTTCCATTGCTGCTGTTCTCTGTTCAAGAATATCCATACGCTTTGTGAGAGCATCAGGCTGATAAGCCCTTCTCTCTAACATCTGAAAGTAATCCTGCATTTCCGAGTCCGATATTGATACTGACCATCTTTTCGCAGGATGGTTTCCTATAAAATAGAAAATAATATAAGTTATGTTTGTTAAATAGAATTTTTTTCCTGGCATGAGCTTCTTCCGAAATCGCAGTCTAGCTATACCCGAGTACATTCGGCTGAGCAGTGAATAGTCAATTATTTCAACAAAAGAAGGCAACACATATATGATATTCTCTCAAACTCAATAGTACTTTATTCCTAACCATTATTAGCCTAATTGAAACTCATCACAAGTTGCATTTTCATTGTGATACATAGCGGCTACTGGCTTATACTGTGAAGAAAAAAATTAATAATAGAAAGAATGATGGTAATCCGTCACTGATAACAAATGTGACGGTAATTCATGAAAAGTATTGGACTTGTAAATCGTGATAAGCTTTTAAAAGACCCTGATGGGTAATACGTGCCTATACATTGTGTCAATGAATTGCATACCGATTATATTTGCATGAGAAGGGATTTAGCCTTTTCTAAACCTCATATAGAGATGGGTGGTTCTTCCTTATAGCCGATAAATCATGCCTATCGATGACAAAATACTCAATGCAGCTGAAAGGATGTTCGTATGCTTTAAGTCAACACCAAAAGAAACGTGATCGACGATTTCGAAAGGGGAAAATGACTCTTTTTTAATAATAACATTGGCACGATTTACCATCACAAAAAAGTGGTGAATGTTAGCCTTCAGATACTAGACTGATTAAACAATAAATTACTATTCTTACCAAGTGGTCCATACGTTGTTTTCACGGATGAAAATATTCGGCTAGCAGACAAACTTCTTTCAATTTCCATCCCAATTCTGATTGAATCTATTCTCCAGTCAGTTGAACCCTCCCTGAGAACTCTTGAGTATGAATCATTCATCATGGCTATCAAAACATTAAGCATCACCAATGACCCGAGGACAATATAGAGTAAATAAAACACCTTGACGAAATCTGACGTTCTGTCAACAGATTGTAGACCTTCCTCCAGTGTATCGTCGAATAGTTCACCCATTCCCATCATCAGGTTAAAGGTAAGAAAGACTGTAGAGCCCGGTGTTTTGTAGACCTTAGTGACATCATCGGATTGTTGAAATAAGACATGGATTGCCAAGGAAATAGCGAGAAGCACGAACATATACACAAGGAGGAACCGAAACACGTCTCGAAGGATGATATTTAGCAGCATTTTGTAGAAATAGTGGACCATCTTAATACCCCGAGTAAAGGTTATGGATAACAACCATCCAAAACAAATTGCTACTGACAGAAGGTAGTCTTGATACTTGTAACCAGCTCGTAACAGAACTATCCAGAGAAAGACAAGCACTGCGAAAGAAAAATATATCAGAGGTAGAGCATATTCTTGCAGGACTGACAAAAATGTCCACACATTGTGCGTTTTACTCAATTGAATTCGTCTCTTGATGTCGCCAGTAATGCAATATCTGATGAATAGATAAACAAAGAACAAGAATATAATCATCGGTTCTAGGGGTACTATGAAATACAACACTCCAGAGTTAGCCTTCTTCAGGGCTGATAATGTCATTGAAAAGTTTTGTTTTCTGATTGCAGTCTGAACTTCAATTCCGACGTAAGTGAAGATGGACATATAGATAACATGGAGTATGAGAAGAATGGAAAACGTCCAGGCCACAATGGATGAAAAATGCCGTTCTATGATCTGCACTGGGGGAAGATCCAAAATCTCGCCAGTTTTCATACTTTCTGAGCATGTCATCAACCAGTCCATCCCTGATAGCTTTTTAACTTTTGATTCCTTCTGCTCAGGGAGCAAAGGAGCTTCCTCATTGACGTTGTCTGTTAAGCTCTTATTTTTATCTTTAGGTAGTGTTCTGATTTTAGAAAATGATCTACTCAATGGATTACGCTCTTCTCCATCTTTCTTTAGAAACCCCCTACTTATCATAACACGCTTCGTTCTAGGCATTAATCCAGAGATATCAAAGACATGTGACCTAACGTTTTCCTCGTCGGTTACAAAATGAGTTACTTCAGCCATCATCAAAATTCTAGAAAGAACATCCGAACAGCCAATTGCAAATGCGAGATCACAAACCGACATGCCTTCGTTATTCAAAGTTGTGTGACAAATAAAAAGAACAGCTTCTTCCCGGTATTTCATGACTGTGACACTATCATTTTCATATGGTATACTTTTATTGTTTTTGATACACCACCAAATAACTACGTTCTCAAGTATTGCATCAAAAGCCTCTAGATACTGCAGTTTTCTTTGACTTTCCTGAATACAGGACAACACTATTTGATGCAGAACAGTATTTCCTTTGATGTCTCGTTCGGCAAGATCCGCACCTAACTGAATCAACCTATTGATTTCTTCCACGTGACACTCATTTACAGCTAAGTGTAGAATAGTTTCACTCAAAGCAAATGTTTGCTCGTTAATTCTAGCATCTCTTCCGGATATTTCAAAGATGTCAAGCATGATATCTAAGACCTCTGGTTTACCAGGTCTGACAGCATTGTGTAGGGGAGTCATGCCATCTTTGTCTTGGTCCTTTATAGACACTGGCCTGAATTCCCATATGACATCTGGCTCTGCATGCTTTGCTGCGATATGAAGACAATTACTTCCTTGGTAATCAGTAAGGTTAATAGTATCCCAGGAATGTTTAGCAACAGTGTATTCTATTATCAAATTTATTGTCTCGACCGAAATCGATTTTGAATAAGCAGCTGAATGAAGCACAGTCTCTCCTTTGTTGTTCCTTATTCCTGGTTTAGCTTTGAGATCTATTAAAGCTCCAATTGTATTTTCATATCCTTTGTAGCACGCGATATGAAATGCTGTATTTCCTTTCTTATTTTGTAAATCTAATAAATCTTGGCTATGAAACTTTTTAATGACTTCGTACTTATCATTCATTGACGCGAAGTGTAGAAAAGAATTGCCATCTTTGTCGGTGGATGACATCTCAAGACCAATACTAATAAGAAAGTCTATTTTATCAATTTTCCCCATACTAGCAGCTATACACAGCGGTTGTCTACCAGAGTCGGGCATGTCTGCTGTAGCAATTACAACAGTTTCAAGCAAATCAGTTCCATCGCAATCGATAGCGAATTGCCATATATCTCTACCCTCATGATTTCTCTGGGTCAATTTTGCACCGTTGTTTATAAGAATATCAGCTATGTCAACATGTCCTACTTTTGCAGCTAGTAGCAAGGGGGTGTCACCCATTTCATCTGGCATGTCAGGCATTGCACCAAAACTTAGAAGAAGTTTAACGATATCAGTATATCCTTCTCGAGTTGCATAATGCAGAGCTGTTTCGCCTCCTCGAATGCGTAAGTTGACATCGACCCCAGGTTGATTAAGTATAAGCTCTACCATTTCGGTGTTACCATATGCTGAAGAAGTGATAAGAGGGGAAACTAACCCAAGTTTTCTGTTTTTATTTGGATCAGCTTTGCCCTCGGTGATCAACACTTTAGCAACATCAACCTGGCTGTACCGGACAGCTAAGTAGAATGCTGTTGTACCCGTTTCATCTTCAAGGTTAGCATTAGCTCCTTCCGCCAAAAGCAACTGCACTGTTTCTGTATGTCCGCGTTTAGACGCCCACATAAGGGCAGTTTCATTTCTACTATTGCAAATATTCACGTTCATTCCTGTCCGTTCTAAAATAACCTTTATTATTCCGGATTGTCCAAAAAAAGCAGCTAGATGGAGGCAAGGTAGTAACTTCGGTCTTGGATCTTCAGTCTGTATAAGAGTCTCCGTCATCAACATTTCCATTTCAACTTCATTATCTGCGATCTTATCCAAAACGTATTTAAACACTTCTTTGTCGCCTTGTTGTATGAGTATGTGCAGAGCATTTCTGTAACCCGTGACACCAAATTGCTGTAGCAAGTATTTAGACCTTAAGAGATGAACGTCACCCTCCTGAATGATAGGAACGGCGATCATCATACAATTCTTTTCTAATGCGTATAGAAGAACGTTCATGTCAGTGCGCGGGTCAATGAAGGTCTCCAATCCAATTCCTCTTGCATGTTTGTTCCGCTTTTGGTTGAACTAAAATGGCGATAAAAGATTAGACAGTTTCTTGTTTTATATACCAAGGTTTATTGATCACGAGATATACATATATCAAAAAATCTTTACGTAAGTCTTGAAACATTTGATAACATTTACAAATGCTTTCAACTATTCCTTTATAGTACAGTAATGCTGATAATTTATGATTAACTTTTTAGTTCCTAAGGTAATTTATTGAATTCATTTACGTAATCATTAGGCCTATTTGTAACATGTTTTTCAATGATTTTTGTTCTACGAATAAGTCAAATATTAAAAACATAACAAAAAGAGAAATATACAATATTGGCTTCTCAATGCCAACTTTCAACAATTGCCAGAGAAAATAGACAGTATAATTTGAAGACTAAAAATAAATATACTGAACAGCATTTATTTATCCTTTATCGTGTCTTTTCCGACAAATTCTTGAATCTTTTAAGAAATTGACTAATCGCGGATGTCAATCAAAGAAAAGATCGATCATTCTAACAATTTATTAAGATCGGGAAGGAAGTTTGAACTTCGAGAATGGCAGCCATTTATGCGAAGTATTTTATTGGTTTGGCGACTTATGCGTTGTAACTCCGGCTTGGTCGAGCTATAGTAACGACGTTTAGGTACCAAGCAACCATTCTACTTTTTTGTTACATGCTACTGGCCATAAATTTTGCAAAATAAAGCTGTTTAAAATCGAAGGGGAATTTCCTCTCGGAGTCAATTGGAGGAGCAAACGGAGTAAGTGGGCGGGGCCAGCGATTAGTCTATAAGTGTTTACCTTTTCAGCATTATTTTCATCCACGGCTTTAAATAGCTTCTTCTGTAAGGACTCTTTGTCTTCCTTATCTGATGTTATCCTCTTCCCCTGTGCTCTCAGTGTAAATCCACCACTATTTATTTTTTGTGATGTTGAGTCTTCAGTAATCGTCCTATCTTCTGTTGTAGTACTTTGAACGGAGTTATTTATATTACGTCTGTCCGGTCTAGAAATACCAGCTGCATCACTGGTTCGCTTTTCGACTAGTCTTTGATGACTTCTCTGAATAATAATAATAATAATAAAAGATAATTATAAGAAGAGTGTCATAGTAACATTATACGCCGCTAACTACTCAAGAAACACACACCCTTTTCTGTGACTCAGTCTTAAATGACGAAACCCTGACAATACGTACAAAGTCAGATGACGAGGAACGTTTTGTGATGATTTGATTTAAAACCGTCTATGAATATTGGGGGAGATGTGTTAAAAAGTCATTTTCCATCAAGCTCCCTTTTTTGTGACGCAGCCTAAACTTGCGACACCTCGAAAATATGTACAAGGTCAGGTGACGGTGAAAATTTCATTCAAATCCGTCCATAATTGACCAACCGCGTCTTTCAATCAAGGAATAAACCGACCAATCAAATAATTTATTCACCCCGGACTTGAGCTTTTCTACTCCGACTTTTTCGTCAACCTTTTTGTTGGTTTGGGGACCTAAACATCGTAACTACAGCTTATTCAAGCTGTAGTTACGACGTTTCGGTCGCCAACCAACTATTCTATTTAATTGTGCTGGCAATGAATTTTGCAAAATAACGCCGTTAAAAATCGACTTCGTGTCGGAGTCAGTGGGCGTGGCCAAAGGAGTAAGTGGCCGAGGCCAGCGATTGGTCCATTCTAGGAGTAGATTTGTGAATATTTTCATTAAGCCACTTTTTCTGTGACGCAGCTTAAACTGTCGAAATCCCGATGATATGCCGAAGGTCAGGTGACTTAGGTACATTCTGTGAAAATTTCATTCAAATCCGTCCAGAAATGTAGGAAGAGATGAGTTAACAAGGAATTGGACGGGCGGACAGACGGAAAAGATGATTCCAATATACGAACACTCTCGGTGGCGTATACTACTAATGATGATCGAACAACACGTCATACTGCAATAGAAAGAATCCCAATATACATTCTTTTCTTCCAGATGCAAATATAATATGTATTCCGAAAAGAACAACAACAACAACCGGATCTATGCGAATTTTGAGCTATAGTTTCTACAAATACTATGATGCATTTGGAAAAGTTGATTCTTTAACCATGATAAACCAATCCATCCTGAAATACAAAACATGAGCGAAGAATATAAATCTAAGCTAAAGACCATGATCTGTTCATAGTACGAGAGCCCCGGGATTGGAGGAACCCATGTACAAGTAAAATCCTCGCATCTGGGATTCGCCAGAGCAATCCCTCCACGTTTCTTTTTCAATCACGTGTACATGTATGAATAGGTACACGTGAAAGTTAAACCAACAACGTGGAATAAAGCTGTAGTTACAACATTTTGCCCTCCCAATGACGAAGGGACGGTTCAAGCCGACTTGTTACTCAATTATCGAGGGTTGAATAATGAATATTTCGATTTGGAAACTTAACTGACCCATATATGTAAATACATTAACGGGCCATTTTATGGGTTTTTGGTGATATTTTTTTATCAATAAAGACTTGCAGAGGTAATAGTTACCGGTGATTAAGTATTTTGACCAAGAAAGCGCTCCTTGCCTTTTTATTGAAAAATGTATTTTATTGAGATACTAAGTTAAAGTCAAGCTAAGTAAAGTCAAGAAGAACAGAAAAGGAGTAAAAGTATCACGAACGAAATAAAATCGTTAATTAAATGGCCATATATGGTAGAAAACATTGAGAGAAAAGAAGAAATTGCTTTTTATAAGCAAATTCTTCTTTTCTCACAATGTTTTCAATAGCCATGATTTTTTTAAGCGTTAAAATGCGTGATTGTGTGGTAATGGGTTAAAGCCGTGAAAGTCAGGAAAGAGACATATAGATGACTGAACAGAAGAGGAAAGTTTTACGTGGATAGACATGCACAAAATATTGTAACTACGGCTTTTTTCAAGCTATAGTTACGATATTTTGCACGCCCAACGACAATATATCAATTATATTAAGTTTACCCTGTATCTTTCTATTCGAAGTTGAACAAAATCTCCATCTTCACCGGAAAACGAACTGGCCGTTGGATAGTGGCGATTCAACTGATATTTTGTAGACATGATCCTGTTAAATAGAGAAGACAAACAATCGATGGTTATGCATACATAGACCAGGGATTCGGGCGTCTTCTGGTCAAATTAGTCAGAAGTGGCCTACCGGATATATACCGACACAGGCGGTTGGTGTGATGGCAGTTACTTAAAATATGACCATAGCCAGTGTCAGCAAACGAGTTAAATGAGAGAATTGCTTCGGATAGAACTGCGCATGATTCTTAACGCACAAAATCGAACGTTTTTAGACTGGTGGTCCTAATTCAAAGAAGTCGCAGACGACAATTGTTTTAATAAAAATGAAACTTTGGAATTTTGAATTATATGGTAAAAACTGCATGGGTAATGAAGAATTTTCTTGTGAAAAGCAGTTCTTCAGTTTTCAACTATGATTGCCAAATAAGTACATGAGCTACTTTCACATAAGCAATCAGACGCATCGGTCATGGGTTACCGACGACTTTTGTGGAATCAGGGGATAAAATCGATGACTAATCGGCGATACGTCGGCAATTGATCGGTGAATCGATTTTTTTTTAAATCGGTGACGCGTCGGCGAACTTTACTTACTGATTAGTCGGCAACGTCTTCTGAATTTTGGAAGACTGAAAAGTATCGGTGATGAATCGCCGGCAGTCAGCCGGGCTCCAGCTGTCTTTGTACACAATATAGACTTATTTTGACATTTTTCTAATATTTATCTTTTTTGTTATCTTTCTTTATTTCAGAAAATAAAGGAAACATTGCCTATCAAATCACATGTATACATAATAATATTTTTACAACAAATAGTCAATGGTAGATTAATTCTAGACGATAAATTTGCTCACATTTATATTCACAAATATACGATAGAAGGTCTGCTTGATTAAAAATTCATTTGAGCTACAGAGTTTTAGTTATCACTTTTTCTTACAAATATTGAATATCTAATGTATTGTATATCCGGAAATCAACTAGCAATTGATATATAATTTGACGGCTAATCAAAAAATAAGTAGGAGTCTGCCATGAGTTCTTTTGTTACTCAAGTCGTTCACCCGCTCAGCGAAGAGGATATTGTGTAGGGGAGATAAGCCAAATTCAAAATAATATTCCGTCGTCGTTATCATCTTTCTTCCATTGTATAAGTAAGTGATTTTGATATTGCAGATGACAATAATATGTTCGATCCTTTGAAGTTAATGGTATCCCATATTGAGTTTCACCTTGTTCAAAACGAAACAGCAAGGTAGAAGCATGTGGGAAGTAGATGTGCATCTATACGCGGGTATTATACATTGTTTATTAATAGTATAACATTTTTTAATTTAAATTGGGATTTACACTACTTTCAAAAATATCACAATTTTAATGCAGGTTTGTCGTGGCAGCTGGTGGACCTAACCATGTTTTCCTGTCGTTTTTCTCACCAGTACCAGCATATCATTTCATCCAGATCCCCAGCTGCCTGGCATTTGCAACAAGGGATAAGTAAACGAATAGTATATATAAACAGTCCCAACACAACATTTCATTCGGGCCACCAGCTGCCTAGCACTTACTACAGGAAATGGGTCTATATTAAGTATATATACAAACTATATTAACTAATGATAATATTATTGTGTCATTATTTACAACTACAATCTAACTTTTAGTCACTAGACATTTAAAGAGTATGCCATGATAAACCAATATATTGTTGATGTCCAGATTTAATCTAATTTATCTGTTATAGACAATAAATTCATTATGTTCACTATTTATGTTTAGAATTAAAGTATTCCACAAGGCAGAAGTACCTTAACCCTTTTATCATTAGATTCATTTCTTGTATTGATTTTTGTTAAAAGAAATTCACTTGTAAAAGTCCTTGTAAAAATCAGGCTATTATTTAGATAATATTAAATTCTTATGGTAGATAATGGAATTATTTGATAAGTTTTATTATCAGTTGCGGCTTAGTTGCCATTAAGTATATATATTCGTTTCGTAGCTCAAAGCCTTTATAAATAAAAGTAGCTAGATTTCTAGTAATTTTTGAATTGTTACATGTCAGTAATTCAATAAACTTGAACATACTAGGTTTTCTCCAATAGTATTACTTAGTGTAAACTTTTCTTAGATCCCTATATATAGTACATTCAAGTAAAAGGTGCAATTCATCCTCAAGTTGGTTACACAATTTGCATTTTCTATTCTCAAGAGGGATTTTTTGGGCTTATGCCATCTCCTTGCCTAAATTTCAAGTCTGTGTGCTGATACTCTGAATCTGGTCAATGCATATCTGAATTTCTCTATATTTACATCATTAAGGTAGGATTGAAAAGAAAATGTACAAAAATATCTGTATGTTCTTGCTCTGCTATAGATTCTGCTAAAGTTGTATTCAATTCTTGAAGGTAAATATATTGGACTCTCTGTTTAAAAATTGCCAAAAAGTACTTACTGTTTTCTACCCCTTTGATTGAGCCTCACTTCATTAACACCATGTTCTTCAAGAATTTCTTTAACAATTTTAGCCCATGATTTTTTATTTGGATACATTTCCAGGTCATTTAACATCATGTTATATATTTGTTTGATAAATTTAATATCTTGACACTTTACAACTTTCAACCAGAATTTAATAACCCTATTTAAAGCATTACTCTTTGTGGGAAACTACCAAGCTCACCATAAACAAATATATTTGATGTTTGTTGTCTTACCCCTAAAATATATTCATAAAATTTCAAATTCAGGCCTCCCAGTTAATATATCTTGTTTACAGCCAATGTTTCACACCCATAACTTAAGATTGGCACAATAAGTTTATCATATAATTCTAACTTATGGGATATTAATTAATCAGGGAATTTAATAAAGTATGACTTCAAACTATTTATAGCTTTCAGGGCCTGCCCATATAGTAAATCATATGTACTTTTGAAGGATCCTCCAGTGGTACAATTTTACACCTACATACTTAAACTCATTTACAATTTCTAAAATTTCATCTTTGTATTTAAAGCTAATATTGTTATAAGCACCACCTTTTTTGAAAATCACTACTTTAGTTTTATTGATATTAACATGAAGTTTCCATCTGTTACAATAAATCTCTAAAAGATCCAATCCATTTTGTAAACCTTCTGATGTTTCAGATATCAATACAATGTCATCTGCATATAGAAGTAAAACATTTTAAACAAACCAAAGTTTACACGCTGAAAAACCATTTGTAGAGAAAATCTTTTCTATGTCATTTAAGTTCTTTGTGTAACTCCAAGTGAGCCAACAAAAGGGGCACTTAATTCATTATCAAGTTTCACTTGACAAGATGTTTTGTAATTTTCATACATTGATTTTATTATATCCAGCATGTGACCACGGACACCCAGCTTGATTAATTTGTACCAAATATTTCTCACAATGTAATCAAAAGCTTTAGTAAAATCTATAAATGCAGCAAACGATTTCTTATTTTCATTTAAAAGATGGTTTATCATTCCATGTAAAATAAAAATATTGTCAACTGTACCCATGTTTTCCCCGAATCTAGCTTGCGCCTCTATGTACACATTGTATTTTTCTGGCCATCTACTTAACCTGTTATTCAAAACTTTGTGAATAATTTTCCAAGAGTGCTTCAAAGGGAAATTCTCCTGTAATTACTAGGTTCATCTAAATTTCCTTTCTTATGAATGGGAATTATAAATCCCTTGGACCAATTTTTAGGGAAGTAGCCATTTAAAAAACTTTATTGGATAATCCAGTCATGCAGGATAAAAAAGCACCACTTTCAACCCATATTTAAAAGAAAAAAAAAACTCATTTAAAACTAAGTATGGCCTGGTGGTTTTCCAGTGTTTGATTCTTTGCAAGCTTTCAAAATCTCACTTGATTCAATATCTAAATTTAGCTAATTCAACATTATTTGCAGTTCACCATTTAGGTAACTTTAATTGAAAATGAGGATGTCTTCATCCGGTTGAAAGAATATAGACTTGGGGTCATTGACTGCTTTGAAATATGAAGCAAAAGTGTCAGTAGTTGTGTTAGATTTTGATGTTTGAGAACATGAGCTTTTTGAAAGCCTCCAATATTCCTTTGCATTTTTGTATCTATTTCTTCTAACTTTTTTGTTTCATTTTTTTTAAAGTATATTTCTTTTTGCGTATCAGTTGTCACTCTCGTTGATTACCGGCGACTAGTCGTCGACGTCTCGTCGACGTTTCAACATCTCACCGGCGTTTCGACAGTATGCTACGGTTTATCGTCGATTATTAAAACATACATGTACTGATCAAACGTAACTCAAGATATATGTGAGTGCTTGTACGTTTGTTTGTGTGCGCAGGCATGTGTGTGAGTGATTGGTAAACACGTATTGAAAGATTTATTGTTAGAAGGCCGTGTTGAAAACAAGGCTAGTTGTTTTAACATTTAACCTCCTACAAATAACGTTATTATCATTATTATAAAAATTATTATAAGACATCGTCTTGATGTCTGTTTATTTCTCCCTGTAATCGATGACGTCGGTCCAACGCTATTTCATACTAGTCGATCGATGAAAAAGGAATCACCGTGTCGGCGTCGCTGATTGTTATGTGACTTTATCTTTAGCCATACACCCTGGTCCAAATGGAAGTTATATCAGATATAAGCCAACAGAATCTCATACCTCGGAATCTTTATTTTGAAATTGTCTAACAGTGAAAATCCAAAGAAAAATGCAAAAATGAGAAGACGTTTTCCAAACTAAGACTTGCAGGCAAAAATACGTCTTTTCAGAAAAAATGAAAATATGGTTTTCCTTAGTTAGTTTAAGAGTCTATTTTTCGGAAGATAACTATTTGTGTTCAGACGACTTGTAGTAGATAAAAAAAACAACAACAAACAAACAAAAAAGAAAAACAACAACAAAAGAAAAAAAAAAAAGAAAAAGACAAACTAAACTAAGAACGATTTGCAAAGCACTCCTTCTTACGTACACGTAACATATTCAGTACATTTTGTACATTTTGTGTTCTAACATTTATTTCACTTAAAATGTGCTACAGCACTATATAATTGCAATACTTCAAAATAGAGTATTTTCATTGTATCAAATCGTATCATGTGATCAAATCAATTGCACTTTATACCTCGATAAAAGACAAATCTATTTTCGACAAAAATAGAAACAAAACAAGGTCAGGGATTTCCGATATTGGGAATTCACTTCCAAGAAATACCCAACTTGTTTTGTTACTACTTATAGTCATCACCCTTTGAATTTCGATTTCCTCGAATTCCTTTTATACTTCCATGGATTTTCAATAAATAGATAAACAAATAGTGTCCTTATAACAATTATAATGTTCGTTTTAAACATGACGATTTCGATAACTCACCTTTATTAGCCGTAAATCCGAGATGTCGAATCGGCTTCACCACATCAGCATGCATCGTGTCCATGTGGTAGGTTTATATTTCTTGTCTATTACAAAGCATCTATTCATAATTCTAACTGTTATCGACCCAGATATCATAATTAACAGAGTTTAAAGTTAATATTTGTTCATAATAATTCCAAATAAATCCAACTAATGTTCGAATTTCCATTTCAAAAAACCCAAGCGACAAAATAAAATGTCCGCCGTTACAATGACTCGAGCGATAAACTGTGTCAATGTATCCATACGCCTGTCAAAGAAAAAGTAACTCCGCCCACAGTTCGTTTATTTGTTTTTATTTTCATCTCTCTATCCGTTTCGGATTTGAAAATAGACGTATTGCAATTATATGGGCTGAGTGTATTTTTCACTGCGTTTATTGGAGTATAAAGTGCAATTGCCTTAGCACATGGCTTAAACATAACGCCCTACGGGCGTTATTTGCCATGTGCTAAGGCAATTGCACTTTATACTCCGATAAACGCAGTGAAAAATACACTCATCCCTATAGTAATAGTGAGTGGAATAGTTATATGATATTGTTACCACCATCAATGAAGTATAAACTATTAAAGATCATGGTCTCCGAACACGTTCTTTTCACAAGAATACTCAAATAAAGTGAGGCACAGATATCCGAACATGTTAATAAATATGATAGTCAGAACAGAACAGTACAGATTCTTTATTCAATAATTTGAACATGTACAGTTCATCTACAAAATGAGCGCGTGCGTGACATTTCCAACCATTACACATGTGCGCCAAGTAAAGACTCAGATCAGCCTGTGCATCAGCACAGTCTCAGCACAGGCTGATCAGAGTCTTCACTCTGTGCTCTGTAGATAGATACTGACCCAAAGCATCTTTAAACGATCAGCGAATACTCTAATTGTCCCGAATGGCTGTCCAGGGTGCTTAATGTGTGCGAGTCACGCACATGCGAAATTGTTGGAAATGTCACGCACAGGCTCAAATAAAACATGTACATACACAATGAATGAAAACCATGCTCGATTCGGTCCCTGTTTGCTTCAAGAGTCAATTAGTTACAAAACATCGAAGTATAATTACCCAAAATATAAGAATACCGCAATAATGGTTCTTTTACATATGATACTTCATTAAATAAGTTTTGACAAAATAATAGCCATAAAAAGATTAAGCTTAGGTTAAAAAAAATGGCGTCTACGTTAGACCTTACAAGGGATACCATACAAAAGGCAGGCCTATAATGAAAATTTGGGAATTATGTCTAACAATTATTAACCCATTCCCACTCAATGACGCTTTTAGACTCCCCAAAGAAAAAAACTGCTTCAGAAAACATGATTGAGAATGAAGAAATTGCTTTTTACAAGCAATTCCTTCATTATCGATAATGTTTTCTACGCCAATGGTAAAAAACCCCGAAATTTCATATACTCTCAATTGTCATCTGCAACTTCTATCAATTTGGACCAGTTAAAAAAATGTCGTTTAGTAATGGGTTGAGCAAAATACACAAAACCAAAACATAATATAACAAGACATTAACACCGCTATTTTTGCATCACATAGTTTCACTGACTTGTATCAAGTTTGCGTATTGTGACTTAAACAATCTGAAGAAACACAAAAATTAAATTGAAAAGACAAAAAGTCCCCGTTTGAACTGGTTTAAACAATGAAATGCGCATTATGTCTGGGGCTATTGTAAACAACGCAAATTTGTAGTTTAAAGCAGGGATCATATATATTAACGAAAATTTAAATTTTACAAGAAGGCCCTTTTCTGTGAAGAGGTCTCACTATGAAAAATGCAATATCATAGGGAGTTAATTTTATGAAGTTTCATCCAATTTCACGATTTGGTTGTAGAAAAATCCCTTGGCCAGCCGGAAGAACAGACGGTTGCAATATATATGATCTCACGAACTTTTTCCTAGAAGCATAAAAAGGTTCTCAATGCTCATTTAGCAACATCAACTCTTATAAGAACTTCTCACAAGCAAATTTCTATTCAAACAAAATACCTTGGCCCTTAGCCTTAGGTACATAATTTCAAAGCATTCCTCGGAATGAATGATTTCATTGGTCGACTTGTTTTTTTGATTGACAGTCGCGATCCTTTAATTAGAACCGTACCGAACTGGGTCCAGTCTCGCAGACCGACGCTCCGAGATATCCCCTTTATCAACTGGCCATTTCTACATAGCACTTTCCTAGAAAACATTCCAAAACAATGACACTTTTTAACGCCCCCAAAGAAAAATAGTTAAGAAAACATTGTGTAAAATGAAGAAATAGCTTGCAACAAGCAATTTCTTCATTTTCTACATTGTTTACTTAACAGGGAGTTGAAAAAAAAAATAAAATAAAATAAAACTGCCCACTGCAACTCCTTATGATTTGGACAGGTCTAAAATGTTGACGTCTGGTATTATGTTAAAACAACTTCCTCGGCGAGATATTGGATCAATGATGTGTGATAACAAATACAGGTTCCCCGCAAGTGGCTTTCATACATGTACAATACTGACGTTAGCCACCACGGACCCCCTGTATCATATCAAGTGGCTTTATTGACAATAAATAACGGATCGCGATGGTCAATAACAGAATCAGCCGACCAATCGAATCATTCAATTTGACCGGGAGTGAAATCTGAACTCCGACATTGGCCGACATTTATTTGAAACACGTTTTTTTGTTTGGCCAGATAAACATCGCAACTACAGCTTATTCATTCAATTTATGTTACCAACTAACCATTTTCCCCTATTTGTCACAATGCACTGGCCAGAAATTTTGAAAAATAAGGCCATGTAATATCGAAGTGGAACTTCCTGTCGGAGCCTTATGCGGGTAGCCGGCGATCCATGAATTTGAATGAATTTTACAGCTTACACCTCGAAATCGAAAGCCCATTCGGAATCACATATCAATTTTGGGGATTTGTGTACTTTTTATAGAGGAAGAATTATTAACCCTTGCCCTACAGAATATTTATCCTCTTTTCACTTTATTTTAAAACTTTGACATAATTAGAGCGTTTGAAGATTTTCTCAAAGCAATAAAACAAACAGATCGTGTAGACTAAGATCAGACTGCACATCTGTGCAGTCTGATCTTAGTCTATACATCTGTCAAAGCCATCATCAATGCAGGAATATTCCGGAATAAACTGCGTTTATCTATTAGTTGAATCACAGACGGATAGCTGTCAAAGATTGTATCAGCAATTGTGTTGAAGTTTTGGTACAAAGCTATAAAAAATGCAACATCATACGTATTTAGGACAGTTTTGCGGCAGATATTCAAATGAACCACATAATTTATGTGTGAACTAAGATTAAAATTTATACAGATTTTAGTGTTTGTTTTATACTAATATCATCATAAACTAATATTAGTTTAGAAATCGAATGACGTTTTCCTATCCTGATTGACGGAAAAGTTGCCGAGCCCGGTTAGGTCGGTCGGTAACGCGTTTTGCCCTCAATGCTTAGGTCATGAGTTCAAAACCCCCCAGCTCGTCCATTCATCGCGACAGTCGGCATTTGTCTCCAAAAAAATCTGCAAATAATTAGATGAGCGCCGGAACGGATTTAGGATCTGGTGCCGCGGATCGAATGTTGTGGTTCAATAATGGCAGGAAACCATGGTTAGCTGCATTAGCCGCCACGATATAACTGAAATATTGTTGAAAGTGATGTTGAACCCCGTACAGTACAATAAATCAATTACGACGAAAAACTTCTTGATCTTGTTGGTATTTAAATTTTGAATCGTAAGATATCTTTCATAATGATTCAAAGTCATTATAGCTTCATTGTGAATTATTTAGAAAACAAAAGCTTGACATTTTCATTACCCCGATTTATTCGGATAATAACAAGCAACTTTTCCTAATGTTACAATATTTTACAGAGCAACATTTCTTTAAGACGTTAAAAATTGGGATTTTGTTAAGCCGTTCAATGACCTGTTTTCATGGCCTAGAGATTTCACAACAGCGAAAACATTGTAGAACGAAAACGAAGAACTTAAGTATAACAATCAACTTTTTCTATTCCTACACCATTTTCTACTAGAAAAACTTCTTAGATGTATATCTTTTAAAGTCACCTTTATTTGTCGTCTGCAACTGATTTCAGTGAGAAGCAGTCATAAATTTTGTCGAATGTTTGAAATGTGCTGATATACCCATCAAAGTCTATTTATACTTTGTAGTGGTTTAGTTCTTCCAGGGAAGTAATCGTCTGCAAAATCTTTGAATTTGGTCAGGTCCAAAATTCCTGTCCAAACAGGAAAGGGTTTATATTTGATTTTTTTCCTCATGCTTGACTCTTTAATCCGTGACTAGTGCTAAGGGACTTAATTGGCATCCTTGTACGACCTTAGAAAGTTTTAATTCCCTATAAATGAGTCTGGTACCAAGACTTCTTGGCGATCTAAAAGTCGGAAGTAAAGCTTGCAGATTGCATTAGCTGTAGTTACAGCGTTTAAGTTACTCACCAAAGAAAACATCGGATTTCATCATATTCTTTCCGGTCTAAATTTACAATTTGACGGGGAAGCCAATGTTACGTCATATTTTTTGTAAAACCGGCGAGAAATATATAGGTCTTCTTCACAGAACCGGTTCTAACAGATCATGGTAAGCATCGTTGAACTGGGAAGATTTTTAAAAACGGAAATTTTGGAGATATGAAAAAATCTTTAAAATAGCGTATGTTTACTAGAATGAATATTGATTTCTTGGCCAATTTTTTTGTGTACCCAATCGACGTCAAGAGAAAGATGCGTCGATGGCGGTATTTTTTTCACGGTATTTCTGTTTATTTATCGTCGCTACCGTAGCACATGCCCATATGAGCGACGCCCCTAGAAGACGGTTAGTTGTTACGGGGGATAGTGCAAGGATACAGGACGAAACTACTGAGAGCCCCGCCTGGTTCTTTAACGTGCTCGATGAATAGCACCGTCACACGGGGCCTCGGTTTAACGTCTCATCCGAAAGACAATTAGTTAGTTAGTTGATATGGTCAGCCCAGGGCTCGAACCCGTGATCTTGAGGTTTGAATTCAGGTGCTCTACCAACTGAGCTAATCGGGCTGACTTGCGTCGATGGCATGTGTTGTAATCCGATTTTGTAGAGTAAACCCCAGCGTGGAGAGCACGGACTACATGGGGAGGTAATGATTGGTTAATCTGATCTCGCTTCATTAATATTCATATCCGACATGGCTCATTAATATTCATTGCAATGACAACTGAAACACTAATATATTCACCAACCATGAAATTGTTGTGATCAAAAGACATAATCCAACCCTTACTATGAACTCAATTAAGTACAAGCAGAACAAGGGCAAATATGAAATTCGACTTGACAATTTCTTTCATTCTCTTTGGTAGCCTGTATACATGTTCTATACATGTACAGTTACTTCTCGAAAAAAATGTTTGCTGTTGACTGGCATTGCAATGGTTCAAAATCCAATATTTTACCGTTGCATTGAGTTATAAATTATTAATAAAATGAAGAACGGACACAGATCTGATATGAGAGAATTAAACTGTCATAATTGACGTCAGAAAGAAAGCATATAAAATTGACCAATAGCGACTGTCAATCAAATAATCAGCCAACCAATGAAATCGTTCGTTTTGAGCAGAAGACAGTTTTGAACTCCGATAATGGCCGCCCTTTTTGTAAAGCCTTTTGTTAATTTGGCTCCCTAAACATCGTAACTACAGCTTATTCAAGCTTTTTGTCACCAACCATTCTATTTTTTTGTTACATGCTACTGTCCATAAATTTTGTAAAATGAAATCGAAGCATGTCTTCCTGTTGGAGTCAATGGGCGGGGCTAATGGAGTTAGTGGGTGGGGCCAGCAATGGCTATTGCGTCATCAAGTAATGTACAGAAATAAATTCTCACTTTGTGTTTCACTGTCCAATAGCAAAATGATAATTCAAATCGTACAAACTTTTACGCCTTCCTTCTGATAGAAATAAAATTCATGAATATATACGGAAAGGGCGGCTTTTGCGTTAAAATCTATTTAATCCGGAAATTTCGCGGATAACGTGTCATAACGCTTTTCATCTCATAGCGTTCTTTCTCAATCGTTGAATCATTGAAATTCCAAAGTCAACGGCCATTTTGCCTGTCAAATGTTTTGTACGGTTTGCGATATTCAGGAAACTAAATTCTTATTTTGAAGGCAAAATATGTCAAGTATTACCAATTAAGGTATTTCATATAATATGTATTCGGTGGGGGAACAAAATTTCTTAAATACGGCTATATTTGCGACATTTTGGTAACCAACCGACGAAAAACTAGACTATCCAGGTGGATATTCCGGATTTAAGGAGCGTGAGGCAGGTATGATAATATACTGGAGAAAGAGGGTTTAATCAATTTCCACATGATAAAATTTTAGTCCAGTCCAAATTCAGGGAAGTTGCAGATGAGAATTCTTTAAATTGACGATACCTTTTAAATCTTTGTTTTTTCGGGTAGAAAACATTGTGGATAATGAAGAAATTGCTTGTAACAAGCAATTTCTTTATTTTCCACTATGTTTTCCAAAGCTTTCATATTGAAGGCGCTTAAAGCATTATTTATGGGAATAAATTTACGCTAGTTAAAGCACTTTGTTACTTGATAACTTTCGCCTTTTCGGATGTTCTATATATACAATTTGTCATTCTACTGTACCGACCATTTATCTATACATCGACAACGATCAATTCCATATGGTCCATTTTCGTATGGCGGGTTTCAAATATCATTCACCTATCACTTAACTTCCGCAGGTTATAATGCTCGATTTATGTGTTCAAATATAGTCTTGTTTATTACACCTGCTACGTAATTTTATCGTTATTTTATAGACTTCCAGATTATGCTCATTTTCCCTTTTTCTTTAAACGAATTAAAGCAAAACTGAAGCAAAAACAAAACAAAACATAACAAAAAAAAAAAAAAAAAAAAAAAAACACACACAAAAAAAAAAAAAAAAAAAAAAAAAAAACCGAGAAATTTCTTGTAACTCTTGTTTTAATATAATTAGGTTTGACCATTCGCTGGTCTCGCTCACAGACTCCGTATGCCCTGCCCATTGACTCCAAAAGGAAGTTCCACGGCGCTATTTTGTAAAATTCATGGCCAGTAGAATGTATCAAAACTATAGATTTTTTTACCCAAACGTCGTATCTACAGATTGAATGAGCTGTAGTTACGACGTTAAGGTCTCCAAACCAACAAAAATGCTTCACCAAAATTGCAGCCAATGTCGCAGTTCAAAGTTAACTTCTAGTCTAATTTTGTTTTTCATTTGCCGCTGGATTACTTGATTACCTACCACGTCGAATGCAAACTTATGCCAAATGGCTTATTCAAACCGTAGATGCGACGTTAAGGTCACTAATCAATGATTTACAGTAAGTCTACAGTCCTGATCAAATGTTGTACAAAATAATGTCGTGTATTACCTCAGTGGAAAAGTCATGTCGGAGGTTGGTGGGCGGAGCCAGCGATCCGTCAATTCTACTTTTTCATTGTGCAAAAAAAGGCCAAGTACAATTGTTAATGACTCTTACAAAACTCTTTCCTGGTTAATCACTGGTTTTTACGTCCCTGTGATTTTATTATTGAGAAAACATTGAGGAAAAAGAAGAAATTGCTTGTAACAAGCAATTTCTGCTTTTCCCACAACATTTTCTACCCTCCTAAATGGTTTAGTTTAAAATTAAATCAACTTTAAATTGTCGTCTTCAAAACCTTTCAATTTGGACAGGTCCAAAATTTTGAAAAACAGTAAAGGGTTAAAAGTATTATCCCATCAAGGTCATTTAACCCATTCCATTTCAACAAAATTTTAGACTGGTCCTAATTGAAAGAAGATTCAGAGTACTATTTAAAGGTGATGGTTTTTTTTTTCTTCATTTAAATAGAAAACATTGTAGATAGTGAAGAAATAATGTTTTCCAAAGCTTTTTTTCTTGAGGGGCGTAAAAAGTAGGGCTTGTTAGGGTTTAAAACATTGTGAGATATTAACCCTTGTCATGCTGTATAAATTACCTTACTGAAATGCTGTCAAATCAAAGGGCTGAAAGCACTGATAGAACTTGTTGTTCAAAAATCAATATTTGTTTAAGAAATCAACTTCATTAACAACTCTGGCAGGAAAATTACAAGCAGGATGTGTAGACTAAGATAAGCCTGCACATAAGTGCAGTCTGATCTTAGTCTACACCTCCCGCCAAAACCGGAATATTCCGGGTTCAGCATGACAAGGGTTAATAAAATGTTTGCTCAAATGAACATCTCTGGACTAATAAGCCTGCATACATTCATTTCGCTCAATTCGACTATCTTGCCACGAGTTGAATTGACAACTATTGGCATTTCTTGTATATTAAAATAAAGTATTATTTAAAACATCAATAAATTATTTACCTTCTGCAGAAACTGAGAAATCCCTATAGCATGATCGACACCATATCCTTTCAAAATGCGTGACTTAAATGAAGAAAAGAAATCTTAACTTTGTTTATGTACATTGGGTGTTGTAAACTATACCGCCCTATCGATATACCAATAATTTCAGTGTGGTATGTATGAATCTTTTTAAATTTCGAGTGTCTTTTCATTTGGTTGACGGTCTCGAAAACATCCGAGCTAAAATATGAATATGCTTTAGTTTTGATTCTTTAGTTTAAAATACTTCGCTGATAAATATTTTTTTTAAATGATTTTATCGCTTAGCTTAATGAATTTGATGAAAGTTGAATTGTAAAAGAGATTATGTACCATTGTTTGTTTTTCTTGGTTATGACTATAACCGCAGCTTATTGACCAATCTCTGGCCCCGCCCACTTACTCCATTTGCCACGCCCATCAACTCCAACAGCAAGTCCAACTTCGATTTGAAATGGCGTTATTTTGCAAATTTTGTGGCAAGTAATATGTAACAAAAAGGTAGAATAGTTGAATGAAGACCTAAACGTCGTAACTACAGCTTGCAAAAGCTATAGTTACGACTTCTATGTCGCCAAACCAACCAAAAAGGTTAAAAATGGTGACCAATGTTGGAGATCAAAACTCATTTCTTGTGTCAATGAATGTCATTGGTCGACTAGTTATTTGATTGACAGTCGCGATTTGTCAATTAATACTCCCGTCTACACTTTGACAATAATTAACAGATCATCGGGCACGTGCTTTTCAATGGGAGGTTGGTTCAAATGCTCCGACAGGGCAGTTTAGCTGAGATGTAATATGATATAAATTTACAGTATAAGGTCGGAGACTGATATTTCATTGAGGGAAATCGGAAAGTGAATATTTGTTTTGGGGTCTTACATCGTAACTAGAGCTTTTATATGCTACAGTTATGGTCTTGTAGTCAATCACCAACGAAATGGATTTACCAAAGTGTTGGAGATAAAGATACAGGACGAGAGATTGTACTCTAAATATTGAACAAACACGCTGTACTGTTTAAACAAGGGGTTGATGATGGTCCTAAGCCCCTATCTCACCAACGAACCAAAAAATTGGAAACATGGCCAAAAATGAAAATATATTATTTGTTGACGGCGGGAAACTTGGTGTTACTTAACGAGGGTCTACTTCCATTATGCTCGTACGACAATCGAATATTATTTATGGCCGCCCAAAACGATCTTACGACGTTCGATATAAACGGTCCAAGGTTTCTGAAAACTCTGGTTTTGCGCAGATAAACATGTTGTCCCTGTTGTTGACTATTCCGTCCTAAGGTAGGTATTGAAGTTTCTGTAGTTACTGCATTTAACTCATTCCAACGCAATGACGTTTTTTGACGACCCTCAAGTAAAGGGCTTTTGAAAATATTGTGGAAAATGAAGAAATTGCTTGCAAGAAGCCATTTCTTCATTTTACACATTTTTTTCCACCCAGAAAGTTGAAAAAAAAAAATCATAATGTTTGATTCTTCTTTCAATTTGGACCAGTCTAAAATTTTCTTGTGTGATAATGTATTTAATACCATCTGTAGATGTCACGAGTGCTTGGTGTCCTTGATCGAAGCACATAGAGAAGCGACGGATCGCCGATGTAAATCAAAATTGATAGACCAATCAATTGATTTTATCTATTTGTGTTTGATTGTCATCTAAAAACGTCGTTCCTCTCGCTGTTTTAAGCTATAGTTATAACGCTTAGATCGCTAACTGATCACCTTTTTTAATATTCCCGGCTATAAATCATGCAAATCAATATCGTTTGAAATCTCAGTCGAAGTGCCATGTTGGAGGTCAGAGGTCGTGACAAGCGATCCGTGAAATATGAAACATATCACCAACGAGATTATCTATTAGAGATGGTCGCCTTGTGAGGATAATAGGGTTAATGTATTTGTGGCCCCCTAATCGAAAAGGAAACTTCTTAGGGATGCGAAATGTATAGACCTAAGTCAAGCTGCGTGGACTGCTGAGACAAAAGATGATAAAATGTTTCGTTCTCGGTAGAATTTGTGAATGGACATTTTACCATACTATATGCATTTTTTTAAATACGTCATTGACCTCTACCCGCTTCCATCGTTTTCATGTTGCAATTTGTATAATAATAATGCCAGCGGAGTCAGTGTGCCTGACCAATGATCCGTTTATTAAACCATGGCAAAATTTTAGACTGGCCCAAATTTAAAGAAGTTACACACGACAATTTAAAGTTAATCAAATTTTGGATATTTTCAACTTTCTTGGTAGAAAACATTGTGAATAATGAAGAAATTGCTTGTCATAAGCAATTTCTTCATTTTCCACAATGTTTTCAAAAGTTTTTTTTCTTGGGGACGTCTAAAAGCGTCAATGGGTGGGAATGGGTTAAAGTTCATTTTTTATATCGTCTTAAAAACAAGAGGCCCATGAGGGTCTGAGACGCTCTACTGGTTATCAAGTTTTCCGTTAAAGAAATCTGATATTTAAGGAAGTTAATTGCTCAAAGAGGAATGCATAAAGGAAAAAAAAAAGAAGAAAAAAAAAAAAAGCTTTATCCTCTAACATTTTAAGCAACAATCCTCAAGGCCCCCTTTCCCATGTTTCGTGACGGATCCACTCCATTTCCAAAAAAAAAGTTACCTTATGACCCTACAATCATTCTGTGAATATTTCATCAGAATCTGACAATAAATGTGGACTTTATCACATAAACAGGATTGTTTTGAAGGAAAATCAATAAGGCCCCTTTTCCTGTGTTTTCTTATGGATCAATTTCATTCCAAAAGGAACTTTCCTTACAACCCAACAATTGTCCTGTGAAATTTAAAAGACAATTTGATAATGATTGTGATCTTCATCACATACACAAGAATGTTTTGAATGATAATCTGTAAGGCTCCTTTTCCTGTGTTTTGAATGCCACAATTATTCCATGCATCTATGAAGAGAATCCAATAAAACTCTTGACTTTATTGTGTTAACAAAGATATTAAATTCAAGCTCTCATAAGGCCCCTTTTCCCGTGATATTTTACTGTTGGTTAATCATTCTGTGTAAGTTAAAAGTGAATCCGATGAAATATTGGGAATTCATTATGTTTACTAGAATATTTGAAAAAATCATATGGCCCCTTTTTACATACTTGATGGATTGTACCCAGTTCTGAAAAGGACCATTTAAGTATTTGTACAATCATTCTGTGAAATTTTGAAGTGAATCTGGTGAAATCAAGGGACATCATTGTGTTAACCAGAATATATAAGAGAGTTTTTCATAAGGCCCCTTTTTATGTGACACTTGCCATAGTCAGATCCACTGTCAAAATCAACAATTGCAATGATAGTACAATCAATCTGTTTAATCTGTGGAATTTATTGTGTTAATGAGTTTATAGTGAAATCTTCAGAGGGCCCCTTTTCTCATGATACTTTACAGAACAAACAAAATTTCAAAAGGAACGATTCTAATGAAGGTAGAAGCATTCTTTAAAAGTTAAAGAGAATCAATGAAAACAGTGGACTGAATTGTGTCAAGAATTTTTGTAACAACATTTTCATAAGGCCCTTTTTTCTGTGAAACTTAACAAATCAGACCCAATGTACAAAGGAACAATCCTAATGATAGTTTGAAGAAAATAATAAAGACTGAGGACTTTATTGTAACAATGATATTTTGTAATAAAATTTTTATAAGGTCCCTTTTCTTGTGTCACTTAACCAATCAGACCTAATTTACAAAGGAACAATCCAAATGATGGTACAATCTTTCTATTTAAGGTTGAAGAGATTCTGATAAAGACTGAGGACATTGTTGTGTTAATGAGGATTTGGTAATAATTTTTCATACAGCCCCTTTTCCTATGATACTAGACAGATCAGGCCCAATTTGGAAAGAAACAATCCTTATGATGGAACAAACATTCTGTGAAAGTTTGAACAGAATCTGATGAAAACTGCAAACTTTATCTTAGTGTAAAATTTTTAAAATAAAATTTTCATAAGGCCCCTTTTCCTGTGATACTTGAAGGATCAGGTCTCATGTCAGCATCAGCAATCGTGATTATTTTACAATGATTCTGTGAAGGTTTGAATAAAATCCAATGAAAGCTCTGGACTTGGTAACAAGGATTATAGATAAAATTCTCAAAAGGCCCCTTTTCCCATGATACTGGACAGATCAAGCCTAATTTGAATAGAAAGAATCCTCATGATGGAATAATCATTCTGTGAAAGTTTAAACAGTTTTTTATGAAAACTATTGACTTTATTGCGGTACAATAATTATAAAATTAAATTGCATAAAGCTCCTTTTCCTGTGATACTTGACGGATCAGGTCTAATGCAAACATCAACAATCATTATTATTGTACAATATATTGTGAATCTTTGAAGAAAATCCGTTGAAAGCTCTGGATTTATAAATGAAATTTTCATAAGGCCCCTTTTCCTGTGTTTCTTGACAGTTCAAACCCTGTTATGAAAAGAATGACAGTTATGACCTTCCAATCATTCTGTGAAAGTTTCAACAAAATCTGATCAAAGCTGTGGGCTTCATTGTGTTAACAGGGTTTCATTAATTGAATTTTCATATAGCCCCTTTTCCCATGTTACTTGATGGATCTGACCCAATTCCAAAGGGAATTCTACTTACAAAAAGATAATTATTCTGTTTTATAAAGACAACCCCATCTCATCTGTGGACTCACAAGCATTATTTAAGATTTTTTTAATTGAATTTTCCTAAGGCCCCTTTTCCTATGTTTCTCAATGGATCAGACCCTATTTGAAAGGAACAATCCTTATGATGGTACAATCATTATGTGAAAGTTTAGAGTCATTCAGGTGAAATCTAGGGCCATTATGTGTTAACTTAGATTTTTTTTACTAAATTTTCATAGGGCCCCTTTTCCCATGAAACTTGATGGATCAAACCTACTTCAGAAAGGAACAATCCATTTAATGTAATAATCATTCTGGGAATGTTTGAAGAGAATTTGTTGAAAACTATGGACTCGATTGTGTTTACGGGACTTTTTCAATCCAGTTTTTATCGGGCCCCTTTTTCCCGTGGTCATTGACTGATCATACCAAATTTTGAAAGGAACAATTCTTATGATGGTACAATCATTCTGTTAAAGTTTGAAGTCAAACAGATGAAAACTATGGACTCTAGAGTGTTAACAAAGATCTTTGAATTAAATTTTAATAAGGCCCCTTTTCCTATGTCTCTTGAGGAATCATATCCGATTCCGAAAGAAACAATCCTTATGATGGTACAATCATTCTGTGAAAGTTTGAAAAGAATCCGTTGATAATTGTTGGCTCTAGATTATAAATGAGAATGTTTTATTAAAATTTTCATAAGGTCCCCTTTTCCTGTGTTTCTTGAAGGATCATACCAAATAACGACAGGAACAATCCTTATGATAGTGCAATCATTCTGTGAAAGTTTTAAGGGAATCCGATGAAAACTGTTGACTCCAGAGTGTTCACAAGGATTTCAAAAAATATTTTTCGATTAAATTTTCATAAGGCCCCTGTTCCCGTGTTTCCTAATGGATCTGACCAAATTCCCAAAGGAACAATCCTTATGATGGTACAATCATTCTGAGAATGTTTAAATATAAGCTGATGAAAACTGTGGACTCTAGAGTGTTAATGAGGGTTTTTGATTAAATTTTTATAAGGCCCCTTTTCCAGTGTTTCTTGACAGATCAGACCCATTTTTAAAGGAACGATCCTTATGATGGTACAATCATTCTGAGAAAGTTTGAAGAGAGTCCGATGAAAACTGTGGACTCTATCGCGTAAACAAGGATTTTTTAATTAAGTTTTAATAAGGCCCCTTTTCCCATGTTTCTTGACGGATCATACCAAATTTCGAAAGGAATGATCCTTATGTTGGTACAATCATTCTGTGAAAGTTTGAATTGAATCTGATGTAAAGTCTGGACTCTAGAGTGTTAACGAAGATTTTTCAATTAAATTTTCATAAGGCCCCTTTTCCCGTGCTTCTAGACGGATCATACCCATTTTCGAAAGGAACGATCCTTATGATGATACAATCAATCTGAGAAAGTCTGAAGAGAATCCGACGAGAACTGTGGACTCTATCGCGTAAACAAGGATTTTTACTGGAATTTTTAATTAAATTTTCATTAGGCCCCTTTTCCCATGTTTCTTGACGGATCATACCAAATTACAAAAGGAACGATCCTTATGTTGGTAAAATCATTCTGTGAAAGTTTAAAAACAATCCAATGAAAACTGTGGACCTTATCGCGTAAACGAGGATTTTTTAATTAAGTTTTAATTAGGCCCCTTTTCCCTTGTTTCTTAACGGATCTGACCCATTTTTAAAGGAACGATCCTTATGATGGTACAATCATTCTGTGAAAGTTTGAAGGGAATCTGATGAAAACTGTGGACTTTATCGCGTAAACAAGGAAACGTTAAACGGACGGACGACGGACGGACGGACGCACGCACGGACGCACGGACGCCGGACGGGAAAAAGCCATCGCTATAGCTCTAGTGGCCTTCTTCCAGTAGAGCTAAAAACTGACGTCATCAGTCTTCTTTACGTTGATTTTTTTTATTCTAGAACTCTTGCTGTAAAGACAAAATATGCAGAATAACCTGTCTGTAGCATCTTCCACTTTGGCATTGTTTTAAGAAATGAAGAGAATAGTTTTTGTTTTCATGGAGGTATGATCCGAAAAAAAAATAATCAAACTATATGAATACGCAAAGCGGAGAATGAGTTGTTGGCTTATATAGAAATATAAACGCTAATTTTCAAGTTTTCCACCAGAAATTACACAACAGAGAATGAACATATGAACGTGTATGTCGTTTCTTTAGTGAGTAAGTATACCTGGGAACAAAACACTCTATACCACGTCCTGTTATGTACAGAACACTATTACAAAAGAGTTAAATTTGACAGCGAGTTTCTAATTTCTTATAGTAAATCCCCGCGACATCCCCGCTGTTAAAGTTTAAAGATTAAACAACTTTGAAATCTAAGGTTATTGAGTTAAGTAGATTTCATGAATATTTCGCGATGTGATTTAAGCGGGATCAGTACTGATAAAGCTAATTATTTTTGAAAATATTTGATAAATATTTCCGTCTATTCGTTTTGATGAAATATTGTATATCCAAAAGCACAGAGAGAACCTTTTTGTAATTTACAGCTTAAAGCCTGGTATGTCAAGGTCCTAGTGTAACTGCGTCAACCCATCACCAGACCACAAAATATTAGACTGGTCCAAATTGAAAGAAATATTGCTAACGACAATTGAAAAAATGTCTTCTCCGTAAAAACATTTCGGAAAAAAAGAAATTGCTTGTATCAAGCAATTTCTTTATTTCTCACAATGTTTTCAAAAGCTTTTTTTCTTAAATGGCATCAAAAAGCTGGATTGTGTGGGAATGAATTAACATAAAAAATATCTAATGTTCCGCGCATTGAAATTATATCACTACTAACGTTATGAAATCTTACATGTTTTTTCCTGGCCCTCGCGGGGATATTTTGATGTATTCGAGGTAATTGAGACAAAATGAATAATGTGCAATTCTAATGAAATATGTCCTTAGTTCGGTTTTATAGACATGCTTAGTCAACCTTGTTCACGCGACCACCTCTATCAACCGAACACTTTCATTAAGCTACCTGCATTAAAAAATTCCCTTTCCTAAAACAAATGATCCTAATGATTTGACTTTTTCGATTATAAATTGATCAAAACTAAATGCCATATTGGTGGATGGGTCTCATTGAGACGATTATAATGCGTTCCATCAACATACAAGAATCCTGCGACTTGAATGGATTACAAGACTAATTGTCCTGGATATTCAATGACTGAGACTTGTTAAATTCGGGGTCACTCCAGTTGAGAGTTTCGCTGCAAGCTAAGTAAAACTCTAGGATTCTCCGGTTAAGTGTTTCGCTTCAATCCTGTTTAAAACCGAGGATACAATGGTATGGAGGTGCGTCGCAAACTTGCAATCTTGATGAAACCTTAGGATACAACGGTTTGGAATTTTCAATACAGTCTTGTAAAATCTTTGGCTATGCTCTCTGATTTTACCAAATTTGCATCGAAGCTTCAGATGTTTGTATACTTGTGCACATTCGACCTTAAATATTTCATTTGACATTTCTATCTTTTCATGATAAAATGAAAGGAAATGAAGAATCAAGTTGAATAACCCTGTTGTTGACTACTGTAAAAATCATTACTGTCCTTATAAACCTCGTATTAATCTACAGCTGTTTACAAATATTCGCTCATGCTAACATGCAGTATATTGTTTAAGGATCGGACGGCCGAAGATTTTCGTTTATAATGAAGATTTCTCGGGTCGACCAAGCATAATGAAAGGAATCAAAGTGTGCCTTCCTTAATCAAGCTGTAGTTACGACGTTTAGGTTGCCAACCAAGGATTCTACTTTTTTGTTACACGCTACTTGCTATTTATTTTGCAAAATAAAGCCGTTCCTGTTGGAGTAAGTGGGTGGGGCCAGTGATTTGTTAATTGCTGGCGAGTAAACTGGGATAGGCACTGACTGAAAGTCCTAACTTATTTTTTTTAATTGGAGGTTTCGTTTGAGGAAGATTTTACCATCGACTTAATGTGGGTCTACTTGACAACACAGTAAAGTAAACAATCATCTGACATGGCTATTGTATATATTGTAAATTATAGAGATTATCATGTCATCTCCTTTGTATCCGAGATAATATTTTCTCCTACATTTAGCCATCCTTGATTTCTTGATCGAACACGTATCATGAATATCATTGTCTACATACGTAAGATTTCTCTTTAGGGGATGTCATTGAAATATAGGAAATGAACAGAATAATTTTTGTTTGCATGGAGGTACGAAACGAAAAACCGATCACACTTAATTATGTATCCGCTTCGCGTATTCATACAGAGTGATTAATTTCATGTCTCCATAAAAACAAACAAACAAACAAACAAAATATTATCATCATCTCCCATATGACAACAACTTAGTGTAAGAGCATGCAGTAGAACTGGGTTCCAGGCAAAGATTTGTTGTTTTTGTGAGTAAAGTTAATCGAAATTCTTTCGCTCTGTAATGTAGTAGATGTATATGAAAAAATTCAGGTCGCTCTGTTATGTAGGAGATATATAAGAGAAATTCAAGATGCTACGTAATTCAAGTGATATTTAGGAGAAATATTGGACGCTTTGTAATGTACTTCACTCAGTTATGTAGGAGATATGTAGGAGAAATACGGGCCGCTCTGTCATAAGGAGATATAAAAGAGGATTCACGTCCCTCTAAAATGTAGGAGATAATTAGTAGAAATTCGGGTCGTTCTGTAGTGTAGGAGATGTATAGGAGGAATTCAGGCCACTTTTTAATTTAGGAGATACATTAGAGAAATTCAGGTCCCTCTGTTATGTAGGGTATATAGTAGAAATTTGGGACGCTCTGTAATGAATGAGATATATAGGAGAATTTCGGGACACTCTGTAAAGTAGAAGATATATAGGAGAAATGAGAGACGCTCTTCAAAGAAGTAGATATATATGAGAAATTCTGGTCGCTCTGTAATGTAGGAGATATGTAGTAGGAGTTCTGATCTCTCTGTAAAGTAGGCGAAATATAGATGAACTTCGAGTCGCCCTGTAATGTATGAGATATATAGTAGAAATTCGGTCGCTCTGTAATGTAGGAGATATATAGGGGAAATTTAGATCGCTCGGCAATGGAGATAAATAGGAGAAATTCGGGACGCTTTGTAGTGTAGGAGATATGTAGTAGAAATTCGGGGCGCTCTGAAATTTAGGAAATATACAGGAAAAATGTAAGATATATAAGAGCAATTCAGAACGCTCTGTAATATAGGAGATATGTAGTAGAAATTCCGGACGCTCTGTAATATAGGAGATATGTAGGTCAATTAAGGGTCGCTCTTTAATGTAGGATATATATAGGAGAAATTTTTGACGCTCTTTGATGTATGAGATATATACCTGCAGGGGAAAATCAGGTCGCTCTGTTATGTAAAAGTTATTGCAGAGTTATGAAGATCTATAGATCCAATAACTTCTCAAGCCAAGGATGGCTAGGTTTTGGAGGATTGAATTATGGGCGACATCTCTTACCGATACACAATAATGAAACATTCAATCAGTTGTTTGACATTGTTCTAACATCGCTCTTTGACGTTGTACTAATGTCATTATAAACGGTGGACGTCTAATGACGCTTTAATTCCGGTGTTTAAACTATGTAATGGCTTCCTTTAAGAGGTTTTGAATCTTGTATAAAAATACGTACGTGATTATCATTGTATAGTGTTTTCTTTTTCTATTCGATGACTGGACAATTCAAACACGGTTTGTTATCTTGGTACTTATTGCCTTTAAAATTCTAACATCATAAACATTGAGTGAATGAAAAAATTGCAAAATCATTTTTCAGTCATTAAATGCTTTTAGTCAAACTTCTAATGCGTGACTTTATTTCTCACAATAAACAAACAACAACAAAAACAAAAAGAACGTACACACGCAAACAACCAAGAAACAACATCAATAACAACAACGGCACCACCAACACACACACAAACAACAACAACAACAACACAAAAAACCTAGCAAAAGTCAGGTTAACTGTTTCTGGCAAATATATACGAGATACAACGCAAGACATCAAAGAAGCCGACAAATTCCTTGTGGTTATCATCCGTGATAATTCTTTTTTCATTTCTGAAAAAAATGTAACACATATGATTTATATGAAATTGCTTCATTGTTAGTGTTAATCGTTTATCTGAATGACCCTTGTATAAAAAAATTAACAATTACTAGGATCATTTTTCATGTACTATTGGCGTAAATCTCGGCATAGTCAATACAGTCATTTTAAAGACCACACAAGCTGCCTGATTGTCACGGTTTCGACTTCTTCTGTTCCTGGCATGTGCTTATTCGCAAGTCACTTAAAATCCAGTTACAAATGAGAAGTGGGTGGAAGGATTGCCTTTCTTTTTATACTGTGAACCAACTTTGAATCTTGAGGGCAACTAATATTTGTAAGTATTCGGTGCAATGATACTGAAATTGATTATTATAAATTAAGACCACAATACCTGTTTTTGCATGTTTGACATGTTTGGTGAAGTAATCTATTGACGGGATAGAAAAATGCCTTTTTGACCCATTCCCCTCTGATATTGGGACAAAAAGGCACCAGTCTACAGATCCAAAAGGAAATTGTTTCCAGGGCACCTTGATATAAAAATATAAATTAAAAAAGTTCATGGCTATAATTCCATTTTGATAAGTTTTACAAAAATCTTTTGATTCTAGATGAAATGGCATCTACTCTATGGTGGTAACTTTTATAACCGTACATTAAAAAAACGACAAAGATAGCGTCCAAACTGACAGATCAGAAACCAGCCCACTTAAACACGGTAGACCATCAGTCGCCATTATTGGTGACATAAACGTCGCAGCTACTTACGCCGTATAAGCAGCCCCTTAAACGTTATTTTTAGCTCACCTAAGCACAACGTGCTCAAGGTGAGCTTTTGAGATCACCCTGTGTCCGTTGTGCGTCGTCCGTCGTGTGCCGGAAGTCATCAACATTTAAAAATTTAACCAAACTTATCATAAGTGTTCCTTGAGTAACCCTTTTCGTAACGTTTTCAGGAAATCTTTATTTGCCAAAAAAAATGGGCGTGGCAGGGTGGAACTTATCATTTGTGAACAACTTTTAATAAAGTGAGTTTTCCTACATGACGATACAAAAATGAAGACACGGTTAGCCAGATAGTTAATCTAAAACGAAATTAAACTCCTAACTTTACAGAGCAGGACATATTTTCCAGTAATTCTTATGATTCATATTAAAGACGCATTTCAACGCGTAAAAACTAATGAAAAGGATACAAAATAAATAAATAGATAAATAAATAAACACAGAGTATGCAGTGTTATAAAGGTGATTCTACAGAAGAAAGTGTTGGGTAAGAAACATTTAGAAAAAAAGAGAAAAGAAAAAAGAGAAAAAACTGCAACCTTTGTCCTGATTCGAACCCGAAACGAGTGTCTTACCACTGGACCACGCAGACCTACACTCTTATATGATGTAAATATACTTAATAAGCTCTCCAAGTATAGAGAGAGTGAGCGTTTTTTTTTTTTTGTTTGTTTTTTTTTTTGTTTTTGTTTTTGTTTTTTTTTTCTGTTATCAGGCTTACACAACGATAACACCTCTTTTAAGTGATATCAGAGGTCATATCTTCTACATGCATCCAAACACATTTTCAAACAGGTGATTATGTTTTACCGTTAACCCAGAATTTTAGACTGGTCCAAATTGAAAAAAAAGCTGCAGCCGACAATTTCAAGTTGATGGAATTTTAAATTTATTTGTCTTTTGGGATAGAAAACAATGTGGATAATGAAGAAATTGCTTGATACAAGCAATTTCTTCAATTTCCACAATGTTTTCTAAAGCTTTTTTCTTGAGGGGCGTAAAAAGGAGGGCTTGTGTGGGAATGGGTTAAGTAGCAAAGTAATATCTACAGGTTACATGTTTCATTTCAAGGATGCCTCCTCCCATGCGCACAGTTAAAATGCATTCCTGCGCCGGCTTTCAATGAGAATTCATCAAGGTAATAATATTGGCCCCGCCGAATTTCAGTTAAGCAAGTGAATAAATATCGAAATCATCTTTTTCTCGACTATGTTAGATTACTAGAACGTCGCCGCCCTTGGTACGACAAGACAAAATGGCCGAATTTATACAATGTACTAAAGGTAAAAGATAACTAGGTTTACACATCTGTTTACATAAAAATAAACATTTAATTAGAGCAAATGTTTTGGTTGTTATATTTACGGTTCCCTAATTCTGACTGCAAAGGGCACATTTCATTTAAGGACACAGACCCAGAGACAACACTTTTGAAAAAGGTAGGAATAATTTCGTTTATGAAATGATGAGATTGTTATTTTTTTTATCGAAATGTCAGAAAACAAAACATGCTCAAACTATTGTATAAGATTGGAGGGTCGTTGGGTTTGCATACGTCCATGAAATCAATGCGTTTACCTCAAATTGTAAATTTCAATTGTATCAATCTTTAACCAATGCCCCCACGACAAAATGTTGGAAAGCATCGTGGAAAAGGAAGAAATTGCGTTTTATAAGTCATTTCCGCATTATCCATAATGTTTTCTAGTCAAGTGTTGTTGATTACATTATCTGTTCTACAGATCTGTTTAAAAACATAAGAAATTTCGGAGTCGGATATGAAGATCTCTCGGATCACTTTCCATTATACTGTACAATAGAATTGAATACTGTAGAAAAACCGCAGCCAACTCATGATTGGTTTAACAAAATAAAGCTAAAAGATTGGTGAAATGAAATGGAAACCAGATCTAAAAGAGCAGTTTATTGAGAGATTCATTTATACCAAACATTCATTCAAGATTTAGAATCTAATAATTATAGAAATGTTGTTCAAACTGCACCCTCATTTATCAACCTCTTTCAAACAGCAGGCGACAATATGCGAGTTAAAACTTATTTCCCTAGTCAAAATATACCCCATCAACCAAAGTGGTGGGATAATGACTGCAACATGGCTAAAAAAGAAAAATATATCGCATTAAGAAAATTTCGAAATTCTGATAAAAATGAGTCACGCCTAAATTATTTATGCAAACGTAACAAATTTAAGGCAGTATGTAGGCTAAAGAAACAACAATATCAAAGTGAACAACGTTCTTCTCTGATGGCTGCACGAAAAAATCCTCAAACTTTTTGGAAAGTTTTGAAACAGGACGAAATGAAATTAAACTCTCTCAAATCCTCTAATAATAGAATAAACGCATCAACATGGCACGATTATTTAAGCAATCTGTTTACAAATGAAGGATATCATAGAACAGAAGATAACAACTTTCTCACTTTTATCCAAAACGATTACGATACTAGCTGTTTGAATATTCCAATTACCGAGCAAGAAATTATCAATAGTGTAAAATCAATTAAAAATGATCGATCACCAGGTCCCGACGGTATTGTAATAGAAATGTATAAGCACACTTTACATCTAATACTTCCATATCTTCATAGACTTTTTAATGAAATTTTTAATTCCGGTAAATTTCCAAACGAATGGGCCAAAAGTGTAATAAACCCAGTTCACAAAAAAGGCTCTCCTATTGATCCAAATAATTATCGAGCCATTTCGCTAATTGATCATATTTGCAAAATTTTTGTGTCAATACTGAACACCAGACTGAGCACATGGTGCGACGATAATAATGTAATAGAGGAATCTCAAGCTGGATTTAGAAAAGGTTATTCGACAACGGACAATATATTTATTTTGATGTCAATGGTCCAAAAGTATCTTTCAAAACAAAACGGTCGCTTTTATTGCATCTTCATAGATTATGAAAAAGCATTTGATAGAATTAATCATCATGAACTTTGGAAATCCTTTGATAGAATAAATGTAAATGGAAAATTTCTAAAGATTATCAAATCAATCTATAGTAATACCACAGCATGTGTTAAAACAGGCGAAGGCCTAACAGACAATTTCAAGTGCATGATTGGAACCAGACAACGCTGTATTGCGAGTCCGAAAATTTTTAGCATTTTTATAAATGATCTAATAAAGTATTTAAAACATAAATCCGATGGCGGAATACTCGTTTCTGATTCGGTTAGTGACCTATTTGCACTCCTATTTGCAGACGACGTTTCAAGCTTCTCTGACACGGTAGTACGCCTACAAAAACACATTAATAATATTGCATACTTTTCTGATAAAATAGGAATGAAAATTAACATTGAAAAAACAAAAATAATTGTTTTCCGAAGAGGGGGAACCCTAAAAAGCACAGAAAAGTGGTATCTAAATGGAAAGCCAATTGAAGTTGTCCCATTTTATAAATATTTAGGAGTGTATTTCACACCAATAATGGCTTGGTCTTTCACCATCGATAAACTCTCTCTCCAGGCAAAAAAAGCTTCTTCATGTGTTATTAGGTACGGGAAAAAGTTTGGTAAATTATCCCCTAACGACATGTTTCAAATATTTGACTCTATGGTTAAACCGATTTTGTGTTATAGCTCAAGTATATGGGGGCACACATATAAGAAAAAGGTAGAATCAGTCCACGCATCTTTTTGTAAAAGGTATTGTCTTCTTAGTAGCAACTGTATGGACGCATTCGCCTTAAGTGAATGTGGACGTCTTCCCCTATGTGTTTACTATATGACCAATTGTATTAAATATTGGACTCGAATTCTGTGTCTAGATGCATCAAGATATCCAAAACAATGCTACAATCTATTATACCAGTTAGATGAAGCCGGGAGAAAGACATGGGCCACAAAAGTTAAGGAGCTATTATTTCGATTTGGTTTTGGGTACACATGGATTGTTCAGGATGTAGGTAACGATACCCTTTTCATAAAAACTTTTAAACAACGACTTATTGACTGTTTCTCACAAAAACTAAATAGTGATATAGCATCGTCTCCAAAAGCAATTTATTACCAACACTATAAATCCTTATTAACAGTTGAACAATACTTGTCAATAGATTTAAGTTATAAAATACTAAAAGTACTTTCTAATTTCCGATGTTCTACACATGATCTAATGGTAGAAAAGGGCAGGCACACTAATATTGATAGAGATTTGCGTTATTGTCCCCTATGCTTGATTTCAAATACCAATGTAGTAGAAGATGAAGTGCACTTATTCTTTTTTTGTCCTTCATATGAAAACATCCGTATATTGTACTTTGAACCATGCTGGCTTCGTAATCGAAATAAAGAATCATTTTGTCAAATTATGGCAACACAGTCTAATTATCGTATTACCCGTATTGCTTACTTTCTGTATAACGCTTTTAAGTGTCGAACAGAATTACTTAAAGATGGTGTATAGCACATGTATGTAAATGTACTTTTGTTGCCTATGATAAGCTGGAGAATATGGCCTTTTTTTCGGAACTTCACAAATCTAAAGAATGTATTTCAGAAAAGGTATAACACTAGTTAATTTCAAATTTACTGTACCTATTTTTTTCTTATTCAAGCTGTATTTGCACGTGTTTGCAAATAGCAGTTATATAAGCGAATGGAAACTTATTGAGTTTATCATTTGTTGCTTCTATATTGATTTAGGAAGACATTCTGTATGCAAGCTTCTCTTTCCCTTTTAAAGATTAATATCTATGTGCAAACAGATAAACAATCGCAATGAGTTTTTGTCGTTAAATCGAAATACCAACTTTTACATTTTTTTTTCATTTATTTTGTGAAGGAATGTCATGTCCATTATTAAAAAATCCTCCGAATTATAGAATAGTGACGAGACATATAAATCATAGAACATACACATTCTTCTCTTGATTAAGTCATAATGTAGATATGTCACTCTTGTCGTAATATGTATGTAATGTATTTCGTATTTTTGGCCGGTGGCCTTATAATTACTGAATAAATGTTATGTCTACCTCAAGAGACAAAAGCAATTCAAATTTGATTTAGTCTTAATGTCTTGCTGCACGGTGATTATGGCTTTACCTTAATGAAAATTCTTGTATATTTCTATAAGTCCAGGCCTTTATTACGGAAAGCAGAAGATTTAGTCTGTAGGTTATTCCAATCAGCCAATGCAGTTATCCTTGTGTAGAAAATTAAAGAAATGAATAATGCTAGCTTGAAAGGGAAAAGCAGTATGTCTAGACAAAGATCAGACTGTATATATGTGCATAGGCAGGTGTGTAGGCCTCCTGCTAAAAACAGAAATATTCCGGGTGTAGCCTGAGAAGGCTAAACAATTATCCATTTCATGGAACATAGTAAAATTCAGTCAAATGACTTAAGTTAGGAAAGGATGTAGTGGAAGTACTTGTGTGAGAAATACAAGGAATCCATTGTTAGGTGCTTTAGTCTCTGCGATATGACTGAAATACTCTTAAAAGTGACTTTAAACCCAATTTAATCAATCAATCAGGTGATAAAAAGTTAGATGAGTTTGTTGTAAATCCTGAGCGTACCTGCTGTAAGAAAGGACGCATTATGATTGCAGTGGTTCTTGGCTTTGAAAAGCAATAACGAGGGAGGGGGCATTGTTGTATCTTGCAAATCAAAACAAAGACATGCTAAATTGTATTTTGGTCTCTCGCTTTATAACTCTGTTTATATCCTTCTTCAGCTTATTGAAGTGATCATCATTTGTTATTAAAATCTAATTATTGATAGGTTTAAGATTTGGGTAAAGAAACAGCTCAGGAATTTATTTTAATGATTAAAATTAACAACAAAACGCATATTAAACTCACGATTCCCAGTAATAGAGCTAATCTTATGACCTAGTGGTATAAAAAGGACCAATGAATTCCTGAAGATTATTCAAGAAAGACAACCGAGAAATGGTCCTCATCGGTTAACAGAAATCAGTCTCCCTTCACAGATATTTTTGATTTAAGTCAAAGATTGCCATTGATACAATTATTATAATGAGTACGTCGGTATTCATTTTGGTCATGAAGAAATAAAGTCTTAAATGACGGGATGACAAAATTGACGAGTTTGGAGGCATTTGTGTTACAAACCTTCTTACCCAACGAGAAATAAACTCAAAAACACACACGCACAATCGTTTTCTGGTGTGATGAAAAAAATTGATTGTATAACAAATGTGACTTCTCATCCAATCACCCGTTTCCTATTAATGCCAATTAATTCACGAAATGCCCAACAAAACAAACCAGCGAAAAACTTTGACGAAAATAAGGTCAGTCAAGCAGTTCGACCGAACGGAGGTGTTTAAAGCACTTGGTTATATTTTCAGAAGGATGAGGACGGTATTTAATTACTTGATGCTATGTATTGGGGTGACACATTGTTTCCTGTTTAACAGTGTCCCCACTAGGGTCCAAATTACAACCCCTGTAGGTGATATAATAGGCATCAATGAAACTGTCCACGTCAGCAGTACCCTTAGCTACCAGGTCAAGAAGTTTTTTGGCATACCATACGCCGAACCGCCAACCGGAGTTTTACGATTCAGTAAACCGGTTCCGAAGTCGAACTTCACCAAACCGTTTGATGGAACCAAGCGGGGACCTGTTTGTTTCCAGCTACAAAATCCATTTTCCTCAGCGACGATGAAATCAGAGGACTGTTTGAGACTTGATGTATACGCTCCCGTGACGAAGAGTGACCAATTAAAGCCAGTTATGGTTTGGATACATGGTGGAGGTTTCATCAACGGGGGTAATGACATGTACGATGTATCAGTGTTGAGTGGTTTTGGAGATGTCATCGTGGTTGTCATCAACTATAGGCTTGCTTACTTCGGGTTCTACACAACTGGTGATTCAGTTGCTTCAGGTGAGTACCAGCATTTCTGAAGACATCTTATTAGCGGCAACCAATTAACTTCAACATATAAGCCTGTGGTATTTTCAACCAATAAACATCTAGTGTAATGTGCAACTCAATCGTATGTGCCTATATCTATAAAGGTACTTACAAAAGTGTTCCATTAATCCACCATTATGTGCATCAAGTATCAATTTTGTTTGGATTTGGTTTTCCGCTGTTATGAACCAGCTTTAAGTTATGTCAGATCGAAGTTCTCTTATTCATGCACTCCCTGTACTAGGCTGAAAATCCCGTTGCTGTACCAAAGTTTCTTGCTAGAGTGACCAGCAGAGCGAACTGGTTCTTCATCGCCTCAAAGATTACGTGTCTGCCTTCAGATGATCAGCGAATAATACAGCATCCTGTGTGGCTGTCAATGCTGATTCTTGTCCGCGCGATGAAATACGAGTATATTTCTGGATATCAATGAATATTCTCAAGAAGACTGGTCGAAGCTATCTTTCGGACTAGGTGCACAGGCTGGTCAGAGTTTTTACTTATCGTACTCCTGAAAAATTCGGACTTGTCACGCGTTTGAAAAATGAACAACTTAATTTTCGCATTATTCGACCTCTAAATGGAGGCCATTGTGAATACAATCCTTTTCAGAATTGTTCATGGATCTACGTAAAAGAAGCACTTTTTTGTTGGTCATTTGTTTTTGAAAATTAATCTCATACGCAACTAAATTTAAAAGGGATAAACAGGTGGCTGATTTTAGTCTATACCTGAGAAACAGGATTATTTCGCGTTCAGCATGACAAGGGTTAAGATATTTTTTGAAATTACGATTGTAAAAGTTTCACATGTCATTAGTTAACAATTTCACTTTTAGTTTCGTTTATCAAAAACGAGCTTTCTAATGGTCGAAAAAAAAAATTCATAACTCAATGAACAAATTTTTTTTTTACGCAGCGATTTTGTATTCTACCGCACAAAATAGTCCAATACAAAAAGGTAACAAATTGTGTAAAACGTTTGATTTTTCGCTCGATGCTATTAAATTATGAATAATAATTAGACTAATTTTGTTTTCATGATGGTATGAACCGAAAAACCTAATCACACCTTTGTATGAATACTCGAAGCGTATTCATACAGTGTGATTAGTTTTGATTATTTCCGTTTATCTATCGTTGCTATCGTAGCACATGCCAATATGAGCGACGACCCCAGAAGACGGTTAGTTGTTACGGGGGATAGTGCAAGGATACAGGACGAAACTGCTGAGAGCTCCGCCTGGTTCTTTAACGTGCTCGATGGATAGGATCGTCACAGGGGGCCTCTGTTTAACGTCTCATCCGAAAGACAATTAATTTTGTTAGTTGATATGGTCAGCCCAGAGCTCGAGCCCGTGATCCTGAGGTTTGAAGTCAAGTGCTCTACCAACTGAGCTAATCGGGCTGACAAATGTGATTAGTTTGTTAGGCTTATTCTCTTATAACTTAGGTTTAGTAACATGTACTTTTCGCTCTGACACAAGATCTTCCGATATTGACTTCTATTAAATGTCCTTCTGATACAAAAATATTTTCCATTGCCATCACTTTAAGTGCTCAGCTAGTTTATATACATTTCCTGTTTTTCTAATGCAGAAATTGAAACAAAATCGGAAACATGTTAAGTAGTTTTCAGGTATTTGTATAAAAAACTTTAGATTTTTCCCAAAAAACTTTGAGTTTTGTTTATAAATTTGTTTATTCATTATTTCTTTCCCATGCAAAAATTAAGATAAAATCGAAAACATGTAAAACTGTATCCAAAACTTTTAGTTAAATTCTATCCCCCCCCCCAAACTTTTAGTTAAACTGATTGTTTGAAGTCCCCACGCATTGAAATGAATCTATTCATTGGCCGACTGATTTTTCTTTATTGACAACGGCGATTGGTCGATTGGGATACTGTACTAAGTACCTATGAATTGCATAGACACCTAGAACAGTATCGCAAATTATCCACTTCTTATGAACAACTCTGGCTTAAAAGGGACAAGCAGTTGCTGTAGACTAAGATTAGACTGCTGATTATGTGCAGGCCGATCTTTGTCTATGCCAAAGCATATGTTTCCCGGTTTCAGCATGACAAAGGTTTAAACTATTTAACTTGTTTTAAATATTTTAATAAAACTTTCACCATAAAAAGTACAATTATGTAAATTGATGTTTAAAAGTTTTAAAACTAGCTTAAAACTTGAACTAAGAGATACATAATCGATACGAAGAACTAAATATCACTTTGTTATAATTTTTCATGAATTTTCACGGTTATTGTCTATGCAAGAAGCAGATCAAATGCTATTCAAAAGCGAATAAGACGGAATAGTCTTCCCGGTCGTCATGAATTTTCATGAGATAATCCAAATTTTCCATACAAGACATCTTTTTATACTAGAGCAGTTGGACCATGTTCCTTTTAGTAATTCAAAAATCATTACCTGAGTCGGCACAACCACGTCAACAAATGCACATGATATCATATCAACATGGACATGTTTCGCAATATTTTCAAACACCTCGTTTTTATACTCATATATAAATAACAATGACGTCAAAAGTATTTTCCAAACTACGTTTTGTTCATTTTCGTGCCAAACAACGTCATACCCTTCTTGCGTAAATCTATTTCTTTTTCTGACGATTGAAAAAGAAAAAAGGGAAAAAATACCTTGAAACTTTAGTAACCGTTAAAGCAGATGTGCCGTAAAATTCTTATTGCATTAATTGTATTTCAATTGCTATGTTACACTGTCATACAAATTTATTGTAGCTACTTTTAAATCAAAATAAGCTGTTCTTTAGCACTCTATTTGTGGCGACTCTAACGGTGATTTCATGCGAGGGAATATACTTATCGCATTTGTACACTCAGATGTTGCTTCCTATCGATCACGAACGTGTTGGATGGAGTATAATAAAATTACTAGGTGGATTGCTCTACGTTTTACGTTTTGAAAGACCTGTGTGTATATGCGATATATGAAATAATGAGGCTTAATGTTAAGGTTGTGCATGAGAGAGCATTCATTACAATGGTATTGTCTATATATTATAGGTAATTTCGGTTTGTGGGATCAGCACTTGGCAATAAATTGGACGAAGAACAATATTAAGGCGTTTGGTGGAGACCCCGATCGGATTACTGTTTTTGGTGAATCGGCAGGGGGGTCGGCTGTGGTGTATCAGGCGTTTTACCCGGGAAACAAAGGCCTCTTTAAAAATGCAATAGCTGAAAGCGGATCAATTACAGCTCCCTGGGCACATGGATTGAAATCCGTGAATGTTGAATACTCGAAGAAATTTGCCGAGGCTGCTGGTTGCCTTGGTAACACAACTGCTGAATATACAACATGCTTAAAAAAGGTCCCTGGTACAAAGCTAAACCAAATAATGAACTCTCTTCAAGAGGGTCTAGCCGGACCAGTGGTAGATTATGAATTTGTTCTGGATTCGCCTTCCAGTCTTTTAGATGGTACGTCTAATGATACAACTGCGATTGACATGTTCCATAGTATTGACTTTATGATTGGTTTTAACAATGCCGACGGTATGCTGGATTTTCTAGCCTGGATGTATGCAACGAATACTACAAACCCTCTAGATTTCCACATGCCTAAAGACACATATGAACACGACATCGTGACGCATTATATTCAAGATTTTTTCAAAATACAGAACGTCTCTGAGCAAGCTAGAGTATTAACTGTCCACGAATACACCGATTGGAGCGATCCAATGAGTGAGCGCAAAAGAGTTAAGAAATTAATAGACATGGCAACAGATTATTACATGGGCGTGTCATCAGTTAATACTGCTGAATGTCATATAAGAAATAACGCAGCGGGGACATCGACATACATGTATGAATTTGCTGTTCAGCCTTTACCTTCGCCATTTTATCCACCAGTTCCGCCAATAATAGCAGGACCGGAGACGTGCAAACATGCGGACGAGGTGAACTTCGTGCTTGGTATGGAGATACAAAGAGTGTCGGAGACTCCAACCTATCATCTATTGTATAACACATACCTTGCTACGATGACCATGTGGTCTAACTTTGCGAAAACAGGGTAAGCAATGTATATAATTCATCTTAAATTAATCCACTGACACATTTAAGGGAAGCAAACCCGATGTTTCGAGACATGACGGGGAAAGTAAATATCATATTTCTCCACATCTTCCAAAAATTACCGTAAGACACAATCTAACATCGTTTTGTTGTAGTACCAGTTTTATGCCAGGAAACTCTTTCTCTGGAAACAGCTTGGTCACCCTGTCCACTTCAAGCCCTGAAAAAGTAGTTCCTGAAAATGAACTGTCCGATTTAAAAAATAATAAATGCCAATAGTGCTAATATTCTTGCCCAAGCATTCGATATCTTTATACGCAGAACTATATTCATCGGCGTTTTAAAATGAATTTAGTATCATTTTATGTTGCAGCGTGGTCCCTTCTTTCGTATATTATCTCCTGTCGATCAAAAGATGAAAGACCGTACGCTACGGAATTCTTTAAATATAAACTTGAGTTTATCTAAATCACAGGGAAGCAATAAAGTAATTTTCATTTGAATTAATGTGTAATAGTGTTTATAGATAAGTTTTAGTAATATAAGATCTTGGAGAACCAATCTTAATAATTGTTTAATTTTGAAAAGAGTCTGGGTCCGAATGATATACTTTATTTATAACAGTAGCGTTCATCCAAAACTTTTTTGAAAGCCGAATGATCTAGGCCCGAGATAATAAAACATTTTCGTACTCAACTGAAAATTTACTCAAATTTCGATTCCAAATTAAAAATGTAAATTGTGTTAACTTCTACGTTAACTGCGTTAAATCATAATTCATAACACAAAATATATAGTTATCGTAGAAAAACAACATTTATACAAACTTGAAGTTTAGTAAAAATCTCTATTGAGTACGAAAAAGTTCTATAATCTCGGGCCCTGATTACAGTTGATATGCAGGCAGGTTAGTTTGTTGAAGGTGCATATTTTTAGATGTTTTCATAAGAAAATGCATCGAGTACGACATATACAAACGCTTTACTAGTCTAGACACGCTTTAGTTACGAGAACTAGTTAAACCCTTGTCATGCTGAACTCAGAATACTCTGCTTTGGCATGAAGGATAGACTAAAACCGGTCTGTACACGGGTGTAGTTCGATCAAAGTCTGCACCGACTATGTGTCGTTTTAAGCCTTAGTTTTATAGAAATGTAACTAAGGATGAAATATTGCCCAACAAGTTATGCCTTTTGGTGCTTTCAGTCCTTTGAATTTTATGCATGACCAGCGCTAAGACCCCTGTCATATTTCGGCGGGATAGTATGGTGTACCGATTGGGTCAAGATTCCACACTAAGTCGTCTAAGCATAAGGAATTCGTGCTCGCGTAAATAATACGGGTAAACCAATTAAATTTAAGCGTGTGCGCTTATATTTGAAAGTGAACGCGTTAATTAACGCGTGCACTGTCAAATTATGAGCGTGCATGTGTAAAATCCTGCTTAAACTTGTAATTTAGACTTACGCGCACGTTTTATACTCTTGAACGCTCGGCAACTATGCGGGCACGCCTAAATTTTGTGAGTACACCTGTATTATACGCGTCCACACGATTATATATGCGTGCATGGCCTTAAGTGGACTTTTGACCCATTTAGTGCGCCATAAGACAGAGTGTCTGTATTATATGCCAGGTAACATCGTGGGAACGAAGGTACTTGAGAGTTACAGATAATGCATAAAAACTATTTTATGATAAAACAAAGGGATCTTGCTTGATTGAGCTGTATTACGATTTTTTAGTCACCAATCCAATGAAAATAGTTCAGATACATGTCTACTAATGTTGGAGTTCAAAGTTCGTTTCCCGTCTAAATGTATGTTTTATTGGTCTTTCTTTTTTGTCTTTTGTGATTAACAGCCACTCTTTGTCAATTGATTAAAGGTCATTATTGAAAACAAATGAGGTTGTGTTAGCTAGAAGTATACATAGCTTAACTGCTATTTGAAATCATTTATGAAATATAATTTTATCGTTGGTCCTGAGTATAACGAATCACTTAGCGAAAAATAATTATATCTTTTGTCCTGAGTATTACGAATCAGTTAGCGAAATGTTTTCGCCAATCAGAGAACCCAAGATAGATAGCCGCTTCCGGAAATCAAACTCGGGACCTATTGACTCTCTATCTAACTACGGATCCTACGTATATTCGATACTATATACGCACAGGCTAAACGGATAACTAAAGTGTTATTTTTATTTAATTACAGAAATCCAAACTTGCCCAATGACGTCACAAAGTACATCAACACCACTTGGCCGAAGTTCACTTCAAACAGAGATTATCTTAGGATTACGCCAACCATGTCCAGCGAATCTTCAAAGAGAGGAATGAGAGACCAAGCGATTGATTTCTGGAACAATATTCTACCCACAGTATTGTTTTCCTAGTCTTTAAAGTGGTGCCAAGAATGAACTGAATTAAGGACTTTAGACAAATTGGGCGGGACGGTCCACAAGGAGGATAACTATCAATACTTAATATTATTTCATATTGAATTCTTTATGCAATTTTATATAATCAGCCTATCTTAAGAAATATTAGCTGTGAGTGTCGTCATGATCTAGATTGGAATAAGATTTTATTATCCACATTCATTTGGAATAACTGTAAAATACCCGAGGAGCTATTGGATATCCAATTCAAAAGGAAAAAAAAAAAAAAAAATGAAAAAGTGTAATTTACTCTTTAGATCGTTTCGTATACCCTAAAATTATTTCTTTGTGATAAAAATAAGGTCTCACCAATTCCAAAACGATAAAATTTTAGATGTTCCAAAATAAGAACAATTGCAGACAACGTTTCAAACCGAATGTAATTTGAATTAAAAAATAACTGATTATAGTAGAAACTTTGTGGGGAAAGGAGAAATGGCTTGTTACAAGTCATTTCTTCTTTTCAACGATATTTTCTAAGTGTAATTCTACAGAGGCGTCAACAGGCGATACTGAAAGGTAATGAGATATTTTTCCATAATAAAAGGATTTCTTTCATCTTACAAAATATTCTGTTTATAAAACGAGCATGCTCGTGATATTTCCATCTTCAAGTGCGCGTGAGGCGCAGCCTGTACCGAGAGACAGTGCAACTGACAAATCACGACTGTCAATCAAATCATCAATCGACGAGTGAAATAATTAATTTAGACCCGAAATGAGTTTGAAATCAAACGTTGGTCGCCATTTTTTGTTAACCTTTTTAGTTTGGCGACTAAAACATTGTAAGTACAGCTTATTCAAGCTGTAGTTACGACGGTTAGGTCACTAACCAACTATTCTCATTTTTGTTGCATTCTGCTTGTCATTAATTTTGAAGAAAAAAAAACTCCGTTAGATATCGAAGCGGAGCTTCCTGTTGGAGTTAATTGGAGTAAGTGGGCGGGGAAAGCGATTGGTCAGTTAGTATGTACCCTGACCGTCAACTATAACAATATTGCAGGATTCAGGCAAGACTGATCTGAGCACTTCCACAGCCCGTATGTAGGAAATAAAACTCGCTTACACGTATCATAATTATCCACAACCTCCAAGCAGAGTTGTCGTTCGTTACCCTCACCATACACCTCTGCTAAGGGCTAAATGACAAGATTCTTGTCAAACCATATAATGGAAGATACATTTTTTTTCATTCAAGAGAAATAACACTGTTTGGACATAACAACTATTATTCAAGATACATTATATGTGCACTAAAACTTGATAATTAACCATCAGTTGATGTATGTGATTAAATGATGACGTTTTTGCGGACTATTTACTGCCCATTACAGAGCAGTCTCCAAGCAGGGTTATGGTTCGTTACTCTCACCAAAAACCTCTGCGATCGGCTAAATGACAAGATTTTTGTCAAACCAAAGAATGAAATATATATTGCTTTTTTGTTGTTTGACAAGAAATAAAACGTTAAAACTATGGTTCAAGATACATTAAATGAGCATTAAAATAATTTACCTTTCAATCAAACCACTATTGTAATAATACCGTTTGAAATTCATGCTCCAGGTATAAAATCGAAATCCGTTGCCGTTCGGAGGATGTATTAGCGGACTATATACTGCGCCCTTAACCCATTCCCACTCGATCCCTCCTTTTTACGCACCTCAATGAAAAAGCTTTGGAAAACATTGTGGAAAATGAAGAAATTGCTTGCATCAAGCAATTTCTTCATTATCCACAATGTTTTTCTACCCAAAAAGAAAATTTTAATTCCACCAACTTCAAAATATCGTCTGCAGCTTCTTCAATTTGGACCAGTATAGAATTTTTTTGAATTGGAATGGGTTAACAGAGCTGAATGGGCAAGGAACCGAAGTGCAAGAGAGTGATTACATAGGTGAATGGGAATGAACAGAGTTCAAGAGAGTGATTTATCCTGTCCTAACGTTTTTTCTAGTAATTTAACCCATTACCAGATGACAAAATTACAGACAGGTCCAATTTGAAAGGAGTTGTAGACGTTTAAAGTATATGAAATTTTAGATTTTTTTTTCAAATTTTTGGGTGGCAAATATCCTGTATAATGAAGAAATTGCTTGTTACAAGCAATTTCGTCATTTTACACATTTTTTCCAAAGTGTTTTCTTTGGGGGGAGGGGAGGGGGCATCTTAAAGCTATAACCTATGAATCCTATAACCAGACATTATTAAATTTCAGACTTGGGTCATGTCCCCCTCTCTAAGGGTACGATCACAAATCAATAAATGCCGTCTACGTCTGTGGAAACTGTCACTTTTCAGATAGATTCGGTCAGTTGTAGCTCAGTTGCAGCTCTAAGGTAGGCAATGTGGGCAGGTTGCAGTCGGAATTTCATACGCATCCAGGGAATAGATGGGATTTTAACTCGTACATTTTGTCTAATTCAACTTGTTGCTAGGAGGCAAACAGTGGGTAATTTGAAGGTTCGTTATGGCTACCCGGCAGTATATGGAATTAACAAATAAAAAGGACTTTATTTGTCGGCCGGCAGTCGGATTAAACTAAATTAATTCCTTATGTCTAAATTTCACCGCCATGCCATAGTACAAAGTCGAACTTTCTGCCGGCGAGAACAGAGTAGAGAATCAATTGTAGCTAAATCGCGGATGTAGCTTAATGTAAAATATATGACAGGACGGTCATCTGGCGAGCGCAGATTCTAGAGTATGTGTAAATACAAATCCGAGATAATCTGCCATACATTTTATCTGCATTTTTTTCATTTAGTTTAAGGCGAAAAAGTAAGGAACGAATAGCCGAATCAAGTTGGAGGCTGGGAACTAGTGAAGAAAATACAATGTAGCAGTTTCTACTGCCAGAGCTGGTCATTTATGAAGAGTGGTGTGTCGGACAGCAAAGAATACTTCTTAAAGATTCTGTTCTAACGAAACGTATCCATTAGGAATGAAATTTTTTACGCATCATTGAATATAAATTTATATTAAACAATTATGCGGCGCTCAGATTTGCTTGTAGTAGTTTGAACATCGCGACAGCTGGCTGCTAGCAGGAGCGTTTACAAGTATACATCACATCGTCCAAAAGTAGCCAGTAAAATCCTACAACTGTCGGTCTACCGTCATCCTAAATGACTGACTCCATCCAGAGCTCTTAAGACAATTTTGCCGGTTATACCTGTCGATGTCTAAAAATTGGCAGATGTAAAATTTTAGCTTTTTTACTAACCTTTTGTGTCAATATTTTGGAAAAGCAAACAATTTTTTATCAGCTAAACTGTTTTTGATGCTCCCAAGATCATAAACTCAAAGCCAGTCAACGACAGTATCGACTTTATTATCACTATAAGAAGGCAGGAGGATTAAACAAACAAATCTTTTACTCTTGTTTTTAAACATGGCTATATATGAACGTGAAAATAAGCGATATAGATTAACTATTTTGTGGTATATAGTCAGATCCAAGAGGATTTTCGGCCTTCTTTGTTTTATATAAAATTTCACGAGTTTATATTGCTGCATGTAGCAGATTACAAAACATTCGTTGACATATGACATCTTTAGTGTTTCATCCTCATTCATAGGCCTGTCTTTGAGACAAAAATCCATAAGTCATGAATCATGTTTTTTTTTTAATTCTAGTCATTGTAGAGACACCGTCTTTTTTCTACCTAGGAAAAAGTCGGTTAGTTTTGGGTACGCCATCATCCGTTTACGGTCTTCTGGAATATAAAATCAAAGACAGAGACGGCCAAATTAAGGGTAAAACTATAGAATACATGCAGGACTTATGAAAAAGTAAACATTTAAGCATGTCGATCACTAATGTGCACTGAAAAAGCTGTTTTCGTTTAGGGCTAGTTTTTGTAAAAGAACTACTTTAACCATTTAACGACCTACGATACAACGACTTCAGGAAGTAATTTCCAATGAGGTCACTCCACATAAGAAAATATAGCCCGGTAGCCATACTCTTCTTTGAAGAGGATTATTTTTGCTAGACAATATCACGGGACATCACCGGTATAAGAGGTAACCCCGTTTGAGCAGTTATTTCCCTTGAACTCCGGTCTATATATTGCTCTTGAATGGTGTTTAACACCACATTTAACAGCATTTCAGTCCTATCGCGGCTTCTGGAGCTCCTAGATTCCTGGTTTATCTCACACCAGTACTACAACTACATCCTTTCCTAGCCTCCAGCTGCTATCCCACTTAGGTTTACGTTTATCCATCCATTGGTGAGAGACAAATGTCAGAAAGGATATGTGCCGCCGCCGGGGATCGAACCTATGACATCCCTCGGTTGGCGATTGGGATTCTGATGCTCTACCGACTGCGCTATGACAGCGATACATAAAGACAGAAAAATCGTTATCTTTCATCTAATCAAAATCACCGAAGCACTTCCAGCTTATTCATGAAATTGTTCTATAATCAGTAGTGTAATAGGTTTACAAATGACTTTAGATGACAAAATTATCATAGATTGTATAGATATACGTGTATGACAGTTGATCGATCGCAATTGTCAATCAAATAATCAGTCGACCAAGTAATCATTCACTTAGACCAGAAGTGAGGTTTTATCTCCAACCTTGGCCGCCATTTTTGTTGAGCCTTTTTGTTGGTCTGTAGACGTAGTAATTACAGCTTATTATGCTTATGTTTTAATGTAAAGCATGATAAAATTGCTATTACTTAGAATCTATTTTATTTCGAACCGGTGCTTCCATGTAAAATGTACTTTTTATACCGATATTAAGCGTGTATGTTACTTTGATAAGAACAGAAGCTTATGGAAGGGTATTGTTTGATTTTTTTTCATGGACTAAAAGTTAAAACCTTTACATGTCATCAAAATTTCACAGAATGAAAGGAGATAAACCCGAAATTTTATCATAATAATGTAGGTTTATGCACGAATTTGGTTATTGTTTTGATCCGTTTTTTTCAAGCTCGAATAATCTTCAAAAGTGATTTAACCTATAAGTGCTAAATATTCAAAACCGCTAGTTCCCCATTTTAGTCATTTTGTTCAAATATCTCACCCAAACCATTCAATACATTTCAGAACCTCGTTCAATCGACACATTTTCTTAACTGCAAGGCTAGTTTCCAGACTGTTATTTACGAAATAATATTAGTTAATCAGGATTTTACCGTCGGATAAGAACCGGTTAGAATTTCTGATCAAAAAGGGGTAAAGTCCGAGAGCTTTTCCTGTAATGCTTTCTTGACATGATAAGTCGTTATTGCTATAATGATTGATTTATCATTATTTTTTACTACCATCCTAAAATCTTAGATTACTCAAAAATCTAGAATAGTTGTTCTTAAAAAGACATTAAAGTTGTAAGAGTAATAAGAAATGAAAAAATCTGACCTTGTACTAAAACCTTGACCTTGGACTAATCTGATTTAATGTATCTAATAGCACATCTACTCTTGATTGATAAATCTTGCAGAATAGCTCTTCTAGCTATCAATGTTATAATTATACAAATTCGAGCAAGGATATTGACCTCGGATATATTCAAATAGCACTTCTACTCGTTGTTGGAAACACTGTGATGAAATTCATCAATGTTTGAGCTATTCTCCGAACAAGCTCTATTTTTAAACATTTTACATGGAGACGCGAGTTTTACTATTTCCAAACAAAAGACTGTCTTTAAAGTGGTCAATCTGCTTATCATAGAGAACCCATTTACCAGGTTATTATTAAAGCTAAAATTATGGTAGTTATAGTTCGGACAGCGGACTCATTAACGCACATACACGGAACTCTCATGCGATAACTATGTCCCGCGCAATGCAAGCGGGTTTGGCAAATCAATGACAATATCAACAAAAATAGGATTCAGATGAACTATAAAGTTAGAATAAATTGGAAAACAATATGATAGAAATAAACCGTGGATCCAAGAGAATAGAATCACCAACGTAATACAAATAATTCAACACAAAAGTTTGTATAAAAGACATTTTAATCCATACTTCAACATATTTTCTAGTTTGACTAGATATACAAATTCGTATACGATGTTCTTCATTCAGACATACAAAAACAAATATGGTGGTACAGGTGACATTATTTGAATATTTTATCTATTTACACTTTACTAAATAGTCCCAAAATTTATAAAGTTAGAAAGTGGTTGCTTACGTGAATATTGTGAGAAACATAGCGTCGTTGGGCGAGCAAAATGTCGTACCTACAGCTTTATTCGACATTTAGCACGCCAAACGACATAAGATGTTACTCCCAAGACGATTTATTTTTCATATGTCTTTCTGCACATTTTTATACCGTTATCTATTTCCCAATCTTATTTTTTTCTTCTTGTTAATTTAACACATTCTGATTTATTCTCTGTATTATGTTGTTAATCTCATACAGACCAACAGTTTTACAAATCAAACGATAACATACTGTATAATTCCAAGATGAAAATACTCAACAAAACTTTAAACCCATTCGAACATTTGGGAAACTATTTCGCATTTTCTTTTAAAGAAGAGTAATATTAAGTTTGAACTTCGATAAAACTAGAATGACGGCGATAACTAATTAAGGGTTAAGAATTTATTGTGCTTTAGTGAGTTGCGTATAAATGTATTAAAATCAACCATTTTTGCAAAACATTCACAAATTATGCTACAATTCTCAGCAATTTCTCTATGTAAATATCATAAATTAACAAAAATACATAAAACTTGTTTTATACAACAAATGAAAACCATTTATTCCTCTAATTGTTACAATACATAAAAACACAAAACAGTACCGAAATTATCGAAAGTTAAGTGCTAAACAATCGTAAATGCGTATATTCATCTAAGCACTTAGGACATGTTTGCACTAACTCCTCGATATTGGATACGTTACTCGAAAAGGAACAATACACGTGGTATGAACGTACAAACGTTGGTCAATCTGTACAAAATTAACCCTTGTCATGCTGAATAAAAATTTGTTTTGATTTGCATCAAAATCAAAGGACTGAAATCACTGAAAGCACTGGATGCAGGTTACTTTTCCATTTCAAAACTGGTTTTATAAATAATTCTGGCTTGCAAGGGACAAGCAGGTGGTATAGACAAAGATCAGGCTGCACATATGTGCAGGCTGATCTTTGTCTATCCCTCCTGCTCAAACAGATATATTCCGTGTTCAGCAGGACAAAGGTTAATTGCTGTCTGAGTCTGAAACCTTCTGCTTTCGAGCAGTTTTCTACAATCAAACTTTATACCGTTTTTCACCTTTTCACTTTGTCATTTGAACTCTCGAATGTTCCATTATCCCGTAACGGACCAAGATTGAGGAATATCTAGAATCAAACATCAGTTTGCCAAATACTTAATAAGTAACATTTTGATAGCGACCTAAACGTCGTACCTACAGCTGGAATAAGCTGCGGTTACGAACAACATAAAAATGTATGGCGTAAATATCGAGGGCATCATTCATTTCCGTTCTAAATAAATAATTTAATTCATACACTCGATCTTTTTATTAATAGCAGTAATCCGTCAGTTGACCAATCGCTGGCCCGTCCATTGACTCCCTAGGCCCCGCCCATTTACTCTGACAGGAAATCCCGCTTCGATTTTAACGGCATTATTTTTCAAAATTTATGGCTAGTAGCATGTAACAAAAAATATATGGTTGGTTGGTGACCTAAACGTCGTAAGTTATTCAAGCTCTAGCTACAACTTTTAAGTCGCAAAACCAACAAAAAAGTTAACAAAAATGGCGGCTAATGTTGGAGTCGAAAGCTCACGTTCTGGGTGAATAATTGATTTGATTGGTCGGTTGATTCGTTGAAAGACAGCCGCGATGGGTCAATCATGCACTCAATGAGACGATTAATCATTTATCAGATCCTTTAGAACACATTATGGTTGTCAGCAAGTGACTTCTAAAGATGTCAGAAAAATATAAAGTGGTGATATTCTATACATAGGAGAGTCGTGTATCATACAATTTCATTTTCAACAGCAGTATTCAATGAAAAAACTCGAATATAGCACCGAAAAGAAATAAAGCACTTATGGTTCGATTCCATTTTATCTATTTCCACTAACTTCAGAATTTTAACAACTAACAGATAACAAGAGGGCCGTTGGCCCTAGGGCCTTCACCTGAGATAAAGACTCTTTTCCTTTCAACAGTCTTATTTCATGTTAAGGTTAGGATTAGGATACAAGTGGGTCATACTTTATACATAAATAGACAATGTACCTGGGGATCTAAAAAGTCTATATTCCAAATTCCAAGGCTCAAGGGCGATTTTGAAAGTTAGAAAATCTTTTTCCTCCCTCTGGATCCATGGTTTATAATTTCAGAAAGTTAATGAACTCCCCCCCCCCTCGGGGCTCCGCCCTAGGGGACCCGAGGATAATTATTTTAGCTGTTTTGGAAGAGGTCAATATACTGATGCGTCATGCAAAACATCAAGACTCTACGCCTTCTTGGTCAGGAGGAGAAGATTTCTAAAGATTATTTTAAAATTTCAATTTGTTGCCATGGCAACCAGAGTTTTTAACAAATTTCAATTCTTTTAGCTATTTTAAAGTGGACCACCTATGGAACATTTCTGCCAAATTTGGTTCAAATTGGCCAAGAGGTTTGGGAGGAGATATTGTTTAAAAATCGTTCTTCATTTCTATATAAAACCAACCCCCTTGGGCTCCGCCCCTTTGGACCCGAGGAACATGATTTTAGCTATTTTGAAAGAGGTCAATATACTGAAGCTTCATGCAAAATAACAAGGCTCTACACCTTCTGGGACAGGAGGAGAAGTTTTTTAAAGATTATTTTATAATTTCACTTTGTTACCATGGCAACCAGAGTTTTTAACGGATTTCAATTATTTTAGCTCTTTTTAAAGTTGACCACCTAAGGAACATTTCTGCCCAATTTGATTCAAATTTGCCTAGTGGTTTAGGTGGAGATGCCGGCTAAAGAAATTGGTGACGGACGACGCACGACGGTCGCCGGACGCACGCCGGACAAAAGGTGATCTCAATAGCTCACTTGGGCACTTAGTGCTCAGGTAAGCTAAAAAGCATTTGGAACATGGTGGAAAACGAAGAAATTGCTTTTTACAATCAAAATCTTCATTTTCAACATCTTTTTCTGCCCTGAAAATTTCAAAAACAAAAATGTACTCTGAAACATCTATGCGTATGGAAAAGTCTAAAACTTTGTCATCGGGTAATGATTTAAACTGGTGGCCACTGATACACGATTCATGTTGTTTGTAGTTCAATCTCAAATAATAGACTAAGCCTTAATCAGCATCGATAAGCCTACAGCTTTGTACAGATTATGTTTTGAAATATCACTATGAATTGAGAGGCGAAATCGAAATTATATCATATATTTTCTAACCCATTACCAGACAGAAATAATTCAGACTGGTTTAAATTGAAAGGAGTTGAAAACGACAATTTAATAAATCTTAGATTCTGTCAACTTTCGGGGTAGAAAACCTTGTGTAGCATGAAGAAAATTGTTTATTGCAAGCGATTTCTTCATTTTACACAATGTTTTTCAAATTGTTTCTCTTGAGGGGCATCCAAAAACGTCATTGTGTGGGAATAGGTTAACAGATAAAAATAGGTTAACTTATGATAATTTTGCATACATAAAACTGTGATAGTAGTGACTTAGGCCTTAGTTATTGAAATTCAACAGACAAATGTGAAACAGAAGATAGATAAGAAATGTAAACGAGATGAATTTGACACGATTTATTGAGTTGCAATGAAACTTCATTCATCAAATTTTCATTAAATCATGTTAGTAAGTACATTCGCCCCAAGCTGCAGAAAGAGACCATCTTTAATTCCTGTTAACCAAATATTCGATAAATTAATTGCATCTAGCAGAGGCCATTCAAGTTACGTATTTCAGAACAGATGGACAGCTAGACTATACCACCATTCTCTAATCGGAACAACCTGCGAAAATCGAAAAGGGTCGACGCTTTTGTCAGCATGTGCGGTGCGTTGAGCCAATGGTCGATACATTTCACATTTACAGGTTCATCCCTTTCAGCATAAAAGGTTAACATTGAGGTAGAATTGCAATCAATAAGGAAACATTTCAACTATCTTTTAGGAAGAAACACTGACATTCATATATGCAATCATTCTTTGTACTCCTTTCGCACCCAACTCTCAAACCCCCTCAAGCCCTATTCATTTTTCGAATGTGAGGTTTGTAGGAATACAAAATTGATTGCCAAATTAAAACAATATATCTCTGACATAGAGAAAAGCATGTCCTTTCGAGTTAGGCCATTTTTCAAATGTAATACATGGTTAACAATAATTTTCTAGAAGTTCTTACAAAAACGTATTGTGTTTCGTATCAACAAAAGTTGTCTCAATCGCCTTTTTTATATTTAGCAGTAAATAAGGACAACCTACATGTTGCATTACCTCCAAAAATTAATAACACTTGTTTTTTTGCATTATCAATCATTCATTAAAAGAAAAAAAATCAAATAAATAAACAAATTGCAAAAAAGACAGGCTAGCCCTCGCATATTATTTGACAAAAGTTCATACTAATGCAATGAGGTGTAAAATTACAATAAACATAAACATAGGCAAAACAGACTGAATTAAGATCTTTAATCTAAATTGTTTTAAAATATTCAACATAATCATCACATTCGCATGCTTGAAGCTCGACTTAATGTGCTGGATAGTGAAGAACAGATATGAGCAAAAAGGGCAATAACTCGCAATTGCATTAAGAGTAACCTCGTTTAATAGTTTAGATTGTTCTTATTACACTTAAAATTATTACGATATTCAAGAAAATATCTGCCTTATCCCTTTCCTGTTCAAACCCAGGATTTTACGTTGCAGTGATTTTATACTTGAGAAAACATTGTGGAAAAAGAAGAATTTGCTTAGAACAAGCAATTTCTTCTTTTTCCACAATATTTTCTACCATATAGAATGGTTTCATTTCAAATTACATCCAATTTTTAATGTTCTCTGCAACCTATTTCAATTTGGACCAGTCTAAAATTTCAAACAAGAGGACCATGATGGTCCTAAATCGCTCACCTGAGGCATCTGCAAATTACAGTACTTTTTTGTATAAAAAAGACACAACTAGAGCAAAATAAATAAAACAAATATAAGATTTTGGCTTTGTACAAAACAATCCAGTAATGCTTTAAAATGAAAATGAATGCCTTTGGCTTCATAGTTTAATCGATTACCAAACTATCCCAGAATTTGTCACCCTCAGGGAAAAAGGTTTAAAAAAGCATTGTGAGAAAGCAAGCAATTTCTCCATTTCTATTTAAGAAGAATCCTTTCAATGCGCTTATGCAAATTTCAATCCCAGGAGCAGAGACATTTTTTATCCTAAGAGCATATTTTCCTGTAACATGACAGGCATAATTTAATCAAAATTGATAGATAACAGCCAGGCTATGCTACACTCAAAATATAAATGCCCTCCGCCTTAAAATGAAGAATTTTTTTCAACATACTCAAATTTTGCGTTTTCCCAAATTTTTGGACCCCTAGTCAGGGCCGTTTTGACCCTTGGATGAAAACTTTTTGTGATATAGTACAAAACCATCTAGTTATGCTACATACCAAATATGAATATCCTAGACCATATAGTTTAAGAGGAGAAGCCTTTTGAAATTGCTCTTATTAAGAATTTTTCCAAACTTCAGACCTCAGGGGCGGGGCCATTTTTGACCCCAGAGATTAAATATTTAAAAACTTGGTAGAGAACCATATGATTAAGCCCTTTATAAAATTTAAAGGCCTTTGGCCTTGTATTCTATGAAAAAAAAAAACATCAAAGATTTACTAAAATTTCCAATTTTCATATGCCGCGGTTACAAGAGTTTTTGACTGAATTAAATTCTTTTAACAACTTTTGAAGAGCTTCACCAAATGAACATCCCTGCAAAGTTTCAGTTTGATTGGCCTACTGGTTAAGGTGAAGAAGATTTTTATAGATATTTCAAGAATTACTAAAGATTCCCATTTTCAAATGCCGCGGCAACCAGAGTTTTTGACGGAATTAAATTCTTTTAACAACTTTTGAAGAACTTCACCCAAGGAACATCCCTGCAAAGTTTCAGCTTAATTGGCCTACTGGTTTAGGAGGAGAAGATTTTTAAAGAAATTGTGGACGGACGGACAGACGGACAGACGGACGGACGGACGACGGACAACGACCGATCACAATAGCTCACCTCGCACTTTGTGCTCAGGTGAGCTAAAAACGGGAAAGGGTTAATTTAGGGATTTTCGATGTCAATCAAGAACCGATTGTCCTATCCTATCTCTTTAGACCGGAAACGAACTTCGAAATTCGACATTTTTGTTGGGTTTGGGACTTAATTACGATTTTTAAGGTCACCAACCAACTTTTTTTCTAATATTTTACTAAACAAAATTTTGCAAGACTACGCGGTTTTATAACTCAGTAAAACAACCTTTCGGAGGACAGTAGGTGTGATCAGCGATCCATCAAATGACCAATCGCTGGCCCCGATCACTGACTCATTTCGTCCCGTCCATCGACTCCGACAAGAAGTCACGCTTCGATTTTTACGGCATTATTTTGCAAATTTCAGGGCAAGAAGCATATTACAAATAAGTAGAAGGGTTGGTTGGCGACATAAACGCCATAACTACAGCTTGAGTGAGATGTAGTTACGACGTTTAAGTCGACAAACTAACAAAAATGATTCACCAAAATGGGGACCAATAGCGGCGTTGAAACAGAAATTCCAGTCTAAATGAATGATTTCATTGGTCGTCTCTATTAAGGTAGATACATTGTAATAGGTCAAAGTCTTTGAAAGACGACAGAAATAGCGCCAAGGCTATAGCAATACCTCGAATTTTCTCCCAGTAACAGAAAGGCATCAAAGGTTAAAGTAAAATACAAACACTGAGTACCATCTTCTAAGAATAACTTCAAAAAATGAGATCTCTGAACTAAAGATTAACATTTAAAATACGGGAATTTATTGCAAGCTCCTGAAGCTCCACTGACGACCTATAAATGACCCACATTAAAATTGTCTGAACCTTGACTTTATATTCAACCGTGACAAATGACCTTGATCTTGTTGAAAGAGTTTGGACGTCGATTTGCATCTTCATGCTAATAATGATAAGTGTAGCGTAGATATCTTTGAAGTATCAGGGAAAAATTGTATTAGCAGCCTTGATTTTGAAAGGAACTCAGATGAACAGACAGACGAACAGTTATGCAGAGGTGAAATAATATGCTCTAAGAGGAAGCATGTAATTTCAGTTCTGACTGATCGAAGAATGAATGTCCACCCTCTGAAGGTCTTGCTTATCTAAAGTTAATAATTACATATGCTCTTCTTCAGTCTGGTGAGATAACAATACATTATTGACCAATCGCGGCTGTCAATCAAGGAATCAGTCAACCACTCAAATTATTCATTCATCCCGGAACTTGAACTTCAACATTGGCCGCCATTTGTTTGAAACCATGTTGTTGGTTAGGCGACCAAAACGTCGTGACAACAGCTTGTTCAAGCTGTAGTTACGACGTTTAGGTCGCTAACAAGTTATTTCACTTTCTCGTTACATGCTCCTGGCTATGAATTTTGAGTGATAATGCCGTTTAAAATCGAAGTGGGACTTCCTGTTGGAGTCAAATGACGGGACCAAAGGAGTAAGTGGGCGGGGCCAGCGACTGGTCAATCGTTACTATGTCCGGCAATCGAACACGCCTAAATTGTTCCAAGGATCAACCACTTTGTAAACTGACCCATCATCAGTTTGAGTGATATAATACTTCACTCCAATCAGTGATGAAGATGTCTTACAGGTATAGATGTACAAGTTATTGTAAATGATCAAAGGTCAATTTTGTCTATACAGGTATTGACAAAATTGATCTTGGATCACTTACTATAACTTGTACATCTTTACTCCTTAATATAGCTTAAACACATTCCAACACAATCCCGCTTTTTGATGACCCCTTCGAAACAAGGTTAGAAAAACAATTTAAAAAAAGAAGAAATTGTTTGTAACAATCAGTAACCCTTAACCAGACGACAAAGTGTTAGACTAGTCCAAATTAAAAGGAAGTGCAAACATTTTTTTTTCAACTTTCTGGACAGGAAACATTATGGAGAATGAAGAATTGCAATTTCTTCATTTTCCTCAATGTTTTTCCAATTTTATTTCTTGTGGGGCGTCATAAACGTCATTGTGTTGGAATGAATCATCTCTATCAAACGTTAATGTCGTCGAAACTTCCAAGACTTTAAACCAGTCTCATTTTTCTCGTGTTATTAAGGGACCACATTTAAATCGCCTTGTTGACTAGATTTTCACCGTTTAACAGCGCTCTCTTACGATATACTTTTTTGTATGAAAAATAATCAGTTTGATTTCCCCTTAAACTTAAAAAAATTTATTGTTTAACCATTTACTGTACAAACACGGGATTTTACGTCGCTCTGTTTTTTTTATTACTTGAGAAGACCTTGTGGAAAAAGAAGAAATTGCTTGTAACAAGCAATTTCTCCTTTTTCCGCAATGTTTTCTACCACATTGAATTGCTTCATTTCATATTGCATCCAATTTTCATTGTCGTCTGCCACCTGTTTTGATTTGGACACGTCTAAAATTTTTAAAAAATGGGGAGGGTTAAAATCGCGAAGCTTATAAAGCTGTTGTTACCTTTGATAGGAAGTCTGAAAGTATAATTGTGTATATCCAATCAGCCTTTTCCCGGGAAGGCATTGTAGGTCTTTAAAACATAAGATGATATTTAAATATATAATGATTTGATAAAAATTATCTGTCTTTCCAGATGACAAACTTATTCTCTGAGAGTCGCAAAATACGGACTAATAAAGGCTACCCTTTTCAGGTTTTCTGTCGAAATGCATGTATTTCATAGATGATTAAAACTATATGCGATTTTGTTGTCCACTTATTGACTGTTGCGTTGCCTAAAATGTATGCTTTCTGGAATTTTCTTTTGACTCTCACCCCTCAGAATTATAATGAGTTGGTCTGAAATGAGATATATAAATATACAGGACACGTCCTTTTTTTTCACCAGGTGATACTGAACACATATTCACACTTGTTCTGGCAGGATGTGTAACCGGAGACTTTTATATATTTGTTTCTCGAGTTATTTCCCTTTGAAGAAACATCACGTGGTCTCGTTTGACAGTGTCCCGTTTTCTGCCGGTCTAGTGGTCTCGTTTTCCTCTGTCTCGTTTACGATCTTGACTACTGGTTCCATTGGAATGTTTGGACTTGACTTGAAGTTGCTGTTTGTATCTGAAGCTTGCAAATCAGCACGTGAGTGTTTTCTCTGAAATTAATAATTGTGCTTAAATTACTGAATTAGATTTCAATCCATTCCCGGTCATAGCATTTGAATAATGGTGGTATATGGAATCCAACCGCCTCACAAACCTGATACTTACTAGTAATCACTAACCAAACAGAACAATCTACAACAGGAATGTGCAGATTTGACGAATCGAGATTGTTAGTCAAAGAATCAATAGACCAAACAAATCATTCATTTAGACCCAAAGTGAACTTTGACCTCCGACATTCGGCGACAATCATGTATTTTATTTTAATTTGGCGACTTAAAAGTCGTAACTACAGCTTATTTTTAAGTTACGACCAACCACTTTACTATTTCGTTACACAATACGGCTCATGAATTTTGCAAAATAACGCGGTTTAATATCGGAGTGGAAATTCCTGTTTGAACTGAACTAACTGATGGCAAATGTCAACCGATGTCGATGATCTCCTATACCCTCCTAACACTTTCCCGTTTTTTTTAAGATTTAGACTTGTCCAAATTGAAAGACTTTTCAGAAGACAATCAAAATTGGATACAGTCTGAAAGGAATCCATCCTAAGTGGCAGAAAATATTGAGGAAAAGGAGAAATTGCTTGTATCATGCGATTTCTTCTTTTTCCACAATGTTTTCTCAATTGTAAAATCACAGCAACGTCAAACGCAAAATGGAAGATTAATCATTCTTACAAACAATATCAACAACAACAACAATAACAAAACAGTTATTTTCTTTCTTTAAGGCCAAAAAAAAAGATTGAATATTGACCCCCCAGGGTATATTAGTTTTAGATTTTGGTAGAGAACCATATGGTTAAGTTATATATGAAATTTATATAAATGCTCTTGTCCTTGCATTTTCTGAAAAATAAATATTTCAAAGATTTACTGAAATATCCCATTTCCAAATGCAATGGCATCCAGAGATTTTTATGGAATTAGTTTTTTAACAGCTTTTGCAATGCTTCAACCACTTAATATTCCTGTCAAGTTTAAGCCTGATCTGCTGACTGGTTAAGGAGGAGAATTGTTTAACGAAATAGTGGTCTAACAGACGGACAGATAGACGGCCCGCCGAACGGACGCCACAGTAGCTCCCCTCGCACCATGCTCAGGCGAAGTAATCATTTAGTGTCTGAAAAACCTCATTTATCTACTGTGAAGCATTAACTAATTCCCACACGACAGAACTTTAGACAGGTCCAAATTGAAAGAAGATGCAGACGACAATTTCAAGTTGAGTGGATCTTAAATATTTTCATCTCTTTGGATAGAAAACATTGTGGATAATGACGAGATTGCTTGATACAATCAATTTCTTCATTTTCCACAATGTTTTCCAAAGCCTTTTACTTGAGAGGCGTAAAAAGGAGGGATCGAGTGGGAATGGATTAAGAAATACAGGTAGTGGCAGTGTTTAATTACAATCTTGCAGGTTACTTACCACATACTCCTCTTTGAGGTATATGGCCGGATCGTCTACTTTCATGTTTTTAAAATCTGGGGCAAACGTCAAAGTAAATGTTAATATTGACAAGGCAAGCAGCCATTCCGTTACTGTGGATGTTAAGTAGATACTTCTTAAGGTATCCTGAAAAAGAGAAATAAATTTATTAAAGTTAAAGTCAAAATTATACAGATCAGCAGCCAAGGGCCTTATAGTTTCCGAAAAAAATGTTTTCAGAGATTTGCTAGAATTTCCAACTTATAAGTCCTATTGCAACCGGACTTATGCATGGAATTAAATCATTCTAACTACTTTTGTAGAACTTGTGTGAGCATTCCTGACAAACTTAAATTTCGTCAGATAACTGGTTTAATAGGATTTGAAAAAAAAAACTTTTGACCGACAGATGACGGACAATCATAGACCACAATATTTCACCTCGCAATTTAAGCTCAGATGAGCGATAAGATAAACTGATCGATTTATTTAAGAAAGAAGAAGGTCAAAGGACAATATTGTCAAGGCTAGTCGCCATTTTGTGAAGGTTGACATTTGGTTAATATTTTCGAGGTTATCCTGAATAAAGACATCGTTGAAAAACAAAGCAACAATCAAACAAACGAACATTAATGTCAAATTATGGTCAACATTAAAAAGGTCAGTTGTCTAACCTGGAAATTGGACGTTAAGTAAATAGCGCTGACTTCTACAGGATCAATACCAACATTGGTTTGAAGGTGAAGGTCAGAATTGACAAGGTAAGAGGTCAATCTCTAACTGTGGATAATGGTTCTGGGTATTTAGCAGATTACCGAAGAAACAATTAGTTTATACAGTAGAAGAGGTACTTTCGTTAGGCTTCTGTCAACTTAGAATTGTCGTCTGTAATTTCTTTGAATTTTGACCAGTCTTAAACATTGTCTTCTGGTAATAGGCCAGAGTTCTAGATAGGAGGGGGCACAGCATTCTAAAATTCTTTTTTCACAACAGAACCCTATGTTGTGTTAACTCATTTGAATTGTCTCATCGAGAAGATTCAAATGAATACCTACAACATAGGATATATGACAGTATTGGTTAAATATTTAAATCTAAAATACGAATTACGCCCTCTACCCTTAGCTCTGAATAGGTTAAAGTAAAACAAGTTACGCAATTTGTGTCACATTTGAAATTTCATGACCAAGCACACGACTTTTTGGTGTTACATTAGTTGCTTATTACCAACATTATGTTGCTAGGGAAACGGTGCATCAACCATAACCCTTTCCTGTACACTCCGAGATTTTACATTCATGAATTATACTTGAGAAAAATATTGTAAAAAGAAAAAAAAATGCTTGTAACAAGCATTTTCCTTTTTCGCAACAATGTTTCCTTTCATATAGGATTGCTACTTTTTGATTTGTACTTACTTTCTAATGTTTTTGAATTTGGACAGTTCTATATTTGTGAAAAACAAGTTAGCGGCTAATTAACCCCGGAGTGACAAAACTTGAAAAAAAAAGTTACAAGTGACAAAAATATCCAAAAATCGCCTTTTAAGGAGAGGGAGGGGACATTGCCCATTTCATCTCCCACGTTTTTTACATTCTTGAAAAGTCTGGGGTTGATACCAACAAGTAACTGTCTGGTAAAGAGTCAAGATATCCGTCTGTAGGTCAATTTCATTCATTTGACGGATTGCAACTGTCAATCAAAGAATCTACCAACAAATCAAATTATTCCTTTAAACTGGAGGTGAACTTTGGACTCCTACATGGGCCGTCATTTATGTAAGGCATTTTATTTGGTTTTGGAGACTTAAACGTCGTAACTACAGCGTATCCAAGCTGTAGTTACGATGTTTAGGTCGCCAAACAACCATTTTCCTTTTTTGTAACATTTTACGGACCAACGATTTTGCAAATTGAACACCGCTTTATATCGAAGTGGAACTTCATGTCGGAGGTCAGTGGGCGGGGTCAGAGGACCTCAGTGGGCGGGGTCAGCGATCAGCCAATTAGGTCATCACTGATGCATAGACGTAAGTACTCATGTACTTTTATCTTATCACCTGCGACCGAAAAACAGAACAAAATCTACCGAGTTTACTTGATGGATACCATTCTCCCGCCAAGAAGCTATAAAATACGTACAAAAGTGAGATAACCGTAGAATTCTGGGAAAAAACTTGATGTTTATCTTTAACTCAAGCTTAGACTGATGTGGGAAGAATCAAAGTGGATAGTTGATACTACGAAATTATGAAATAATCGCGCAGTTACCCAACACACGAGATCCGTACCTTATCCCATTCCAAGACGACAAAATTTTAGATTGGTCCAAATTGAAAGAAATTGCTGAAGAAAATATTTAGTTGAGGGAATATTACAAATCTCAGTGTCTTGTGGTAGAAAACATTGTGGATAAGGAAGAAATTGCTTGTGACAAGCAATTTCTTCATTTTCCACAATGTTTTCGAAAGGATTCTTCTTGATAGGCGTCAAAAAGTGTCATTGAGTGGAAATGGGTTAATGATGCAAAATTTACATTACGGCCTTTTTTCGGTCGAATATCGCTTAACGATTTCATAACATTTACAATATAACCAACGACCTATCGGATAAAAGTCGACCGTTAACCAATGTGCTAAATGCAACATACAGTACAATAAACCCCTTATACTCTTATATCTGACTGGAAAAAGAGAACATGAGATTTGATGACATGTCCAGTGGCATGGGTGAGATTCGAATACGGTCCCTCCTATCACGAGAACTATTTATTCAAGCTGTCGGTGCGAAAGATCCGTCGATTACCGTCGACCTTAAAATCGTGCTGACTGGCCGGAATCGACATATTTACAAATTGTCACGCCCGTTTTTTTTTCTCATTAAACTGGGCCAATACAATTTTTCTTACCCTATAAAAGTGTTCAGTGTTTAGTTTCTGTTTACAGGAGATAGATAAGAACCTCCAATGTTATGATTCCCGAACAGTTTTTCATGCCAAGTAATTAAAGTGAAATTCAGATTCAGGGAAAAAATGATGTATCAATCCTTACTGCTACAAAGCTTTTAAAAATCAGATAATCAAGAATAACCCAGTTTCGAATATCCAAATCGGAATAACAACGGAATCTTTTTTGAAATTATAGTTTTAATTCAGATGTTTCAAAATTCATCGGATGTTTTTTTTTCTGGTAAATCCTTTTGTCTAGAAACAGTCTTGTTTCAGCCTTTTGTCTACAGATTTAAGATGAAATCCTATCTTTGCCTTAATGTTTAAGCTGGAATCCTATCTCTAGGCTAGATAAGATGATAATGCATGTTCTGATGTAAAGTGCAGCTATTTTAAGTGCAGGAATGTTGAGAACAGCTGACGTTGATATAAACTGTTACCATTATAGTTACAAAACTTCAAAACAAAATGTTCTAAAAAGACATAGCTTGACAAATATTTGCCCAGTTCAGCCGGCAGTTATTTAGCTCGAAATATTTTTTCTTCTCTCCTAATTGGTTTGATTTATGTATGCTGATGCTTGGTGTATCTCTTGCCCTTCGATCCGACCTCCGACAAGGCAACTAGAACTCACCTCCGACAAGGCAACTCGACTTAGACATCAAAAGAAATTATTTTACAAAGTATATGTCCATTAACATTAAGAACGAGAACAATTCATAGGAGGGCGACCTAAAAGTCATAGCTATATTTGACTAGACTGTAGTTACGACATTACGTCACCTGCTAAAGAAAATGTATTGAATTAATATGAGTGGTCTACATTCCATATCCACTATAAATGAGTGATTTGAATGCCAGTCTCTGTTTCGACTGCCAGATGCGATTGCAAATTCTCGGATCGCAAATCAATCAAAAATCGACTGAAAAATCGAAATTAATCATTCAGACCGGAAGTCAACTTTGAACTCCACCATTTGGTTTAACTAATATTATTATTTAGTTTTTTGGGGGGCGTCTTAAACGTCGTAACTACAGCTTAATTAACTATGAATTGTGCGTAAGTCAGAAGAATATTTTGGGGTTTGGATCGAATTTTGTGGTTCTACTGGTGCGAGAAACGACAAGAAACGACAAGAAACCATGGTTGTGTGCATCGACCGCCGCAATATAACTGAGATACGATCGAAAGTGGCGTTAAACCCAAGACATTAATCAAACTTTTTACGCAGCTTCGATTTCGAAAAACAAAATGTACCAACTGTTCATATACTCGCTCAATACACTCAGTGACTTAACCCTTGTCATGCTGAATGAAATCTTTATTCAGAATTGCATTAAAATCAAAGGAATGAAAGCAGTAGGAGCACTAGATGTGGGTCAATATTTCTATCTAATTAATTACTCTATAAACAACTCTGGCTTGACACGGGGAATCAGGTGGTATAGACTAAGATCAGACTGCACATATGTGCAGGCTGATCTTAGTCTATATCACCTGTCAAAACAGGAATATTCCGGGTTCAGCTTGACAAAGGTTAATAAATCATATAAAAAACGACTTGTTAACCGTCAAGCGGTTCCTCCTTGTAAGTCAAAACTGTATCAACCCTGGTCAGATTGATGGTATTGTGAAGGTTGAAAAAAAGGACAGCGTTTGCTCTTTATACATCCAGAAATGTCATTCTACCTCACTATATTATTATTTTTGAAAAACCTATCTCTGAACAAATTTCTTTTCAGATAATTGTTGTACCGTGTACCAAAAAGATTTTTTGTCGTATGACGGCCACAAATATGTGAATGAATGCGAAAGAGATTCAATTGAGAAAGCGTTTTCCGCAACCAACTATCAATTACTTAGATTATTATTTAATAGGTAGCAGACAAGATAGTGTGAATCAAATCAAAGGGAAGATAATCACAAAATAAATAATCCCCGTTCATCCTTTACGTCATATAAATAAACGAGTGGTGCACGGAAAAACAGACAAAATAATCTCTTTCCTTTCACTTACCACCAGGACAAACGTCACAGGAAACTGAGAAAATGAGGTTCAGGCCGAATTTTTTTTGAACTTGAATGAAGGGTTAAGAAGATGATTTAAACATATCTATCTTACATTGATTTCAAATTTAAGTTTAAATTAACAACTTAGACGAATCTCTCTTGGTTCTGCCTCCTCGAGAAAATACAAGAACTCGAACTAAATGAATGGGCCAGTCGGAGAAGAATGATCGACAGGAGAATCGAACTCGGAACCTCTTGATCTTGAAGCCGAAGCAGAAACCACGTACAATATCGTACAAAGCGAAATATTGCGAGCAAGTTGTGAAGCAGTATGCAAAGAGCCTACGGTTAAGAAGGCATAACAAGTTTTTGATGACAACATTAATTTTCCATTATGGAAGAAACATTCATTCCTTAATATTCTTATTTGATAAACTAAATGCAAACTCAGTTGAAAAATCTTAATTATGCTATTTTTACATATCTTTTTCTTTTGTGACCTGTTTGGCAAATAAAAAGGACCGACAAAAATACCGCTTAGTCAGACTGTATCAACTGAGAAGGTTAAATGGGATATATTATTTTAATTCCCTATCGATAGTTACCAGACGACAATATTTTTGATTGATTCTTGACAATTAAATGAAAGTGAGTAGACAGAATGTTAATAGAAAATACAAATTTTATGCGAATAAAAGGTAGACATCATTAGTGAAAAGGAGAAATTTTGTGTTGCAAGCAATTTCTACTTTCCTGAAAATGATTTCCATATATTTCTTAGGTGCAACAGAATCCTGGATTTTTCGAAATAAGTTTCCTGTTCTATCCCTGGTTTTAACGTCCCTTTGAATTCATAATTGAGAAAATATTGTAGCAAAAGAAGAAATTGATCGTGACAAACAATATCTCCTTGTCGACAATATATTCTACCCTACTGAATGGTTATTTTTTAAATTAAAACCATTTTTTTTCAAAGTAAAAATTGGGGTCCGTGCGTATATTTCTTCTAAGAGCTGGTCGAAAATATGTTCATGTGCCTGAAGTAGAGGGTGGAAGCATCCCATTACTTAAAAAGAGGGCCATTGGCCCTAATGCGCTCACCTGAGTCGATGCCTATAGAAGTAAAATAACACAAGTGACCTTATTTAAGCCAAAAGTGACCCATTATCAAATTCTGTCAAGAAATCAAGAACAAACATTCTTACCAAGTTTCGAAGTATTTGTGAAAGAAAACTAGCAAGTAAATTGGAAAGAAGATTTCTTTATTATGAGCCTGTGCGTGACATTTCCAACAATTTCGAAGGTGCGTGACTCGCACACATTGAGCACCCTGGACGGCCATTCCGGGACAAATAGAATATTCGCTGATTGTTTAAAGAAGCTTTGGGTCAGTACCTATCTACAGAGCGCAGAGTGAAGACTCTGATCAGACTGTGCGCACATGTGTTATGGTTGGAAATGTCACTTACGCACTCATATTAGATCTTGAGACTTAGTTTTTGACCTCAAAGAATCCAATATCGTACTTGTCGGATATATTACGCAGACAAACATTCTGACCAATTATCAAGAGATTTCAGGCAAAATGTGACCCCTGGAGTGCACACAAGGTATTTCTAAGATTTGACCTAGTTTTTTACCCCATATGACCCAATATTGAACTTGTCCAAGGTTTCATGGAGACATTTCGACCAAGTTTCAAGACATTTAAGTAAAGATTGTGGCCTCTGGAGTGCACACAAGATGTTGACACAGGACGGACGCCGGACACAGGTAGGTGGTCAGGTGAGCTAAAAATGGCGCCGGTTACCTTACAATTTGAATACGATAACAAGATTTCCAAATGATCCTTCTCGTAAAATCTAAATGAAATCGATGCAACAGATTCTGGGAGGAACACTTGGCGAACTATACATTTTATACCCAAGCCCAACAACAACAGCAACAACAACAACAAAGGCATTGAAGGTTCATTTTCACAAGAAACCATTTCAGTAGTTTTATGTGGTCGTTTTATTAAAGGTTTATTCAACTTACCCATTTTGATCCATGGCCTTTGTATTCTCTCAATTTATATACAGCTTTGGAAGATATAACTGGAATACTGTCAAGGGTTCATAATCATAGTGTAGCACAAATATCGTATGATAAAAAAGACATTTTCCTTTACCAATTTAAAGAACAGGAATTTATATAGGAAATTTTTGTTTCTTATTTTGCTCGTATTTCTTTCAGTTACTTATTTACAACGAAGCTATCGAAAGTTTCATATTTTGTCATAGAAGTCAATACAAAATTTGACCCGTCAAGGAGAATTGGACCTCTTAGGAAGTGCGAAAAGTAACGCCTTTGTCATACTGCCGAGCTGCGCATGCTGACCAGGCTCAAGACCTTTCGCTCTATTTAGGTTTTTGGTATCAAGAATGAAAATTCTCCTTAATAACACATTAATAGTTGAAATGTCTGATCTAATTGACCTCTGCAAAGTTCGATCTTTAGTGAAACACTCAGCATATCCTGATAGGGCACTTTAACAGCACAGAAAGGATACATAAGATGAGCATTATACCCATGATAATGGTATTGGCTAGTTGCGCCATAAACATCTTCAACTTATCACAGCAGATATATCGTACTTTAAAGGTGAGGTGGGTCTGTAGAGCACAGTATACAGTACCGGTACCGAAAGCGAAAAATGCACCGATATAGTGGGGTACTCGCTGTACTTCTGTCTGTGAAGTAGATATAGAAATAAAATTATAGTGGGGAACTCGCCGACTTATGTCCGCGAATAAGAAATAAAATCAAAGTGGGGAACCGGCTGTACTTTTGTTTCTAAACAAGAAAAAAAATTTAGTGGAGCACTCGCCGACTGCTGTCCGCAAATTAGAAATAAAATCATAGTGTGGAACCGGCTGAACTTTTGTCTGTGAATTAGAAATAAAATTATAGTGTGGGACTCGCTGAACTTCTGTCTCTGAATTAGAAATAAAATTATAGTGAGGCTCTCGCTGTATTTCTGTCTGTGAATTAGAAATAGAATTATAGCGAGGCTCTCGCTGTATTTCTGTCTGTGAATTAGAAATAAAATCACAGTGAAACTCTCGCTGAATTTCAGGCTGTGAATTAGAAATAAAATTATAGTGCAGCTCTCGATGTATTTCAATAAAATTATAGTGTGGGACTCGCTGAACTTCTGTCTGTGAATTAGAAATGAAATTATAGTTAGGCTTTCGTTGTACTTCTGTCCATGAAATAGAAATGAAAGAAAATTTTAAAACAAGATTAAAGACTTCTCATCAAGCAATTTAAGAATATTGTGAATATTGTATATTTGAACTGTATTTCAGCCAAAATATGTATCAACAGGATATTATTTGTGACTACTATGTCAACTTGATATCAACAGTAAACATTTTATTGACACATTTATAACCCATTGTATGTAAGATTCGTATTTGCGACATCACTGTAGTATCGAATAATATTCAAATAATTCTATGACTTTGCAAGGTAGAAAAGATTTAAAGAAAGGCAAAAGAGGACACATTTAAAGTCACAAGACCGATTGCAATAACGAGACCAGATAAGATATGAATCCAACTACGTTATACTTTTAAAACTTAGAGTCTATTAGTTGTCCATATCCCAGACTTAAGGAGAATAATCTGCAGCATTCATACCGATATCGTCAATTGGCGACGAAATGTCGTAAAAAAGATTGAATATAGCTGTATTTTTGACATTCGGTCTCTCGAAAACTATATATTAATGAAATACAACATACATTTGCGCAAAATAAACATGTACCTACCTGAAAGTTAGCCACCATACTCAGTCCAAAAGCCGACAATATCCCCGTTACCAGACCAGCTAGGTTAAATTTATAGTATTTGTCATCTGGTTTGATGTCTTTCAGCAGTAGAAATTTCTTTACGAAAAGGTATCGTAAGATAACATTCATCCCCACTGAAATATAAGAAAGGGAATCCAAAACAGGTTATTATTGGAAACACATTTCAAAATGATCCTGTCTTGCGACCAACTTGGGCTGAGGCGACATACAATTATCAAAACCTAGCATATTTGCTAGTTAATAACTATTAACTTGTAAGTACAGTAATTTCAAACTTGAATAAAGGTAGCCTTAAAAACGCTAACAAACTTACACATAACTGCGCCAATATTCACCATCTGTCCAAACACGCATCTTTCAGGGGCTTCAATGGCAGTGTGACTGAAAATAGATAGGTTTTACTAAATACACAATCCAGATTTTAACGCAACAAAGGAAAATACCTTGAGCTTTAACTCGTTATCAGGCGCTGTAACGTAGAGGTATAGACAAAGATCAGCCTGCGTATTAAAGGTTTATCTTAATCTATACCACCTGTTTGCCCCTTTAAAACAAGAGTTGTTTATGAGATTAATTTTCCAACAAAAATATTTATGTACACCTAGTACCTCAGTGCTTTGAGTCCTTTCAATTTAAAGCAATTCTGAAAAGGATTTTAGTCAGCATTACATGGTTTAAAGTGGATTACAATCGATACGTTGTAATATACAATGCATTAAAACGGCTGGAATCTAATTGAACAAATGAAATCCGCCCGACAAAATGCAACATCCTTGGGGGTGAAACAACTTTTTATCAGCTGTTGAATTAATATTGTTCTCAATTGCGAGCATTTTTTTGATAGCATCTATTTAAATCCTTCACCACAATACTCCATTTCTGTAATTTGTTTGTGAGATAAGAAATTCAACCATAGTAATCAGAAATCCCCTTGTGATACCGATCAGACCCTCGGGTTTTAGCTCTTTAGATAACAAAAGCCAAGATGTGAATCCAATCAGAAGTGTCGGCCCCATTAGCTCAGATGTCTACGTAGAACACAAAACTTTAACCCATTACCAGATGACAAAAAATTTGACTGGTCTAAATTGAAAGAAGCCACAGACAACAAATTTTAAGTTGCCGGAATTTAAAAAATCTTTATCTTATGATAGAAAGCATTTTGAATAATGAAAAAATTGCTTGTGACGAGCAGTTTCTTAATTTTCCACAATGTTTTCCATTTTTCTAGAGCGTCCTTGTGTGGGAATATTTAAACATGAAGATTATGGGTTCGAGCCCCGGGCTTGCCCGATGAACCAACTAATTGTCTTTCAGACTCGACGTTAAACCGAGGTCTAGTATGATGGAACTTTACATCTAGCACCAGATTGGACTCAAAATACCCTTTCACTATCCATCTTACCGTCTACAGGGGACGTGATCCATAATTATGGACAGATGCTACGGTAGCGATGATATATCAACAAACATACATACATGTACATCCCGCCATAACCACGGGATATTTCCTTTACAGCCTAATATTAATGAAACAAAAGAAGCCCATGTAAAAGATAAGTTCGCCATTAACCATATAAATCGGAAATCAATAAAAATGGCTTTTAAACCGTTAAAAACAAATATATTTGCCAATCATGTGAAAGCTGACAAGATATAAAGGTTTTTAAGGATGTTCTCTAAAGATTGGGAAATCAAAGGTAAAATAAATAAATAAATTTTGACGAATATTCCTCGACAATATAGTGCAAACTAGTCCCTCGCACTTTCTGGGGCGACTATAGTGTCGTATAGTAAAGGATGCAAGACCGCAATTAGTAAATTGCAGATCGCCGATCACGCCCTCTGAACTCAAAAAGGTAGATCAATTTCGATATTAAACGGCACTAGTTTGAAAAAAATGTATACTTTGTTTGTGACCTATACATCACCTTGAATCATGTGATTTGATTGGTCTATCGAATTTTTGATTGGCAAGCGCGACCCGTCAACGACCCGATTAGATCGCAGTGGTCCCTACAGAGGTCTATTTACTTACCTTATGTATGGAAAGTTCGCTTCTGTGTGGTTGTAGGACACCGCGATTGCGTACCTGAAAGTAAATAAATAAGGAGAATGAGTAATTATATTTCATTGCACATTTCATTTCGCAAAGGCATACGAGAAATCAGATCCGGAAGCTAATTCCAGAATATAAATTGATTTTTTGGGGGGGTTAAAAAACGTAATTCTTTAAGTTGTATCTACATATCATCGTTAGATTACGGTAGGTTCAAGAAGCCAGTTTATCATTCAAGGTCATCTCTATAATTCGGAAAGTATATATCAGGTCAGATTGCATGGACTGTACATCCCGATAAGGATTCAAACTTTACACGGTCGCGGCAATAGCGCAGTTGGTAACGCGATGGACTTTTACTCATGGGGACTCGGGTTCGATCCTTGCGTCGAATATCCTTTCCGACATTTGTTTCCAGCAAGTGGGCGGATAATCGTAAACCTAAGTTGGATTAGCAGAAGGTGGGTCGGAAAGGATTTAGTGGTATTAGTGGTGTGAGAAATATCAGGAATCCATGATTAGGTGCTGTTGCCGCTGTAGTAACGACGTTTATATCGCCAACCCGATAGAAAATACTTCATTTAGATGTCGGCCAATGTCCAATTCCAAATATTATTTTCGGTCTAAAATGTAAGATTTAATTGGTCATTGGTCGATTGACTCTTTGAAAAAAACAGCTGCAGTGCGTCACTTGACCAATCGCGGCTGTCAATCAAGAATTATATCGACCAGTCAAATTATTCATTCAGACCGGAATTATGATGTGAACTCCAACATTGGCCGCCGTTTGTATAAACCTTTTTGTTGGTTTGGCGACTTAAACGACGTAGCTAAAGTTTATTCAAGCTATAGTTAGGACGTTTAGGTCGTTTTGTTACATGTTATCGGCCATACATCCTTGTAAAATAACGCCATAAAAACTCTAAGCGGGGCTTCCTGTTGGAGTCAATGGGCTTGGCTAAAGGAGTCGGTGGGCGGGGCTAGCGATTGCTCAATTGTTATCCACGACAAGACGTAGGGCTTCCATTTAGACTTATTTGGAAAAGAGATATGTTGTAGCAGAGGTCAATAAAAGAAACTTTTTTTTCAAAGGAGTGAATAACAAGATAGATCAGAAAATATACAAAAAAATGAACAGTGTTTGTTTTGCCCAGCACGACCAGAGTCGATACTTTTCGCGCTTCGAAAGAGTTCAGTTTCGCCTGAAGAGTTTTTTTTTTATAAAAAAATCGTCTGAAATTACATAATCTTGTTCGGAAAAAGGTGATTCAATAAAAGTTTATCTATTTATCTGATTGCTCGAACACTTGCCAAACTATGTATTATATGAAGCAATAAAGTCAGCATGAAGACATGTTGCAAACAGGTTTATGCACCGATTCGATATCATTCGACTTATTCATCCGACGCGTCACGCAAAAAGGGACAAACTGCAAATTTCTTACTTTTCATCATATTGATTAATCCATTCCAACACAATGACGCTTTTAAACGCCCATCAATATGAAAGCTTTGAAAAACATTTTGGAAAATGAAGAAGTTGCTTGTTACAAGCAATTTCTTCATTATCCACATTGTTTTCTTCCTAAAAAGACAAAGATTTTGAAGATTTCATCAATTTAGAATTGTCGTCTGCCGTTCTCTTTGAATTTGGATTGGTCTAGAATTTTATTTTGTGGGAAAGGGTTAACTGACGAATCTCTGACCACGCCCACTGCATCCAAGTAGGACGCTTCACATAGATATCAAACGGCGTCATATTTCCAAATTGTATTGCTGGTGACACGGGAAAAACATGGTTGTTTAGCGACATTGAAGTCGTAACTACTGCTTGAATACGCTGTAGTTACAAGGTTTGAATCGTGAAATCAACACCAATGCTGATAACGAATTTCGGTGAATATCGGAATTTAGAGTTCACTTCCGGTTTAAACGTATGATTGATTTGGTCGAACGATTTTTCAGAATGACAGTCGCGACCAATTTATAATTGGTTGAATCTAATCAGTTCTGCTTTTTCACATCCAAGAAGTAAAAGGCCCTGGAAAACATTGTGAAAAATGAAGATATTGCTTGTTACAAGCGTTTTTTCTTCCCATTAAGACACAGATTTTTAAAAATTCAATCATCCCGATATTGTCCTTCACATCTTCTTTTCTTTCGATTTAGACCAGTCTAAAATTTTGAGGTTTGTAATGCGTTAAATCACCAATTCTAACAATTTTCAGTTTGAAAGTACATGAATGATCTTATGCATTTTCTCAAGTAAAGATTCAAATCGGCTCAACTTATTTTCTAAAAAGGTATCCTTAACATTGTGATACACGTAGTGTACTCTGAATAAGTTGACTAGTGACTAGTAGGCAATCAATGAGATCATATTAAACACAAAAAGTTACGAACGTTTAAAGACTACACAGCCGACCGAAGAACGATTTATTTTCAGATGTTTTTCATACAAACAATCTATTGATCAAACGAAGTAACGGATGCCTTATTTGCAACTGTAAAGCGCTCCAATGACATTGAAACCGCACCACGCATGCGTAGCAGATTCCAATGGCTGATAAGAGAAAACGTAAAATGAGATAAGATGTTCAATGTTTTTATCTGTTTGAAGAGAATAATTTTTTTCAAAGCAATTTTTAAAGACATTTCGAGAGATAAACGTTCAGGTCACGCTGTTTCCAGGATAATTTGAATTCTGAGTACTAAAATGTTTCTAGGAAATCCGCAATTCTCAAGGTGAAATGTAAATTTTCCTATCTAAATTGTCCTCCTTTAAGTTTTTCTGTTCTCTTGGAACTATTTTATCATATTACGCCAGGCCTTTTTCTTATTTTGTTGTGATCTTTCTTATTAAGTTTGTATCAAGGAACAGAAAACGTGTATTCTAACTCCAAAAGAAAGATTACTGAAAACGCCAGCTGACCTTCGACTGGAAGGTCAATGGCGTTTTTTTGCAAAATAATGTCCATTAACTTGTAACCAAAAAGTAAAGTAAATGGTTGGCGACCTAAACGTCGTAACTTCAGATTGAATAAGCTGTAGTTACGACGTTTAAGTCGCCAAACCAACAAAAAATGTTTCACATAAGTACGGCCAATATCGGAGTTCAGAGTTCAATTCCGGTCTGAATAATTGGTTTAATTGGTCGATTGATTCTTGAATTGACAAACGCGATCATTCAATTCAGTCTATTTTTGTCGGATATGATATTTGAAGTTCAACTCATAAAACTTATATTTCATATTTTCCTCGGCGATCAATTAATTAATGCCGTCTGATATTTCAGACAAGCTGTCTTGTGAGGATTTTAGTTTGACCTAGACGTGGCTAGTTATCCGTCAATATTGCAGGGATGTAGAAAAGGGAGCTAGTCATAAGTCATATACATGGCGATGGCTACGTGAAAAACAACGTAAGTATAGACGGACCTATGTCACTTTTTAATTTCAAGTAAGAAATAACGAAATGCGAACTTTAGTTAATCATCCGAGATAATTTATCTAATAAAGATTAGCAAAGAAAGGTGGAGTCATGAGGCCAGGATTTATCAGATAATGTAAAACTTTCTCGTGACTCTAAACATGCTTAACCCTTTCCTATTTAATCCCAAGTTTTTACGCCCCTGTGATTTTATACTTAAGAAACATTGTGCGAAAAGAAGAAAATGCTTGTAACAAGCAATTTCTTCTTTCCCCCCAATATTTTCTACCCCGTAGGTTAGTTACTTTTCAAATTTCAGTTGTCTCCTTCAACTTCTCTCAAACTGGACGAGACTAAAATCCCCCCCCCCAAAAAAAAAACAGGAACGGATTGAAGGTAAGACAGACCCCCTAGAACCAAGTCTTGTGGATGTATTATCAATTGAATACGTTTTTTTTCCTAAATCCTGGCTTAAACCTGTGTTAACGGATCACCAGAGGGTCTGCAATGTAATGCTCGTTTAAAGAGGTGGTTCAATAATAATAATAATAAATATTTATAACCCACAAGAGATAACCGTTTTTATCATTTAGGAAAATTTTACGGGATAACGAATCAATTATCTAAGTAGGGACAGAACTTTCACAACACGAAACAGTATTAATACGACAACTCTGATGTCGTCTTCGATACCGACGACACAAAAGCTATGAGAGTATTTCGGAGTTCTTCGAAAATAGCACAGCTATATATAATTGGCAAACAGTGTAGTGCCAGCGATATATCCAACAGCACAGAGTTAAGAGGAAAAACATCCACAACTATTTACCGTTGTTTTGACTTTGGAAGGAACTTGTCGTTCAAAAGAGGTTGACATTGAAGCATCGTGGACTATGGGGTGGTTGGTCTTGACGTACGTAACTTCTTTATGAAGAATTTTCATTATTATTATAATATGTCACATTTACACAACGCTTTTATCATACACGTGTACATTCAAAAAGCGTTTTGCAGAAACAAACTAAGAGAATACATAACAAATTAAACATGAAAATTCACAAAATTCTAGAATCATGTGGAGAAGTTATCTAGCTGAGAAACACAAAAATAGTCTTTCAAAAAGATATTAGTCGTGAAAAAAGACCTATAAGGAGTTAGTTAAAATTTGGTCAATTGTCGTGTATCAGAAAAAAATAATAAGCCTTCGGCGCTTTCTTATAAGATACATTGTGGTTGAACATCTGATTTTGGATGGCAGAGAATTCCACAGAGATGGCGCTACAGCCATCGAACTGTGATCTCCATATGTTCTAGTTCGGCTTTAGGTACCTCAAGAGCCAACCATTCGACCCGGATCTAAGTTCGCGGTTTTGCACGTATCTGTTTAAATATGACGTAATTCATCCTGGAGATTGTCCAGTAAGGTTAATATTTCAAAACAAATACTCCGTTGCACAGATGTCCAATGTAACTCTTTAAGAAATCGAGTGATATGAAGGTGTCTCGGTTTTTAGCCTGAGATTGCGTAATGCTAAAAATTCAAACCCATGCAGAGTTTAATGCGAAAACATAATGTAGAAACATCTACCGCGATCAATGTGATCTTCTGTCGCTTGAAAAGTAGATCGGATCTGACCATAAATTAATACGCCCGATTGAGGCGAGAAGGACGAAGGCGAGTTATGACTCATTGAAAGCTGTCGGCTCGATGTACAGTACTTTCGTGTGAGTGTTCTGAATTTGGCAAAATTATCAAAACTTGACGAGTGAATGGAAAGAAAGAAAGGAAATATATGATAAATAGGGAATTATTAAACATAAATATTCATATCATATTGTTAAAAAAATAAGGCGTTTGTTTCATACCAAAATAATGTTACTTATTCTTGAATAACAATGTTAAAACGGTCCGGTTAGACGAAGTTGCTGTATAAAGCTGATAAGCGAAGCTGTCGGTTTTACGCACGATTGGTATGTTTTGTTTAACAAATTAATTGGTTATTCATAGGATCATATTCGCAATGTCTGAAAACAGTTTAGTCGTGCTCGGACTTTGTGTCTATATATTTTTACCTCCGAATTCTACCCAAAGGATGCAACGTCTACATACCGCTTTTGAGAGGTGTACATAATCATGTTAACCTGGTAAACGACCGCCCGCCCTCTCTCGCTCTCTTTTTCTGGAGATTATAAAGCGCATATTTACATAACGAAATTGGTCTGTGTGGTAGAGTACTCACATCGCACGCAAGAGCCTCCTAGTTCGAACCTGGCTACCCATCTCTCTCACTCTCTAGCTCTCTCTCGCTAGCTCCACTGGCTGAGAGTCAACGAGCTTTTGTCATGATGTGGTTTCCGTCGTCCGTCCGTCGACTTTTACTTTAAAAATCTTCTTCTCAGAAAGTACTGAACATAATTCAACCAAACTCAACCAAAATTTACAGGAAGGATCCTTGGGTGGCCATTATCAGATCCCTTCAAAGCATTTTGATCGGGTGAAAAATATGTAACGATATATTAATGTAAATATATCGTTACAATACCTCAACGGGATGAAAATTATTGCGGGCGGGTTGGCAGATCTACGCATAATCGACAGTAGATTTGGGTAGAAAAAGGCAACTCCGATATTCCGACCATCAAACTTTTTCTGCCCAGATTATATATCTCCTGTATACATATCTCAGGCTTTCAGCGCTTTGATTTATTTATGATACGAGTTTAAGTATTCTATACTATCTGCAGCTTATTCAGAGTTTGTTTTGGAAGTCCAAACAGAAAAGAGTTGCAATAATCTAACCTTGAGGTAACCAAAGAGTTTACAAGAGTGTTAGTCGCATCAATATTTAGATAATTTCTGGTATTACCAAATTGACGAGGATGTGAATAGCCGGATCTGCATACACTATTTACGAGTGATTTCATTTCATTTGAGAGTCGAAGAATGGACCGAGATTCCTTATAGACTTTTCGGATTTCGAATTAGAAGCACCATCTTGAAGTGATAAATCTGCATTTTGGTTCATATGATGTTTTGTCGCAAAGACAATTAATTCGGTTTTTTCGGTGTTGACTTTGAGCATATTTTTGTTCATCCAGTTAATGGTACCATTTCAACTTATCTCAACGTGCTTTACAGCGTCAACTCTTGAAAGGTTGTCATTTGGTTTAAAGATGGGATTCTTCCGCATAGAAATGGTGGAATGGTATACACTCCAATAAAAAATGACAAAAAAGTCAAGTTTTTTTTTTTGACTGATTAACTAGAAAAGATAGATAGCCACTCTTTCGAAGATTTCTGCGGAGTTCGCGGTCCATAAGACGATTCATATTGTTCAAGGGATACGAATGATTTCACAAGGCACATGTCGTGACAAATCTTATTTATGCAGAGGCTATAATTTCTGTTAATAAAGTCGGGAATACATGTTATAGGAGGATATTAAATTATTAGTCCTGGAATACCGAATTTATTGAATTTATTGAACGAGTCATCTATCATTAGATAAAAACGACGCTTTAGCGAGATTTTACCTGTTTTAGATGACGAGTTTAATAGATTCGAGATTTTATGAACACGAATTCGATGTTATTTTTACATTATGACACCAATTTTCGAATAAATCATAAAAACTTATAGAATTCGTCGACGTATACATAATATTTCCCGAAATAGTCGTTGAATAATGACGTCATTACATTGGTTATGACGTCATTTTGGCGAAAACGAAAAAGGCGTTATCAAAAAGCTTTTACACGAGTGTTATGAGACATGTGTATTACCAAAATATTCAAGGGGCTTATTCAACTCCCGGGCAGTAGGTCACATTAAAAAACATTTCTCGACTATTTCCCACACTTTCCAAAGCACCACTCTTCAATTCAGAGAAAGAAATAAATCACTTGAAAATGGAGTTAACATGTTTATTGTTCGATATTGCAATCTTGCACATTTTATTACTTCACATAAGTGGCACTACATAATTCATTCTGGCGATTTATTATTAGAACACAAATTCGGAGATGAGATAAGATTCGTAAACAGAAGGGTCATTGGCCTTAAAGTGCACGCACGATTGAAAGCTTAGAATGCTAAACAAGGACAAAATCGATGGCCCCGCCCACTTACTTCATTTGTCACGCCAATCGACTACAACAGGAAGTCCCTCTTCGATTTTAACCGACGTAACTTTGAAAAAATTATGACCAATAGCATGTTACAATTCTGAAGAATGGTTGACTGGCCACCTAAAAGTCGTAACTACAGCTCGAATAAGCACACAAACTACCAATACTCCACGTTTTCTGCTTTCAGAGAAGAAGAACTTTAATGAGTCCGTTCTTTGATTCCATATTAGACGTGAAGAGGAACCGCTCAGAAATGCCGATTAAAAATGTTTTAAAAACAACCAAATCTAACGTAGGTTAATCACGGTTCGTATTTGCAAAATAAAAGTAAAGTTATAGTGAATGGCCATCATTCATAAAAATTCCGCAAAAAAACATAAGTTTTTTCTGACCAGAATCCATACTTTCCACACTGTCGAGATCATTTTACGGTTCAAAACCCCGTGCTCCCTGTGCGCCATCACCATATAATACCCTATATAAGATTTCGAAAAACTATATTAGAGCAACGACATACATTGTATACGTATCTATACATATATTCATATCTCCCAAAGCTCACCATGTGTCAATTTCTTTTAGATTTAATTTGCTTTAATAGCGGGCTTATATCCAACACGTTTAGGTGCTAAAATAGTTCCATGTTTCAAATCAGACAAGTTACGGTTCGGGTCAGTTTCACCTAATTGGCACAATTCTCCGTGACCTCATTTTTCATATTGATAAATAATGAGTGTTATTCAAGGAAGTAAAAACCAGAACAGTTATACGGCGGGATAGTTTGTTCTTGAGTATACATAATGATGAAGCTCTATACACTGTCAAAAGACGACACATTTAAGACGAAATAATTCTCAATATTTTGTAGAGAGTTTTAAGGAACGATGCTTTGTACATTAAAAGATTTTGAAAGATTTTCTTTGTTTGTATATAACTTGTGATATGGTCGGGAATGGCCCAAATATAACACTAGTAGCATCATATAAAACAACTTCGTTTGTTAGTTCGTCGAACCGCCTTGTCGGAGGTCAGTGGGCGTGGCAAGCGATCCATCTTTAATCACTTTTCATAAATCTTAAAATTTACCTAGTGATGGGTCTATGAATTTGAAATGCAAGTTAATAAGTAAACACGCGTAGGTTTTCTTTAGCATACATCTGTTTCAACAACTTTATTGGCATATAGAAGAACCTTAAATTTCCAAGAGGCACTTTATCAGGGAGATCTTTGATATAAACTGTTCTAATGGATTTAAGTGTTTTAAGTGTAAATGACTGATATAATGCTCATAAAAGTGCACAAACTGCATGAGAAGTTGATCACCACGCCTTTTATTACATTTTAAGGTTATCGTTCGAAGAGATGTTACTAGTATGACGTAATCGAACTGTTAAGGTTGATACCGACTTCAATTTGAAATATTTTATAGATTATATTTCCGAAGGAAAGTAGTCTTATCTTTAATAGATATAGCTGATGTGTAAGCACTTAGATTAAGCTGTTTTTACCCATTACCAGACAACAAAATGTTCGACCAGTCCGAATTTGTTGCAAACAACAACTATGAGATGATAGACCTCTAAAACGTTTCTTCTTTTTTGACGTGTGGAGGGGGTAGAAAAATGCGGTGAATGAAGAAATTGCTTTTCCACAATGTTTTCTAAAACGTACTGACTTTGTGTGCGGGAATTAGGTTGGGGAAAGGCAAAAATTGGATTGAGTGCGCGTTGGTTAATGCAATCACTTGGCAACAGGACCGATTGCATGATTTTACAGGTTTCATTAATCAAAGTTCTCGTTTTATTTTTATATTGTAATTATAATTTAGTTTGATCCGAACCCATACATTAGGGTATACCGTACCGTACATAGCAGTCCTGTCGTTTCTTTCTTTCTTTCTTTTTTTTTTTTTTTTTTTTTAAGGCGGGTGGTAGAAAGCTATCCTAACAAGAGGACTTTTCAGACAATAGATAGCCTGATTTATAGACTGAAAATAAGCCTATTATTTGTCTGGCAGGGATAAATGACATTCAAAGTGTGGTCAAGGAATGTCATAATTATCAAAACAGACTCCTATAATCATCTACTCATACATTTAACACATACCCATAAGACAAATTTTCGACTGGCATAAGTTGAAGCAGTTGCAGATGACAATTTTTAGTTAATGGAATCCTTTTTTTCTTTTTTTATACTAATTTCTATCTTTTATTTTAAGGTTGAAAACATGGTGGAATCGAATTCACAATCGAATCGAATTAACGGAATGAGCGAGTTTTGACGATATACACGTAATACGTTATGTTATTATCTCCCTTTATATTAATTTGTATATTGTTCGATAAAAAGATTTGATTGTATATTTGAAAATATCAGATCCTCCTAATCCAGGTCAGCAAATAAAATCGCAGAATGTCTTGAGCGATGTGAGTGGAGTTATGGAACGATTTGAGTGAGTAAATTGAATGATATGAATGGAATGGTGAACGAGAGATTTTTAATTACATTGAGCGACAATTTGTGATGTTGTAAACGAGACTTTGACGAGTCCCATTATGTCATCAAATGACGAGTTTAATAAATCAAATATTTTATGAAAATCAAATATTTTATGAGCACGAACTTGTCATTCTTTTTATTATATAATCTGCAGTTTTGCAATTAATCGATAATTGAATTGAATTTTATTATCTTATTCTTTAGTGACCATCCGTATGGTGCGGTGTCGGGTTTTATTCCTTTCTGACATTTGTTTCCCATCAATAGGTGGATAATAGTAAATCTTAGTGGGATGAATAGCTGCATGGATGCTCGGAAAGGACGTAGTGGTAGTACTGGTGTGAGAAATACCAGGAATCAATGGTTAGGTGCTCCAGCCACCGTATGACTGAAAAACTGACAAAACTAGCGTTACACCCAATTCAGTCAATCAAACTTCAGTTTTGTGCACTGCTGTCGACCAGAGTGAAATAAGCCGATATGAACATACAATAATTGACCAGTCACGGCTGTCAATCAAAGAATCAACCGACCAATCAAACCATTCCGGGGTGCTGAGCTTTCAACTGCAACTTTGGACGCCATTTATGTTAACCTTTCTTGTTGCTGTGGTGAGTCAAGCTGTAGTGACGATTTTTAGGTCTCCAACCAACCATTTCACTATTGATTTACATGCTACTGGCCATAAAATTTGTAAAATAACGCAGTGAAGAATCGGAGCTGAATTTCCTGTTCGAATAAATGGACGGGGCCTCGGGAGTAAACGGGCGGGACCACCGATTGGTCAATTACAGATTAGTGCGAGGAAAGCAGTTTAGACCACAGAGGGTAATTCATGTTTTCAAGGCAAACATGGCTTAAATGGTCTAGACGTCTACCTGAACAATAACCGATTAATCAATGGCAGAATTCCACCCGGAAGTAGCAGGTTGCTACTCCAAAATGCCAGGTAGAGCAATAAATGTCAAAGATTGCGTAATGGTCTTATCTGAAAGTACTAGAACACTAACAGTTCACAGATGGGGTTTTTACTCCGTAATTTAGTTCAAGCTTCTGTTTGATAACTTGTTAGTTCGTTACATAATGTTTTGGATTTCGATACGCTTCTGTGCAAAGTCAAGTTTTCAAAAGAACTTGCCATAAGCCAACTATTTACCAGTTGACGGATCACTGCTATCCAGCAAAAACTCGATTTACCAATCATATCCATTATTTACACTTAAAGTGACCTTTGAACTCAAATATTAATGTCTTTATTTTTTTTATTCTGGCGACTTAAACGATGCAACTACAGCTTGTAGTTACGACATTTAGGTCTAAAAACAACGACTTGCATTTCATCAAATATCTCTGACTTTTTACAAATTAATGTCGTTTATTACCATCTGTCGAATTGCAATGTCGGTAATCAGGGGGCCTTGCCAGAGGTACGTCAACTGGTGTTGGTACTCGTTTAAGACATGAAGAGAAAATCTAATTACTCTCTATGAATACGAGAAGCTTTTCGGTTCCTACCTGCATGTAATCAAAAAGATATTCTCTGCATTTCTTATAATTTAACATCATTGGGCGAAAAAATAAACGGTATTAATATTTTTTCGACCGATCAGAACGCCCATTTTTGATAGATGAAGCCAAAAATTAAATTATTGTCGCACAAATGTACAATACGAATCATTTAAAATGCATAAAAGATTCATATTTTATGTTGACAAAAGTATGGCATGTTTAGTGTCTTGTTTTTTTTTTTGTTTTTTTGTTGGTTTTTTTTTTTTTTTTTTTTTCCTTGTTTTGAATAAGTAATCGAATAATTTATTGTTTAACTGAACGCCGTCGTTCCGAATCCGTAATCTTTCGAAAAAAAAAAAAAATCTTTGAGACGGAGTGAAATTGTCTTGAAATCTTGCGCTGTGACCTTCGAGCTATCCGAATATTTCTTTCAAATGGTACATTTACTCATGATAGAGAACAACACTGAAATCTATCCGTAACTGAAGGAGCTATTTTCTGTACAAGCTCAATTTTAACCCTTTGACCTTAAATTGTGACCTGGACATTGGGGTTATCCAAACACTGGGAAAAGTCTTCGGTGCAATATCATAAGGAATTCACATGTGAAGTTTCATCCATTTTGGCCTAAGGGTTGTGGTGAAATCGAGGCGGTCGGACGGACGGAATGGCTGAAGGACGTATGGAAGGATAGACGAAGCGGTGGCCCTTCGGGGAGATCGTCCAGCCCAGCTTAATATGGATATATACAAAGAGGGGTTATTCCACACTAAGAAAACCTACTTGCATCGAATTGTTTCGACCAAGTAATCCTGCGCAGTGCGCAAAGTCTGGTCAGAGTCGATACTTTTTGAACTGCGTACCATATTTTAGCTTAACGGGTGATAAATGATGAAATATCAAAGGCCTACAACTACACTGTTTGGATTGGCCGTTTTAGCTTGTGACATTAAACACGTGTACCCATCAACTTGACCCTCATTATAGGGTGAGTACTTGTTGAAATATTTAAAGTACCATCTGCCCATTACTATGATAAGTCAGGTCGTTAACAAGCAATTTTCCGCTGCCTGCTTGCATGCCGTTTTCACACAATGAATTTTTGCACTAACACTTAAGCCTGACGCGTTAGTGTGTTAAGATATTCTTTCAAAATTAGAATTACCCTGCGATAAGAACTAATATGATCCGGTCTGTGCAGACACTTGTTAAAAGAAGAGGGACAAGGTGGCTCTAGATAGCTCTACAGAGATATTTATTGGACAAACCAGCATGCAACTGAAACTTCAGATACAATAAATAGGACCCATGTTTGTGAAGAGTCAAGCAGTGCACAAGGCTCATAAGATTTGTTGATATTGTTCAATTTGTTAAGGCCCATTTTCCCGCGTTTTTCATTGAACCTTCTCATTTTCAATCGAGTTCGTCCGTATGACTTAACATTCATTCCTACTTAGATTCTAGATGGGACCAAAATTGTGGCCAGTATACAGTGTAAACAAAGAACCTTTTATTTGATCCATTCACGCAAAGTCCCACTCTTTACTCCTCAAATGGAAAAAAAAGGATGATTTGGAAAGCATTGTAGAAAATAAAATAATCTTATTTTTCGTTGTTTTGTCAAAGACCTTCTAAAATATTGGTTGTGTAACATTATATAAAGTTCATTGTGTCTTCATGGCATAAGAAAATACATTTTGATGAGATGCCTATTCAGATACCTAACTCAAATGACATTTAACTTTGAAAACCATAGCTTACTTCATACAAATGTGGAAAAACCCCATAAAGGAGTATAAAATTCCCCTTATTATTCCAGGACTAATGGCATCGCTCTTTGGTTATGTGTTTGAACCTGAAGAGCACTTATACATTAGAGTACATATCAGAATATCGTCGTTTGGAGTACAAAAATGTCGTAACTACAGCTTTATTCAAGCTGTAGTAATGGCATTTTGTACGCCCAACGACGATATCAACTACGGGACATATCTTTAAAAGAAAAATTAATAGAAGAACAGTAGCTTAAGATCATTGAACAGACAACCACATAACCGTTTATGTTTACGCTCAGTTTTCGATTAATTTAATTTATCAAAGGAAACATTTCGGGAAAGATAAAGATATGACTAAGTTCTCCTTTTCAAAATGTATACTATCCTATTTGACGATTAATTTCCACCTAAAATGTATTTTGAATGATTATGTGCAACCGTTTTCAAGTTTTGTCGCTTTTTTTAGCACATGTAAAATCTTGTATGTACATCATTCTATAGTAGTTATTCACACATAATTCAATGGATATACATTGTATGCATTTTCTTTATTCATCGCAATAACCCTACACTGGATTAATACTAAACTAGATTTCTTAACCATTAACACATCCCCACACAACAAAATTTTAGACTGGTCCAAATTGAAGAAATCTGCAGACAACAATTTCAAGTCGATGGATATTTAAATTTTTCGTCTTTTTGGATAGAAGACATTGTGGATAATGAAGAAATCACTTGTCATAAGCAATTTCTTCATCAAGCAATTTCTTCATTTCCCACAATGTCTTTAAATCTTCTTACTTTAGGGGCATATAAATAAAGGGCTTGTGTGGGAAATGGTTAATGGCATTAGAATTTACTTTGAAGTTGTCATCTTGTAAATGCGTTAAGAAAATGTTCAGGTGTTATTTCAAGAGATACGGTATTCGATCCCAGATTCTGCAATCTTTCACGAAAGGCTTTATATTTGAGTCCCAGCCAACCATGTTACTTCAACTTTTTGCACAATCCCGACTTTTTACAGGCTCTGTGAATTGACCAATCGCGGGCTGCCGACCAAAGAATCAATTGATTAATTAAATAGTTCGCTTTTATACTAGAGGTTTACTTTGATCTCCGACGTTGGCCGACATTTGTGTGAAGCATTTTTTTTTTGTTTGGGGACTAAAACGTCGTAACTACAGCTTATTCAAGCTGTAGTTAAGACGTTTAGGTGGCCAACCAAGAATTTTACTTTTTTGTTAGATGTCACTTGCCATAAATTTTGAAAAATAAGGGCGTTTGATAAAACACAGCCGAAGTCAGTGGGCGGTACAAGTGGTCCATTAAATGCTCTTTGAAATGTTGTCTGACTGTTGTCTCGTAATGGCTTAAGACCCGAGAAGCATTTCATCCACCGAATCCTAGATGTCAGATGTGACCATCTCAAAACGGTCTTTCCGGTCGCGGCAAATATCAATTCCGACATGCATGCCCAACAAATGTGTAGATAATTGTAAACCTTAGTGGGTAGCGTGGGGCTTAGAAAGGGTGCAGTGTTAGTACTGGCGTGAGAAATACCAGGAAGTCATGGTTATGAGCGCCAGCCTCCGCTATATGACTGAAATACCGTTAAAGCGGCGTTAGGCCCCATTCAAACAAAACGATTATTTTTTAATTTTCGATGGCCATTTCACATTAGAAGAAGAATTATACAAAAGTAACTCACGAGGTCCAGAACGACGTAAACAACCAAGCCGCTGTCAGGACGGGCAATAACCAGAGTTTACGTTTCAAGGCGACTAAACACAGAATGGACATGATTCCTGGTGGTTTAGTTCGATCTTCTTCAGCACTGTAAAATATAAAAGTAAGTTCATTAATAACTGTTTAATCATCTTTTCAATATACAATCAATAGGTGAAAATTATTTAGATTAGTCCAAAATGAAAGGAGTTCCACATAATATTTGAGGGATTTTTAATGCACGAACCTTTCAAAGAGCACGTGTACTCAATAAGGAGAATTTCTAGGTAATGTCATTTCTGAAATCAATTCATGAATAAAGCAGTTACGGTTCGAACAAAATCGGCAAGCCTGGCAGACGCATGGATGTACAAATCGACGGACGCACGAATGCACATACATCGAAGTGCAGATGTGGCGACTACTCTTCTTTCTCCGCAAGCGAGCTTGACAAATATATTGTATCAACATTAACCTTAAATACCTCCATAATATTTTGTCTTTAAAGTCTTCTATTTCTCAAGACGATTGAAAATAAACTTTCGAAACGAATGTTTTTGCATCTAGAATTTCTGACGTTCTGCCAAATTCTCCTTTAAAAGCGTAACATATTTTCATAAGACCGTAAAGGTCTAGATAAAATGAAAAACGATACATCTTTGATTGTTATAAACAAAATATTTCAAAAGTTTTACTCGAATGGTGTCTTCGAACGATTACTCTGAAGCGAACACGGCAGATGCTTGCTAGCTTAGGTTAATTTGTCAAGCTCCCAGTAATTGTCCTATACAGGTTTCGATTGTATATGGAATATATTTAATGAAAATAAATCCTTGTCATGTTGAACCCAGATTATTCCTGCTTTGGCAGGAGGAATAGACGAAGACCAGCCTGCACATATGTAAAGGCTGATCTTAGTCTACAACCTGCATGTCCAGAGCAAGCAATAATTTGTTATGCAATACTTTTACACAGAAATATGGACCCATTACTAATACTTATAGCGCTTCAGTCCTTTGATTTTAAAGTATTTTTGAAAAGCTTTTTTTAATTCAGCATGACAATGGTTTTAAAATAACTTTAAATTATGAGATTTCGGACCGAATGGGACTTCTCGTGTGTTCCAAAAAGGTATTGTAAAAAGAGACTAAATCTATCAGAGGTCAAACATAGGTCGACTATCCAAAATCTAAATAAAAATATCGAATTGCGATTCTAGAATCAGACCATTGTCAAAGTTTCGAACCGCGCAGTTTTAGCTGGGTCAATATTTTTCGCATCACCTGAAGGCCCGTTTTCGCTTGACGTGTTTCATATAGAGGAACGGAACACGACATTGGAAGTGTTTCTCCGCTACCCGATTGATACCTTAAGCTGTAATTGTAACCCTTTAGCAGTCAATAAAGATCATAGACTTGTCAAAATTCAGCAGTGGCAAATTTTACTTAAACAATTCACATGTGATAGAATTTTAGACCAGTCCAAATTCAAAAAAGTTGCAGACAACAATTTATAGTAGGTGAAATCTTTAAAATATTTGTCTATTGTAGTAGAAACATTGTGGATAATGAAGAAATTGCTTGTATCAAGCAATTTCTTCATTTTCCACAATGTTTTCCAAAGCTTTCAAATTGAGAGGCGTTTAAAGGCGTCATTGTGTGGAAATGGGTTAATGTTATTCTAAAAATTCTTTGTCATTTGGGAAAGAAAACTCTGCGGATGATGAAGAAATGCTTGTAACGAGCAATTTCTTCATTTTCCGCAATGTTTTCTAAAATAAAAAGGAGTTTCGTGTGCGATTAGGTCAATGTATTTCACAAATAGCAAATCTTGATAAAGATCTTACCAGATGATAACAACTAATTCACTTTTCTGCTTAATTGAAATAATATACCCGGTCCAATAAGTCCAGAAAACAAGCCAGGTAGATCCTTTTTTTCACAATTAAAGATTGTCTTTTGCACAGAAATAAAAAAGTAAGACTAAAGCGTTCAAATGAAAAACTGTTGAAGCCAGGTATTTCAATAAAGCAACATATGAGCTAGGTTTACAGCTCTGTTCCATAACCATAAATATGTTCCATTTAAGAATATTGAAACGGAAAAGTAGACAAATCAACAAACTGTTCCATAAAAAATGAAACCTATCAACATCTTAAATTTCATAAGAAATTTTTGAAAACTTATAAAATACAAATGCCTCGATTATTTTTTACAGAAATAATTAAGCTACCATATCTCTTCACTCAATGAACACCGGATTCTAAATAAGCTAGCATCGCTGTGTTTATTACACCATTCATTTAGAACAGGTGTAAGTGGATCCCATGAGGCTTACCCATAACCAGACGAAAATATTTCAGACTGTTCAAAATTCAACGAGATTTAAGCCGATAATTTCAAGTTGTTATAAATTCATATATATCTTGCGAGTCGAAAACAATTTGGAAAAAGGAAGACATTGCTCGTTACGAGTAATTCCATATTTTTCCACATAGCTGCCCCAAACTGTTTACTTGAACGTCGTAAAAGAAGCGCAATTGACCAATCGCGGCTGTCAATCAAGGAATTAACAAAACAATCAAATCATTTATTTAGCCCGGACCTGAGCTTTTTAACTCCAACATTAGCCGCCATTTTTGTTAACCTTTTTTGTTGGTTTGGCGACTTAAACTTTGTAAATACAGCTAATTCAAGCTGTAGTTACGACGTTTAGGTCACCAATAAACGATTCTAATTTTTTTGTTTCATGCTACCCGCCATAAATTTTAAAAGATAAAGCCGTTAAAAATCGAAGCGGAACTTCCTGTTGGAGTTAATGGGTGGGGCCTAAGGAGTAAGCGGGCGGGGCCCACGTTTGGTCGATTGGATGGGAATGGATAAAACGCTATTTCTAGCAACATTGTGCGTTATGTTATGACCATGTTATTTTATTCAAGTGCTCCCTGGATATCACGGCTCTGACACAGTACATATCTGCGAGCGACTATCGGCAAAACTTTGTCTTTTTCGAGTTCTTTCCAGTCGCCGCCATAATAACAGATCTCAATGCGAATTAACAATCGATAGATCAATCAAAGAATTTATTTACGTCCGACAAAAACCTTTGACCTCCAACATTGGTCGACATTAATGTTAATCATTTTCTTTTGTTTCGTGACCCAACACTTTCCCGTACAATCACTGGTTTTTACGTCTCTGTGTTTTTATACTTGGGAAAACATTGTGGAAAAAAAGAAATTGCTTGTGACAAGCAATTTCTTCTTTTTCCACAATATTTTCTACCCTACTGAATGATTATTTATAAAATAAATTCAACTTTGAATTGTTGTCTGCAAAACCTTTGAATTTGGTCCAGTCTAAAATTTCAAAAAACAGGAAAGGGTTAAACGCCGTAACCATTCTATTTTTGTTGCAAGTAACTGATCACAAACTTTGCCAATTAATGCCGTTTGACATCTAAATCGAACTTCCAGTTGGAGCTCAAGCGATCCGTCAATTAGCCAACAACGATGTATTCCTACAAGGCTTTCATTCATTCAGTTGTGGAAGACAAGGCTCGCACCTGTGTATCGCGAAGTTTGTTTTCACATGTACTAAGATTAATACAAGTCTCTTTGAATATTACGTAGTGCTCATAGTTCTTCTCCTAACGTCTTACTGCTTACACTTCTATCATGGGTTGTCATGGATTCGATCTCCGGCGGCGGCACATATCCTTTACGACATTTGTCTCTCACAAATGGGTGGATAAGCGTAAACGTAAGCTGGAGGCTTGGAAAGGATGTAATAGTGGTACTGGTGCGAGATATACCATGAACCCATTGTTAGGTGTTCCATCCGCCACTATATGACTGAAAAATTCTTAAAAGCAGCGTTAAAACCCATTTTTACAAACGTACTGCTAACAGAATAGAATCAAATAGAACGAATAAATATATGTTTCTATACGTACATGTTTATTATTTATAACTAAGAAAAATAAAGGAGCTATTAATTATTTACGCAAACGCAACATGCATAACCAAGTCTAAATGAGACCTGCCAATCAAGGATGATTTTAGCCGTTAGAAAAACCTACTTAGATCGCAGAGTCCATTATGTAGTCAGTACAGAATGACAATGATTGAAACATTTTTCTTCTGCTTTATAAAACTTTTCTAATAATTTATCCTTGGTGGGCGAGCAAAACGTCGTAACTACAGCTTTAATAAAGCTGTCGTTCCGAGATTTTTTGCTCGCCCACCGACGTTTTAGTTCAATCGTTGATCTACCTTTTCAATCTTTTCTTCTACTTTATCGTTGGTAGACGAGCACAACTTCGTAACTACAGCTTTGAGAAAGCTGTAGTTACGATAATTTAATCGCCAACCAACGTTTTACTTGTATAGTTAAGTTCAATCGTCGATCTTCTTTATAAAACTTTTCTTCTATTGTTGGGGGCGCACAAAACGTCGTAACTAAAGATTCAATAAAGCTGTAGTTTAGACATTTTGCTCGCCCACCGACGTTATACTTGTATATTTTAGTTCAATCGCGATTAACTCTTTCAATGAAGGTCTCAAACATACGTATTCTGGATGGAAACACGGGCGCGAAAAATAGGCTGTCGCTTTTAAACCGTTCCACTCCATTCTACAGGTTGGTAGTGCGAGTCTTGCTGTTACGTGTCTTACCAATATTTCAGTCTGTGGTTCATACACGTGATTTTCAACCTTAAAGTGAAGCAATTCAACCACTCGAGCATCGATGCAAATTCACATTTTCGGTTGCCATCGGGACGATTTAGATGATTACGAACAATATAAAGAATGCGTTGAAATAACGATTTATACGTGACGTTAGATTTCAAACGTTACGTTTTTATAACAACTTTATGACTACTTATCTCTAAAGTAGATGACCAATTCTAGTCGGCTCATATACGAAAGCTTTGCAAAAATCGTGCCTCATAGATGCTACAACAAACAACCTAATTCTTTGACCTATAAATTAGTATCTTATCTAAGATTTTGCCTTGATTTACCGATATATATTTTTTGTTTTTTTCCGGGTTATTATCATCTTTTTTCAAGACAAACATCACTTATCATTAGACTATCTATTTCAATCGCATGAGTAATAATAAGATTTATCCCCATTTTGCCCCAACCTACTGCTGAGAATGCGTCCGAATGATTTACGAGGGCACTCACTCCGTTCAAAAATGTTTCGTACAATTTTTGTTCATAATTTCTAATATATGTATAGGATGCTTTGGTTGAGCCTTGGTGACTTCCTAATAGGCCTACAGAAATATTTAGTCGTTTGACGCTCAAAATATGGTAACTACAGCTTGAACAAAAGCAGTAGCTATGACATTTTTCATGCCTAGCGACGATTTATCTAAATTCTTTTGTAGCTGGTAATGCCAAAGACACAATATAAGCACTTAACCCATTTCCACTAAATAACGCCTCAATATGCAAGCTTAAGAAAATTGTAGAAAATGAAGAAATTGCCTGTAACAAGCAATTTCTTTGATATTCACCATGTTTCCTAACCAAAAATACAAATATTTTAAATTTTTCATATATTTGAAATTATCGTCTGCAGCTTCTTTGAATTTGGACTAGTCTAAAATTTAACGTGTCGTAATGGGTTAAGCATAATGGTTTTCCGTGAAAATATGTTAAAGGCTAATTTTCTTGCTTTTATATAATTCTATGTAAAGTATATCCGGGCAGAGCTGAGAAGAGTTTTGTTTTGTTTGAATGGGTTTTTACGCCGCTTTCAACAATCTGTCAGTTATATCGCGGCGGCTGGAGCACCTAACCATGGAATCCTGGTATTTCTCAAACCAGTACTACCATTACATCCTTTCCTAGCCGCCAGTTGCTGTCCCACATAGGTCTACGATTATCGACCCATTGGTGAGACAAAAATAATCGGAAAGGATGAGTGCCAAGTGGCAGTCCTTTAGAAACTTTTATAGACAGTAGCTAGGCGATGCTTCGTGTAAAATATAATACCTCTTTGCTTTATGGATTACCAGGATTCGTTTTTTTGGTTGTTGTTGTTGTTGTTGTTGATGTTTTTGTTTTTTTTTTTTTTTTTTTTTTTTTTTGTATCTTCAGAAATAATTCATTCTTTGTTTCTATGTTAAATAAGTTTGGCCCGGACCAATTCCAAATTAGACCACGGGGATTCTTTTAAACAAGTTTCATAGAGAGCCACCTTGTGATCAAGCATGTAAAACATTAAACATCTATAGTCAGAGATGATTTTTGAAGATTTACTTCTTTGTTAATACATAAATTCGTTGTATCCATTCTGTTGCATGGTAGAATATGAGACGAAATCACTATAGTCAGAAAGGATTTTTGAAGATTTGCTCCCTTGTTAATACATGAACTCGTTGTATCCTTTCTGTTCTATGGCAGAGTATGAGACAAAATTAATTTCTTTTAACAACAACAGTTGATCTTAACCCAAGGAACACTACTACCACGCTTCATTCTAGTAGGATCAGTGGTTTTGCAGAAGATGACACACTAAATACATTCACGGACATTTTCTTCCCTATTTGGCACTTTTTCACATTTAGCGCAATTTGAAATTTCGTCTGCCACTTCTTGCATTTTAACGTCTTGTAATCTATGAAAGAAAATACGGACGGTTGACGAACGGTGAGTAATCACAATAGTTTACCTTGGCCACATTGTACTCAGGTGTACAAAAAAGCCCCTGTCGAATTTCTAAAAGAGGGGTAGTCTTTCTAATGCATTACATACGTTCACTTTTCAAATGAATATCATAACTGACATTTTTCCCCTCTCCATTCTTCCCGATGGATCCCTTTTTTGCAGGCTCGGTTAAAATTATAGACATTACAGATATAAACATGTGATAAAAACGTATTTCAAACATCCATTTTAAACAATCATCGCCCAAATTTAACCCAGACGATCTTTCCGATGATAACATTCGAGAACAGGGAATTAGGAACATAATGGCGGAGGTTGGTTGTATAATAATTGACCAATCGCTGCTCCCGTCCATCTACCCTTTAGCCCACGCCCACTGACTCCGACAGGAAGTCTCGCTTCGATTTTAATCGGCGTAATCTTGCAAAATTTATGGCAAGTAACATGTAACAAAAAGAAGAGTAGTTGGTTGGCAACCTGAACTTCGTAACTACAGCTTGAATAAGTCGACAAACCAACACAAGAGGTTAACAAAAATGTTGGAGTTCAAAACTCATTTCTGATCTCATTGAATTATTTAAACGCGTTTTTTTGTGGTTTAATGAGTATGCCTTGCATCAAAAAATTCGAAGACTGATATTTTAGCACATTTCAGACAACCTTTTTACACCCTCCACAATTTCGTTTCAACCCATTCCCAAACATTGAGATTTTAGACCGGTCTAAATTGAAAGAAGTTGTAGACGACAATTACAAACTTTTTTTTATTTAATCATTGTCTCTCTGGGTAGAAAATAGTGTGAAAATGTAGAAATTTCTTATAACAAGCAATTTCTTTGTTTGTTTTTTTGTTGTTGTTGTTTTTTTGTTTTTTTTACATTGTTTTCATTTTTATCATTTTCCACGCTGTTTTCCAGAGCAATTTTCTAGAGGGGCGTAAAAAGGAGGGATTGTTTTAGAATTGGTGAAAGTGGTGGGAATCAATATAAACCAAAGGATGAAGGCAGTCAAAGTATGGTACTTTCCGTTGAAAGTCCAGATACGAAAGTATTTGAAATTCCATCCTATATGAACAACATGGTCCAAGAACCCGCTGAAAGTTTTAAGGTTGAATACAGCCAATCTTGCTCAAGCGACCACCTCCATTAAGCGACCTCTTTCATTAACCGACCAGCATCAAAAACCCCTTTCAAAAACAAAAAGCGTCTTCATAATTGGACGCTCTTGCTAATGGAATTATCAAAAATATGTCATAAGTTGGTTGATCTCATTAGAATCGTCTCAAGGAGTCTCTTAATGAGTTCATTCGACATAGGATTAAGTTTTAACAATTCATGAATGCAGTGGGACCGATCCCTCACCTATGTCACAAAAGACTGTATTAACCGACCATTCTCTTACACGACCATATTTTCGCAGCCCATTGAGTGGTCGTTTGATACAACTGTATTTGAAACATAAATGAGGGAATCAGGTACAAGATCTACTCTCAGTCCATGTATGATATGCATGTAGTTTCTACGAGCCGAAGAGTATTATGCGAAAAACAGCGTATTACGTCACACGGATAAACGATCTTTGCATTTTAACAAAACCGGTATGACACCTTCTCAAAAACATCTACTTTAACCCCACATTTCCGCTTTCTAAACAACTAAGGAAAACGCTTGAAAACATTGTGGAAAAAAGACATTACAATGTTTGCATGAACCTGAAAATGTCGTCTGCAACCTCTTTCAATTTAGACCAGTCTGAAATTTGTTGTGTGGTAACGGGTTTAGCGATATCTTGGAACGACGGGTCATAAGGTTCAAGACCAATATGCTATGTATACAAACACGATTAAACACTTGAAGTCTGTCACGCTGCATGCCTATCTCTTTTTAAGTGTTTGATAAATGGCTTATCAGCAAAATGCTGACAATGGCGATGAAATATAAACCATTCAATTAAAATGATAGATCTAACCTTGAATTGTTCCAGAGTAAGTGATAAGATGTTTATCTGTCGACACAAGCCATATAGAACCCCCCTTGACCATCACTGACCTCTAAATAACCCGATTAGTTCAGTTGGTAGAGCATTTGACTTAAAATCTTAAGATCACGGATTCGAGCCAACCAAACTAATAAACTAATTGTCTCTTGGAAGAGACTTAAATCGGATGATATCCACAGAGCACGTTAAAGAACCAGGCGGGGCTCTCAGCAGTTTCGTCCTGTATCCTTGCACCACCTCCCGTCTTCTGGTTGAAGGGGGTGTCGTCCCTCATATAGGCATGTGCTACGGTAGCGACGATAAATAAACGTAATTACACAACATCACCTAACGAAGCCAGAAATAAAGAGCGACAGATGATTCCATAGCCTTGAAATTTGTGTTGAAATAGAGGCAAAATCAGTAGATTCTTCATCGATGCAAATTTTTATCTTTGTGATTTTTCTGTTTGAGAACTTGTCGATCGCTGTTGTCAACCAATAAAACTATTGACCGAAAGTGAGTGGTAACCTCCGAAATTTATGGCAAATATTTTCCTTGGTTTGGCCACTCAAGCTGTTGTTACGATGCTTAACCCTTGTCATGCTGAATTAAAAACCCTATACAGAATTGCTTTAAAATATACAAGAGGACCATGATGGTCCTAAATCGCTCACCTGAGGCATCTCCAAATTACAGTACTTTTTAGTATAAAAAAGGCACAACTTATAAAAGATATATAAGATTTTGGGCTTTGTGCAAAACAATCCAGTAATGTTTTACAATAATAATGAATGCCTTTGGCTTTATAGTTTAATCCATTACCAAACTATCCCAGAATTTGTCACCCTCAGGGAAAATAGGTTTGAAAAATACATAGTGAGAAAGGGAGTGACAAGCAATTTATCCATTTCTCACAGTGTTTTCTACCTGAAATTCTTTGTATTTAGATTTCAATCAAACTCTAATTACTGTCTGCAACTTCAATGGGTGTAATTTTAGCAACCTTGGTAGAGAACAATCTGGATGTACTATACATCAAATTATGAATGCATTACAACTTATACATGAGGAGTGGAAGATATTTGAACATGCTCTTATTGAGCGTTTTTCATATCTTTAGATGCCTTGGGAAGGGCCATGTTTGTCCAAAGGATATAAACATGGTAGAGAACAATAATGTTATCCTTTGTTTTTAATGTAAATGCTCTAGAGCCAATATTTAAGAAGAGTTCTTTCAATGCAATTTAAGCAATTTTCAACCCAGGAGCAGAGACATTTTTATCCTAAGCGCATATTTTCCTGTTATATAGTACAAAATTATTTAGTCATGCTACATACCAAATATGTATGCCCTTCACCTTATATTTCAGAAGGAGAAGACTTTTGATGTTGCTCTAATTGAGCGTTTTCAAAAAAATTTTACCTCTGGGGCAGTGCCATGTTTTATCCCAGGGCTAACATTTTAGCTAACATGGTAGAGAACCATCTGTTTATGCTATATACAAAATATGAATGCCTTAGACTTTGTAGATTGGGAGGAAAACACTATTGAACATGGTCTAATGGAGCTTCTTTACAAACTTTTGACACCCAGGGAAAGGGTGTTTATTAACCTACAGGCATAATTTGATCAAAACTGATAGATAACAGCCAGGCTATGCTACACACAAAATATAAATGCCCTCCTCCATAAAATGAAGACTTTTTTTTAACATACTCAAATTTTGCGTTTTTCCCAATTTTTGACCCCTAGTGCAGGGCCGTTTTTGACCTGAGAAAGACAACTTTTTGTGATTTAGTACAAAACCATCTAGTTATGCTCAATACCAAATATGAATATCCTAGACCTTATAGTTTAAGAGGAGAAGTCTTTTGAAATTGCTCTAAGTAAGCATTTTTCCAGACTTCGGACCTCTAGGGCGGGGCCATTTTAGACCCCAGAGATTAAATATTTAAAAACTTGGTAGAGAACCATATGATTAAGCTCTATATAAAATATAAATGCCTTTGGCCTTGTAGTCTGTGAGAAAAAAGACAACATAGATTTTCTAAAATTTCCCATTTTCATATGCCACGGTTACAAGAGTTTTTTGCAGAATTAAATTCTTTTAACAACTTTTGAAGAGCTTCACCCAAGGAACATCCCTGCAAAGTTTCAGCTTGATTGGCCAACTGGTTTAGGAGGAGAAGATTTTTAAAGATTTTTACAGATTTACTAAAGATTCCCATTTTCACATGCCGCTGCAACCAGAGTTTTTGACGGAATTAAATTCTTTTAACAACTTTTGTAGAACTTCACCTAAGGAACATCCCTGCAAAGTTTCAGCTTAATTGGCCTACTGGTTTAGGAGGAGAAGATTTTTAAAGATTTTAACCGATTTACTTAAGATTCCCATTTTCACATGCCGCGGCAGCCAGAGTTTTTGACGGAATTAAATTCTTTTAACAACTTTTGTAGAACTTCACCCAAGGAACATGCCTGCAAAGTTTCAGCTTGATTGGCCTACTGGTTTAGGAGGAGAAGATTTTTAAAGATTTTTACAGATTTACTAAAGATTCCCATTTTCACATGCCGCGGCAGCCAGAGTTTTTGACGGAATTAAATTCTTTTAACAACTTTTGTAGAATTTCACCCAAGGAACATCCCTGCAAAGTTTCAGCTTAATTGGCCTACTGGTTAAGGAGGAGATGATTTTTAAGGATTTTTACAGATTTACTAAAGATTCCCATTTTCACATGACGCGGCAGCCAGAGTTTTTGACGGAATTAAATTCTTTTAACAACTTTTGTAGAACTTCACCCAAGGAACATCCCTGCAAAGTTTCAGCTTGATTGGCCTACTGGTTTAGGAGGAGAAGATTTTTAAAGATTTTTACAGATTTACTAAGGATTCCCATTTTCACATGCAGCGGCAGCCAGAGTTTTTGACGGAATTAAATTCTTTTAACAACTTTTGTAGAACTTCACCTAAGGAACATCCCTGCAAAGTTTCAGCTTAATTGGCCTACTGGTTTAGGAGGAGAAGATTTTTAAAGATTTTAACAGATTTACTAAAATTTCCCATTTTCACATGCCGCGGCAGCCAGAGTTTTTGACGGAATTAAATTCTTTTAACAACTTTTGTAGAACTTCACCCAAGGAACATGCCTGCAAAGTTTCAGCTTGATTGGCCTACTGGTTTAGGAGGAGAAGATTTTTAAAGCTTTTTACAGATTTACTAAAGATTCCCATTTTCACATGCCGCGGCAGCCAGAGTTTTTGACGGAATTAAATTCTTTTAACAACTTTTGTAGAACTTCACCCAAGGAACATCCCTGCAATGTTTCAGCTTGATTGGCCTTCTGGTTTAGGAGGAGAAGATTTTTAAAGATTTTTACAGATTTACTAAGGATTCCCATTTTCACATGCCGTGGCAGCCAGAGTTTTTGACGGAATTAAATTCTTTTAACAACTTTTGTAGAACTTCACCCAAGGAACATCCCTGCAATGTTTCAGCTTGATTGGCCTTCTGGTTTAGGAGGAGAAGATTTTTAAATAAATTGTGGACGGACGGACAGACGGACAGACGGACAGACGGACAGACGGACGGACGGACGACGGACAACGACCGATCACAATAGCTCACCTCGCACTTTGTGCTCAGGTGAGCTAAAAACTGACAGCACTGGAAGGTCTTAATGAGGGTCAATATTTCTTCTGAAAATTGATTATTCAAACAACTCTGAAATGGCTGAAATGGGTCAAGCAGGAGGTATAGACCAAGATCAGACTGCACTTATGTGCAGGCTGATCTTTGTCTATACCTCCTGCCAAAACAGGAATATTCCGCGTTAAGCATGACAAGGGTTAAATCGCCAACGAACGATTTTCGTTTTGTTTCCTTTTGGGTTATGTCCCTGGCCAGATACTGTTCAGGGCAATGTCGTTTATAACCTCGATCAAACTGCCGTGTCGGCGGTCAGAGGGCGTGGTCTGTATTCCGTCAATTGACCAATCGCTGACCCCGCCCACATACTTCGTTAGCCCCGCCCATTGACTCCGATAGGAAGTCTAGCGTTATTTTGAAAGATGTAGGGCGAGTAGCATGTAGCAAAAAGTAAAATAGTTGCTTGGCGACTTAAACGTCGTAACTACAGCTTGAATAAGCTGTAGTTACGAAGTTACAGTCGCCAAATTAACGAAAAAGGTTAACAAGATGGCGGCCAATGTTGTAGTTGAAAGCTTAGATCCGGGCTGAATAAATTACTTGTTTGGTCTGTTGAATCCTTGATTGACAGCCGCGATTTGTCAATTGCATCAGGAGTCATTATGCCGATCCATCTGAAATCCGTCATATTAACAATTTTACATATCTTCGTTTGGCGTGTCAAATTTCGTAACTACAGCTTGAATACAGCTGTAGTAACGACATTTAAAAGCCTAACGACGACATATCGTGAAAAGAGACTAACGTTCTCGTCTCCAAATACGTGAAAACAGGTTTGGAATCCGAACAGGTTTCTATCCGGTAAGGAATTCAAAATACGAATAGTATACAGTAAGGTAGAAATATCTTTCCATAATTACACTTTAGCGCCGTCTATCAAGATTTATGCGTTTTGATTGACATTTTTTTTTTCATTTATTTCTTTTTTTTTCTGTTAATTATTCCATGAACAATAATTTGAGCGCGTGACTATTTTGTAAGCGTATGCACTTAAACGATCCATGAACTTTTAATCAAAACTAGTGAAATGTTTGCTTTGCTTTGCTTAATGACATTAAATTATAAGAAATGAAGCGAATATTTTTTGTTTCAATTGAGATGTGAACCTAAAAACTTAATCAGTCTAATGTAGGAATCATATGTATGTTCATACATAAATGAAAACAAAAGGTTTTATCTTCTTTTCTTAAATGAAAAACGATTAAGTGCGTTTAGTTCCGACCCTGAAACCGAGCCCAGTCCATACAAACTTTTTGTATAGTAGTTCATTTTTATGTCAAGAACGTATCAAAAGTTGACCATCGGCGGTAACCGATTATCTAAAATTTACGTGGATGTATTAAAGAGGCTCTTCAACAGATTTTCATGAAAATTCAATTTAGGAAAATTATCTGCATTTCAAATAGTCACTTATGTGGTTTTCAAGATAAATATTCTTCGTGTTATATCTACTAAATTCCTTATGAATTTTATCAATTTTGATACATACGTATGCTTACTTCAAAACGTCGGAATTTATCGGATGAAGTCGCTAGTTTTCGGGTCATGTCAACAACGACTGGATTAGTAGCGGAAACAAATGGTGTAATTGATACATCACGGAAACCGCAAATAAAGCAATTTTCGGTGCAGTCGATAAATAATGTTATTCGAGACGAATTCCGGTTGCATTCGGGTTTTACTTTGTTGAAATATCCGGCGTCTCGTAACGCCAAATATTTTAAAGTTATGAAAAATTATTATCATTTCAAATTTAGCTTAATCGCCTTCTTTCAATGAAAATTATAATATTTAGAAATTTTGAATTAACAGCCAAAAGTGTTCTTCTATAATTTGTGAAAAAGTCGCTTTAATCTAAGTAATAATCAACAACAGATCTTCAAGTGTTTGGCTCGTAAAATATACTTGACATCCTAGAAGCTGTAAACTGTGCAGAATTTTGCAGAGTTTATGTCTTATGAAGTACCTCGTGCAAGCATGTGACCCGCCATTTGAAAATGATACCCCGCAAAATTTTCTTATCTATATGTGCTGATAAAGTTCTAGTTATAATCGCACGATGGTATTAACCATTACCAGACAACAAAATTTCAGAATGGTCCAAATTGAAGAAGCTGCAGACGACGATTTCAAGATGAGGGAAATTAAACAATGTTTGTCTTTTGGATAGAAAACATTGTGCGAAATGAAGAAATTGCTTGTATCAAGCAATTTCTTCATTTACCACAATGTTTTCCAAATTTCCAAATCCTTTTTCTTGATGGGCGTAAAAAGGAGGACTTGTGTGGGAACGGGTTAACACATCAGCAGACAACAAAATTTTAAACTCGTCAATAAAAAGAATTTGCAGGCGATTATTTTTGGATAATCAAAAATACTTTTAAAAAAATGTATTTTTGGGGTAGAAAACTTGCAAGCATTTCAATGTTAGAGGAATAGCTATTCTCAAACATAAAGGAAGAGCAGACGACATTATAACGTTCTATTGTGAGATTTATCCGCAAAGGCTAGTTTAATACCAGCGTTCGACACTAACGGGAGTCCGGGAGTCCGAGACTCCTAAAAAACGGCCCGGACTCGTAGAATTTCTGACTAGGCAGTCCGACGGACTCCTTTAAAATTCACCAGTAACCTTGTTAAAGTAGTAGCTCATATCGTTTGTCAAAAATCCTTACAATCATTCTTACTCGTCACGTTTTTCCGCGATTGGAAGTTATTTCTATAGTTCAATGTTTCCAGTCAAAAAATCTACCGGTGTCAACGTAAAATCACTTTAACAAATTAAATGTGACTAAAGGTTTAATTCGGTAAAGAACCGTTCTATTTATATCACTCGTAAATATAAACAAACATGAAATTATGGATCGGTTTTTGATTGGTTATAGGCTAAAAAATCTAGACAAGGACAAACAATCAGCAGCGTTGGGGATTACGAGAGAGAGAACATTCCAGTCGTCATGGCAGGCATCTTGCTGCGATATCATAGCCCTCTTTCTAATAACCTGCTGGCGAGGGCTACGACACCCCCTTCCTTGCTCATTGTCGCAGTGCCTAGCTGCGATATCGTAGCCCTCTTTCTGATAATCTGCTGGCGAGGGCTACGACTCCCACCTTCTTTGCTCTTTGTTGCAAGTCCTAATATTGTATTTTTTGTGATAAGCGACTCTCTGTGGACGAATTCCTTTCATACGTTAATATTATGGACAAATTCTATCAAAATAATAAGAATATCGATTGTATCAATCGTTTAATACCGGTTTCTTTCCTGTTTATAAGATATTCCCTTAGTTTGACGGCCATGACTTTTGGTTGGTCATGTGATCTATTATTACGTCACATTGTTTACTATTGTCATGCTGTCAAAACCTGTGCTCGTAAAAAGTACAGTATCAGTTTTTATCTACCATTGATAAAAATTTTATCTTCAAAGATACTGAATTTTCAATATCTTTATTTTATCTATCAAATTCAATTAACTCTAGAATTACTTTCATACAACATTTTTCTTGTTTTCTATCCGAACTGTCCTGTTTTCAAAAAATACTATGTGTTCCAAATATGGTGAGCTAAATTCTCATTTGCTATCGTTTTGGCGGGAAACCCGATATCTCAAGAGATCTCGCTGTCAAACAGCAAAGATGGCTGACATTTGATTCAAAATGGCCGAAAAACTTCGAGTTTCCGATGGTGCAGCGAATTGAGACTTAAATACATAAAATAACTGACTTTCTGTAGATTTACATTTATTTACATGAGTAGATAAATGGTTAAGGTCCATTTTGGTATTAAACTTGTGTTTGTACTATTTACACAACTTACAATAATCGACCTAAAAGTGCCCGGAGTGAATCACTCCGGGCACTGCAACAAAGAGCAAAGAAGGGGAGTGTCGTAGCCCTCGCCAGCAGATTATCAGAAAGAGGGCTACGATATCGCAGCTATCGCAGTGCCCAGAGTGAATCACTCCAGGCACTTCGAGGTCGATTATTGGAAGTTGTGTAAATAGTACAAAAACAAGTTTAATATCAAAATGAACCTTAATTATTTATCTATCCATCTAAAGAAATGTTAATCTGCAAAAAGTTGGATATGTTATGCATTTAAGTCTCTTTGTCACGCCACTGGAAACTCAAAGTTCTCGGCCATTTTGAATCAAATGTCGGCCATTTTTGCTGTTTGACACCGAGATCCAATAGGAACCCCTCTTCAATTCTAGGAGCTCTCGGGCTTCCCGCCAAAACGATAGCAAATGAAAATCTAGGTCACCATATTAGGAAGGCATAGTATGTTTTGAAAATAGGACAGTTCTGATAGAAAATAAGAAAATAGTGTATGAAAATAATTCACGAGTTTATTGAATTTGATAGAAAAAAAAGATATTGACAATTCAGTATCTTTTAAGATAAAATATTATCATGGTAGGTTAAAAAGGATACTTTGATTTATTAAGAACAGCTGTTTTGATAGCATGACATCAGTAAACAACGTGATGTAATAATAGATCACATGGCCAACCAAATGTCATGGCCGCCAAACATAGGAAATATTTTATCTGAAAAGAAACCGGTATTAAATGCTTGATACAATTGATATTATTATTTTGATAGAATTTGTTCATAATATTAACATATGTAAGGAATTAGTCTGTAGAGTGTCGCTTATCACAAAACATACAATATTAGGACTTGCAACTAAGCACAAAGAAGGTAGTAGTCGCAGTCCTCGCCAGCAGATTATCGGAAAGAGGGCTACAATATCGCAGCTAGCAGGGATCGTACACGTCACCTGTCTTATGTATGACGGTAAAAAAAACGAAATGTAACGTTTGTACTAAGTATGAGAACTTGGGTAGTTTTGTAACAGGTTGCAGCAATTTTAGAGTTGAGGCAGTGAAGAGGCACAATACCTTCCAGAGTCACATTGACAATGTAACTAAAGAGAATGCTAAACAACACACAGAGCTCAACCAATCGACTGCTGGTCGTTCATTACTCCAACTAAATAAATCATTATCTATTTTTGAAAAACTTCCAAAGCCTGGCAATTTATTAAATTCTTGTGCATTAATTGAGTATTCTCATCACTGTCTCTTAAAAAGTGGTTATTTTGATCAATATTCATGTACAAAGATAAGATTTTTCTAGTGTACATTTTCAAATTAGCATTTTACATTTTTATTTGGATATGGAGATAAGCTGTATCAAATGATCATATACCAATTTTGATGATGAATAAATTAATACATGTTAATAAAACAAATTAATTTAAAGACAATTTTCAGAATTTCATTCGGACTCCTTGATTTTCCTCCGGACTCCCTGACTTCTTAAGTTAGGAGTCCGATGGACTCCTTGCTTGGAGAAGTTAGTGTCTAACGCTGAATACGAGTATAATTCACGTCAAGTACTCAGTGCAACTCATTTGTACAAAAGGGCCACCCAAAACTGAAGGTCTGCTTACCTAAAGTGATGTTTATACAAAAATTCGATTGATTAATACGTATAAACACAAACTTTTGTCACTACCAGCCTCAGTTGGCTGAAATGTGAGGGTCTATGTATTATGTAAGCTTAATCCTCGATCATGGGGAAATACTTTCGAGCTACGCTGTGGGATTCTTTTTTTACCGTAAAATTTAATTAAAACAAACTTTCGAAATTGCTGCATCTTAAACATTTATCTACCGCATTCATTTTATTCCTTCTCATTGTTTATTACTCTAATCCATGATGAGATCAAATTTCCTTTTAGCAACCATCAAATCTGCAGATTAGAGATCTAAAGAGAGATTTGAACCTGTTTGAACGGGTCACGGGAAAAAGTAGTTTTAACCAGAGTAGATTCTGTTTCAGTCGACTGCACCAGACGACAAAATTATAAACTGGTTCAAATTTCAAGATGATACAGACGACAAGTTAATTTGATGAAATTTAATTTTCATTGAGGGGGGGGGGGAAACATTGTGAATAATGATGAAATTGCTTCTATCAAAATTTCTACATTTTCTACGTTGTTTTCATGAGCTTTATTTCCTTGGAAGTCAAAAAGGGTGCCTGTGACAGTAAGTTGTAAATTTACGAAAAGACTAAAGTCTCGTAACGACAGCTTCATTGTAGACTTCAAGGTCCCCTACCGACGAATCATGAAAGCCGAACAATTTTATCAGGGCTGACAATTCGCTCGTTTGCGGGATTTCTAAGTTACGAAGGGTTCACGATTACTTTTGATCGAAAAGCTAGCTTTAATATACAGGTTTGTTTGTAATAATTAACTTGACGTGAAGCAGAGCTGTAAACACTACAAATTATCAGCAGCAAGTTAGGGTTTTAACCTTTTGGCCTTACCTTGTGGAATACTTGGACAAGGACAAAACATACATTTCTCAGAATAATCAGTTAGCGAGTACTTAAATACTTGAACCCATTCCAATCCAATGATGCCTTTTAATGGCCCTAAAGCAAAGATTTTGAAAAATATTGTGAAAAATGAAGAAATTGTTTGCCGCAAGCAACTAATTCTCTTCATTTTCAACAATGTTTCCTACAAAAGAAAGATGAAAAAATCCTAAGTTTCATAAACTTGGAATTATCGTCTACAACGTGTTTCAATGGACCAGTCTAAAATTTAATATCTGCATGCTAATGGGGTTAATCAAACGTTCTGATTTGTGCGCTTTTAAATTCTAACTGGGTCGTGGCCAAAAAGAAGTTGGTCGCAAGTAGGACTCCTAATCATGGGTTCAGGATTCGATTCCCGTCCGCGGTGAATATCCTTCCGACAATTGTCCTCCTACCAATCGGTGGATAACCGTAAACCCAAGTGTGTTGAGCAGCTGGAGGCTCGGAGAGGATGTAGTAGTAGTACTGGGGAGATATTTACCAGGAATCCATGGTTAGGTGTTCCAGCTGCCGCGTTATGACTGAAATACTGTTAAAAGTGACGTTAAATACCATATAATCAATGAAATTATAACCGCTTACATACGGTCATAAGTCCTCGACAAAGTTAACGACTCAGTAACCGACGAAGCAGGTAAATAAACAAATTGTAAACTTGTTGAAATTCAACCCAATCTCGTTACCAGTCAAATAAAATGTCACAGCCCTTACATGTCAAACTTGCATCTTAACCCTTTCCCGTATGATCCCGCTTTTTAATACCACGAGGAAAAATAGCTTTGAAAAACAAATGTGCCTCTTACTTTTCATTTCTATTGCAATTTGAATTGTCGTCTGCAACTTTGTAACAATTTTGACCAGTCTAAATTTTTCTGATGTGGTAATGTGATATATATCAAATTTGTGAGCTGTATACGTGAAACCGATTAATCTTTTGATCCATTCCAACACATCACGATACTCGAGAAAAGAGGTTGAAAACAACGAACAAGCATTTTTTCTCATGATCTAACTTTTTTCGCACAGATAGACATGGTTATTTGAAATTCTATCAAAATGAAACTGTATTATGCAAAAACTTTCAAATTCGACTGTCTTAAATTTTGTCGTCTAGTAAATGGTTTAACCATATAAAAATTATTCTAACCTTTATTGAAATGCAAATTGTTCGAGCTGTCCTAATTCAAAGATTTTGCAAGCGACAATACGAAGTCACTTTATTTAAAAGATAATCATTCAGTAGGTTAGAAAAGAAAGGGTAAAAAAAGAAATTGATTGTTCCAAGCACCTAACTCTTTTTTCAACAATATTGTCTCAAGTATAAAAACACAGGGACGTAAAAAACGGAGATTGAACAGGAAATAGTTAACAGTACCTGTTTATATGTATATCAAGCCTACTCTCCAACAGAATGCAGGATTCTTGAGTATTATCCAGAATATCCACACAATTCCTACTCTGTCCGTGGTCAATAAGCATCCTTGACCATATGTGCTGACCACAAGGCAACACCAAACTGGACATTTAAGTATTTGAACAGATAACGGATGACATAGTTTTATCACTGCAGAATATTGCTTCTTAACAGACAATCTTATCAACAATGGATTAATAGAATTCATGTTTCCCTCATATCTAAAATTTTTCAAATTCTTGAACAAAGTAAATCAACCGAAAGCAATACTTTCAAGTTTCAAATAGCCCTTCGGTTGGCTACGCAGCTCATAACTATCAAGTTTCTACGCCAAAAGATTTTGTCGCAGGACTTATTCTAACAATTACGGCCAAAAGGGGTCAAAAGGGTTAAGCCCATTGCAACACAATGAAATTTTAGACTGGTCCAATTGAAAGAAGCTGCAGGCGACAATTTTAAGTTGGCTTTGTCTTTTAGGGTAGAAAACATTTTGGATAATGAAGAAATTGCTTGTGACAAGCAATTTCTTTATTTTCCACAATGTTCTCATAAGCACTTTACTTGTAGTGTGTGCAAAGGCGTAATTGTGTTGAAATGGGTAAAACATTTCCTTGATAGATTGTGGTGACATAAGGGCTATTTAAATATGTTTATATACAAGGTCATAGCATTTGAGATAAGGGCAATGCTTCTGTTCATTGCATCCTTTATTACATAGTTACGATTGAGAACTTTTATAAGGGACATGATTAACCCATTCCCACATATTGACGCTTTTTACCGTCTGGTAATGAGTTGATTTATCAATAATTTAATTGTTAGTTTCGTCTATCAAAAACAAGCGATCTGATTGGTCGAAAAAATCAATTCATACCTCCATTAAAATTTTGAGTACGCAGCCATTTTGAATGCTTCCGCACAAAATAGTTCACTACAAAAAGGTATCAAAATTTGTCAAATTGTTGCATTTTTCGCTCGATGCTATTAAATTATAAGAAATGAAGAGAATAATTTTTGTTTTCATGGGGGTATGAACCGAAAAACCTAATCACACAATGTATGAATCCGCTTCGCGTATTCATACAGTGTGATTAGGTTTTTCGGTTCATACCTCCATGAAAACAAAAAATATTCTCTTCATCTCATAAATAAGAATTTACGAGTGCAGACTTCTTAACCCATTACCAGACGACACAATTTCAGACTGGTCCAAATTGAGAGATGCTGCAGACGACAATTCAAACTATGAAATTTAAGATTTTTTAATTTCTTGGTAGAAACATTGTGGTAAAATGAATAAATTGCTGGTTGCAAGTATTTTTTTTTTCCCCATTTTACATAATGTTTACCCAATTGTGTTTTTATTTTTATTTTTTTTTTTTTTTTTTTTTTTTTGTTTGTTTGTTTCTTTTTTTAATTTGATGGGCGTCAAAAAACGTCATTGTGTTGGAATGGGTTAAACATCTTAAAACTAAATATATATCAAAATAGAAGATCTGTACAATTTGTTGGAAAAGAGGAATTGGCTCGGCACAAGCTTATCAAGCATAGGACATGAAACGCGGCGAATATAAATGAGAACTTATAAAGTGATAAGGGGAACAAAGCTTGTAAGAATGTACTTACTATATTTGTAGCTGTATTTACGTCATTTGACTCGCAAATTGACGATGTTATCTAATCATTCCGAAACTATGTTATAAGAACTGTATATTATGTAAGTTTGAACTTTGCACATACATGCAATATATAGTAAAATATGTTTTCAGCGGGCCGCAGTTGGTAGCGCGCCGACTCTCAATTAGAGGTACAGGATTCGATCCCCTGTCGCGTCAATTATCCTTCCAGACATTTACCTCTCACCAATGGGTGGATAATCGTAAACTTAAGCGGGTTGAGCAGCTGGAAGCTCGGAAAAGATATAGGGGTAGTACTGGTGTGGGAAATACCAGGAATCTATGGTAAGGTGTTCCAGCCGCAGCGATATGACTGACATACAGTTAAAAAGTAGCGTTAAACCTCTCAATGGACTTCCAAAAAATGACCTCTGAAGAGAATGGAGATTAATATATTTTAGTGACATTATTATGATGGATCGATTTACTTTCATATAAAAATTATTGCAGAATTTCTCTCACCTCATTAGAATCGTCTCAATGAGACGCTGGTTACGGAATTTCTAGCAAATTCTACCTCTTCTAAAAACCTTATTTTTTAGAAAGGAATTTAGATTTCGGTCGCGTAATAAACGTGGTCGTTTAATAGAGGTGGTCTCATAAGCAAGACTGACTGTAAATGTAACCCGGCACGCAAAATGGAACCAATAGGAAACCCAGTGGAACAAATATTGAAAAGGGAGTTGTAGACGAGTTCAATTAGTCATCGTAAAATGAATTATATTGTCGTATAAAGAATTATGTAGAATAGATATATGTTAACCCATTCCCAAACGACAAAATTTTAGACTGGTCCAAATTAAAAGGAGTTGCAGACGACAATTTAAGGTTAATGAAGGTTAATATTTTCTCAACTTTCTTAGTAAAAAACTTTGAGCGAAATGAAGAAATTGCTTGTGACAAGCAATTTCTTCATTTTCTACAATGTTTTCCCAATTGCTTTTCTTTCGGGCGTCAAAAAGCTTCACTGGGAATTGAGTCTCATTGACACGATTCTAATGAGATCCGTCAATATACTGTTTTAGTGTTGATAATTCTATTAGCGAAAACGTCAAATAATGAAGGTTCTTATTTTTGGAAAGGGAAATTTGATGCTGTCACCTAGAGAAAGTGTTCACTTTATAAAAGTGGTCGATGGTTCAAGATGGACCCTGATTTCAAGCAAGAGAAAGGGTAAATATGGGTCATTATTGACCAGTATTACGTCAAGATCATAAACGTCTAGTTGATCATTAAAGCATATTAAAACAGTTTTATACGTTATCCATCAACTTTATCGGACATTAAACCTGTTTATAGACGATATAAAACACTCAATTGAAAACCCCCGTTATATCATTTCATTAATAGGTATATAGATAAGACGGGGATGCCAGTCTAAAACCATTACAGACGATTTTTGAGACTTATTCAAAATCAAAGAACTTGTAGACGACAAGTTTCAGTTGATGATTTTTTTAAAAATCTTTGTCTATTGGGAGAGAAAACTTTGTGGATGATAAAGAAACAGCTTGAAACAAGCAAGTGCATCGTTTTCCACAAGGTTTCCCAATGCATTTGCGCGAGATGAGTAAAATATGGGCAAATGCTCAGACCAGAGCCGGAAACTAAACGGACATAAGCTGTAGGTACAATGTTTCGGTAACCGAATATTCAAGTTGTAGCTTCATTCTTTAAGGAGCCATTTGTTGAAATTGAGGATCGGAACAAATCGCAATCAAACAAGACGGCTACGTTAAAGGCACCTTTTCAATAATACTTGTAAGTATATGATCCGCTTTTATCCAGGAATATCTGTTTAACCCATTCCTACACAGTGTCGCCTTTGACACATCTCAAGACAAAAGGCTATGGAAAAGATTGTGGAAAATGAAGAAATTGCTTTTAACAAGCAATTTCTTCATTATCCACAATATTTTATAACCAAAGTGACAGAGTTTCTTTAAATTCTATCAACTAAAAAGTGCCTTCTGTAACTTCTTTCAATTTGGATCTATCTAAAATTATGTTGTCTAGTAAAAGATTGTATGAAGTTACTTTATGACAATTAGGAATTCAATCACGTGTACATGTATTTAATGACGTCACAGTTTTCCGATTATTGCTACGCCCCTCGAGATAAAAGCTGGAAAAAAATGTGGAAGATGAAGAAATTTCTTGTTGCTAGCATTTTTTTCATTATCTAGATTGTTTTCTACACCCCCCCCCCCCAAAAAAAAAAAAAAAAAAAAAAAAAAATAGATTTTAGAATTTACACGAACTAAAAATAGTCTTCTAAAGCTTCATTGAATTTAGTTGATTGATTGAATGGGATTTTACGCCACTTTTAACAGTATTTCAGTTATATCGCGGCGGCTGGAGCACCTATTCGTGGATTCCTGGTATTTCTCACACCAGTACTTCCACTACATCCTTTTCGAGCACCCAACTTCTCAACTCATATAGGTTTACGATTATCCACCCGTTGATGGAGACATATGACGGAAAGGATATTCACCGCGGTCGGGGATCGAACCCGGGACTGCATGACTAGTAGTCCTATGCGCTATCACTGCGCTATGACCGCGGTCTCATTGAATTTGGATCTGTCTTAAATTGTGTCGTTTGGTAATAGATTGATTTACAAACACATTTATAACATTGTAAGTTTTTAACTTACTGTAGTTTTTGTCATTTTTGTGAATCAGGCAGATATTTTTTTCTAAAATTTAAGTGTGTGTAAAAAAATATCATATTTTGCAATTGATAGGTTTTCCTGAATAACAGACCGCACACATACATCACACACACACACAGGACACACACACACAGCACTCACAGAGCGCGCGCACACACACCTAACACACAAAAATACGCCACACGCGCACGCGCACACAGAGAGAGAGGGGAAGAGAGAGAGATGGAGGAAAGAGAGAGAGATTGAGAGAGAGAGCGAGAGCGATAGAGATAAAGACAATGAGAGATAGCGAGAGGAGAGCGACACCAAATTACCAAATACCTCTTCAGATTATAGATAGAATCCAATTTCATTTTAATGCACATAGACCACTAATAAAATAGAGTCATCGCTTAATTGACATATAAGGTGCGATTTAATAGAGTCATAAAATAGCTATGTTGGTTTCTTGTCTATCTTCGATAAAGGTCGACTATTGGTCAATTTTCTTGACAGCTGGACGCTGATTGGACAAACCGATATTTCTAACAGTCACGTGATTAGTTAACGAATATACTGTCAATCATTCATGATAAAATCGCTTGCTACAGTACTTTTTCGGATGGAAATTTATTTGATGTACTTACAAATGGACACGTGCAATGGAATGAGATTGGTAACTGCAGTCGAGTTTGATATCGATCTTGTGATGGCTTTTTCGACCGTTGGTTGATGGAACTAATTGCTGCAAACATTGCATGATTTTTCTTTCATTATTTTCAGGCGTGTATAAAACGTTCTTATTAGTATGCAATTAGGTACTTTGCTATCGTTTGGAAAGAAGCTTGTCAGAACTCGCATTTGACTAGTAGACCAGGGGTTTAACCCTCCAAAATCTGAAAGTATTCCATTTTGACTCAAAAAATTTCTCCCCAAGGGGTCAAATTGGCCCCCTAGGGAGAAAGTTGTGTGGGTAAAAAAATGGTTTTATCCACAAATCTATCAGTGATGTATGTAAAAAAATAATTGCTTACTTAAAATCTTTACAAGAAAGGGGAAATTGGCAATAAACCTTCAAATTTATACTCATAATTCGCTCTTTTTTTTTTCTTTTTGTTTTTTTGACCCCCAGAAGCTCATGGTTAAGGACACAATGGCCCCTGAATTTCAAAGGCTACCGTGGTATAGATTCAAAATCCACTCTGTGATTGACAACACAATTAATAAGGACTTATACTCAAAACGACTGAAAGGTGAATAGTGGAGGTGAAACCTCCTTGTAAATGCATTCATTCATCAATTCATCCCCCCTTCGCTCCCTCCCCCCCCAATTTCCTCCATCTCGCTCGCTCGCTCGCTGCACCCCCCCTCACTCACTCCCTCTCTTCTTCCCTCACTAACTCACTCACCCACCCATTCAGAAGACGAAGATGGCAAAGAAGAAAAAGAAGAAGAAGGCGAAGAAAAAGAAGAAGAAGAGGTGAGAAATAAGAAGAAAAGTGCAAAAGCTTTGAATTAAGATCCTAGTATTTGTTGTTGTTGTTGTTGTTTTAAACTATACTTTAAACATTACTGGTAAAGTGAAATAAAAACAGATATGGTTTCCCCACATAGGCTACATGGTATCAATATGTCCAGCAAAGTATATGAATATCAATGAGATTACGTCAGTATGTCAGTGGGACAGCTCATGAATATTCGTGATCGATCGAAAATTGATCGATTGGTGATCAAACATTTATCTGTCTTCATTATCTGTAGAAACGTGTTCAAAGAAAGAAAGTCAATTCATTAAACCTTAAACCACAAAACCTCAACTTTAAACCACCGAAATTCACGTCGAAATAGGGAACGTCTTTTCCACAACATTTCATCCAATTTTCAGAGAGCTTGAAAAAAATAATCATTTTGTAGAAAAAAATGTATTTCAAAGTGACAAATATTTTTTACAATAAAAAATTGTTCTTTTAAAAACAAAACGTTTTTGGCTGGTCACAATTATTTTCTACGACATTTTCTTTAGAGGTGTGAAAAAGAGGGGTCGGGCGGGAAAGGGTTAAATAATAAATAAATACGAATAAATAAAAAATACATGAATAAATAAATTAACAGATACATGTACAAAAAGATGAACATATGTATAGACAAATAATGATGAAAATGAAAATTTTTTCTTTACAATTAAAAAAATCTTGAATATAATTATTGTCATAAAAATCCGTCTAAGTGTTATAATACCTTTTATTGTCTTTGTAAGAAAACATTCATTTATCGTCAACGGTCTTCTATACAATGTCCCCCTTGGTAAATATTTCAACTTAAAAGTTTATTTTGAACTATTCCCTCACTGGATCACCGATTTAATTCCAATATTTGTGTCTTTGCCTCCGTTACTATACAGATTTGAGTCACAAAACAATAAACAAGTCGATGTTATAGTAAATATAAATGACCCGTCATATAGAAAGCAACAATCTCGAAACCGAGAAAATTTCACAAAACGAAATAAATATCGAACGATTCGTATAGCTCGGCGCGGAACAAGGACGGGTCTATAGAATGGAAGACATATCAATTTAACTATTTCCTGTTCAGTCCCCGTTTTAATGCCCCTGTGATTTAAAATTGAGAAAACATTGTAGATAAAGAAGAAATCTCTACCCTTCTGAGTGTTCATTTTCAAAATTAAACCAACTTAAGATTTTCGTTTGCAAAATTTGGACAGATGTAAAATTTTGCAAAACAGGAAAAGGTTTGAGTCAGGCGTTTGTGTATTAATTGAATTCTGGGTCTAAAAGAGCAGCATACAAATGATGAAAAAAAGAGAGAAAATGCTTCGACCCTAGTCAGATTGCAAAGCTTCGAAACTGTCAACCAGAGTCACCACTATTACTTATCTAAATTGACTGATCGCCTCTGTTAATAAAAAATCGGTTGACCAATCGAATCGTTCTCTTCGACCAAAAGCAAATAATGACCTCCGATACTATTGTAAATCATTTGTGATGGTTTGTCGACTTTAACCCTTTCCTGTTTTAATTATTTTTAGACCTGTCCAAATTCAAAGGTTTTGCAGACCAAAAAAAAAAAAAAAAAATAACAACCAAAAAAAAAAAACAAAACAAACAAACAGTGGACTTAATTTGAAAAATAATCATTCAGTAGGGTAGAAAATATTTTGGAAAAAGAAGAAATTGCTTGTTACAAGCAATTTCTTCTTTTTCCACAATGTTTTCTCAAGTATAAAATCACAAGGACGTAAAAACCAGTGATTGTACAGGAAAGGGTTAACCTGTAGATACAACGTCAAGGTCGCCAATCGACGAAGTGTCCCTACCATACATTCTACGCACTAACGTAGTTTGATTTCACGGTAAATCTGTCAGAGGTCAGTGAGAATAGCCAGCGATCTGTCAACTTGTCATTTCTTTGTGACGTGCCACATTTGTTTCTAAATTTAGAGAAAACGTCAATAAATTTCACAAATTCCAATACCCTGTCTAATTCCAAAGGCTTATCAGTAAACGCCTTAAAACAATGTTTTTGATTCAACAATGACAACGCGTCTTATCTGATTCAAATGCACTTGACCTTAGGATTTCGTAGTTTTAGTTTCAAAAGGTGGTATCTACAACTTATTATATTCTTTAGCTACCAGGTTTTTAAAGTTTACCATCGAAATCCGATTTTCTACTCGTGGTTTAGAAATCATTTAGCGCAATGCGACTTTTTGATACCCCTCAGGAAAACTTGGGGAGGATTGTGGAAAATGAATAATAAGCAATTTCTTCATTTCCCACAATGTTTTCTACAAAAAAAAAGAGAAAAAAAATTAAAAAAAAAAACTTTCCAGTGTCTGTCAGACTTTAATTTTGTCGTCTGGTAAAGGGTTAAAAGAACATAAGCCAGTGCACGTAATACCTTGTGACCGTCGTCCTTGTTATCATCTTCTAGTGTCTTGAGTATTGATTGTTTCCAAAGTAATTGCGTCATATACAATCTAGCCTGTCTCCCAGACTGTCAGTTAGTGTGGGCTTAAAAGAAACTAAAGTACATCACTCATCCTTTGCATTTAATTCCCTAAAAATACTTCCCTTAGGTCCCACAAACTGACACTGATTAGCAAAACAGAGAATTAACAGCCAGAGAAAAGAAACTATTCAACTAAAGTTTCATACATTTAGCAAATACATATCGGTTAGACTGGGAGCCAGTTTATATGAGACCATGTTGCAGGGAATACTTACATGAGTACCACGGCTTTGGGCTCTTTGATATTTAGAGCTAGATTTTTCTTAAAAAGTCGGAAGGGGGCGCAATTCTGACAAAAATAACCTCCTAGAGTGTATACTATATATTTCTAATTTAAGAGATGAAGAGATTATTTTTTGTTTTCATGGAGGTATGAACCGAAAAAAAAATAATAACACTGTATGAATTCGCGAAGCGGATTCATACATAAGTGTGGTTAGGTCTTTCGGTTCATACCTCCATGAAAACAAAAAACATTCTCTTCATTCCCTATAATTTAATAGCATCGAGCGAAAAAAGAAAAAAACTTTAAAAATTTGATACTTTTTTCGATGGAACTATTGTGTGCGCAAGCATTTAAAATAGCTGCGTGCTAAAAATTTTGTTCAAGGAGGTATGAATATATTTTTCTCGACTAATCTAAACGCCAGGTTTTGATAGAAGAAACTAAAATTTAAATTATTTGAAGGTTAATATATTACAAGTCACAAACAAATAGCAGTAATAAGAACGGACTCATCACAAAATACCAAATTTTATACACGAGGACGATGTGAACACAATGCAACAAACACGACGATGACGACACAGTCGACGCGGACGAGTTCTAGAATTATATAAATACCTTGTTGTTTATTTGAAAACTGTCGAGCTACAAATGTGAAAGTTTTAAGGAATTTGAAAGTGGTATATACTTCCTGTAACGCAGTATCACACTAATCCTAACTGTATACGAATTTTATTGAAATATCGTGTAAAAAATAAAAATCTCGACTGTCAATCGATTAACCAGTCGACAAATGAAACCATTCATTTAGACCAGTTTTGAACTCCTATATTGACCGCCTTTTTCATTTAACCTTGTTGTTGGTTTGGCGGCTTAAACGCCGTATCTACAGCCTTTTCAAGTTGTAGTTACGACGTTGGGTCGCCAACCAGCAACCCAATTTTTTTGTTACACCCTAATACCACATATTTTCAAATAAAACGCCGCTTAAAATCGAAGCGGGACTACCTGTCGGTGTAGATGGACATTGCGAATGGAGCAACTTGAAGGAGCCGGCGATTGGTCAATTACGGATGTCCATTTATCCTACCCAGAAAGTCCTCTTTCGACTGACGTGGCAATATGTATTGATACGCAGATTCTAAATCTGGCATTTTTCATATTTTATTTAGGAAATATCTGGGTGTTCCTTTCAGAGTAGACAAATGTCTGCAACTAATGGTAGATTTTTGGTCGTTTTTAGTTCAATTCAAATTGTTAAGATATTCATTCATATTGTTACATGTATGTATAAGTCAATAAACATGCCAAATATTACAACTATTTATCGGGAAAATTCCACTGTTTATTTTGTCTTTTGTTGTCAAAGGTAAGTCGTTCACGATCTTGAGATAATAATCAACTTTCCTTACCGACATGCGAAAAGGGTACGTACTTGCACTTAAAATTATAGATCGCACCCGTCAAGCAGAGGTTCGATAACCTAACCAAAGTATAAATTTAAACAGAAAGTGAACTTTGAAGTCCATTATTTGTCGTCTCTCATGTGAAGCATTTTTGTTAGCTTGGCAACTAAACTATCGCTTATTTAAGTTGTACATACGACGTATAGGTCGCTAACCAACCTTTTTTTTGTAGCATATAACATGCACTGACAATAAACTTTACAAATTAAACATAGTTTAATATCAAATCCGAAAATCCCTTCGGATTCCAGTGGGCGTGGCTAGTGATTATTGAACAAATAAGACTTGTCAGGGAGCATCTTGGAAATGTGAAAAGTGCAAATCCCGTTCGGACTGCGCATGGAGGTCGATACTTTTCTTTTTTCGCAAATTTTCTTTTAAAACAATGATCATACTTCTCTATTATAAATTCTTATAACTCCTAGTTAACCTCTGCTAAATACTCTTTTTAGAGTATTTCTTAAACCCTTTCCCGTTTTTTGAAAATTTTAGACTGGTCTTTATTGTAAGAAGTTGTAGATAACAATTTCAGGGCAATGGATTTTTTTTTTCGTCTTTTCGGATAGAAAACATCGTGGATAATGAAGAAATTGCTTTATACAAGCAATTTCTTCAGTATCCACAGTGTTTTCCAAAGCTTTTACTTGGAAGCGTAAAAAGGAGGGATTGTGTGGGAATGGGTTAACGGAACACCCGAGATGTTTGGCAGTTAATAATATTTGAAAAAAAAAATCGTGAATCTTTAGATGGGTGTGAGGGATTACAATCCATATCAGTATGTTTTCATTCAAGCCATATATTATCGGTGCTCATTTATGCTCATTGGTGCTCTTTAGATTCTTGAAAAGACTTTTCCGATGATCATCTATAATATTGGTATTGATATAAAGAAAAATAAACTCAGATACTTCGATAATCGAATCGTCCACTCATTCGTCTCCTAAGTCTAGAGATTTTGGGTTTCAGCTGCGGCAGAGTTCAATATGCGTTGCTATTTTAAGAAATGGATGTAAAGTAGTTAATCTTCTCATTACGAGAAACATTCATAACCGGCGGAAAAATAGCACTCAAAAGAAAAAAATCAGTGCCGGTCATGTACTGTTTCGGATACGGATACGGTTAGAAGGCGCCATTTACCCGTTCTTATTTCTAATATAATCAATGTTCGTTTTTATATAATAAATGGAATATTGTGATGTAGCAGTAATAAAAAATAAAAAACAAGAGGACCATGATGGTCCTAAATCGCTCCCCTGAGTATGATGGTTCATGGCTTTATGATATAAACAAAATGGTAAAGCCCTCTGTCTAATTATTTTGGAGAAGATGTTAACAGATTTCTCTTTTAATCCTAGGTATATTGGTGATCCCACCGTATAGCACTAATTTCCTGAATATGGTAATGCTTTGAAGTATAGACATCAATACATACCAAGTATAAAAGCTGTAAGCCTAATGGTTTAGGAGAAGAAGGTTTTCAAAGATATCATTATTTATTCCTAACTAAAATTAGGGATTGCACAGAAAAGGGCTATTTTTTTAAGTAGTCTGGTAGAGGGTCAATGGCTGATGATATGTACCAAATATCAAAGCTCTAGGCCTTATGATTTGGGAGAAGAAGATTTTCAAAGATTTCCTTCTTTATTCCTTTGTAAAATCAGGAATCGTACAGAAAAGGGCTAATTTTCAGAGTATGATAATTCTTTGAAGTATTTTGGTAGACGGTCAATATATTATGATATGTACAAAATATCAAAGCTCTAGGCCTTATGGTTTGGGAGAAGAAGATTTTTAAAGATTTCCTGCTATATTTCTATGTAAAATCAGAGATCGCCCAGAAGAGGGCTAATTTTCAGAATATGGTAATTCTTTGAAGTATTTTGGTAGAGGGTCAATAGATGATGATTTGTACTAATTATCATAGCTCTAGGCTTTATGGTTTGGGAGAAGAAGATTTTAAAAGATTTCCTTCTTTATTTCTATGTAAAATCAGGGATCACAAAGAAAAGGGCTAATTTTCAGAATACGGTAATTCTTTGAAGTATTTTGGTAGAGGGTCAATAGATGATGATGTTTACCAAATATCAAAGCTCTAGGCCTTATGGTTTGGGAGAAGAAGATTTTTAAAGATTACCTTCTTTATTTCTAAGTAAAATCAGGGATTGCCAAGTAGAGGGCTAATTTTAAGAATATGGTAATTCTTTGAAGTATTTTGGAAGAGGGTCAATAGATCATGATTTGTACCAAATATCAAAGCTCTAGGCCTTGTGGTTTGGGAGAAGAATATTTTTAAAGATTTCCTACTTTATTTCTATGTAAAATCAGAGATCGCTAAGAAAAAGGCTCATTATTAGAATATGGTAATTCTATGAAGTATTTTGGTAGAGGGTCAATAGATGATGATGTACACCAAATATCAAAGCTCTAAGCCTTATGGTTTGGGAGAAGAAGATTTTTAAAGATTTCCTTCTTTATTTCTATGTAAAATCAGGGATCGCCCAGAAAGGGACTAATTTTCAGAATACGGTTATTCTTTGAAGTACTTTGGTAGAGGGTCAATAGATGTTGATATATACCAAATATCAAAGCTCTAGGCCTTACCGTTTGGGAGGAGAAGATTTTTAAAGTTTTTTCACTCCGTTGCCATGGCAACCAAAGTTCTTCATGGATTTCAATTCTTTGAAGTTTTTTGAAAGAGCATGACCTAAGGATCATTTCTGTGAAGTTTTGTTGAAATTCCATGGTTAGTTTAGGAGAAGATTTTTTTGTAATTGGAACGGACGGACGGACATACGGACGGACGGACGGTCGGACGGACGACGGACGATGACCGATCACAATAGCTCCTCCAGAGCACTTCGTGCTCAGGGGAGCTAAAAAATCCAGCCACATAAGAAAATTTGGTCTTCGGTCTCGTTAAATATCCAAATTTTCCTACGCGGCTCGAATCTAATACAATGTCCCGTGTCACAAATATAGCATAATTTTCCATATCCAGATTTTCCATTCTCATTCAGTATGAGGTGCGAAAAAAATCGACCCTCGCCTGCCTATCTTGCAAAATGCTTTTTTATACGGTCGCAGTTCCGTGTTGGTCTCTTTTCGCGTGTAAGCTAACGAAGAATGAGACGAAGTTAATAGGGACAAACTCGTATCTCAAGAGGGCAAAAGAGGCTTAATCGGCTGTTTAAGTCTGATAGGATTCTTATTTCTTGAGTATATAGTGAGGTAGAATATCCATTTGATATATAGAAAATATACATAAGAACCGACATTTCAAACCATCGATACGGTCCCTCTTTCAGTTGTAAGTGAGAATGTATTATTATTTTTTGTGATTTGGAGAGCAAACTATCGTAGCTACAGCTTGAATAAACAAGATATTTGAATTTGATCACTCGCTTTTATTGATCTGCACTAAGAGTAGATTTCGTTGGTTAGTTTTTTCTTTCTTGTTCGCTTTTCTTTCTTTCTCTCTCTCTCTCTCTCTCTCATTCTCTCTCTCTCTCTCTCTCTTTCTCTCTCTCTCTCTTTTTTTCTCTCTCTCTCTCTCTCTCTTTATAAATATAGTTGACGGCTCCCCGCTGACTATCAAAAACCGATTGACCAATCAAATCATTTATTTACACCAGAATTGAAAGTTTACCTCCGGTAATTGACTAATCGCGTCCGTCAGTCAAATAATCTCTCGACCAATGCAATCAGTCATTTACACCAGAAGTGAGTTCTGAGCTCCGACATTGGCCACCATTTTTGATAAGCTTTTGTTTTATTGGTTTTGCGACTTAAACGTCGTAACTACAGCTTATTCAAGCTCTAGTTACGATGTTTAGTTCGACAACAAACCATCCTACTTTTAATTAAATGCCACTGGCAATAAATTTTAAAAACCAACGCCATTAAAAATCGAAGTTGAACTTCCTGTCGGTGCCAACGGAGTAGGTAGGCGGAGCCAGCGATTTGTTAATTATGTCAGCATGTTTTTTGGTTTGGCGACTTAAACGCCGTAACTACAGTCTGTTGAAGGAAACGATTTTTACGTCGCCAATCAACGTATCGCCTTATATTTATGCCACTGATACTTTACAAAATAATGCCCTTTATTACATTAGCCGAACTGTCATCTCAAAAGTCAGTTGGCGTGGATCGTGACCTGCCAGTAGTTTTTAATGGAGACTCAAAGATATATGTAAAAGTTTCTAAAGTAATGTACATCTGATGTTTTTATTATAGTTTACTTCTTAAACGACTTCATGAAAATCTTTTGCCAATAAATATCTAAAACTTAACTTAAAATAATATTTTCCAATAGAAGGTAAATATTAAACGATTATCGTGACCTCGGAAACCAGTGTAATGATCAGGGAATGTTGTGTTCAAATAAGGTGCATTCTGACAATAGGAAGAACAAAAACGAGGAAGATAACATTGAAAAAGAAACCAATACGGAACAACTGGAATGATCAATCAATAGAAATGATTCTACCATACCATAACACCTTATTTAGCATGCAAATATTTCTATCTTTCATCTGGGAGAATTTTTGAGCCGAAATAACAGCTGAAGTAACAGCTGAAATGATACTTTGAGCTCAAAAGAGTAAGTGCTAAAGTGAAAGTCAACTAGCAGATTTTATTCTATAAAAACAGTGACAAAAAGATTTTTCTTGGAAGACTAGCTGAAGAAAGACAACTCTAGATATGGTATTCAATATCTAATTATAGGTTGCGTCCCTTTACTGCCTACACTGCTGCCTCGTTTATGCGCGTGATATATACGTAATAAACGTAACAGTTTCCGAATCATAAAATTTCGCTTAACAGTTATAAATCGAATCACAACTACATAAGCCATAGTTTATATTTATCTCTTTGTGTTTAGCCCATATTTGACTTTATTATTTTGTAAATATGGACTTAAAGTAGAATGTACGATGGACGGATATCTACTAAAACATCGTAACTACAACCTAACCTGACAGATTTAACAATAATAGAGTTCCAAGAAATGAACGAATTTGTTTAATGTGTGACGTGGGGAAATAGAAGATGAATACCATTTTATTCTCAAATGTAAAAAATACGTAAAACTAAGAAAGAAATATATTGACCAGTATTACTCCAAGAATCCAAGTATGTATAAATTAGTTACTCTTTTTTCTACAAACAACACAACTACCTTACAAATTTAGCATTGTATATTAAATGTGCATTATCTTATCGCTATGGTTCTCTGTATGATTAATCAAACAACGTGCTATATTAAATCATACCATTGTTGCTCTAGTCCGTGTATAACTTTCCATGAAAATTTACAAATGTTCGTTACCATGAATAATTATGTGTTTTTCATCCTCGTGTTACATATATATGTTTAAATAGAATAACTTAACTTGTAACAATCAAATGTATGTAAACATTGGAGTAAAAAGGGTATGAGAGTGAGTGAGAGAGAGAGAGAGAGAGAGAGAGGGAGAGAGAGAGGGGGAGGGAGGGAGGGAGGGGAGAGAGGGGGAGAGGGGGAGAGGAAAAAGAGATAAGTGAGAGTTAGCATATGTGTGCTAAGTGTGTAACAGAATAGTGAGTATGTATGCTTGGGAGCGAGATTTGACCAATTTATGTACTAAATCATGAATTCACGACTATGTACAATTTGTACCTGTCAAATAAAATATATGTTCTGTTCTGTTCTGTTCCTAACCAAGCTAACCTGGCGTTCTTTCGATATATCGCCTGATATACTCAGTTAACGTCAAACTCATTGAAAACAAAAGGTGCAAAGTGCATCTAAGCGGAGATGGGAGGAGACAATGTTTATAATAACTAATTGATAACATCCTGCTAAAAGAAGAGATCATTGTATATTACAATAGCAACCTTCTTAAACAACAAAAAAAGTTTATATTTGAAGAATAACGTATCTATTGATACCGTCTTTTGAGAAAATTCATTGAGGTTATTATTTTATTCATTTCGAAGACTTTGGTCTGTGGGAAGACGCGGTTTAGTTCTCATTTCAACAGGTCTAACTCATTTCCAAATAATCACGCTTCTTGAGGCCCCAAAACAAACACAGCTTTGGAAAACATTGTTTAAATGAGACAAAAACTTTCATCTTTGCCCTTACGTTTTCAACAACAAAACTTTCATCAGCCATCGTCATAGCGCAGTCGGTAGCGCATCTGACTTATCTTCGATCCTAGATGTCATGGATCCGATCCCCGGAGGCGGCACATACTCTATCCGACATTTGTCTCTCACCAATGGGTGGATAATCATAAACCTGAGTGGGATAGCAGCTGGAGGTCAGGAAAGGACGTAGTGGTAGTACTGGTGTGAGAAATACCAGGAATCCATTAACCAGGAATTAGACCAGTGTTATATTTTGATGTGCAGTAAAGTGTTAAGGGTAAATGGCAACCATTTATGGGGAGGGACACAAATTGGGTAGTTTGCTGCAATTTCTTCGGTAAATTGTCAGAATAAACTCTAACAAGAACCGGTTTTTGAACATGAGACCGGCAGGGGTATTAGGGCTGTTCTTGTCAAGTGCCAAGAAAATTATCGCAAAGAAATTGATTTTTTCTTTCGGCTATCAAGATCTAAACGTTTTGATTCACTGCATTTATTCCAAACTTCCATACACATAATTTTGAGCAATCGCTGGCCCCGCCAACTGACTCCCTAGGCCCCGCCCATTAACTCAAACAGGAAGTTCCGCTTCCATTTTTATCGACGTTATTTTGCAAATTTAAGACCGATAGCATGAGACTCAAAAGTAAAATGGTTGGTTGGTGATCTAAACGTCGTAACTACAACTTGAATAAGCGGAAGTTACGACGTTTAAGTTACCAAACTAACAAAAACGTTTAATGAAAATGGCGGCCAATGGAGTTGAAAGATTAGGCCTGGGATGAATAAATGATTTGATTGGTCAATTGATTTCTTGACTGACATACGCGATTGGTCAGTTTTGAGCACCCATATATTTGTATGCTTGATCATACAATTTTACTAAAACCTAGCAAACTATTTTATTTCAGAGATGGAGAGAATATTTTTGTTTTCATTGAGGTATAAACCGAAAAACTTAATCACACTGTATGAATACGCGAAGCGGATTCATACATTGTGTGATTAGGTTTTTCGGTTCATACCTCCATGAAAACAAAATATATTCTCTTCATTTCTTATAATTTAATAGCATCGAGCCAAAAAACCAAGAGCTTTACAAATTTTGATACCTTTTTGTATGGGACTATTTTGTGAGGAAGCATACAAAATCGCTGCGTGCTCACGATTTTGTTCATGGAGTTATGAACAATTTTTTTGACCAATCAGAACGCTCGTTTTTGATAGACGAAACTAAAAATTAAATTATAATACTTTGTTTTGCTTGATCGAATAAAACTATAAAAAATGAAGAGAATATTTCTGTTTTCCTTATGGCATGAACCTAAAAAACTAATCACATAAGTATTCGCGGATTCATATATTTGTGTGATTAAGTTTTTGGGTTCATAGCTCTATATGAAAACAAAAATAAACAAACAAACAAACAAAGATATTCTCCTCATTTCTTAAAATGAGGTGCTGTTCATCCAGGTCCTAAGTTACAGACAGAGGGAGTGTTTCCGCTGTCAAATCTTTCATTTTCAAATTTCCCTTATCGTGTCCTATGGTGTTGGTTCTTATTGATAAGTACCCATCTTGATCAAACGCTTGTAATGAGTAGCTACTAAATAGGACTTTTCTTTTTAACCCATTCCTACACAATGACGCCTTTAAACGCCCCTCAATATAAAAGCTTCGGAAAAAAATTGTTGATAATGAAGAAATTGCTTGTTTCAAGCAATTTCTTCAATATCCACAATGTTTTCTACCCCAAAAGACAAAGATTTGAAGATTTCCATCGACTTGAAATTGTCGTCTGCAGCTTCTTTCAATCTGGACCAGTATAAAATTTTGTCGTTTGGGAATGGGTTAAAATAGATCGAACAGGTATTTACGCCGTTTGGTACAACCACACTGCGAAAATCACTTATTGGTGATTCTCCTGTGTATCAACAATCCTACGTTTGAGCCCTGAATAAATTGCAATTTCCGACAAAAACACCTAGTCTCTAGAAGCTTTTGATTAGTTCGTAAGAAGAATTTCAACGTTTTCATTGTTTTATAAAGTTTAAGTCAAGTCATGCAAAGTCTATTTACTATGTATTAAAAACAAATAACACAGCTCTATAGAGTTATTGTGGTTGTTTAACGAAAGTGGCGGCTGCCTAGAGGTGGTCACTTCAACAAGGTCGGTTTTACTTTCTTAGGCAAATCAATTTAACATGACTAAGCGGAGGAGGAATAAAAATTCAAGGGAAACTACCATGTGACAATGAAACAAATAAGGAATTTATTACCTTACGATTTCGTCGAATAGTTACGAAAATATCGTAAGTACAGCTTATTCAAGCTACCGATACAATAGTTTTTTTAGACAACAGACGGTCAAACTTTACTCATTTCATGGAAATTTACTATTCGCGTGATAGATCCCTTGCGTATTAAATCTCACGTAATATCTTGTTAACCCATTACCACATAACAAACTTTGAGACTGGTCAATTTTGAAAGAAGCTGTCGACGAAACTTTATACAAGATAAAATTCAAAAATAAATCATAGCGATTTCGGGTAGAAAACATTGTGGTAAATGAAGAAATTGCTTGTAATAAGCAATTTCTTCATTTTCCACAATGTTTTTAAACGTTTTTTTCTTGAGGGTCGTCAAAGAGCATGATTTTGTGGGAATACCCTACTAAGTTCGGAGCAACATATCTGAGACGAACTAATCAGTGTTGAGACATACAGGACATTTAGAGCTACAAGTCAGGGTTATTTTGAATCTTAGATTCAATTACTTTTACCGTAACTTACCCAAACCCTGTGTTGTGGGTACTAACTTGAAAAGTCTCACCGAGACGATTCCTGCGAGTATCGACAACATGGGCTTTCGGTAAAAAGTAACAATGATAGACTGGCAATACCCGTTTTATCTAGACCATTGTTGTTGTTTTTTTGCGTCACGCGAAGCAAGACGTTCTTGACTTCAGTGGTTTTAGTTAGTAGAATTCTTTATCTTCCGTCCTCAGAAACAAGCCGGCGGTTAGTAAGTTTAACACATGACCCTAAAACGACGATTTTAGACGCGATCTATCAATATTCTCTCATCGATTGGTGGATAATCGTAAACCTAAGTTGGAGGTTCTGAAAGGATACGGGGTAGAACTTATTCGAGAAATACCTGATTTCATGGTTAGATACTCATGGAGCCTCCATACGACTGAAATACTGTTAAAAGTGGCGTTAAATACCATTCAAAGACACAAAACTATCAATACGAACATAGAAAATCTTGTGGGAAAAAGACAAATTGCTTGTTAAAAGCGTTTTCTCTTTTTCTCACAATTATAAGCAATTTTTCTTTTTCTCAAGATGTTTTCAACCCCTTTTGGCACTTATTTTCCAAGTATAGCCCGATTTGAATCGTCGTCTACTACTACTATTTTTTCATTTTGGACAAGTCTAAATTTTTTTCACAATATTTTTGAGGGGCGTCAAAAAGCGTGATTCTTAGGGAATGGTATAAAACCATACAATAGATCACCCAGTCGTCTGGTAAGGAGGTCAATATGAATGATGTAGAGTATTTATTTCTTGCATGTAATAGCTTCGATAACAGGTGAGTATTGCTGTTACCGTATACATGTACACACTTCATCCAGACTACATGCTTTGTTATCTGCATCTTTTTGTGATCACAGGGGGGTGTCGATTAATGATGGCTGTTGGTTCAGAAAGAAGAAAGCTAACACTAGCTATATCTTTGGTGGAGACCAAAGTGTCGTAACTACATGTACTGCTTGAATAAAGCTGTAATCATAGTATTCTGGTCGCCCGTCCGCAATGAGTTCGATACTTTTACATTACGAGGATTATTGATGTTGAAAAGGATAACAAGCCCAAAGATGTGAACAAAGAAATGTCTTGAGAGAAAACATTGTGAAAAGAAATTGTGGCAAATTCGTTTGCTATCTCCCTCCTATAAAAAGAAAGAAAATGGAAAAAAAAATGGACAAATTGAAAAGAAAATAATCATTTTGGAAAGGATTGAAAAAAAGTGACTTCTATTTCTAAGTTATTGCTCGGAAAAGCGACTTAGTCAAAGTTTACTCTCTTAACCCATTCCCACACAATCCCTCCTTTTTGCGCCCCTCAACAAAAATGCTTTGGAAAACATTGTGGAAAATGAAGAAATTGCTTGTATCAAGCAATTTCTTCATTATCCACAATGTTTTCTATCCAAAAAGACGAAAAAAATGCAATTCCATCAACTTTAAATTGTTCTCTGCAGCTTCTTTCATTTGGACTATTACTGTGTTAGAATGGGTTAAGTTTGCCTTGTAAATTTTGTTAAGCACCTATTGCTCTCAGATTGTACCAAAAGGAGAGGGTGCTCGTGTTGACCCCAGTGACAATTTACCACACTAAATACTTATGTATGGTAAACAAATTAACCTTTTTTATTACTTATTTTTTGTTACTTCCTCTTCAATTTATCAGTAAATTGTTTAATGGTTTCAGATCGTAGGTGTGCGGTCTAAATTGCGCAGATACAGTTTAAACTTTGTCAGATATAAGGGCGTGCAATCAGAAAGAAGATCTATGATCAATTTTGGAGGATGTTACCTCATCAAAAAAGGTATGATACGTATTTACAGCCCTTTTTCGACTTGAACTAAGGTTTTACCGTTCAACTAAAGTTTAAGTCGAAGAAGTAAAGTAGCAACCAAAATGACGCCTACTAAACAGTAGAATTGATCGAGAATTCCGATTAAATCTACTATAGTAGGAACGTTAGGACCAACCTAAGTCGGCCACTGTTCGGATGGCAATATTTGTATATCTAATTATGTTCTCGTATTGACGGTTTATGTGTTTTATATTCACCCGTTAAAATATATATGTTAGACGAACGCCTGTGGTCGTAATCGACGTAAGCATATACGTGTTGTTTTCAGTTTGAAACATAGGAAAGGGGTTATGAAAATACTACTGTCGACGTTCAATTTATAAATGACCGTATGCACGACCTTGCTTTTAACATTCATTTCTTATTATTTTTATCTCGTGGACATACTGGCGGTGTTTGAGTTACTTTTTAACAATATAAATGTAGGTATCGATGTTTTTTTCATGTCACAGATTTTAATTAATTTTATTTCCTCTCATATACTATTTGAATACAATATGCCGCAAAGTAGATTTGCAAAAATCTGAGGCCGTTTATCAGAATAAAAACAGGGTATTTCCCTAATAGCCTACGTAGGCTATTAATCTATTTTTAGATTAATCCGAGACAGTTGCGAAGAATATAGGCCATTCACGTGGCGCGAATAACCGTTGTAACCTTGCATTTAGTTTAAATTACATCAAATCAACGTCATCGTTACGTCATCAGGAGTTATGTTCGCTAGCCGGTCTGTAAAGATCGGTCCAAAACTGTCGTAAGCGTTATTAAATACTTACCGTAGTTTTGCGCTAAGCCTTTCATGTGACATGATTTAGGACGTTGACTGTTAGGCTAGTAAATTTGTTACCTTCATTTGACTTTGGGTCATATGCAAATGATGTCATTCGATGTAGACAGCCGAATTCCGTGATATCTAAAAATAACCTTGAGATTTGCTGAACCTTTCCGATATAACCACAAAAAGCCACTTTAGGTCTATTAGATTACCACTAAGACAATACCTGACCTAACTTAAAGTATTAAATGTTCGTTTGAGTCTATTTTTCGGCACTTGGTATTTTTTTCTTATCTAGGTTTCAGAAACATCGATACCTCCCTTTAAAAAAATCCATCGCCACAAAGCTAATGAAACGTCAAATTGGATAGATGAATACTATCTGAGAGAAATGGAGATAAGGACAAGGAATGGACAAAACAGCCAGTCAGATTCACATCGCCGGTTTACTTTCAAAACCTCGTAACTACACCTTTATTCAAGCTGTAGCTACGAGGTTTTAGAAATGAACGGATGGTTGACAGACATGCTCGTTTACAAAACTATTTGAGATTTATTTCTTCGAACAATCATGTCATAAAGCTGCTATTTCATGTTTTTTCCACAACTCTCTGCCCATTCAACGTTCATGTTGGGCCGATAGTTATAATGTCATTTTCACGATAGGTATTCTTTTGTCGTGTTAAATCTACTCAATTCACCTTAAATTCAATGTAAAGGGATACATTCCCTATACCTTACTTCGAAACAACGGAATTCCGGTTTCATTAGGGTTGCAGATCGTTTACTTGTTTGGCGTCTCGTAACGTGAGATATTTTAGCTTCTTTTCTGTCTTTTCTCTTAAAGTCACGTATAGTCATTTACCTTACAAAATCAGCTTAATCACAATCTTTCAATTATCTAGAAATATTACGGTTCAACATTTGAATACTGGGGGCCATTTTTGTTCTCTTGTATCTTTAAATGTGAAAAGTTTTGTCGTGTATATTCGTATGGCAGTTCAAAAGCGCATCCCAAGCTATTCCAAATTCAATCGTTCGCTCGCGAGTACATTAGTCATTTATTCACATTTATTTCTGACGCCGCGACGTGGCAAACCAGGGTAGCGGCGACTAAGCTACATATACACCGTGAGTACTTTGTCTCTTAGGGTAACAAGGCGTGTATGAAGTCTCCCTCAATTTAAAAGGATGAAAAACAGTCAGGAAAAAGGATAAGATCTCGAAGATAAAGAGACGTATTTTCTTATTTTCCTGAAATAATGAGGTTCTTAATCGACTTTTTAATACGCCCGGAGAACGTTGTTACTATTTTGAAAAGACGAACTCATTATCACACAATTCCGCCTTTTTACGCGTCACAGAAATCTAGCTTTTAAAAACATTGTGAGAGAAGGAGAAATTGCTGGTACAAAAAAAAATCCTATTTTCCCATGATGTTTTCTCACAATGTTTTCTAACTGAAATGACCCTTATTCTTTTTCAATTTAAAACCACTTTGTTTTCTCTTCCAATTTGGAACAGTTTAAAAATTGTCGTTTGGTACTGGGTTAAGTTGTTTAAGTGGATTAATGTCATAATGCACAACATGACCTAATTATGTAGTTTTTCAACATGCAACGCAAATGTCACACATGACAAATGATGTAATTCATTCTTCTCTTGGGATCCCTATTTTTGTTTCCATTATGGTGCTTTATTGTTTCAGTTTGTTGGCGTTTCACAAGATGTGATGTAATCGGGAAAAACGGGGAAATCCGCAACAGAATTTTCCAGATTATTGGAAATATGAATGGGTTTTACAGCAATTTAGAAAGTGCTACAGATGTTGTTTGGATGAAGTATCGGAAATGTTTGGGGAATCCTAGAAATATTTTGCAGCACATCAAATTCAAATAACATTGTCATATCGTCGGTTTTCGAACAAAAGCTCGTAACTACAGCTTGAAATAAAGCCTGAGAAAAGGTTAACGTACATAATACGTGATCAGGGACATAGACAAAAGGAAAACCGTTGGTGGGTGGCCTAAATTTTCAAGCTGCAGTTACGACGATTAAGTTTCCAATAAAACAAGACACGTCACAAATGTAAGATGTCACAATTGCGCCTTTAGTCAAAATATATTATTTGATTATACAAGAGATTTGTTATCCTTCAACTCGAGGACAAGACAGGCTAGCTAATATATCTTGAAAAATACAAATCTTGATTGACATCTGCTCATTTCCATTTTTTAATAACTAATTGAGCCTATGCGTGACAATTCCAACCATTTCGCATGTGCGTGACTCGCACACAATGAGCACCCTGGACAGCCATTAGGGTAATTAGCATTTTCGCTGATTGTTTTTAGAAGCTTTAGGTCAGTATCTATCTACAGAGCGCAGAGTGAAGACTCTGATCAGACTGTGCGGATGCACAGGCTGATCTGAGTCTTTATTTGGCGCACATGTGTAATGGTTGGAAATGTAAGGCATGGGCTGAATTGGTATACTGAATTTTCTAAAATGTCCCTTTTCGAGCTACGGACCATATTTGAATTTTTCGACATAAAAGAACGAATCAAGGTCAAAGATGTTCATATTCAAGTACCTAGGAGATTATTGAAAACAAGAGCTGGTTTCACCCGAATTTAGCAATAACAACAGCTGTTGTCATAGAAAAAAGATGATAAATTCTAAGGATTCTAGAATTATAATTCATACGTTAAGAGCATGTAATTTCAACGATACTTGTCAGTCGATCATCAAATATAGATATGAGTAAAAGCATGTCATCTTATTGCGCGTGCTGCACTTAACTTTACCCTTGTACTACTTCACCCATTCCCACACAATGACGCATTTAGACTCCCCTCTAGAAAGAAGCTTTTGAAAACATTGTGGAAAATGAAGAAATTGCTTTATGTGAATCTTTTTTGTTAGTTTGGCGACATTTATGTCGTAACTGCAGCTTGTACAAGATATAGTTGTGTGACGTTTAGATCGCCAGCCAATCATTTATTTTTTCGCTACATTTTACTGGCATCAAACGTTCCAACATAACGCCGTTTAATTTCTAGATAGAACTTCCAAGGTCATTTGGCGTCGGCATCGCCCCGTAAACTATTTACTTTTCTGACTTTACTTAAAACAAACTAAAGCCTAGCTGGTCAGTTATTATTTTGAGAATTAACTACATAAACAATTCTGGATTAAAGGGACCGAACATGTACTATAGACTGAGACCAAGCTGCTGATCTTTGTCTACGCCTTTTGTCTAAACAGCAAACCTCCATGCTCAGAATGACAAGGGCTCAATTTAATCATTAGGCTTTCCCATATTGACATTAATTTTGGTCTAAAAACTCCTGAATCAATTGGCAAAATGTTTGACTGGTCCAGATTCAAGCATGTAGCAGACAACAAATTTTAGGTTATGGAATGTTGGACTTTTTTACTATTGGGAAAAATAACATAATGGATAATGAAGAAATTGCTTGTAACAAGCAATTTCTTCATTTTCCACTATGTTTTCCTAAGCTTTTTTTCTTGGGGCGTCATAAAGCTTCATTGTATGAGAATGGGTTAAACCATTGAAATTCCTTTTTTCGCCATTTACACATTCACTACTAATTTTCGAAATGCATTCGTTTTACACTTTAAGGGAAATTGCAGTAATTTCAGGGGTTTATTGCAAATAAAGATAGTTTCTCTTAAATGGCTGCGCTTGATTGACTTTGTGTCGTTGCATTAAAGTCATGTTTACACTTACTAAAATCTAACGCATTAAGTTAATTGTTAAGAGAGGTTAACTCTAGACGGAGTGTAGGAAACAAGCGGCATCGCATACGGATGCATAGTCTGGCTCCAGACTCTTCTTCAAGGGAATTAAATCTTTCCATAGTTGGACAAGGGTATCAATTAAGTCCCCTGACTCCAAAGAGTTTTTGTTCCACACTAGCCATAAACATAAACTTGGTTTAAAGAGACATGCACAAGGAAAAAATGTTATACATTAAAGGTCCAAACAAAAATGACTGCAGCCAGTCTAACGGATGCCATGCAATCGACTGCAGGTGCTTATCAGTAAAAAAATAATTATTTGAAAAAGCGTGACATTTCATAAAATGAGCATTTAGAGTTAAAAGAGTTGATTTTAAATCTGATTTTGGTAGTGAACAAACACGTTTTTCTCCAGTTTCGAAAAAAAAGCTTCGATGTTGGAAGAGATCAGACCAATTTTAAAATATGTCCAACAATCAACGCCAACGCCAACACCAACGTCCAAAACAAGACCGGCGACTTCCAGGTCTTAGAAGCGACGAAAAAAACTCGAATGTTTGCGCCAAAACAGGTGAGCTAAAAACTTAAAGCTGAAATAACAATTTTCTTTGTGACTGACCAGGTATCGATGTGTTGAGACCGCAGACTTTAAATGTGACCTTCACCTTGACCTTGAGAGTACAAGATCTTCCTATTATAATAGAATAATGACTCAATCTCGTAAGGAAATAATTATGCGACAAACTGAGATTTACATGTAACCCTGTTAGATCTAGTTTTAATAGACTGATCCGAATTCAAAGTTGCAGATTACAATTTATTCAAAAGTTGGGTCTTTTTTCCGGGCGGTGTGGGGGTGATGGTAGAAAACCTGGTGGATAATGAAGAAACTTCCTTTAAACAAGCAATTTCTTCATTTTCCACAACGTTTTCTAAAGCTCCTTCTCTTGGGAGGCGTAAAAAAGCGGTATTGTATAGGAATCAGCTAAGGGAATGACAAAGGATCTAAATAGACCTACGGGTAAGGGTCTAAAGCTGTTAACCCATAAAGTATCAGCTTAGGTAGATTCTTCTTCTCGACTTCAAGGAATGAAATTGATACCGATACAAAATATTTGAACCATGACCATCAACAAAAAGAATTACATGTACAACTTTGCAAATTTAATCGTATTTCAAGACTAGTGAGAAAACGACGTGATAATCTTTTTTTACTCCTTCGTAAGTCTTTGCACCTTCACACTCCCGTCACATAACTAATTTCTTTGTTTGAATTGGGTTTAACGCCCCTTTTAACATTTTTTTCCGGTTATATCGCGGCGGATGGAGCCACTAACAATGGATTCTTGGTATATCACGCACTAGTACCACCATTACATCCTTTCCTAGCCCCCAGCTGCTATCCCACTTAGGTTTACGATTAATACACCCATTGGTGAGAGACAAATGTCGGAAAGGATATGTGCCGCTGTTGGGGATCGAACCCATGACTCCCCTTGATTGAAGATTGAAGTCCCATGCGCTACCAACTGCGCTATGACGGCGGCCGCGCTGTCACATAATACGTGGTCTAATGCGCCTTTTTCTGAAATCTACTTTACATAACCTTCCGACAAACTGTCGTTACTTCAGCTTTATTCTAGCTTTAGTGTTTGTGGGTTTTTTGTCCGTTATCGACCACGTATACTTTACATAAGATCTGTCATACGAAAAAGGAATCCTAAATTCAATACAATCATTATACAACAAATTGGTCAATCCGGGTTAATACACTATTTCCTCAGAACTAAGTTAACCTTTTCCTGAACATTCCCTGTATTACTATTACTACCTTGTTTTACATTGTGGGGAAAGAAGAAATTGCCTGTATCATGGAATTTCTTCTTTTCTCATACTTTTTTCTACTACTATTTTCTTAGACTGTTTACTTATCAAATTGCATGCTCTCATTTTTGATTGTCGTCTTCAAGTTCTTTGAATTGGAACAGGTCTTAAATTTTGAAAAACAGTAAAGGGTTAAAAGCGAATATTTTATACCCTTTTTACATTATTATGCAGATCACCTATAGAAAAGGTCATGCTATTATTTCTTTTATTTAACGATATATCAACATTTCACATATCTTGCATTTGATTTTTAGCGCAGTTGGTAGCGCACCAGACTCCCAATCTTCAATCATGGAATGTCATGGGTTCGATTCCCGGCGGCGGCACATATCCTTTCCGACATTAGTCTCTCACCAATGGGTGGATAATTGTAAACATTCGGAAAGGATGTAATGTAACAATCCATTGTTAGGTACTCCATCCGTCGCGATATGACTGAAAAATTGTTTAAGGCAGCGTCAATCCCCATTCAAACAAAGCATTTGATTCTTAGATCTGCCATTCAGTCGGCAAGAGTTATTAACCCTTCTCATGCTGAAGCCGGAAAATTTCTGTTTATGCAGGAGGTATAGATCAGACATATGTGCAGTCTGTAGTCTTCATCACCTGTTTGTCCCTTTCAAGCCAGAATAGTTTATAAAATCAGTTTTCAAATATTGACCTGCATCTAGCGCCTTCAATGATTTCAGTCCTTTGAGTATGGGGCAATTCTTAACAGGATTTTTATTTCGAATGACAAGGGTTAAATGCAAAAAACTCTGTCTGAAGACCGTCAAACAGCCTTTTTTTTAAAAAAAAAATCTATACTGTTAGACGTTCTGTTAGAGTCTGGCTGCAAGACCTTTCTTTAAAGATAAATCTTCCCGAGTCTAGACAACGATATAAGTTATTATAATATAAGTTCTTTGTCTCACAAAAGTATGTTTTTGTTCGTCAGTAGATTGGAACTACAGGGACAAACGCGAGGAATGAAAAATGTTATTCATTAACCCCTTCCTGTTTCTCGAGGTTTTAGACTTGTCCAAATTCAAAGGTCTTGCAGACGACAATTTAAAGTGGATTTAATTAGAAAAATAACCATTTAGTAGGGGAAAAATATTGTAGAAAAAGAAGAAAATGCTTGTTACAAGCAATTTCTTCTTTTCCTATAATGTTTTCACAATTATAAAATCATAGGGAAGTAAAAATCAGGAATGGAGCCAGGGATTGAACAGGAAAGGGTTAAAAGGTCAAAACAAAATCCCTCTGTGACCTTTTAGTTAGCACTTTGTTCATCGCTAGTCAAAAAAACTGAATGATAAAAAAGTGTTCATTAAAGGCCCTAGGAAAACGGACTACGGCACGTCTTAATTGGTAGGAGCACTCGTGAATTGACAAATCTCTGGTCCCGCCCATTCACTCCGTTGGCCCCGCCAATTGATTTCGACAGGAAGTTCTGCTTCGATTTTAAAGATTTTATGGTCAGTAGCATGTAACAATTAAAAAAAAAGAATGGTAAGTTGGCGACCTGAACGTCGTAACTACAGCGTGCTGAAGCTATAGTTACGACGCTCAAGTCGCAAAACCAACAAAAATACTTCGCATACATAGCGTTCAATATCGAATTCCACTTCCTCAGAAATGAACGATTTGATTGGCCGTTTTTATTTGATTAATAGCCGCGATTGGTCAATTGACAAGGAAGCTGAAATTTGAGTTTTTAATAACTTGCATAAAGTAGAGAAAGGACATAACCAATCAAGAAGCGAGGCTGTTTGTTGATAACCAGGAGTGTGCCCTGTTTCGGAATCATTGATTATTTAGGCTTTTCCCGCCAGTTGGGTTTTCTCCATTTGTCATGCTATAACATCACATTGTTAGAACCCTAACTCAAATGACGGCTCGCTGGCCCCGCCCCCCTTTGACCTCCGACATAGCAGTTCGATTAAGCTAATAAACGAAAGAAGGCTGCTACAAAAGGTCAGTGGTTCACATACAGTCGATAGTTTTTTGTGTGTTTTTTCGCATTAATTTACATGCATGTACCTATACAAGATTGGTTACGCGTAGTTTTCCGCCCTTCCAAGTCACATAACCATAAATTGGTGTCGATTAAAATTTAAGATAATGCCAATATGAATATTGCTCTGTCACCTTTCAAGTATTAAGAGATATATTGCGCCAGGACAACTCTCATGAAACTCGAAGCAATAAAATCATGAAAGCAGTATTAACGCAATTGATCGCTATAATAATTTCAAAATCAAAGTACTGAAAAGTACTGTAAGCTAGCAAAGCTTTGTTTTGTTCCGTAATCTTCTTCTTCAAACGTTATCATGATAAAGAAACGATGTTAAAATAAACAAGGAGTTAACCCATTCCAACACAATCCCTTCTTTTACGCCAAAAGAAAAAAGTTGTAGAAAACAATGTGGAAAATGAAGAAATTGCTTGTTACAAGCAATTTCTTCATTTTCCACATTGTTTTCTATAAAGAGAGATTAATATGTAAGATTTTTTCAACGATTGAAATTATCCTCTGCAACTTCTTTTGAACACGATGTGCTCAAGTGAGCAAAAACTAACTAGGAGATAAACTTGCAATATTCCTGAAATACATAAGAACTACCTTTTATAGCGTAGGCATTTAACGGATTTAGTGGTAAAGCCTCCAGTGGCAGTTTGCACTCGTTGAACTTTAAGACGACCTCAAATTTCGTTTGTTAACTTAAGCTATCAAAGCTGACGCTTTGCTAGCTAAAAAGTAAAATAAACAAATCAAATCATTAATTTTGACCGGAAGTGGACTCTTAACTCAAACGTTTATGTTTCGCATATTTAACTTATTTGACGACTTAAACTTCTTAACTACGTCTTATTCAAGATGAAGCAACGACAAACAGGAAGCCAATATCGTTTTACATTTACTTTTGTTTCTCTGACCGTATATTTTACAAAAATATATCGTTTATTACGTCATATTCTAACTGCCATGTCGGTAGCAAGGGACCCGCAAGTTCACTCAAAAGTACAGTAAGCAATATGGGTACAAGAGTAGATCTATTAAGCCTTGTCATGCTGAACCCGGAATATTCCTGTTTTTGCAGGAGGTATAGACAAAGATCAGCCTGCACATAAGTGCAGCCTGGTCTTTGTCTACATTTCCTGATTGTCCCCTTTTAACCAATGTTATTTAAGTAATCAATTTTCAATCAAAGAAACATTGACCCTTAAGACCTTCCAGTACTCTCAGTCCTTTGATTTTAAAGTAATTCTGCGAAGGAAGTTTAATTTAGCCTGGCAAGGGTTAAGATTACATCACATTAATATGCACTATTTGAACGTCGTTTTCCCTCATTGGCTAAGGGACGTGATAGTTCATAGTCATCTTGGGTTGGAAAAAAGTTTTCTGTCGAATGCTAATGAATCATCGTAAATAAAATGATTTTTTACGGTGTCTGAAAAGCTGACAGGCAATATATGTCTGTTCGGTTTTCTACTCCCACCCCCTTTTTTTTTAATATGCTAAATTATCGCAAATTTCGCCTGAGTGAAATACTGATGTTTTCAGCGCTCTTATCAAAAGAATGTCTTTTAACCCTTGCCTGTCAAATCCCTGGATTATACACCCCTGTGATATTATAATTAAGAAAACATTGTAGAAAGTAATTTCTTCTTTTTCCACAATGCTCTCTGCCCTATAGAATGATTAAGTTGCAATTCCACAATGCTTTCTGTCCTACTGAATGGTCAAATTGCAATTTAAATCCACTTTACATATTTGCCTGAAAAACATTTGAATTTGGACAGGTCTGAAATTTTGAAAAGCAGGAAAAAAAGAGTTAATTCCGCTTTAAATATTTGTCTATAAATCTTTGAATTATGACAGATCTGAAATTCTGCAAAACAGGAAAGGTTTTTAAACAAACGTTTAAAAAAAACCTCATCAATCGTAAGCTCTCAACAAATAACGTCGTTGATCGTGCAAAATGTCGTAACTACAGCTCAATTCAAGCTGTAGTTACGACATTTTGCACGCCCTACGACGATAAGCTACATGTATTAGATAGTTATCTGGCGGGATTTTCCGTCCTGTCATGTCCTCTGTATATCAATGTCAAACAAAGTTTACATGGCAATTAATTTATACCAGGGATAGTATATAGTCCTCTACTCCTGTTATGTTTTTTTTTTTTTTTTTGTGGTAAATAATTTGTTTTGGTTGGTTATAACGCCGCTTTGAAGAATCAGTTAGTTATATAAATTTTGTCAGAAAGTCATGCTTACTATCAAATGCCATAACAAGATATCAAAATCGAGCGTTCTGATTGGCGAAAAAAAATTCATAACTCCATGAACAAAATATTGAGCACGCATCGATTTTGTCTGCTCGCACCCAAAATAGTTCCATCAAAAAGGTATCAATTTTGTAAAATATTCACTTTTATTGCTTGACGTCATCAACCATTCCCTGTACAAACCCGGGATTTTACGTTGCTGTAATTCTAGAGAAAACATTGTGGAAAAAGAAGAAATTGCTTGTAACAAGCAATTTCTTCTTTTTCCCACAACATTTTCTACCACATAGGATTGTTTCATTTTAAGTTGCATTCAGTTTTCATTGTCTTCTGCAACCACTTTCAATTTGGACCATTCTAAAATTTGTAAAAACGGGAAAGGGTTAAATTATAAGAATGAAGAGTATATTTTTTGTTTTCGGGTATCAATACAAAGTGATTAGTTTTTTCGTTTCACACCTCCGTGATTTTTTTTTTTTTTTTTTTTTTTTTATTTATTTCTTACATGTAAGTCATACTTTATCCTACATGCTGGTGAGATTTACATAAACTTACACAGAATGCTGACCACTCTCACAGACTCTTACTGGAAGTTCTGCCGAATAAAAAACCTCTATACAGAATTGCTTTAAAATCAAAGGACTGACAGCACTACAAGGTGATAATGAGGGTCAATATTTTTGTATTTTGTTTATTTATTTACATATTTATTTATCTATTTTGAAATTGGTTATTTAAACAACTCAAAACAGATTGTTTTCTGGAAACAAAATGGTTATTATACCCTACTATATATTAGTTTCTGAATTTTAGAGATTTATCACTCTATCTGTTGCTTGACTTTAACCCATTTCCACGTTATCCTGGTATTTTTACGAACCCCAAGACAACAGCTTTTGATTAAATAGTCGAAAATGAGATTCGGCTTACTTTTATACGCAATTTCTTCATTCCCAACAACTTTTCTCAAAAAATTACACAAAGATTCCTTAACTCAAAATTATCGTCTGCAACTTTTTGAAATTGGGAGCTTTGTATTTCTTTTCCACCGGTAAGGAATAAATGTTCAGATGCCCTCTTTCCGTATGATAGGAAATAAAATTCCTTGTACTCCAATTCTTAAATCAAGTTTGAGTCAATTCTACCTCACCGTTTCAACTATCGATCAACCCAACCCTGTTTTCATTTTCGTTTTTTGATAAATATTAACGCTTGACATGCTAAATAAAATTCGGTTTAAAGAACGCTTTTAAGTCAAAGGACTGAAAGTAATGGATGCCCTCAAACATATGGCTTTTTCTATCTTTTAGAAATTTATTACACAAATAAGTGCTACATAATGGCACATACAGGTGATGTAGACTAAGATCAGACTGCACTTAGTGCAGGTTGATCTGTGTCTATACGTCCTGCCAATACAGGAATATTTCGGGATAAGCGTGACAAGGGTTAAAAATAAAAGCTCATTTCCTCACGTACAAAGTCAAGTGTTAAACATGCTCTAGGATAAATAGAATTTAATTTCGCCACATTAAGTCAGCTTGAACCGTACAAAATGATGTTATTTTCATGTGAGAAGATGAAATTTTATCACAAGTGTATAATCTGCCTACACAAAACTATTGATTTATGACTTTTATGTCAATTTCCTACTGTAAAATAAAGATATTTTCGAAGTCGGACTATTATAAGTTTAGAATCATTCGATGATTAGCAATTTGCCAATCGCTGGCAACGCCCACTTACTTCGTTAGTCCCGCCTATTGACTCCGACGGGAAGTCCCGCTTCGATTTTGAACAGTGTTAATTTGCAAAGTTTAAGACCAGTAGCATGTAGCAAAAAAGTGAATAGTTGGTTGGCGACTTAAGCTTCGTAAATACAGCTTGAATAAGCTGTAGCTACGACGTTTTAAATGCAAAACCAACAAAAAAGTAACAAAAATGGCGGCCAATATCGGAGTAAAAAGCTCCGGTCCGGGCTGAATAAATGACTTGATTGGTCGGTTTGATTCCTTGATTGACAGTCGCGATTGGTTATTTCCTCTGATCCAGACTCATGAACTTCTGACCACAAAACGGTTGCAAATATACTTAAAAAATTCCGACATATTCCTACTTTTTAACGCCCCCAAAAGTTTTGGAAAAAAATTGTGCACAATGTTTTCTTGTCAAAATTCAAAGATTTTTGCAAAAAAAAATATTTATATCAAATTGAAAGTGTCGTTCACAAATTCTTTCAGTTTAGACCAGTCGAAAACTTTGTTGTGTGGTAAATAGTTAAACACTCCTTACTGAGACCTAGATCCATCATCGAGCAATAGAATATTTGACCAATTACTACTGAATGCCCCGTATTGACACAGTAAATGAATATAGACCGGAAACCATTGTTAGAAGGCAGAACTTGATAGCAAAAAACATTTTCTTCCTTCACCACGTTGTCTTGTTCTAAATTCCATACATTTTGCCAAATTCAAAAAGTCGTCTGCAACCTTCTGAAATCTAGACCAGTCTAAAATATTGCTGGCTGGTCCATGTTCAACAATTTCTATCATGTGGGTACTCCTTGGAGTATTAATTTCAAAATAACAGATTAAAAAGAAAGAAAACAATCATTTTCATCTTATCAAGCCACTAGGACAGTTGGCTTCTCCCCTTTTGTGTCCCTCCTTGTATCCGTCTATCTTTCTTTTATTCTTCTTTTTTATTCTTTTTTCTTTCTTTAAACACTATTCCCTCTGTCTGCCTCTATGCCCCGTTTCCCCTTACTGTATGACTCTAACTCATGTACTGCCTTCCTGTCTTTTTCTGTCCATTTCTCATACTCTTTTACATCACTCATTCTCCCTCTACCGCTTTTCTATCCACTTCTCTCCGCCCTAGTTCTTCTCATCTCTGTCTCTGCCCCTCTCTCGCTCTCTCTATCTCTACCCCTCTCCCCCTCTCTCTTCAGATTCTTTTCTCTTTTTTTCAATTGCCTACTTCTAATTATCTACATTACCCGTCCTCTCTCTCTTTCATTGTCTTTCTCTAAAAAAAAATCGGGATATTTCAGCAAATGAAAGTTAGAACCGCAGGAAAAGGAAGGAGATCGATTTCAGACTAAAAAATGAATTCCCGTACTAAACGTTATTTATAAGGTACTCAGTTTTAATCATAACAACTTCAATGAATACGAACATCACCCTCTCTGTTACTTAACACTTTAATGTTTTTCGGAATTCTAGACCTATCCGAATCTATGGATTTTTGCATGCAACAGTCATAAGTTGAATTTATTTCAAAAATAACCATTCAGTGGGATAGAAAATATCGTGGAAAAAGAAGAAATTGCTTGTTACAAGCAATTTCTTCTTTTTAACAATGTTTTCTCAGGTATGAAATCAAAGGGACGTAAAATCAGGCATTGAACAGGTAAGGGTTATATATAAAATGTGCATCCTACAACACTCAAAACAAAGCTGGTCTATTTTCGACTTGCCCAGTTAATGAACCTAAACCCCCCGGTGGTCTCGACAGACATGCATAATCGATCCTTCGCCAGGATGTTGACATTATTGATAGCTGATCATTTCTTTGTTCTGGATCTAAATAGAAAACTATCTTCAAACTGCGTTTTCTGCCTGAATGATGCGTCTTTTCCATAAAAATGTCGTTTGCAACCGCGCTCTTAACCCTTTCCTGTACAAACCCAGGATTTAACGTCAATGTGATTTGTCACTTGAGAAAACATTGAAGAAAAAGAAGAAATTGCTCTTAACAAGCAATGTCTCCCTTTCCACAATATTTTCTACCACATAGGATGCTTTCATTTCAATTCGCATCCTATTTTTCACTATCCTCTGTAATCTTTTTCAGTTTAGACCAGTCTAAAATTTCAAAAAACGGGAAAGAGTTAAGGCAGGCTAAAGTTCGTATAGGAAACTTTGCAATGAAAGGTTATAAGCTGTTACCATAACTAACGGGTCACCGCTTTCAATAAAGAAATCGAGTGACCAATCATATTATCCATTTAGACAGGATGTGAACTTTGAACTCCGACATTTAATTAAAACATTTTTTTATTGGTTTGGCGACTTAGACGTCTTAACTACAACTTATTCAATATGTAGTTACAATGTTTATGTCGCTAACCAACGATTTGCCAATTATTTCATGTGTCCATATTCATAAGTTTTACAAGATAATGCCGCCAAGTATACCTCAGTCGGACTGACATGATGGAGGTGGATATATAGGCCCGACCGACCATCAGTCAAAATTAACGAGCTTTTTCGGAGATTTGTGGTAACTGTAGAAGTTGTATTTGGTGGTGGTGGTGGTGGTTGCGGTGTGTGTGTGTGTGAGTGTGTGTGTGTGGGGTGTAATTAATCCTTTCTACTCTAATTTTCAGTGTCAAGTCGAAATAAACAATGAGTTATACGAAGAGTTATCGTACGACAAAATTTTGGACCGGTCCAAATTGAAAGCAGTTGCAGGCGTCAATTCAAAGTTTTTGAAGATTTAGAATTTTAAACTTTTTTGTAGCCAAGATTGTGTAAAATGAAGAAATTGCATTTTAAAAGAAAAAATCTTCAAGTTTAAACAATGTTTTCTCTCCCCCCCCCCTTATTTTTCTTGGGGAGCGTCCATAAGCGTCATTGTGTGGGAATGTGTTAAAATGAATAAAATTGTGGACATTGAAGAAATTATTTTTTACAGACAATTTTTTCATTCTCTTCAATGTTTTCCAAAGCTTATATTCATGAAGGTCGTTAAAAATCGGGACAGTGTTGGACGGATTATTTTAATGCCTATGAATAATGATAATAAAGAAAACATTGTTTGAAAAGAGAGAGTCCAATTTTATCAGATTATTTTTCACATTAAACGGATAGGCTAATGAACTGGAAGTATGCAAGCATGTCCGTAATTGAAAACATTTTTTTTAATTTTAATTTCATTTAACCCATTCCAACTCAATCCCTCCTTTTTACGCCCTTCAAGATAAAAGCTTTGGAAAACATTGTGGAAAATGAAGAAATTGCTTGTATCAAGCAATTTCTTCATTATCCACAATGTTTTCTATCCAAAAAGGTGAAAAAATTTAAAATTCCATCGACTTGAAATCGTTGTCTGCATCTTCTTTCAATTTGGACCGGTCTAAAATTCCACTGTGTTGGAATGGGTTAAGCATGAAATTAGTGGTGGGTAGGCAAAATAGAGCACACTCCAACGATCAAGGAACTTTCGATATGAGTTTCAGCAATGAAGTCTACCAACAAAGAATTGGTGTCAAACAAAAAAAGAAAAAACCACGTGTACACTCAAACGAAGTTTTGTTTACAAACAAAGGGGCTTACCTGTCTACATAATCGCGCGGTAAAAATCTCTCTGATTCCCTGGCTTGTTCCGTATCAACACCCATTTTCGCGGTAAAAGTAACACAAAAAGTTCAACAAAAATATCACTTTGTATAAATATATTAACACAAATTATCAATGAAAGTCTAACGTGAAGTGTTGTGGCTGGGTTAATGTTTATGCTCTAAATACCGCGTCTAGTGTAAAATACTGTAAATCGATTTTACTTCATCCGCAACAAACTATTACGAGGGGCGACAAGTAGGGGATATCTAAAGCTTTATCAGACGAAATTCTAATCGAAGCACCAAGACACTATAACTTGATATCAAAAAGATTATTTTATTCTCAGAACTATGAGAGTAAAACAAAACCATTCAAACGAAAAACAACAAATGAATTGATCGTGAGTCCTGTAATCCGTTCCCACAAAATGAAAGTTTTAGACGCCCCCAAGAAAAAGAATTGAGAAAACATTCTGGGAAATGAAGAAATTGCTAAAAAGAAAGTTGAATTTTTTTAAAATTTCGTACACTTTTAATTGTCGTCTGCAATTCCTTTCAATTTGGACCAGTCTACAATTTTGTTGTGTGAGTTAATACAGATTGCTGCGACTGATATTCTATCAAGTACAAGGCTTGAAAAAAAGATTCCGTCTGGCTGTTTCTTTGCTGTTTGGAAACGATATTATTTGTGTGCTCTGTCATAGAAATGTTGTGTTCCACTTGAACAGAAGAAAATAGAACCGTAAACACGGCTTAACGCCAACTCAATTACACGTTACCAAAAGCATCGACAGTTTTATTGTGATTTTTTTTGTAGATTTGTTTGTTTGAACAGAGTTCACCGACGCTTTTAACATTTTACAGTCATATCGCGGCGACTGGAGCTCCTAACAATAGATTCCTGGTATATCTCGCACCAATACGTCCTTTCCTAGCCTAAAGCTGATATCCAACTTATGTTTACGATTATCCACCCATTGGTGAGAGACAAATATCGGAAAGGATATGTGACGCCGTCGGGGATCGAACCCATGACACCCATTGATAGCATCGACAGTACGCAGTATGAACCAGACGATTAATTGTGCAATCGCGTTAACCATAATAAATCAAATGACAAATCAAACCATTCATATAGACCGCAAGTGAACTTTTGAATGCTAACGTTGGCCGACATTTATGCAGCACCTTTTTTGTTTGGCTACATATTATTCAAATTGTAGTAATGACGTTTAGGTCGCCAACCAACCATTCCAAGGCTATTTTTTTAGCTGGCTGAACCACTAAATCCCTAAGCCGTAAAAAGTTGTTATTATGTATTTCAGAAAATATTACAAACTCTGTCTGAAAGTTCATCTTTTGGGTATTTTTAGCTCACTGGTGTACATCGTGTTCAAGTTGACTCTGATAAGAGTTTTGAAAGAAGTTGCAGACGACAATTTCAAATTAATGAAAATTCTAAAATATTTATCTCTCTGGGTAGAAAACAATGCGGAAAATTCAGAAATTGCTTGTAACAAGCAATTTCTTTATTTTCCACATTGCTTTCTAGAATTATTTTCTTAAGGGGCGTAAAAAGGAGGGATCGTGTGGGAATTGGTTTACTCCTTATAGTTACAGAATTAAAACTCGTTTATTTATCATGATAACATTCGACAAAGAAAATTACTTAACAAAACCATACTTTGCTAGCTTATGGTACTTTCAGTACTTTGATTGTTACATGGTACTGTCCAAAGAATTTGCTTAATAACGCCGTTTAACTTCGAGGTGGAAATCGCGGTCGGGGTCAACTTGCGGGGTCAACGCAGTAAGTGGTTGAGGCCAGCGATTGGTCAATTAGATAACCGATTTTAATCTCGGGACAGCCAAATGCGTTGCAAATATGTCGAAGATAAAAGAATGATAATAATAATAATAAAATAATTGAAAAACAACAACAACAACAAACAAACCCCCAAAACAAAAATACAAAAAATTACATAAAACAACAACAACAAAAAAAAAAAACAAAACAAACACCCACAAAAATTAAAATAAATTATTCGTAGTGAATTATAAGCGCATACATGTATAAATCAACAGAGATTCAATGTTGTACGCAAATAAATGAAATATTTTTTAAAGACTTTACCTTAGACAACAATTATTCCTCGCACATCGAAATAACATAGCTCTTTGTTTGGAATTCATTGTTTCTCAATAAGTTATTTAAAAAAATACGCAATACAGTAGGTCAGCTCTTAAAGGAATCACTCGTTTACTAATCACCAAATTAAGCTTATCTCATATGACCTTATAAGTGGCTCGATGTAAGCTTTTGGGTCACTTGTAAAATCATAACTAATCATAATTAGAACCTCGTGGCTACACGTGAGGGTTTTTAAGTGGCAAAATCAAGGCGTAGTTTCTTATTGTATTGTCCTATTATTTTGTCCTACTTTTTAGGTCAGTTTCTCAAAGGCTTTCTTTTCCACAATGTTTTCGCAAAGAATTATGTGAAACCTTGAGTTGACAACCTTAATCCATTCCCAAACAAACAAACAAACAAACAAAAATACACTGGTCAAAATTGAGAGAAGCTGCAAACGGCGATTACAAATTGATGGAATTTTAGATGTTTTCGCCATTTGGAAAGAAAAACTTTGCGGATAATGAAGAAATTGCTTGATAAAGCAATTTCTTCATTTTCCACAAAGTTTTTTCAGCGCTTATTTCTTACGGGGTGTTTAAAGGCGGGGATTGTGCTGGAATGGTTTAACTACATAAGTCAAGAAGAGTGGTTCCGCCTTTAACCTACTACCCCTTCGGACGGACCCAATTCAGTATTTGAATGCAGACGGAAAAGGTATCAACCTGGGAGGGGTGGGTCGGATAAGTGTGTTATTATTCTGGTATGAATTTCTATTTCGCTTTGCCCGTCAGTCTGTCCTCCTTCCGTACTGTTTTACTCTCACTTTCTAACTCTTCCCATGAGAGGATCAGTGCTCTTTACCAATTGAAAAATATGTCATTTAATAGTATGCAGTATTTTGCCATGTTACAGTACAAAAATGCATATTCCAATTTATTGTTTAGAAGTAGTTACATTGCAAGCTTATACCCTTTTTCCAACAGTATTGAAATATTGTAGAAGGCAGCATCTTTGTCCTAAAAACTGAACGGACTTCATCATCAGTGCGAAAATGGCGGCCGATGAACTCTTTATCATCTTTGGGAATAGGTAATAATCAGATGGTGCTAAATCAGTTGAATAAGATGGACGATCTACAGTTTGAAACCGCGGATGAACAGATGGCAACAGTGTCTTTCTTAGTGGAGCATTATCCCGAGAGCACAATTAATGACCGTTTTCAACTGCTTGACTTCTTGCTTTTTCAGTCACAATGCTGCCTCATGAGGTTTGCATAATACCAAAGAATCTACAAAGAAACGAAACCGTGGCTTTTTTCCAAAATACCCCCCCCCCCCAAAAAAAAAAACGGCACCTTTTTTACTTCCCATAAAACTGCGGACGGTGATACTGGGTGTTTCCACTATTTGACTGTTGTTTTGTCCTTAGACATTTTAAACGGTGCCTGCTTATAGTAACACTCATTAGCTTTAGGGCCAATCTGATAGAAACTTTTGTCATTTGAAAATCATTAAAAATGATGACATGAACTTGTTCCTGTTAGATTCCTTCCTGTGTAACAATGTACTGCTTTGTAATTCGACGATCTACCTGAATCATATCATGGATTTTATTGACCCTGAACGGGGATCAATCTCAAGACTCCATACAGCGATTAACCCTTATCATGCTGAATAAATCCATTTTGGAATGCCATTAAAATCAAAGGGATGAAACCACTGTTAATACTTGTTGTTCAATCATCAATATTTTTTATGAAATTCTAGCATAAAAAGGGGCAAGCATCACGTGTAGACTTAGATCAGACTACATTTATGTGCAGGCTGATCTGTGTCTATACCTCCTGACCAAACTGGAATATTCCGAGTTTAGCATGACAAGGGTTAAATTCATCTACCCTTTTCTTCACCGCCATAGTGCAGTTGGTAGCGCATCAGACCCCAATCTTCAATCATGGGTTGTCATGGGTTCCCGGCGGCTTCCGACATTTGTCTCTCACCAATAGGTGGATAATCGTAAACTTAAGTAGGATATTAGCTGGAGGCTAGGAAAGAATGTAATTGTGGTAGTGGTGCGAGATATACAAGGAATCCAAGGTTAGGTGCTCGGCGTTAAACCCCATTAAAACAAACAAACCATCTGTTCCACTAACGTTGTTAACATGTTCTCGTTAATTTCCTTTAGCGAAAAGCATTTGAGGCAAAGGTATTAAATAACTACACGATGACCAGCAGTGTCCTTTTTTTTAGAAATACTCATACATGTAGCGGATATGATTTAAAATCCAATTTGTTCAAAGAACGGAGACAAAAGAATGCTACTAACGATCATAGACCTTAGTTTTGTTTATGAGTGTTTGGTTTCTATCCTCGGTCAAGGACTTTTTAATCACCCTCTGTAATTAGACTAGTCACTGTGAAATATAGACAAGCCAAGATGCACTCTATAGGAACTCACCGGAACTTTCTTTAGATATTGAAAACTCTGTATACAGTAAACCCCCTCTATAATAAGATCACTTGCGGTACTTTTTGAAAGTGGTCGTAATAGCGGGGTGGTCGTAATACCGAGGTTTGGTCGTTTGTTGTTAAGTAATTCATGTTTATTTCATCTTAGTTATTTGAATATATTTATACTATACATACAAAAAAATAAAACTGTATTTGCTGTATATTTAAGCCTAAAATAGGCGGGGAAAATACTGGAAAATACCGGAAAATACCGAGTACCGTCGGAAATCGCCGGATCGCTGTCATCAATATTATTATTAATAATAAAAACAAAACACCAATAAAAAACTAGAATTAAGATTGGCATTAAGGCCAAAAATGGTTTTCAAATAATCAGTGTTGCACATTGACGACAAGAATGAGACAACTGTTTGAATAAATTATGTTCCATAAAATTTCTAAAGTTTGAACATATACATTCCTACAACGAATCGTCGTTGTCGTTCTGAAACCCCGTAACTACAGCTTGAGTCAAACTGTAGTTACGCGGTTTTAGAACGACAACTACGATATGTTCGTAACACTGTTCTTGTCACATTTCATACAAATGTTGGCTGTTGATAGAGAGCCAAATGATCAAGAAAACTAATGACAGGAATATAGAAGTGCAATTCTCCTCATATCAGCAAGATTATAGCACCTACTGTAAGGAATTTCAAGTACATTAGAAGTGGGAGACTTCAATAGGTGAGATAAGCACTCGTCATATGTGACTGAGATGTCGCTAAGATGATTTTTAAACCATCATAAATGGTCACCCCAACCTTTGTACAGTCACTGAACTATTCGATCGTCAAGGGGGATATGATAGATGGCTTACATGTTCGTTGACATACATTTTAACCCTCTTCGAAAGAACCGTTATTTGTAACACTGGTCTAAATTGAAAAAAGACGGCATCGTTGAAATGGAATAGATTACTGTGGAAAATGTGAGATAGCATATTTCCCCTACCAACGATATTCTCAAAAGTATACATCATAATCATGCCAACATGAGGTTTGTGAGGTAATGGGCTGAACTCGACAATAAAGGGAAGTAATGTGAAAAGAAAAACTGGTAAATCAAAGCACTGATTGGTTTGAAATACGACAAATTAATTGAACTTTCATGCCAAATTGTAACTACACCTTATTCAAACTGTAGTTGCTAAATTTAGGTCGCTAACGAACCATTTCCTTTTTTTGTAACTGGGCATAAATTTTGCAAAACAATCGCTGTTTGATATCGAAGAGTAAATTCCTGACGGACGTTCGTGGGCTTGACCAGCGATTTGTTAACCCTTGTCATGCTGTATAAATTACCTCACGGAATCGCTGTGAAATCAAAGGGCTGAAAGCACTGATAGATCTTGTCGATTAAAAATCTATATTTCTTTTAGAAATCAATATTGTATACAACTCTGGGAGGAAAGGTACAAGCAGGAGGTGTAGACTAAGATCAGGTTGCACCTATGTGCAGGCTGATCTTGGTCTACATCTCCTGTCAAAGCCGGAATATTCCGGGTTCAGCATGACAAGGGTAAATACTTGCTGTTTGAATCTCTGTTGAATTTGGTAGTGAGCATTTATTCATATGGGTCTCTGGAAACGAAATTGTTTCTCTTCTTACATGTTGGGGGATTTTAAGGAACTCGACATTATGTTTGTACAAAAGTAATTAGAAAACAAAACTTTAAAGGACCCTTTACTATTCAAGGCATGTTTTTTACATCCCTGTGATTTTATAATGACTTGAGAAGACGATGTGGGAAAAGAGGAAATGACTTTTAACAAGAAAATTTCTTTTTTCCCCTCAATGTTTTCTACTATGCAGTTTGGTTACTTTTCAAATGGCACTCACTACAAATTGTCTTCTGAAACTCCTTTTAAATTGGAAAAGACGAAGATTTTGATAAATGGGAGACTTGAAAATAAGTTTGAATCGAAAAACAAAACAAAACAAAAGGGAAATGCTTCGTTGGCGGCCTAAATGTACCAACTACAGTTTGAATGGAATATTGTTACAACACTCAGGTCGCAAGCAAGCCAAGCGACAGATCTAAACAGTTAACTTCCGGTCTAGTTGAATAATTAGGTTGTCAATAAACAATGAAAAACGGTTGACCAGGGTCAACCGTTTTTCATTGTTTATTGACAGACGCAGTTCGTCAATTTGCGCGTGATCTGTGACGTTTCTCTCTGAACAATTAAAATCCTTTTTGATTCATTTAAAACTAGGACTCTGCTCAAAATGAATAAATGATTAAAATTACATGATAAAAATCGACCAAAGATCCTCTAAACATGGATTATGGATCGTCAAGTTTCAAGGATCAATAATGAAACCCAATTACAGTCGATCTTGCTCGATCAATAATGAAACCCAATTACAGTCGATCTTGCTCGATCAATAATGAAACCCAATTACAGTCGACCAAAGATCCTCTAAACATGGATTATGGATCGTCAAGTTTCAAGGATCAATAATGAAACTCAATTACAGTCGATCTTGCTCGAGCAACCATGACTATTAAAGCGACCACTCTCATTAAGCGACCATTAACCCTTTTCCTGGTTATCAAAATTCTAGACTTGTCCAATTTGGAAGTAGTTGCAGACGACAACTAAAATGAGTGCAATTTGGAAAGTATCCAACCTGCTGGGTAGAAAATATTGTGGGAAAAGAAGAAATTGCTTGTCAATTTATCATGTATAAAATCACAGGGACGTAACAACAAGGGATTGAACAGGAAAGGGTCAATAGAACGTCGTATTGAGAAAGCAAAATCTCCTGAAAGTGAAATCATTTTTTCTTTCAAAATCCCAAAAAAATCCTATGTTGTTGGAATTGAATTGTCTCAATGAGACGATTCTAATGAGTCCCAAAAGCAAATGAATCTGCGGTAATACTGCAATTATTTCTAAATACATTCGAATCAATCAATCATATCTTTCACAATTAAGTGTATTAAACGATCATTCCTTTAAGCGACCACTTTTTGGTCGGCCATTCAGTGGGCGTTTAATACACGATTAAATGTATAATTATATCTTGTTTGAGTTTGAAGGCTATAGTGGAATCAGTATCTATATTACAAGATAACCTATCGAAGATTTTTTTTCTTTTTTTTTTTTTATTGTTGTTGTTGTTGTTGTTTGTTGTTGTTGTTTTTTGAGCGGGATTTCATTTTTTTTTTTTTTTTGAAAACAATCATTTGAAATCATAAATGAGTTACCCTGTCGCGTGATATAATCGTTATTGAAAGTCACAAGTCATCGTACTAACCATACGGTAGAAATCAGCGCTTTGTTTTTGAATTCATAAATAGGGATCTAAATGTCTGAAATTTAAAGTATGCCTAGACCAGTCGGAACCCTTATGATGGTTTCTAAATGATATTGTGAATTAGAATCATTTGGACAATGCGATTCAAAATCGATGCCTTCTCGCGTATGGGCAATGTTGTATCTTGAAGAAATGATGAAACAAGGATAGACCGGTTTTACATATAAGCGAAATTGAACGGGAGTTTATGAAATACGTAATCTATTGACCAATTCAGATACAATGACGCTTTTAGACGCCCAAAGAAAAAAAACTTTTAAAAACATTGTTGAAAATGAAGAAATTGTTTGTTACAAGCAATTTCTACATTTTCCACAATTTTTTCTACCTAAGAAGACAAATATATTCAAAATTTGATTCACCAAAAATTGTCGTCTGAAACATCTTTCATTTGAACCAGTCTAAAATTCTATTGTCTGATAATTTGTTAATCGAGTCCTTAATAATGAATAAAAACAAGATTATGCCATGTGTTAGTGTGTGTTATATCTATTTTTACTATAAATGACGTCATTGCATGCAATGTGTGACTTCATTTTCACGACAGTTCATTTACATAGTTATTTCACTAGAATAATAACACGTGTGAAATACCAAAAATATTCAACGTTTTTTTTGTTTTTTTTTTTTGTTTTTTCACCCTTAAGCCATAGGTCATGTTACAAGTATATGTATTACCTTCCTTAGGCATTTCACCGCGATAGAGGCGGGTGGAAACAATGCTTCGCCTTGACATAAATGAGAAACTGTCTCACGTGATTATGACATCATAGCAGTTATCTGAAAGGCCAAACGTGTGACCTATGACGGTATTTAGGTCATCTTGCCTCTCAAAAAATCAGAGATTAACAAAACAACTAAGGATATGAGCAAATCGTTACTGGTTTCCCGTACCCGTATCAGCCAAAGACAAGTGGATAATCTGTGAATGCGACAAATCTCATAATTTAAATGATAAATCGGACCATGTATACATATATACATCCAAATGTTCCCTTTTCTACAACGGTTACCACAGTAGTAGTTATTTGTCTCGATTTTACATTTTCCATTAATAAGATAACATTTCTGTTTTTCTTTGTCATTTTTTTCATGTTAACTTGAATGGAACGTGTTAAAGTTTATATTTAGTCTTCTGTCATTTTTTTTAAATAACCACGAAAATTATTAATTTAACCGGGTTTTATAAAATCTCTTATTTGTTGGTTATTTTTTTATATAAAAATGAAAAGACAAAATAAAAATGTGAAAAAGTAACATATTTGCCCCCCCCCACCCATCCCCTTATCTACTCAGACTAACTAAGTCAATTGAAATACGATTTCAATTTCTATGTGTTCATTCCCACAAAATCCCGTTTTTTACGTCTCTCAAGAAAAAGACATAGGTAAACATTGTGAAAAACAAAAATGCTTGTAACAAGCAATCTTTCATTTTCCGCAATGTCTTCTTCCCCATAAGTTTATCAATTTAAAATTGTCGTCTACAACATCTTTGAAAATGGACCAATATAATTTTTTGTAGTTTAGGAATAATTTAATAATTGATAATTTAATTGTACTAGTATTCTAAAGTCATGCTAAAATTTTAGAGCATGTAACTGCAATAAGAGACACCCGTAAACAACAACAAAACTCACTTGGTGATTGTGTAAAATAACAACAACAAATCCCAAACAGCAACCGTGGAAAACATGTCGATTCCAAAAGTTTAAACCCTTTACCAAAACTTTTTTTTAGATTCTGGTATCAGGGAAAATAATATACTGGTCCAACTGATATCTATTTGTTAGATATCTACAATTTAGTTGAAAATGCTGCACTTTCTAGCTGTTATCTCTCTGTTTTCCGATCGAGTTAACATCAGTTTATGAAACGTAAGGGAGGTAATTTAGGAAATGTAAAGGATGAGTGACTTTCAACCCAAACTCACTAAAGGCCTCCTAGCAGAGTTGTCGTTCGTTACTCTCAACAAACGGGCTAAATGACAAGATTCTTGACAAACCAATGAATGAATTATATTACTTTTAAGACATAAAACGTTAAGGACATAATAATTCCGGTTCAAGATACATTAATATTATATGAACAATTCACCTTTAAACCACCGAACTACTACCGTTTGAAATGCTTACGGGAAAACATCCCATATTCATGCTCCAGGTTTTAAATTGAAATCAGTTGAGGTATCGATTCCGCATTAGCGGACTATTTACTGAGCCCGTTAGTTACAGAAGTGAATAAACCGAAGTGCAAGAGAGAGCTGGGAGATAGGCTTAGGTATTATCCAAAAGAAGCATTCCGATTATAGAAAAAAAAATAATGATAATAAAAAAATGGTTAAATCGGAATTGGTCAAGCTTAACTTTAGCTTTAGTTGGATATCTTGCCTTGTTATAATTTCGGCGCATGTTTTAGATAGCATTACACAGATCGAAAAGAAAATAAATAAATAGATAAAAAAACTGAATAAAAAAAACAGAATAATTGAATAAATAGGTGTTGAATCTGTTCCAGCAATGATACTGTCGTATATATTGACGGTGAAGAGCGTTCAACCCAATACCGCATCAAAAACATTTCAGACTGTAGTTACGACGTTAAGGTCTTCAACCGAACATAGTACATTTTAGTTAAATTTTACTGACCATCAATTCGAAAAAAAAAAACAATTGGTTGAATATCTTAGTCAAACTTCCTTGTGGACGTGGTGAGCAATACGCTAATCTCGGAAAACTGCTTTCTTCAAAATAGGAGATAACTTGTTACAAACCTCTAGAATAATCTTGTTTGAATGGCTAGGGATTATGTCTTAAATTTTAGGCGAGGGGTGAGGGGTGGTATAAAACTAGAAAACTCTCGTGCATTTAGAGCAGGCTGACCAGAGTCGAAAGTTTGGTTATGTGAGGATAACGACATTTCCATACATTTACTTTCGGAATCTCTTTTTGACCCCTGAATATGCCTTTGAGGTTTTCGTTTTACTGAACACCCGAGACTTCCTGTTTCACACGAAGAGATACATAAATAAGAGAAAATTAGCTTCAATAGCACGTAAGAAGAAGTTATTCACTTATACCAATTTTGACAGCAAGATTGTTTTATTCCAAAAATTATGAGACAATGTGTTTATCTTGGTACTTATCGTGAGAAATTGAAAACAGACCAGTGAATTTTCCAATTGTCGTTTTGGTTTTATCACGGTGCTTGGGGTGAAGAAAGACTCTCTTATTTCCCGCTATCCCGCATGCCATGTGGTTGTTCAACTATCCATCCGTCAAACCATCCAGTCAGCCTTTCCTTCATCGCTTTAATAATCCCCCTCTCACTAACTCATTCTCACACACACATACATACACTCTCTCTCACTTCTCTCTCTCTACTCTCTCTCCTACCCCTTCATTCACCATCCATCCACCCATCCATCCATTCATCTATCCATCCACCCACCTATCCATCCATCCATTTATCCATTATTCGTTAATTTATTCTCTGATGAATAAGCAATATATATCCTCTATCAAACCTGTTTACAAAACATTGGAGACATTTCAAGCCTTATCGCAAATAAGTGAACTTGGTCGCGATTGAACAAAAAATTAAATAATGGATAAAACCTAATCTCGTTACGATTAACTTTCCCTCTTAGTCGCCCCAGTCTATTTTTAGCTAGATGACGTAGTGTTATATTTTGGAATTTCCCGTAAACTGTATCTAAGAGGATGTGGCTGCCCTACCTTTTACACCATTCTCTGCTTCAATTAGTAAATACTTTGAGACACTTTCATTAAACACATGGCATACATTATTAACCGCTAACGTCCAGTTCATTTTTCCGAATGTTTTAGTAAAATTTCAACATAAGCTTGACAAAATCTTATTCCCTATACGATTCATGTAAATGATTTCGTTAATTCAGTGACCTAAGCCATGCTGCTGAATAAAATCTTTTTACTGAATGGCATTAAAATCAAAGGAATAAAAGCAGAGAAGCACTAGATATGGGCCAATATTTCTTTCTAAAATCAATTTCATAAACAACTGCCATGGTTTAGCAAGGGTGGTGTAGACTAGGATACGACAGCACGTAGCGTATGTCAAACGGTTCTCGGCCCACCTGTAAACAGGAATATTATGGGTTCAGTATGACAGTGCTAATTTTTTCTTAGCTATACATGGTAACTAAATAGTCTTTCTTTTTGTCCCTCGGAAGCGAATTTCACCAATCCTTTTTTTTTCTTCACTGAGGTTTTTTTTTTTTTTTTTTTTTTTTCATTTTCTCGTTTTCTGGCTATGCACTTCAAGTAAACAGGGAGAAATCTCATTTAGAGCCTATCAAAAGGAGAAATCAACAAAAAATATAATCGATAGAAGATATGTAGCTTTGTAAAATCTAAGATTAAGTTAAGAATGGAAGAGCAATGATAAAATCTGTTGTCAAGTTGCTGAAGATCCGGGATGGGTGGGGTGAAGGTACAAGGGATAAAGGCCCTCTGGAATTTTGGCAAAAGTTAGGCTATAAGATGCGGAAAATCTGGAATCAAAGTACCAATGTGGGCAACCAAAATGTCGCAACTACAGCTTTGTTCAGTCTGTTGTTACGACCTTTTGCTAACCATATGTCTGATATTATAAAACGAATGCTTTTTGAGTTGGACCCCCATACTGAGACCACGCATGGCAAAGATATTTCCAGTGCCACGATCATGCCTGGTATGATCTAACCCATGAACAGGACTGAACACCCATCTTTATGAGTCGCTAGGTGACCATGATTTAAACGCTGAAATACTGTTAGTAAGCACGGACAGCGAATCATACATGACCCGTTACGCATTAAAGGAATATTCAAATTTTGATCCACCAGAGGCTATTTAGATATAGTATTCCGATAATGAAGATAGAATGAGGTAGAATGACCGTCATATACATAAATAAGTGTTAAATAGTGTAGAAATTTTATGGATAAAGGAGAAATTGCTTGTCTCGAGCATATTCTCATTCTCGCACAATATTTTTGTTAGAAAGAATTATTTCTTAAGCGCGTAATGATACGGGTTTATACGGTGAAAGGTTAATCCTTTCCTGTTTGCAAAATTTCAGACCTGTCCGAATTCAAAGGTTTTGCGGACGAAAATTTACAGTTAATTGTATTTGAAAATATCCATTCATTTTGGTAGGAAATATTGTGGAAAAAGAAGGCATTGTTTGTTACAAGCAATTTCTTATTTTTCTTCAAAATTTTTCTCAATTATAAAATTACTAGGACTTAAAAACTAGGAATTGAACAGGAAAGGATTTTGCCAGTATCCACAGTTAATCTGGTATTATTTCGATGGCATCGAAAACCGATTTTTTAAACCGTTTGCAATTTCCGTTGCGGTCCTATTTAGTTTACTTGTCTTCGTTTTAATGAATTACATTTGGCCCCATTCTTCTTAACGTTTTATATAATGACCCAATATGGTTGTTTATGTTTTCAAGTACTTAGCGAAGTCACGAGCAAAATGGTCCCGTGATACAAACCTGTCATGTGTTTTATAGTTATAATAACAGCCATTTCAATAAAGCTTCAAGGTTATTATTGGCATATGAACGAGTAGATCAGTGGATTCAAGTCTCTAAAATTCCTGATCACAAAACTCACTGGTCGCGTCTGTCAATCATGGAATTAAACGACATCATTTATCTATACCGGAAGCGAATTTTAAACTTAAATGTTAGCCGAGATTGATGTTAAGCATTTTTGTTTGCTTGGCGACGTAAACGTCGTAAATACAGCTTATGCAAGCTGTATTTAAGGCGTTTAGGCTTCCAACTCGCCATTTTTGTGACATATTACTGGCCGTGAATTTTACACACACACACAAAAATACCGCCGTTATCTAGTCAAGCTTCCTGTCGGAGTAAGTTGGCTTGGTCAGCGGAGTAAGTGGATGGGACCAGCGATCCGTACTAAGAATTTCACCAAATATATGTCACCAACATTATCCCATTGCCACACAACAAAATTTGAGACTTCTCCAAACTGAAAGAGGCTTTTTGGATAGAAACATTGTGGATAATGAAGAAATTACTTGATACAAGCAATTTCTTCATTCTCCACAATGTTTTCCAGAGCTTTTCCATGAGGGGCGTAAAAGGGAGGGCATGTGTGGGCATGAGTTAAGCGAAAAGGACCTTCTAGGTAGAGCGAATTACATCGGACTGCCCAGACTGAACAGCCGGGGTCAAACTTGTAGATCTTGGTACATTTTCTGTATCTTTATGACCATTCTATCTTGCTATATCTTTATCTTTGAAATGTTGTATTCAAATACACGTAATCTCCTTTTCAAATATTTCTTTGCGCAGATTGTTTTACGTCCGATACTTAACAATTTGACCGATCGAGGCTATTAATCAAATTATCGATCGACAATTAAAATCCGCAGCAAATTTTGAACTCCAACACCTGCAGACATATAACCTTTTTCCTGTATAATCACTGGTTTTTACGTCCCTGTGTTTTTTATACTTGAGAAAACATTGTGGTAAAAGAAGAAATTGCTTGTAACAAGCAATTTCTTCTGTTTCTACAATATTTTCTCCCCCTACTGAATGACTATTTTAAAATAAGTACGACTTAGAATTGTCGTCAACAAATCCTAAGAATTTGGACCAGTCTAAAATTAAAAAAAAACAGGATAGGGTTAATTTAAAGTGAAGGACTTTTTTTTTTGGCTACATTAACGTCGTAACTACAGCTTATTCAAACTGTACAAACGACATGTAGATCGTCAACCAACCGTTCTACTCTTTGTTAAAATAACTGGCCAGAAATTTTACCACAGTTAAATATCTTAGTCGAGCTTCCTATTGGCGTCGGTGGGTGTGGTCAGTGGATTCAGTGGGCGGGGCCAACGATCTGTCAATTGAATGTAACCAAATATAAGTGACCACCATTGAACGAGAAAGGAACCCTATGGCTAGAATAGCATCAGACTGTTTAGACAGAACAAGATCATACTTGTAGATCTTGGTATATTTTTACCTAGTGAAAAGTCAGCTTTGACAGCTTAAGTTAACAGTCAAAATTTCGAGGTCTTCTCAACGTTCAAAGAGTGCGAACTTCCAATGGAGGCTTAACCACTAAATCCATTGAATGCATACGCCAAAAAGTAGTTCTTATGTGTTTCGGGAATATTGCAAATTATATTCAAATTGTAGAGAACTCTTTCAAAAGCATGCTATTTAACTCAATCCCACTCAATTCCGCTTTTTAAGCATCTCAAGAAAAAGGTTTTGGAAGAAAAAGGTTTTGGAATACATTGTGGATGTTGAAGAAATTGCTTGTAACAAGCAATTTCTTCATTATCCACAATGTTTTCTACCATATATGGGAAAGATTTTCTTAATTCAACCATTTTGAAATTGTCGTCTGCAACTTCTTTCAATTTGAACCTTGATTTTGTCAAGTTGTGATTGGTTAACTCCTGGGTTAGTTTAACCTCGTTAATTTATCATGATAACCTTTTGCAAAGAAGATCACTTTACAAAACTATGCTTTGCTGGCTTACAGTACTTTCAGTACTTTGATGTGTATCTAGAATTACCATTCCTATCTTGCTGTATGTTTATTTTCGAATTAACTAACTTTATATTCAAATAATTTGATTTTTAGTTTCGTCTACCAAAACCAGGCGTTCTGATTGGTCGAAAAAAATATTCATAACTCCATGAACAAAATTTTGAGCATGCAGCTTCCGCACAAAATAGCACCATACAAAAAGAAATCACAATTGTAAAGATTTTGCTTTTTTCGCTCGATGTTATTGAATTATAAGAAATGTAGAGGATAATTATTTTGTTATCGTGAAGGTATGAACCGAAAAACCTAATCACACTTATGTATGAATTCGCTTCGCGTATTCATACAGTGTTATTACTTTTTCCGGTTCATACCTCCATGGAAACAAAAAATATTCTCTTCATCTCTTAAATAATCTCTGCTGGGTATGTATGATCTCTTCTTCAAATATATGTTTTACTAAGATCCAAATGTAAATCCTTGTCATACTGAATAAAGGCTATCAAGGTGCTGATAGTACTGGATGCAAACATTTGGGGTAAATAATTCTTTTGAATTATTTTCTTATAAAGAACTCTGTCTTAAAAAGGGACAAGCAGGAGGTTTAGACTAAGATCAGACAGGACCTGTGTGTAGGCAAATCTTTGTCTATACCTCCTGCCAAAACAGGAATTTTCTTGGTTCATCATGACAAGGGTAAAACGCCCGAAACATTGTAAGAATAAAACTATGTGATGTCATTGATATACATGAAGTACGAAATACAATGACCCTGGTCAGGAAGTATATTATGTAAATGGCTGATCGAAGACGAATTTATTTTCGATTTCGACAAATGTTTGGAATACTAATCGTCATTCTGGTTTATCCTGAAATATCTTTTAGCTAGCAAAGCGTCACCTTTGATAGCTTAAGTTAACAGGCAAAATATTGAGGTCGTCTGAAACTTCAGAGAGTGCAAACTGCCACCGGAGGCTTAACGACTAAATCCGTTAAATGCCTACGACATAAAAAGCAGTTGTTATGTATTTGAGGAATATTGCAAACTCTGCATACAAGTTTATCTCCTTTGTATTTTAGCTCCCTTAAGCACATCGTTTTCAAATCAAATCAATTTCAAATTGTTGAAAACTAAAAAGTATTTATATCCCTAGGTGGAAAACAGTTTGGAAAATGAAGAAATTGCTTGTAACAAGCAATTTCTTCATTTTTCACATTGTTTTTTACAACTATTTTCTTGTTAGGCATAAAAAGGAGGGATTGTGTGGGAATGGTTAACTCCTTGGTTACTTTAATCATGATAACTTTCGACAGAGAAGATTACTGAACAAAACGATGCTTTGCTAGCTTACAGTACTTTTCAGTACTTTGATTTGAACTACTAATCGTGCTTGACCTGTGTTTGTTACCATCTCTTTCGAATATTTGTATTCCTAGATTTCCCCCTTTTGACTGACGATTTCTGTTTATATAACCATGAAATAAACATCAAAATGATAATAACTGCACAGAATTAATATTCACATTTGCAGCCTAACCATGCGTAAAGAAAAACATGGCTATTCAATTTAAACGTTTTTAATTTGTTCTAACTCTTTGCCATACAATAAACATTGAATGATCACTGGACCTGTCCATCGAATCCGCTAGCCAAATCAACTGACCCCGACAAGAATTTTCACTTCAATGTAAAACAGCGTTAATTTGAAAGATTCATAGTAACAAAATAAAGGGGTTGGTCATCAACCTAAACGACGTACCTTTAGTTTGAGTCAGCTGTAGTTATGACGTTTAAGTCGCCAAACAAAACAAAACAAAAACAAAGAACAACAACAATAATAAAACCCAAAAGTTAACATAGATGTCGCCTAATGTCGAAGTTCAAAGCTTAATTCCGTTCTAAATGAATAATTTGATTGGTAGATTGATTCTTTGATTCAAATTCACGATTTGAAAAATAAATAAAGCCTAGGAAGAAGAACAACAATATCAACAATAATGGCAACAACAAAAACAACAACAACCTAAACTATATTAGCAATATCAGAATGTGCGATGATATCATTGATGGGTGATCAGAAGCCTGAATGTATGTAGTTACGATGTTTCAGTTATGGTACTCCGTGATTAGACGTGAAAACTTTTACAATGTTCTGACCACTTTCTTGTCATGTGTTCGATCCCCGGCGGCGGCAAATATTCTTTCCGACATTTGTCTCTCGTCGATGGGCGGATAATCATAAAACTAAGTGGGGTAGTAGCTGGGGTCTAGGAAAGAATGAAGTGGTAGTACTGCTGTGAGGAATACCAGGTATCCATTGTTAGGTGCTCCAGCCGCCGCGATTTGACTGAAATATTGTTAAAAGCGGCGTTAAACCCCATTCAGTCTGACCACTTTCTCCTGCAATGACCATTCTCTTCATTTTCATTATGAATATTAACTGCATTTATTGAAAAGATGAAGATATGTTTTGTTTTGTTTTCATAGAGGTATGAACAGAAAAAAACTAATTACACCGTATGAATAATCGAAGCGGATTCATACGTAGGTGTGATTAGTTTTTCGATGCATACCTCCATGAAAACAAAATATATTCTCTTCATATGAATAGCATCGAGCGAAAAAAAACAACTTTCAAATTTTGATACTTTTTTGTAATGAACTGTTTTGTATACAAAATGGCTGGATGTTCAAAAAATTTTTCTGATGGAGGTATGAATAAATTTTTCGACCAATCAGAACGCCCGTTTTTTGACAGATATCTAAAGATAAAATTATTTCTGTAACTACTGCAATTACTCCTATGACCACTGAAGCTCCGAAAATTACCCCGATTAGTGATCTATCTAGACTAAAAAGGGATTCTTAATCAGTGCAGTCAATATCAACCCTCGTCATGCTGATCCCGGAATATTCCTGTTTCAGCAGGAGGTATATACAAAGATTAGCCTGTACATAAGTGCAGTCTTATCATAGTCTACACCACCTGCTTTTACCTTCTAAGCAGTATTTGTTTTTAGAATTGATTTTCAAAAGAAATACGAGCCACCTATAAGGGCTTTCAGTGTTTACCGTCCTTTTATTCAAAAACATTCTCGAAAACAGTTTTTATTCAGCTTGACAAGGGTTGAATTATATGGGTTTTTTTTATTTCAAGTTTCAGATCCATATGGTGAATGTAACATAAAAAAGCCAAAGCCATTTAACCTGCCACCTGTATAAGAGCTCTAAGCGATATAAAGAGTCTCTTTTTTATTGCAACCTATTCAGAGACCCATCTACCTATTAGCACAGACAGAAAGAGGTTATCCATGGAACAAAAAGTACTGCTTCTGAAATATCCCCAAAAATAATTTGTATATTCATGCCTTACTTGACTGACCACGAGATATCTGGTAGAGACATCTTATAGATGAGACAGACAGTGGTGTGAGACAAGGGTTTAGAAATCTGTAAAGGAGGCATTTGTGTACAAGAGACATCCTTTTTGCAATTAAAGAATCACTGGCCGTACCAATTTGCTCCGTTTGGCCCCTTCCATTGACTCCAACAGGAAGTTCCTTTTCAATGCTTAAGGCGTTATTCTGCAAAATTTAAAGTCGGTAGCAAGTCACAAAAGTAGATTTGTTGGTTGGCGACCAAAACGTCGTAACTACAGCTTGAAGTCGCCAAACTAACGAAAAGTTTTACAAAAATGGCAGCTAAAGTTCAAAACTCACATCTGGTCAAAATGAGTGATTTGATTAGTCGACTGAATATTTGATTGATAACCGCGATTTGTCAATTGCTAGACTTGAAAATAAAACACACAAAAAAAAACATCAACAACAACAAAAAACCCCACTATTTCCAAATCTCAAAATTTGTTTTTGATAGCTTAAGTTTTTAATTAAATCTTTGATATTTCATATGCTACTTCCCCTGATTACTCATAGAAGTCAAATTAAGACTTATATCAGTCTCTACGTCCTCGCAAACTGATCGGCGTCTCCACGTTGCAAAATGTTGACTTACTGAGAGCATTTTCTGGCTCAGATTTTTTAGACGGTCGAAGAATGATCTTAATACAATATATACTTATATACAGTTTGACTAGTCTCCTCACTTTAGATACATGGGGATCTCTGAAATTGCTGGAAATGACATTCGCAGAGCTATGGACTCTAATTTGTGAGAGTTAACCCTATGGTCTAGATGTTTCCACGATAAAAGTTACACCACTCTGGTTCTTTTCATAATCTACATCAATGGAATTTATCTCCCCTCCTATCTGAAACGTAAGCATTTGACGGATAGCTGCCTCCGATAGGCAATCCAACTTGAATATTGAAAGCCGATTTTTAGCAAGATTTATGGTCAATTACATGTAACAAAAACGAAATGGTTTGTTGGCGATCTAGCCGTCGTAACTACAGCTGGAATAAGCTGTCGTTACCTCGTCTAAGTCGCCTAAACCTACCAAATGATTCTCGTAAATGTCGCCCAATATGGAGTTCAAAGTTCACTTCAAGTCTAAATATATGATTTGATTTGTCTATCGACTTTCTAATTGATAGCCACAATTCGTCAATATCGGATTAACGTGGAAGGTTTGGTAGATTTGACAGTGTTCGTTACTTCTATTTATCTTACGATCTTTGTGTCAATATACGTTCGGTAAAGATCGTCAGGTGACGGAACTTCAGAATAAGAAGTTTTACGTGTCACCCCATTTTCTAGTTTGTCCCGAGAGGATTTCGAATGCTATGGACCCAAACTGTAGTAAAAAAGTCAAAATCCCTGTTGGCGACACACCAATCACTTTTCCACCAAAAGTAAGCCCCTCAAACAAGAACCTGCAATGAAAGAAAACAATTTCCTAGCATAAATGAAGAGTAAAGCTTGAAAGAAAATGCTATAATTTAAAAGCAAATATGGAATCAGTGTGAAATTTACCAATCAAAGGTATTTGACATTGCCTCCAAATTCACTGAAAATGAGCCGTTTACGCAAAAATTCCAATCCTAGTAGTAGCCAGAAGGGAAATGATAGCCCATAAAAGGCTTGCTTTCTGTAAAGTGAAAACACTTCAAAGTCTGCAGATACACCAAAAAGTATAAGGCTACCATCTACTTTTTCACAATTTTGATGAATCTCATACCAGTCAATTTAATAGCTTGCAGCCAGCCAAAATCCGCAACACCACAACCTTATGTTTCTGGCGTCATCGGATGCAGGCAAACAGTGTAAAAGTCACGACCTTTTAGTTCAGAATCCGTAAATGATCCCGAACTCATGTTTTATATTCATTCGATGCAACATTTTCTTTCTTTAACATCAAATACCTGCTCAAAACTTGGCTTTTCCTGATATTTCAGATTTTGACCATGGTCACTTCGAATATTTCACCCTCTTCTGTAGACTGGGACCTATCGGGCGAATCCGAGTAATTCGGCGAATGTTTTCTGGAAAAACGATCAGATAGTTTTTGAGCTTGGACAATAATGGGATTCACGAATTAGACATAATACTCGATATCTAAACCTCCCTTCCCCCCCACCCCACCAGAACCCCATCTTTCCCCCCCCCCCAAAAAAAAAAAAACAACATACATAAAAAACCCACAAAAACAAACAACAACAACCGAATGTTAGATTTTTTTTTCTTACTCGAAATAATTTTTTTCGAATATATTGGCTAGACACATCTGTATAATGTTCTTAGAATTGCTCACTAAAGATATCACCGAATTCGGCAGAGAGGGTGCGATTTTTTTTAAATATTCATATATCTATTTATTTATTTATTTGTTTGCTTATTTTTTATTAATTTAATAAGTAACTTATTTGTTCATTCATTTATTAACCCTTTCCATTTTTTTTGTGTGTTGTTGTTTTTAATTTTAGACTTATCCAAATTGAAAGAGGTTGCAATGAAGACAATGAAGTTTAGGTTCAATTTAAAATGAAACAATCCTATGTGGTTGCAAGTATTGTTGGAAAAGGGGAAATAACTCTTTTGTTTTCACAAATTGTTTTCTCAAGTATAGAATCACAGTGACGTAAATTCCGGGTTAGTAGAGGAAAGTGTTAATTAACATTTTTTTTTCATTTATTCATAGATTTGAAGACTAACCTGAGACTATATTCAAGGAGTTTAACAAAGCTCAGTTGGTAAAGCACTTGACTTCAAACCTTCGATCTCCAGGCTGACTAAAATAACCAATATGTAGTCTGTCGGATGAAACGTTAAGCCGATGCCCTGTGTGACGGTCATGCCCATCGAGCACGTGTAAGGACCAGGTGGTACTCACAGCAGTTTTGTCTTGTAACCTTGCACCATCTTTCGTAACAACCGGCAGAAGACCTTCTAATGTGCTACGGTAGCAACGACAAACCGGCACACACATAGTTTTTCCATTGTTGACAGTGAGGACTTTACATATAGCATAACGGAAGTCAAAGCTACGGTTTTTTTTTTTTTTTTTTTTTTTTTGTTTTTTTTTTTTTTTTGAGTTTTGTCGCCATTTTGAGATTATGTTTTACAGATCTACAAAAAACTGTAGTTGTGACGTTTAGGTCATCAACCAACCATTTTACTTTTTTGTTACATTCCGCTCGCAATAAATTTTGCAAAATAACACCGTTAAATACCCAAGCGGAACTTCATGCCGGTGTCAATGGGCGGGGCCTAGGAAGTCAGTCGGTGGGGCCAGCGATTGTTCAATCTACGTTATTTAATGCCGAATAAAGTATATATATATGATTGTTCAATCAATGGTAGAAATTGCATCTCCTGTACACCGATGAAGAACAGATGTACTTCGCGTTGATAATGAGTTTTTTTACAAGCTTCCGGACAATATTTGAAGCTTCCCGTTGTATTACGGTTTTCAAGCGTCTCGATTTCCTAAATCTAACTCCAATGCATTCAGACATTTGGATGAAAGGAATTAAGCTCATTTTGTTATGAAAACGACTGTTTATTACTTTAGAAAAGAAAGAAACAAGCAAAAATATTTTCGCGTTATGTAACGCCAAGCGTGTCAACGAAGTACAATCGGAAGGAAACCGGTTTTCATCGGGTAATTACACTCTCTTTCGAAAATTGCATTATTGGTAGTTTCAGTGACGTATCAATTAATCCATTGGCGTCTTTAAGCACTGTATGGAAACTCTGTACGTCAAAGTTGTTGGGTGCATCCAAGATGGCAGACGGGATATGTGTATAAAGTATATGTCATTTATTTCTTTTCAGAAACCATTGTATATGCATTTTCATACAAAGAGTTAGATATCATCGTGAAGACATTTGGTTGAAGAACCAATGAGTATAACCCTTTTGAAAGGATATAGTACCGTATGTCTGCAATCTTCGACTGAACACGGAGGTTTGTAACGTTGAAAATCAAAACGAGAGATTTTGAAAAATCGGTCTGTATTTCCGGGTCCCGGGTTCGATCCCTGACGGCGGCACTCATCCTTTCCGACTATTTGTCTCTCACCAATTGGTCGATAATCGTAGACCTATGTGGGATAGCAGCTGGAGGCTAGGAAAGGATGTAATGGTAGTACTGGTGTGAGAAATACCAGGATTCCATTGTTAGGTGCTCCAGCCGCCGCGATATAACTGAAAGAATGTTGAAAGCGGCGTAAAACCCCATTCAAACAAACAAACAAACAAACTGTATTTCCGATTGCAGAAGGTTCCTGGCAAAAACACATACCTTGATGATCTTCACTACAATATACAATGTATATCGCGTCTCTAGTCTACTTTTGTTGTAATTTTACTTTGAAAAATCGCAAAGTGCACTGTTCGGTGCAAACCGAAACTGACATGCTGTACTGTTTGGTGAAACGAATATCTGTACGTTTTGGGGCCAGATATGAACCCAAACGTCTGTTCGCTTAGGTTTTTATGGATGAATTTGCACATTTTTATTGATTCGTGCATTTGTATGTAGATTGGTTGGTTAATAAGGGGGGTGGGGGCTAAGACCACTTTTAACAGTATTTTAGTCATGTCGCGGCAAATGAAGCGCTTCACAATGGATTTCTTGTACCACTACCACTACATCCTTCTGTTTAACATATTTTATTTGCATTCCTTCATATAAATGTAAACATATCTATAAATATCAAGCAAAAGTGATTAGAACGGAAGCACAGGCTTATGATGTTCTTCTTCCCAATGATCATTTAATGTATGAACTATTTAGTATTTCTAATACAGGAAATCTCTTAAATTATAATTTGACAATTTGTTTCAGTTGGTCAATGACAGTAGGTAGAAAAGATCTTCTGTAGATCTCTGTTCTACAGTTAGAAATTCTATGATTTTGAGATCCACGTAAAAACAAATGAACTTAGGTTATTCGGACATAATCCTTTAACCGTTTTGAAACAGAGAATAAGTTTATGTTTACACCTTCTTTCATTGAGAGATTCCCAACCGGACTCGGGTGAGAGGTCGACAGGAGATACTAATTTTGAACAACTAGTTACAATAGTTGCAGCTTCAATTTCAATCTGAGCGAGTTGATCATTCAGATGTAATGTACAAATATTCCAAATATCATCTGCAAATTCAACACAACACGTATTCTGAGCCTCAAGCTGCTCATCCCATTTAGGGTTACGATTATCAACTGCTTGGAGATAAAATTTGTATTTAGAAATATAGAATTCTAAAGGGTTTATAAATTCAAGCATTCTAGAAGCTTGTTCATATCGTTTTATAATTTACTTAAATCTGTAATCATTATCAGACATAATTCTTGACAGGTCTAAAACCAATAGAAATGAATACTTGTTCAAAACACCTAATCGATATTTGTAAGATGGGATAAATACGGTTACAAGTATCTTCGTTTTTCTGCTTTAGAATAAATGACTTACAAATAATATCATTTAGCTATCATAAAACCATGTTTTCTTTGTTTTTTACAAATGTTTGATAATCATTTCAGTTATTTTCATCCTTCAGATCGGCAAACATTAGCGATTTCACTAACGTAAATTCATATATCATATTAACTATAATATGAATAATCAAAGGACTGAAAGTACTGAGAAGTTGGAATTCGCTGTGGAAATCGGTTCAAATTCATTTATTACTTTACTTTACTTTACGAGTAAGCCTTCCTCCTTTAAACTTAAGCCAGCATTCCCATTCGTGTACATATGTGCGTGAATAACGCACAAAAACATAAATCCACATACAGAAATCAAAAACTAGCATTGTCTTAACCCATTCCCAGAGAGTGACGCTTTTAAATGACCCTCATTGTGAAAGCTTTGGAAAACATTGTGGCAAATGAAGAAATTGCTTGTTACAAGCAATTTCTTCAATATCCACAATGTTTTCTGTCCAAAAAGACCAGGACTTTAAAGGTTTCATCATTTTACAATTGTCGTCTGCTCCTTCTTTGAATACGGACTGGTCTAAAGTTTTATCGTGTTGGAATGGGTTATAAGCTCGTATCAACTGTAATACGTGAACTTCTTTTAAAATCTTGAAAACAGAGTATAACAGCTTCTACAGTAAGAAATCAATGACCTCGATGATTATTTGACCCTCAACTCGGCCAATTCTGTAACGGTCATACTAAACAAACGTAGATTTTCACTTCTAGTTTATGAGTATACGTGGAAATTTGCGGAAATGCGCGGAAACTTGTTTCAGGGTGATCGATTGGAAATACCTGTATAGAATAAGGATAAAAGAAACAGCGTTGTGAGTAAAATTCAAAAGAAAAAAAAAAGACGTTAACCTTATAGTAAGGTTATTGTTTGCACACGGTAGTTTTGCCCTTTTCCTAAAAAGTTCCTGTAATATGATGACGATAG